>CM060944.1:123205840-124455840 GCA_030765085.1 Allium cepa
ATCGATATATGATGTCGTTGTTGTCGTGATTGACTATTTGGTGTGTAGCATCATTGGACCCAAATTTTGGGATTTTAAAAGGATTTTCAAAGTGATTTTTGAAGGAATACGTTTATAAAATATTTTTTGAAATTTATCCATTTTAAATAAATAAACGTATAAATTTTAATGTTATAAAAACTATGATTTTTGAGAAATACGATTAAAGATTTATTTTTGAGAAATATGGGTTAAGGATTTTTTTTAAAATAATTAAATTGGGATTTCTGAATTTATTATAAAAGTTGAAATATAGGATTTATAAAATTGATTATTTTATAAATCAAAATGGTGAAATTATAAAGGGAGTTAAGACATTTTTTAAAAAAAATGATATAAATTGATTTATATAAAAGAATTATAAGATGGATATTTTTAAATTAAAATATTGGAATTATAAAACAAGTTTTTATAAGTGTTAGAATGAATTGTGAATAAATTTCGTAAATGAATGAAATTTATAGAATTATAAACGGTGAAGTTATAAATGGAATTTTATAAGCAGTAGGTTTATAAAATTTGTAAAGTTATTTGAAGAATGGATTTTTGATAAATAAATGAATCTTATAAGTTATAAGATTTATAATTTGGAAAGTCTTAAAGGAACGATTTTGTAAAATAATCGTTTTATAAGCATTTGACCTATAATATGAACTTTTAGTATATCATTGAGATATGAATTGAGATAGGTTAATAAAGGAATTTATAAAGGAAGTTGTGGTAAAATAAATAGAAATGGAAATTTATAAACGTTGTTTTATAAATTCGCAAACGACTTATTTTGATAAGTAAATTGTTGAAACCTATTAATGGAGTTATATTCACGTTTTTGACTGTGAATAATCCTTTGAAATAAAATGAATAAAAGGATGAAATTTGTTAACGTAGTATATTCACGTTTTTGAATAGTCAATATTATGTTAAAGAAATTATTTTAGATGTGATGTTTTAAATTGAATTAAAACGATCTAACGATGTTTTAAATGTGTTGAGATTCAAAACCATAGATTTCAACATTTATTGTTGAAATAGATGTTTTCGAGAAATAGAAGAAAATGGTGGACTATAACACTGTTGTTATAGTAAATGATTTCCGAAAGGAAATGTTTTGTATAGTATTGGGATCTATATATCTATTTTAATTTCGAATCCCTATACTAGTGATTTTGGGTTGTCGTAACGATGTTTTACGTAACATTCGTTTTGGCCCAAATAAATATGGTTAAACGAATGATTTCCTTAAAGAATGAAATATATACTTAATTTCGATTTAAGTATATTGAATATTTTCCAAAGGTTGAAAATAAATAAAATTTGTGAATTACTTGTGAATAAATAAGTATGGAAATGTTTTCCAATATTAAGTGAATATTTTGAATTTATCTTTTTGAAGATAAATTGAAAATGAATATTAGAAATCGAATTGAAGTCGTATATTCATGAATATTTTAGAATGAAAATTCACTATGGAATTTATAAAAGAGAGTGGAATTTGTATGAAAATAAATATTGATTTATTTTTGGGGTATTGAAATTATATATCTTGTAAAGATATTTTGGAAAATAAATAATTTGGAAAATTATTTGGAATCTGGTGATGTGTGCATATCCATTGATAGTTCAATAACCGACTATCAATATTTCCCTTTGAATGGGTAATTGATGTGATTTGTTTGAATTTGAATGCCACACTTATTTTTGAATAAGCGCTCACTATTCGGGTTAACCGGGAAAGGACCATGGGGTCGTATAACCCATTCCGAATATGTGATACGTCATTATGAATTGCATTTGAAGACCGGTGTTGAAGACCGGATCTTTTTGAAAGCGAAAGGACAACTCGTCGATTGTCTTTGCACCGAGTAGCTACGGTATAGAGACTCCCTATGTGATGGGAAGTCCGGACGTGATTAGAGATTATCCGGATTGCAAGGACTTCTTTGTAAGTGCCTTCGGTTCTGTTCGAGCCCGGAACAGACTTGTATGGATTGTATGTCTGACATTACAAATTGAGATATAAAGCCGATTTCTTTTAAATATATTTCTGTTGGTGTCGGAGAATTTATTCTCTTAGCTTAACACCCTTCTCTGAGACGTACGAGCTCAGAGGTTATGTAGTTGAATGTTATCAGCGATATATTCCCAATTTGGTAATGTGACATGCTAAGTGTTGCTGTGAAATGATCATTGTGTTGATCATTTGTGATAGGATCATTTATTTGATCGTCTATCTTGGTGATCATTTCTATGATCATTTGTTGACCCAAAGCATGGCTTTTGTATAAAGTGTGTTTTTGTGGACGAGACTTCGTCGAGCCTCACAAACCGGTAATGGTCGAAACAGGAATTGTGCGGCAAGGTTTTCAGGGATCGCTTTCCTAGGGTATGACCATTCCTTCTGGAAAAGGGTCGTATCATGGTATGGAGCCCAGATACTTACTCATGTTGAAACACTTATTATTATGGTGTGATGTTGGTTAGAGAGCTCTCGTTTAAAGGTCCCAAAGGACCGGGGGTGGCATATCTGAGGGTTTGTAATATCCCTTGGGAAAAGGGATTCCCGGCCTCGTTTAGCAGAGAATGGTTTGGTTCTCGGGGCGTCCTTCCAGAGGCGTTTCCATGTGGCAATGGGAAGTTCCTTGGCCTGACCATTTGTTGGAAAATCCATTCTTCAAATACGAGCCTTGTACGGTTTTAGTTGTATAACCTGCCATGGAATATGGCGGTACCCCGCTATTGAACATGGTAGCTATAGCAGGCATAGTTCGAAATGTCTATGTTGGCTAAGATTTATATCTTTACTTTCGAAACGAATTTTCTCTACACTATGCACTAGTAATAGTATCAAATGTTCTTTTTAATGCGTATCAAGCATCTTTGACTATCATAAGGAGAAATCTCCTCCGATTCTGCGTTTGCATTGTGTGTGTGTGTGCGGGAGGCCTTATGGTAGTCTCATTTTTAAAAGCATTGCGAATTGACTTTAAAAATATTCCTCTATTTTGATTTTAAAGATAAATAAACTGTTTTGAGTTCCCACACCAGTCACATGACTGACTCGGAGTTTATTGTTTCCTTCCTAAACTCTGGGTACCCACCAATTTCCACACGGGCAGTCAAGAGTTAGGTTTATAAGGATATTCTGGATATTCTGGAGTTGCTGGAGGCAAGATGGATGGCATGGCGTATTACTAGTATATAGTATTTCTTTTTCCGCTGCACTGTTTGTTGTTGTATGTTGTTGTACACTCTGATGATGATGGGATGTAATGTATAAAATGTAATAACTGATATAGTTCTTTGTTTAAAGATTATTCATTTATTATTATATGTTGTTCCGCTGCGAATTATGAGATTCTGTTATTGTTCTGTTGTTTTCTTTCAGTTCTATTTTCTATCTTTTCTCTCTTCTTCTACCTCTTTCCTTTTCTTAAACCATAACATTTCGGGTTTCCGGCCTTCGATTTCTCGACAGTCGATAAAGTGAGTATCGATGTTGAATTTTCGAAAGTCGAAAATTTTCGGGACGTTACACCTATGTCTATTCAGCTGTCTTGGAAACCCAATAGCCATCACGTTTATCAAGAACATCATTGCATTGACCTTTGCACTCTGAACCCCTCTGTATATATGAGCTACCCCCTCTGCCTGCATTAACTGCTCTGCCTTCATTTATTTCTCATTGCTTCTCTGGTACGTCTCTGCACTTCCTCTCTTCTCGCTCCTCTTCATAATTCTTTTATTTTGTCTCCCTCCAGAAAATGAAACTCACCCACCTGCTCCATGCACGTCCACTGCTCACGAGACATCGCCTCACCCATCACCGCGCTCTTCGCCTCCACTAGCCCTACTTCCCCACCGCACTGCACCAGCCGGCTCCACCTCCCTGCTGCGCCACCCGAGTCCACTGCCCTCCCCGATCCGCCGCCGCTCCACCTTCCCCACGTTCGCCCCGCTCCACGCCCAGCCCAGTTCACTGCCACCATCAGCCCGCCTCCGCCTTGCCCGCTTCCCCGCGTCCCATTGCTCCAGCCGCCACTCTCCCACAGCCCGCCTACGCGTTCCAGACCATTGCCGACCCCACCACCGTGTGCTCCCACCCTCCGCCATCAGCCCGCACCACTGCACTCCGCCCGGCCATGTGTCCACGTCCACCAGCCTTCGCCTTCACCACCTGCCACTCCTACCCAGGCCAGCCGAACCCAGACCACCCATACCCGCTGACCACCCGCACCATCGCATCCCCACTCCACCGTGTCCACATCCACCAGCCTTCGCCTTCACCATCCGCCACCCACCCACGCCCAGCCGAACCCCAGACCACCCGGACCCCAGACCACCCGGACCCGTCAGCCGAACCCGCAGCCCGCGCCCGCCTTTCCCGACCATCGCGACATCCCCTGCCGCCGTCACTGTCGTGCCTCGCCTTGGCCGCCGCCGTGTTTCAGTGCACTTCCATTTTCCTATAAATATATATATGGAACGGTTAAATTATAGCAGTATATACTTTGAGATTCTAGTTGGCTTACATACAGTGTTTTACTGTGTTTATTTCAACTACTGCTTCGGAGACGTAAGCTTCCATTCAGCTTATCAGATATATCTAGTTTCTTTGTTTTGGTATGGTTTATATATATATTCAATCGATATATATATATATATATATATTGCAATAAACAAATTATTGATTAACTATTCGTTGATTGCAGTTGTGTTCATTTTGTGTCGTGCTTGTTAGGGTCTATTTTATCTATTCATCTTCGTGCTTCGTCATCTTCTCTAACCACGCAAGGTGAATATCTCATTCACGACTCAATGTATTATGCTATGATAATCAAGTGATAATTGTTGTTAATATAAATTTGGATAAATTGTTGGTTGTTAAAATTGTTGAAATAAAACTGTAAATCGCTATGCAAGTTAAATTTGAATATTGTTAGTTTACGACAAATAGTTGTGACACTAAATGTGTTATGTGATGTTGAATTTGGTTGTTACTATAAGTGAAATTTAATGTGAAATTTAATTTGATATAGGATAGTTAACAATTTAAAATGGATTATATATGTTGAATTTGAACCCTTTAAATGATAAATAAATCGACGCGTAGAAATAGCGTTAACCTCACTTTGAGCCATTGAATGTATGATTGCTGTAGTAAATTGATAATAGACACCAAGTGAAACCATAATGTAATAATCTTTAATCTGCATGAAATGATAGTGTGGATTCTAGGAATAATTATATTAATTTACATAAATAACAAATGTAAGTTAATACGATTATTTCGGGATTATTTAATAAATTGTTGAATTGTTATGTATGGTTGCTATTGCTTGTTTATTTACTTTGACACCATCCCAGTTATCACAATGCAAGTTCCCTTTGCTATGCTTTATTTTATATTGAATGATATTGGGTTGAAATGATAAATACCCAATTAAACAACTTGGCCTAGGATAGATAATTTAAAAATAAGAAACCCGATTGGTTAACAAAAATCAATTTCGAAATTTAAATATATTTTAAATTAAGGAATGAACTTAACGATTTGTTTGGAAATTAAGTAACGAACTTAAGGGATTTAAATTGAAATAAGTTAATGGATTTAATTGAAACGAATGAATAAACCTATTTAATTGAATAAAATGAATTGGCAAATTTAATTGAAATAGGATTTAGAAACAAGTAAGTCCAGAATTTAATAACTTAAAAATTTATTAGATTTGTTAGATTTAGCTTTAAACTCGGTTTTAATAAAATAGATTTGGAACTTGTTATAAGTTTGATTTGAGATTAAGAAAATTTTGAATTAAGAGGAATACAAAACTAACTAAAGTTTTATGGGTTTAATTGAGTGATAATTTAAAATTTAAATGATTTTAAATTTAATGATTAATCAAATCAGGTCATTTTAAACGGAATATGGATTGAGTTGATTTGTAACTCGGAAATAACTTATTTGTGATGTGTTAAACCAAATAAATGGAAATGGATTTCTTTAGAAATTCAATTGAATTGGTAAATAAATCAAATAAAGTTTTGATAAAAGGAATTTAGTTAATGAAATTGATTTAATCGAATTTATGATAACAGTGGATGTAAACATGAAGTGAAATGAATAGAATTTGATTTAATGATTTAAACTAAGTTTACCATTAAATTGAATTCATTGATTATGAACTAAATTTAACAAGCAACATTTAGACCTTATTAAATTGAACTTGAATACTAAATTTTAATTGTTAACTCAAAGGTTTGAACTAAAAAAAATGCATTTGGAAATATGTTTTAAATATCTGAAATAAATTGAATCGTGAAATGTCAAATTTTGGAAGTCAAATTTGCACCTTGACTTTTGGACTTTGATTTGTTTAAACGTTAATTTAACCAACCATCGGGTAATAAATACGTAGTTATTAAAGAGACCGGGATCGGGAATGGACATACTCTCTGTCGATACCTAAAACCACTTTAATAACTATTATATGTGGAGTGTTGATCCAGAATGAATTGGATGATTTGGTGAATGCGTTGACTGAAGAAAGAGAACGATATTGGATGACCCCTGACATGACTAAAACAGGAGCCGCGCCGGGCCATTGAGGATCGCCACCTCTAGCGGACATACTTCTTCGATACCATATCTATTACTTTTGTGATTCGATTTGGGTGCACCCCTTGATTTGGGAGTGTTGTTTCACGGTGTTGAGGTAGCTGCTGGCTATGCTCAACATCAGTCCGGATCACGCAACTACTAGTATCCTAGTTGGTATCGCCTCATGTACCTTGTCATACTGATTATCCTATTCGCGACCACTACGTTTTGTTTTGTGTTATACCTATGGGGTACCCTCTGATAACCATTAGTTTACGGTGGGGTTTACGGTGCTGTATAGACTATGACATTATAAAATGTGTTAAGGGGAATTATGGTAACGCCTTAACGCTATTTTAATATCGTACTTTATTGATTAGACATTATCTACATATCGTATTCTATTGTATATATAGATAGTTTATCGGACCCTTAGAAATGTTATTTTATTCATCTTTGAGTTATGTACTTTATTCCCTGCACTTGATTATCCTGTATAAGATTTTGAGTCCTGACTCGAGTGTTTCCCTTTTGTATATGCTCGGGTCAGTCTGAAGCTATCCAGTTGCTGATCAAGATTGGTCGAAGATGCTGAAGGCTTAGCATTTATCTTTATCAGTTTATTTCTATTCCTGTATTGATGTCCTAGTCTGTTGGACATTTATGTATTTCCTTTCAGTCACCTTTTGTTTAGACATTGTTGTACTTCAGGTAGTAGCTTCATGAACTGCTATTATGACGATGTATTTTCCGCTGCATTATTCTGTGACTGTTCTGTATCTGTGATGTTGTATTGTTTCTCATTTACACTTATGTATTTATAATCCCATAATGATTCGTGTTTTGTATTATTTAAGTTGACATGTGTGGATTATTGTCAATTAAAATGGTCCAAATATACGGGTTGTTACAGTTGGTATCAGAGCTTTGGTTTCCCTAAAAACCTTAGTTTGGGGTTATATAAACTCATTAGAGATAGGGTAGAAATACCCTAGAATGAGGAGAATCGATTCAATATCCAGATCCTTAAATTCAAACTTCTTTTGATCGTTAATTAGAGTTTCTTTAAGCTTTATGATTTTTCTATCCTTGGTTCTAAATCTCTTTCGATATTTCAGGATGAGTACCGGAAGAAACAATAGGGGAGGAAGAGGCCATGGTCCTGCCCAGGCTGCACCTGCCGCCCCAGCTCCAGTCAAATTCACCACTCTTAGTAAAGAGTATACCCAGCTAGGGGGTATTAATTTTTCCAGATCCGAGGGCATTATCGAAGCTCAGCAATGGCTCAAAGGCTTAGAGAAGATATTTTCTGGATTAGAAATCGCTGATGCTCAGAAGCGTCAGCTTGCTGCTTGGCAACTTCAGGATGCCGCACAAGATTGGTGGGAATCCGTTACTTCTCGTATCAAGGAGAACACCATCACTTGTGCCCAATTTAGGTATAAATTTACTTGGATTTTGTAGTCTAAATTCTTCTTTCAATCTTTGAAATTTTATTCATCTAGTCTATCTTTTGATTAGGGATACTTTCTTGGCACAATGGATGCCCGCTGCAGGGAGAACCCAACTTTATAGAGCTTTTATGGATCTTAAGCAAGGCAGTATGACTTTTTCTGAGTACGAGAGGAAATTCAACGAACTCTCCAAGTTCGGACCGAGATTGATCGATACACCCCTTCTAAAGAATGAGAAGTTCATTTTGGGAGCTAGACCAGAGTATTATGACTTGCTTACTGGCCACACTCACTGCACCTTCACAGAGCTTGTTGATTATGCTCTTGGCTATGAGGCAAAGCCAAGGGGACCCACTGCCAAGGCCACTCCTACTTAGTCCTCTTCTAGCCAGCTCGGAAAGAGGAAGATGAACTTTGATCAACAAAAGAAAGCTTGGCAAAAGACTACAGGATTGGGATATGCCCAGAAAAGCCCAATCGACCTTGCCAATATCACTTGCTTCAAATGCGATAAGAAAGGCCATTATGCTAATAGCTGTCCATCTACCGGAGCTGCTATTCCACCACCTTCTCAAATGAGGGGTGATTTATGCCATGCCTGCCTCCAGCCTGGTCACTACAAGAGAGACTGCCCATTGCGGAAGAGAGGCACACCATCTGGAATATTTGCTATCACCACTCCTGCACCACCTCCACCACCTGCTCAGGATGACCGAGGTACCTTACGAAGTACTTCTTCATTACATGATTCACCTGTTAGGGTATTATTCGATACTGGTGCTTCTCATAGCTTCATATCTATTAATCTTTGTAATAAGCTCAAATTAGAACCTACTCTTGCTACTACTTCCTTATGTGTCTCCAACCCTATTGGAGGACTTGCCAACCTCAGTAGAATTTGTAAAGAGGTTGTGCTTTTGTATGGAAGATATCGATTCACTTGGGATTTTTATGTGCTCGGCTTCGTAGCATTTGACATCTTTTTGGGTGCTGATTGGTTAAGAAAATTTGATGCTGTTATTTCTTGCAAAGCTCGTTCTGTTTCTCTAGTCAATGACAAGGGTCTACCGCTTGTCATTGAATGCAAATCACCTCAGAAATATGCCGGAAGCTTTATATTCTCTCTTGATGCTCACCCGGATGATCTTAGTACCACTCCTATTGTTCAGAAATTTCCCGATGTATTTGGAGAGGCCAACTCTCTACCGCCTAAACGGGAGATCGATTTCCGCATTGACCTTATTCCTGGAGCTACTCCCGTAGTTCTCCCTCACAGAAGGATGGCTCCTAAAGAGAAAGCTGAACTTAAAACTCAAATTGATGATCTCTTTGCCAGGAGTTTAATCAAAAGAAGTTGTTCTGAATGGGGCGCCGTAGTCGTGTTTGTCACCAAATCAGATGGATCTCTTCGCATGTGTGTTGATTACAGGGAATTAAACAAACGCACTCTCAAAAATTGCTATCCAATGCCTCGCATAAATGATTTATTCGATCAGCTCCATGGAGCTAAAGTCTTCTCACAACTTGATCTGGGTTCCACCAACTCAGAGTAGCAGAAGGTAGTATCCATAAGACAGCTTTCCGTACCGAGAATGGATTCTATGAATGGTTGATTATGCCATTCGGTTTGACCAACGCCCCTGCTTATTTCATCGACTTGATGAATCGAGTCTTCCGTGATGTCCTTAACAAGTTTGTTCTTGTCTTCATTGATGATATTCTCGTCTTCTCCAAAGATGAGAAAGAGCATGAGACACATCTTGCTTATGTTCACGAAATACTCCGAAATCATCTGCTTAAAGCCAAGTTCTCAAAATGCCACTTCTAGCGAGACGAAGTATGATTCCTTGGCCATATTGTTTCTGAAAATAGGATTTCGGTCGATCCAACTAAGATCGCCGTAATCAATGTAAGTTCCATCATATTCGTTGTTTCTATTCGATCCATCTTATTCCTTTCTAATTTGAAAATTTATCTTCAGGATTGGGAGACTCCCAAAACTCCTACAGAGATTCGTAGCTTCTTGGGCTTGGCCGGTTATTATCGTAGATTTATTGAGCACTTTGCCCGGATCTCTGCCCCCCTTACTGCTTTAACACGAAAGGATGTCAAGTTTATTTGGAGTGAGAAGTGTGAATCAGCTTTTAATGAGTTTAAGCGTAAGTTAACTTCAGCCCCAGTTCTTGCGGTAATTGACGGGAGTGAAGAACTAACTGTCTATACCGATGCTTGTCGAGAAGGTTTAGGCGCTGTCTTGATGCAAAATGGTAAGGTTGTTGCCTATGCTGGTCTTCAGTTGAAGATCCATGAAGTAAACTATGCAACCCATGATTTAGAGCTTCTTGCAGTTGTATTTTCTTTGAAACTATGGAGGCATCATCTTTTGGGAACAAAATTTGAACTATTCACCGATCATAAGTCCTTGAGGTATATCTTCTCTCAGAAGGATTTGAACCAGAGACAAGTCCGATGGCTCGAATTCTTAGCTACATATGATCTCGACATAAATTATACTTCAGGGAAGGCAAATGTTGTAGCTGATGCTTTGAGCCGTGGCAAAGCAGTGTCGTGTTGTAATCTTGTAGAAGGCTTGCTATTTCAGCTTGTTATCTCCCCATCTCTTATGGATCGCATCAAAGCTAAGCAATATGAGGACACCTTGCTCTATCGCATGAAGGAGTTAGTTCTTGGTAGAGTTGGAAATGCTGACAGTAAAGTGGGAGCACAGATAGATAGTAATCGAGTTCTGAGGATTGACAACCGTATTTGTGTTCCTAATGTTGACGGATTGAGACAAGAAGTGCTTAGAGAGAACCATCAGTCGTCACTTTCATTTCATGCTGGTGTCACCAAGATGTATCGAAATATGAAGCGTTTATATTGGTGGAGTGGGATGAAGAGAGATATCTCTATATATGTCAGTAGATGCACCACTTGCCAGCAAGTCAAGGCCAATCACCGGAAGGCGGCATGATTACTTCAACCCCTAGAGATTCCGTGTTGGAAATGGGATCAGATTTCTATGGACTTCATTGACGGATTACCGAGGACCAGAAAAGGTAACGAGAGTATATGGGTGATTGTTGATAGGTTGACCAAATCTGCTCACTTTATTCCTGTTAAGACCACTCGTACTGCTTCGAGTTTGGCCGAGATTTATATGAGAGAGATCATTAGACTCCATGGAGTTCCATCTAGTATTGTATGCGATAAAGATCCTTTATTCACTAGTAAATTCCGGAAGGCATTTCAGGACGTCTTGGGCACTAAACTAAATCTGAGTACAGCTTATCATCCTCAGACAGATGGCCAAACTGAGAGGGTAAATCAGATTTTGGAAGACCTACTCTGAGCTTGCATTATTGATTTCGGTGGATCTTGGGAAGACCATCTCCATTTGGTCGAATTCACTTATAATAACAGTTATCAGGTAATCAAAAAATTTCAATTTGAATAAGTAGAATTGAATTGAAATTTAACTATCTTTATAATCAGGCGAGTATCGATATGGCACCGTTTGAAGCTTTATATGGACGGCCATGCAAATCGCCGGCTTGTTGGATTGAGCCTGGTGATCGATTAATTCTTGGCCCAGATATGATTGTGGAAGCATCCGAGAAGGTTAATGAGATCAGAAGGAAGATGAAAACCGCACAGGATATGCAGAAGAGCTATGTAGATAGGCGTAGAAGAGATTTAAATTTCCAGGTCGGAGATGAGGTATTTCTTAAGGTATCACCTTTGAAGAATGTTATTCGATTTGGTCGTAGAGGAAAGCTCGCTCCTAGATTTGTTGGAGCATTCACTATCACTGAGAGGATTGGTACACTAGTCTACAGAGTTGCACTGCCAGAGAAATTTGAAGGCGTGCACAACGTATTCCATGTTTCACATCTTCGAAAGGTTGTACATGATCCATCCATGACCATTCCAATTGCTCAGTTAGATGAAGTAGATATTGAGCCGGATTTGACTATAGAGAGGAGACCACTTCGTATTGTTGATAGGGATACGAAGTAGCTTAGAAGGAAATCTGTTAGCCTAGTCAAAGTCCAATGGAGTCCTGATGATCGTGATTGTACTTGGGAAACCGAGGAGAGTATCCGGGATTCTAATCTAGAATTGTTTGTTGAAGGTAAACTCTATTCTATGTTTTTATTATGTCCCATAATCTATTCTATATCCATCATATCTCTTCTATCTATTCTTCTACTCATTACAGCGTTCCTTTTCGAGGACGAAAAGTTTTGAGCGGGGGAGAATGTAACGACCCTGAAATTCAGTCCCAGTTTAAAATTTTTGAAATCGTATATTAGTGTAGAAATTCGAATTTTCACAAACAAATTCCGTTGCTATTCAAACTTCACATTTGGAATGCGTCTAGATAGACGTAGGCGTACGCCAAATTTCGTTGAAAAATATTGAAGTAAATTTCGGTCATCACATTTACATATTAGTTTAACTTTTATGTGTAAATTTCCTATTGTCCAAACTCGAATATTTTTCACAATGTTGCATAAGAAAAATATTCTGAACATGACGACGCATTTCGTTTGGTCAAATTTCGCTTTTAATTGCAAGTTAAAATGTTCGCTCGAGCAAATGGATCGTTAAGATTAACCACTTCGCAAACAATGTCAAACCATCAATATCTTCATACCGTTGTGTCCGCCTCGTCGCACTGATCAAAACGGTATATTTATTTGTGTCAATTGGAGTTCAGCGTTGCAAATTATAATTGGTTAACGGAGTAGAAACTGGTCTGTTACGCAGCACAAACCGATACCCAACTTTCTTCACTGTACAGAGTTCCAGGAGTCCTATGTCTATTCAGCTGTCTTGGAAACCCAATAGCCATCACGTTTATCAGGAACATCATTGCATTGACCTTTGCACTCTGAACCCCACTGTATATATGAACTACCCCTCTTCCTGCATTAACTGCTCTGCCTTCATTTATTTCTCACTGCTTCTCTGGTACGTCTCTGCACTTCCTCTCTTCTCACTCCTCTTCATAATTATTTTATTTTGTCTCCCTCTAGAAAATAAAACTCACCCACCTGCTCCATGCATGTCCACTGCTCACGAGACATCGCCTCACCCATCACCGTGCTCTTCGCCTCCACCAGCCCCACTTCCCCACCGCACTGCACCAGCCCGCTCCGCCTCCCCACTGCGCCACCCGAGTCCACTGCCCTCCCCGATCCGCCGCCGCTCCACCTTCCCTACGTTCGCCCCGCTCCACGCCCAACCCAGTCTACTGCCACCATCAGCCCGCCTCCGCCTTGCCCGCTTCCCCACGTTCCATTGCTCCAGCCGCCACGTCGCCCACAGCCCGCCTCCGCGTTCCAAACCCATTGTCGACCCCACCACCGTGTGCTCCCACCCTCCGCCATCGGCCCGCACCACTGCACTCCGCCCGACCACGTGTCCACGTCCACCAGCCTTCGCCTTCACCACCTGCCATTCCTACCCAGGCCAGCCGAACCCAGACCACCCATACCCGCTGACCACCCGCACCACCGCATCTCCACTCCACCGTGTCCACGTCCACCAGCCTTCGCCTTCACCATCCGCCACCCACCCACGCCCAACCGAACCCCAGACCACCCGGACCCCAGACCACCCGAACCCGTCAGCTGAACCCGCAGCCCGCGCCCGCCTTTCCCGACCATCGCAACATCCCCTGCCGCCGTCACTGCCGTGCCTCGCCTTGGCCGCCGCCGTGTTTCAGTGCACTTCCGTTTGCATATAAATATATATATGGAACGGTTATATTATGGCAGTATATACTTTGAGATTCTAGTTGGCTTACATACAGTGTTTTACTGTGTTTATTTCAGCTACTGCTTCGGAGATTTAGGCTTCCATTAAGCTTATCAGATCTATCTAGTTTCTTTGTTTTGGTATGGTTTATATATATATTCAATCGATATATATATATATATATATATATATTGCAATAAACAAATTATTGATTAACTATTCGTTGATTGCAGTTGTGTTCATTTTGCGTCGGGCTAGTTAGGGTCTATTTTATCTATTCGTCTTCGTGCTTCGTCATCTTCTCTAACCACGCAAGGTGTATATTTCATTCACGACTCAATCTATTATGCTATGATAATCAAGTGATAATTGTTGTTAATATAAATTTGGATAAATTGTTGATTGTTAAAATTGTTGAAATAAAATTGTAAATCGCTATGCAAGTTAAATTTGAATATTGTCAGTTTACGACAAATAGTTGTGACACTAAATGAGTTATGTGATGTTGAATTTGGTTGTTACTATATGTGAAATTTAATGTGAAATTTAATTTGATATAGGATAGTTAACAATTTAAAATGGATTATATATGTTGAATTTGACCCCTTTAAATGATAAATAAATCGACGCGTAGAAATAGCGTTAACCTCACTTTGAACCATTGAATGTATGATTGCTGTAGTAAATTGATAATAGACACCAAATGAAACCATAATGTAATAATCTTTAATCTGCATGAAATGATAGTGTGGATTCTAGGAATAATTATATTAATTTACATAAATAAAAAATGTAAGTTAATACGATTATTTCAGGATTATTTAATAAATTGTTGAATTATTATGTGTGGTTGCTATTGCTTGTTTATTTACTTTGACACGATCCCAGTTATCACAATGCAAGTTCCCTTTGCTATGCTTTGTTTTATATTGAATGATATTGGGTTGAAATGATAAATACCCAATTAAACAACTTGGCCTAGGATGGATAATTTAAAAATAAGAAACCCGATTGATCAACAAAAATCAATTTTGAAATTGAAATATATTTTAAATTAAGGAATGAACATAACGATTTGTTTGGAAATTAAGTAACTAACTTAAGGGATTTAAATTGAAATAAATTAATGGATTTAATTGAAACGAATGAATAAACCTATTTAATTGAATAAAATGAATTGGCAAATTTAATTGATATATGATTTAGAAACAAGTAAGTTCCAGAATTTAATAACTTAAAAATTTATTAGATTTGTTAGATTTAGCTTTAAACTCGGTTTTAATAAAATAGATTTGGAACTTGTTATAAGTTTGATTTGAGATTAAGAAAATTTTGACTTAAGAGGAATACAAAACTAACTAAAGTTTTATGGGTTTAATTGAGTGATAATTTAAAATTTAAATGATTTAAAATTTAACGAATTAATCAAATCAGGTCATTTTAAATGGAATATGGATTGAGTTGATTTGTAACTCGGAAATAACTTATTTGTGACGTGTTAAACCAAATAAATGGAAATGGATTTCTTTAGAAATTTAATTGAATTAGTAAATAAATCAAATGAAGTTTTGAGAAAAGGAATTTAGTTAATGAAATTGATTTAATCGAATTTATGATAACAGTGGATGTAAACATGAAGTGAAATGAATAGAATTTAATTTAATGATTTAAACTAAGTTTACCATTAAATTGAATTCATTGATTATGAACTAAATTTAACAAGCGACATTTAGACCTTATTAAATTGAACTTGAATACTAAATTTTAATTGTTAACTCAAAGGTTTGAACTAAAAACAAATTGCATTTGGAAATATGTTTTAAATATCTGAAATAAATTGAATCGTGAAATGTCAAATTTTGGAAGTCAAATTTGCACCTTGACTTTTGGACTTTGATTTGTTTAAACGTTAATTTAACCAACCCTCGGGTAATAAATATGTAGTTATTAAAGAGTCCGGGATCGGGAATGGACATACTCTTTGTTGATACCGAAAATCACTTTAATAACTATTATACGCGGAGTGTTGATCCAGAATGAAGTGGATGATTTGGTGAACGCGTTGACTGAAGAAAGAGAACGATATTGGATGACCCCTGACATGACTAAAACAGGAGCCACGCCGGGCCATTGAGGATCGCCACCTCTAGCGGACATACTTCTTCGATGCCATATCTATTACTTTTGTGATTCTATTTGGGTGCACCCCTTGATTTGGGAGTGTTGTTTCGCGGTGTTGAGGTAGCTGCTGGCTATGCTCAACATCAGTCCGGATCACACAACTACTAGTATCCTAGTTGGTATCGCCTCATGTACCTTGTCATACTGATTATCCTATTCGCGACCACTACGTTTTGTTTTGTGTTATACCTATGGGGTACCCTCTGATAACCATTAGTTTACGGTGGGGTTTACGGTTCTGTATAGACTATGACATTATAAAATGTGTTAAGGGGAATTATGGTAACGCCTTAACGCTATTTTAATATCGTACTTTACTGATTAGACATTATCTACATATCGCATTCTATTGTATATATAGATAGTTTATCGGACCCTTAGAAATGTTATTTTATTCATCTTTGAGTTATGGACTTTATTCCCTGCACTTGATTATCCTGTATAAGATTTTGAGTCCTGACTCGAGTGTTTCCCTTTTGTATATGCTCGGGTCAGTCTGAAGCTATCCAGTTGCTGATCAAGGTTGGTCGAAGATGCTGAAGGCTTAGCATTTATCTTTATCAGTTTATTTCTATTCCTGTATTGATGTCCTAGTCTGTTGGACATTTATGTATTTCCTTTCAGTCACCTTTTGTTTAGACATTGTTGTAATTCAGGTAGTAGCTTCATGAACTGCTATTATGACGATGTATTTTCCGCTGCATTATTCTGTGACTGTTCTGTATCCGTGATGTTGTATTGTTTCTCATTTACACTTATGTATTATAATCCCATAATGATTCGTGTGTTGTATTATTTAAGTTGACATGTGTGGATTATTGTCAATTTAAATGGTCCGAATATACGGGTTGTTACATATCACGTATCCAACGTACTGAATGAGGAAACGTGAAAATGGATGATGGATGCTATGTTTGCTTTGATTACTTATCACCCTAAGGATGTCACATGATGCCGATGTTGTTGATATAGACAATTAGACACTGTTAGTACTTTAATGTATAGTATAACAATGATGACTATGATGTAGGATAGCATATATCTTGTGTGTGTGCTAACTTTATGGATGCAGAGACGGGTTAGGTATGATTCTCCATACCATTTGTCATATAGTGGCTTATTAGTATTTAGCAATTTTCTACCACTCATACCGGACTGTTATCTGATGTGGATTTTTATGCTTTGCTTTCTATTACTCTAGGTACTCTTAAATGAGTATATTATGGATATCAGGTCTCGTGAGCACATGGAGCTAGACAGAGGACGAGCAGGAGACCACACTCTCGTATTACTATATTTACTTATTGTGATTTACTATTCCGCTACACAACACTATGTAGCTTGCTAGTGTCTTTACTATTTAGAGATAATTTTTTTATGGGTTATTATTATTGATGTATAACTCTATCGCTTACGATGTATACTGTATAGGTTTATTTACTCTGACTTTTGTGATTTATTCAGTTATTACTGTATTGCCTTTTTTATATCTGAGATGTTTACTATTATATTTTATTTGATGCGTTGTGATACATACAACAAGTTCTGTGATGTTTTATTTACCTTAATACAATGACGGTAATCTTACATCGATCGGGCATCATTATAGCGCACTATACATGTATTATTGGGTGCTAGTGGTATGGGGCGATCATCACATTTGAGGGAGGAATTGGAAGGTTTCAATGTTTCCTTAGAAAACCAAATCTCTATAATTTCATTCATCCATCCTTCTACAGAAAATTCATTTTTTTCCCTCTCTCCTCCCTCTTCTGTTCTAACCAAAATAACGGCCATTAAGGCATAAGAAATATTCCAAAATAAAATCAAAATAAAACTAAAAAAGGTGGTTCCTATCTGTTGATCTTTGCAACATCTAGAGGTTGATTTCTGGATCTAGGAACTATCTCATTAGTCAAAGTGCATTTTCTTGGCTATACCTCGAGATGATAATTCTAATTTTATTTATTCATCATTAGCCTTGTTTATATGAAGTGGATCTGTCATATATCTCGTATTTTTTATTCGGTTATATAGATTAGATTTCCCTTTTGCTACATCTTAATTAATGACATATATTCACCATGTTATTTTAATTTGAATCCATTTTAAGATATAATTTGATTGATTACATGTTCATCTTGTCATCTTTAGATCTATATTATGATTTCACATTTAATTAATTGTTCACAGTGTTTATATAATTTAGATTTGGAATCTTTGCAACAGATACATATGCTCCTTATTTGTCCTATCCGTTTTATTATTGTTTTCAAATATGTTGTTCAAGAAAATACTTTTGATAGAAATTCAAGTTTTAATTAATGACATAATTCAAATGATTTCATATACAAATTTGAAAAAACTACATATGTTTTCTACTAGCCATAAAATCCACTTAAGCATAGAATTATGAAAGAATGTTAGTGAAAATGTCAGGCTCTACTGGAGTTGCAGGTAGGACTACCCTTCTGCCACTTTCAATAGTGTGAAAGCTTTCAGATCAGATAGAAGAGAAAGGTAGGACTACCCTTCTGCCACTTTCAACCTTTCGATGCAGATGGATTTACCTATTTAAAGAAAGCAAGGACAGGCTTGGAACCACATATCGAAGGCAATGAACATTAACTGCTCATATGCATTCCTAACCTTTCGGAACTAAAGGTTTCGCCTTTATAACAACCCTTACGAAAGCATACCTATACCTTTTGAATCGGTTAAAGCCAATGACATCAGGAGAAAGTTCCACATTAAGTCATAGGCTTACATTTGGAAGCTACCCACTACATTGAAGCCATTGGTACTTCAACATCTTCAAAGCCCCTATGGACAACCTATCGACACAGTCGAAAGCTCCTGTCTTTACTTCTAATGACAATAAAGCCATATGAAGAAAGAGGTGCGTTTGAGGACCTTTCGACGACATCGAAAGGATTTCTAGAGAAAGCAGGAAAATGAATACCGAAGACTCAACAAAGGCAAAAGGTTGATAAAAGACCCTTTTGACTTAGTCGAAAGGTCTAGAGTAAGATAAGGAATGCGCAAAAGTGAGTTAAAGAATTCGAGAGAGATGCCTTTCGACTGCGTCGAAGGTATACGAGGCCTTTTGACCAAGTTGAAAGGAATGTGGTAGCATATAAAAAGTGTCCTTTCGACTGGGTCGAAAGCATAGGCTTGGAAGAGGAGCCGACTTGCATCTATAAATAAGATTCAAGGGGTCCAGTTTTGGTTACCAGATTTTGGAATCCATAGCTCATTTCTCTTATCTCAACTTCTTTGCAACAAAAAACATCTTTGCAAACCCTAAATCAATTTGGTTAAAGCCCTTATAATTGTAACTCATTTTGGTTTAATAAAAATGGAGAGATGGAAATTTCATTAAGGATTTGGATTATAAGGAAGATCATTATGATCATTAGCTAGTCTTATGATCCATGGCACATGATTCTATCTTATCTTCTTTTGTCTATGCAATACCTTAAGATCAACCTGGATATGATTATTCGAAACATATCTTCATCAAAATCCAAATGCAAATAATAAAAATGGTGATGATGTTTCGACATTAATGAGTTTATAAAACTTAGGAATATCCAGGCCGACCTTACGCAAAGTAAACTGAATAAAGCTTAGGCAATTACAATCTGGATCTATTTCGAAAGAATGAAGCTCCTTACGACCGAGTCGAAAGGGGTGTTCCTAAGGGAATCTCGTCTGTAGTTGGCAAGAAAATGTTAAGAAAGGAATTCTTTCAAAAGGGGTTTACTTCCTATTATATCTGCAACCCTTTCGAAGTGGTTCATCAAAAAAAGAGGTGAAACCAATGAGGTCGAGAACAACTATCTCATTTTAATGAAACATGCGTACCTTCCAACAGAGTCGAAAGGGTTGAAATGAACTTTTTGACATGGTTGAATGCCTTCATAAATAGCTGCCTTCGACTCATTCAAAAGAAAGGTTTCGAGTGGAATGCTTCTTCCTTAGCCCGTATCTCTAATCTAACCACCGAATCTGTTTCGATTTGGTCAATCAGGTCGAAAGGTGGGTTTCGAAAGAAGCAACTTCTTTGACCTCCTAATCTTATATGACCTTATTAGTTGTTCACATAGCTTTAGAGACATTGAAAAGTTTTCTTGTTAATATTTTTTGATGCTAGAAGGAGGGCCCGATCCTCCGACCTTGTTACTATCTTATAGACTAATTATGGACCATTTGACTTGACGTAGGAAAATGAAATCCAAACGACTTAACATAATGAATGAAGAAGTTATCTACATAACAACTCTTGAGGAGAACATAGCCCTGACCTTTAATTTGGATGGGGTCATTCAAGGGCAGCCTTCGTCATCAGCTCAACAAGAGAGAATATAGCTAAGATAAACATTTAGAGCTGCAGTTTCAAGAAATGCAAGAGCACTTCAAAATGGCGCTATCTCAGAAATCTTCAAAAATGGTTAAGCCAACATAAAGGGATGAGGTAATCTCCCCAAGAAGAAACTTGAAAGCTAACTCCAATGAAAATAAAAATAAGATAGATCTAACGTCCTCAAGAAAGAAGAAGAGCCCTAAATCTAAAGCTAATCATCAAGGGAGGGTGCTCGATAAATCGCTTGAATAGTTTGGTAGCTCAACATCAAAAGAATACTTTTCGGACTAGAAAAACTATCGAGATGTTTAGGCCTATCTGAAAGATGCTACAAAGTAAGTAATCAAGGATGCAATGAATATCAAGGGAAGAGGACCATGGATGAAAATGCCAATGATAACAAGCGAGTGCCCCTTTACTAATGGGATTATAGCAACTGTCATCCCATCTTACATGAATATTCCAACAATGAAATACCATGGAATCACATGCCTCGATGATCATTTAATGGCTTTCAATAGCCAGATGGATTTATACAATGCATCAGGAGTCGAAAGATGCAGATTTTTCCTAGTGACTCTCCAAGGGGCTGAGGCCAAATGGTATAGCCAGTACCAAGAGAAAACCATCTATTTATGGAAGTAGTTCTCCTATGAGTTCTCTGCCCAGTTTTGCATTTGTAAAGACCCTACTATAGATTATACAGTCTTGGCCAACATAAAGAAATGGCGGGGGAATCTTTGGGAAATTATCTAAAGAGATTCAACGCTAAAGCACTAAAAGCAAAAGACATGAATGACCGAGACAAGTTTTTCACGGTACATTACGACTTAATAGAGAACACCCCCTTCTGGAAGGAGCTCTTCATTAATGGGTGTAATGATTTACAAGATTTCCACTTACAGGCTGACAAGTTCATTCGGATGGATAAGCTGTATTATGCCAAAATAAAAGAGATTCCAAATAGGAAGGAGGAAGATTTGGTCAAGATCGAGGACATAAAAGAACAAAATGGGAGGAACCAATTGCTAACGCGGTCGCTTTGAACAAGCCACTACTTAAGTGTACGTTGTAGCAAAATAAAGAGTCAACTTTCCAATTTCTTTTAAAGCTCAAAACAACCCAGAACAAAGAAAGGGAGGCGACTACTGCGCATATCACAAGGCAAACGATAACAAGACCAATGCATGCACAGTTCTGGCTGGAATCTTCCAGAAACTGATCTGCAAGGGTCACTTGAAAGAATTTATTCAGGATAATCAGAAAGCTCAATGGACAGGGGATAGTCCACAAAAGCAACCTGACAATGCAATTAATGTACTAGAGGATGAGGAAACACCGAGCTTAAGCCCAGCGATAAACAGAATTGACGTAATTCATGGTGAGCCGCGTCCAGTAGGGAACAGCAAAGAGGCCTGAAACAGGTACTTCAAGTAAGCTAAAGAAGGCATCTTCTCTGTCCAAGAGCCTCCATCGAAGAATCCATAACTCAGTATTCAAATGTTGAATCTTGTTGCCACCCCACAAGAGCTGAAAATGGGCACTACAAGAAAATATGTTATTGATAACGCAATTTAATAGCGCATTATTCTAAGCATTATTATTTAGCTTTTTGATTTGTTTTGTGCTTGTTTAATTTATACTGTAGGTATGTTACATTAGTCCCAAAAAAATTTGACTCCCTCCTAGAAACACTTAATCATTTCGTCTCCCTGCCAAGTAGCACTTAACACTTTTTGCTCCCTCCTAAAATGAAGAAAACCCTAATTGACGTTCTACTCTATTTCCATCTCCAATCACTGAACTTTTGGTGTTCTACTCCATCTTTGATCTTCAATAGTTCACTCTTTAGCAGTTGAGAAGTTGAAGACATCAACAACCCTAATCTCTAATTTTCGATCTTCAATTTTGCACAGGAACAAACATTCGAAGGTATATTATCAAACGTGTTAATTTATATTCAATTTTACTCTTCATCAATCTGAAACTAATTGATTCTTCTTTATTCATATGAATAATTTATAAGGTATATTATTGTCCGGTTGGTTGTTCATTCTCTGTATGAAACATGCTAACTAAATGATTGTTAGTTCATACTATTATCTAGTAAACCGTGTCTTTATTCAAAAATTAATTCAAAGATTTTGAGCAAACCATCATGAAAACCAAAGCTATACTTCTCTTTGATTTGCTTAAAACTGTTAAAACTATGATATTTACTTCATATGTTTTGTTACAATGAGTACTTGATAGTAAAAATTAATAATTGTTTGAACAGTGGTTTTTTATTTGTAGTTTTTATTCAAATTTTTGTTTTTTAACTTGTTGTTTTTGTTGATATTTAAACTTTTGTATGATGCTTTCAACAGTGAATATGTGTGCTGAAAAGTAGATAATAACTGAGTATAGATGAAGTGGCTGATGCTAGAGAATGGGCAGGACTGCATTTGAGTGAGCTGACTGAATTGACCAGAATCGCTTCTAACTGGAATTTGAAGTTTGAGAACTATTATTGAGTAAATTGATCTAAGTGAGCTGGCTGGGGTGGTGCTAGAAAAGGCTGATGCAACCTGGGTATTATCTCGTCCACATCACCATCTTTAATCGGGCTGTAGAACTTGCTTATTTTGCTCTGCTCTTTTATCAGGTCTAATATTTTATTTGCATAACCCATTGTTTTGGTTACATTATTGCATAATATACTGAAATATATGTTAAACAAAACTAAACATGGTAGTTTGATTATTATTTTTTATGTATTGGGGCAATGTTGTTGCGTTGGGTCTTGAACTTTTATATACTAATAATTGCCTATACTTTAGAATTGAAGGACTTGGTTCAAAATTTGGTTATAACATTTAAAACACTAAAAATTTAATGTTGTTCTAGTAGCGGGTTGATCCTTATTTTTAAACAAAAATGGATCCAATTTTCCAAAATGTCAAAGCTCAACCTATACGACTTAGTGTTTATTTGAAGTTTCTAATGATTTAAGCTATATTAAACATCTGATCTGCGAACTAATACCCCTACCGCTTAAACTATCCCAGCTGTAACTTTTGATCGAAGGAAATAATAATTTTTAAATAAAATCCGAATGGTAACAGGAACATGTAAAACTTGTAGTGTCTTCCTCTCTTTCTTTCAAATTTGCTAAATATCTTTTATCATTGTTGTATTTTGACTGTAAGTTCTTGTTCTTATTTTTTTTAATGGTTAATTATGTGATTTTTCACTCAATTGCTAGAGAATGATTAGGCTTTATTCTATTTTTTTTATTTGACACATCTCATCCTGTTTTGGAATTTATTATCGAATATTGAAGAAACAACATTTTCATTGTACTTAATATATGCATTTAAAAAAAGTTTTTTTTAATTATCAAGTAGCTAATATTCATTCACCATGTAGTTTTCTATCGTTTTTTAAACTTAAAAGTTAAAAAAAAAGTAAAATTTTACTTTAAAGAGAAAACTGACTAATATAAAAATCATTTTTTTGGATGATCTTATTCACAAATTGCATATAAGTGGTTGTCAAATGATCTTTATATTCCTACTTGTTGATATATTAAATTTGTGTTCAAAGTGTATGTATATGTAGATAGTTTGTGTATCGTTTGATGTACATGATGTAGGTGTTTTTGTGGTTATCATTGATAACATATGAATAAATACTTAAACAAACAAGTAATTTGTCGTAGCATCAATGTTTTACATTGTTTTTTGTCCTCCTATGTTGATGAGATCTGGCCGTTGGGCTTTGTTTCATGCTTATCCGTGCACTCTATAATAGTTCAACTGAGTTGCTATGCTGTATCATGTAATATTCTGAGATGTGAATCATGTCAAAAAAATATTAGCAACTTGTGTAGTACTGGAGTTTGTAGAAATACAATCCTACAACTGAGTTGCTATCAACTAATTTTTTTTCCTAATTTCTCAAATTTGATTGAGATTTGTTCATAACCATTAGCTCCATTATCGGTTCTCCTACTGATTAAAATGAGAGACTTTATGGTCTGTTCATTCATAATTCTCATTTTAATCCGATCTAAGAGCTGGCTCGCGTAAAATATTTAAAAGTTTCTGCAAAGTATTAGGAAAGGTGTTTGCTAAGATATTAATGTTTTTTACATTACATCCATTAAAATAAAGTTTAGTATTATATAGGCAATGGAAGAAATAGATTTTCAGGGTAGATGTTCAATAGGTGAATTATCAGTAAAAGTTGAATTCCAATACTGAAATATAAGTTTTATTTAAAAAATGTAGATGGAAATGGCATATCTGTTACTTGTAGTCAATTAATTATGTGTTAATTTTCATAATGCATTAAAACACCTTATTCAATACACAAAATTTATAAGGAAGCATATGAGCTCAATACTAGATACTCAGTGTTTCGTACTAGTCTGCAGTACAAAACTGTGGCCTTATATTAGTTAATTAAGTACACCAATGTTAGTTGTATTATCATTTTTCCTGCTTTTAGGCCTCACTTTTTACAATGGCTGTCTAGTTCTTGTTGAAGAAAAGTACCCTTTTCAACCAAGGGGTGCTGTTATGACTTTAACTCTTGTATTTTTGTTCACAGCCATTTTACTCTTTTAAATAAGTCTAATAATTGACCTTTTCAAATAATTGTCAGTCAAGATATGTTCACAAAAATATAATCAAGCTGATCCGTTTAGTTTTTTGATTGTTTTGTGCCTTTTCTTGTAACAAGGTAGTTATCATAGTATTATATTTCAATTTGGAACATAATACTGACCTTTGCATTACATTTCCTAGCATAAAGCTTTACATTTGAACATATGTCAAGCTACTGTCTATAGAAGACCATATTTTTTCATGTCTAACTTGATAATTTGTACGTTACCATCATATTTTATATTTAATTATTAATGCATATGCTTTGTCTTCTAGAAATTTTCTTCTTTGCATATTATATACGACGATGGAAAAAGATTGGGTTCATTAACACAGGTAAATAGATAATACTATATTTTAAATCATGTTTAATTTCAAAAATAGAAATATTTGATAGTAAATATTAATATTATGCCATTTTTATAATTTTTTCCATTAAAGAGCATCTAAGGAGTACTGGCAAGGGGCTAGGTGCTTTTTTGACGCTGCAAGGAGAATGTTAAGAAATGTAGAGAAACTTTTATGCTATTATGTAGATTGTAGGAATCTTAGTCGACATTATGATGACACTACTGTTGAACATTTGATTATAATAGGGATGAATCTTAAGAATAAGAGTAGAAGATGGTATAATCACGGCGAACAAATCAATATAGGAAACGAAATCAAGTTGGATAATACATATGACTTACTTAAGGCCATTCAGTATAAAGATGAAGATTTTTTGAACACTACTTTTTTTCCGATGATAAAGAAAATGAGGATGTCAAAAAGAGGGAGGAGAATTTAGTTAAAAATTTGAAAGATGCCGAAACCCCCTTGTATCCTAATTATATATATCAAACTAAGCTATCTTCCATAACTGCTTTGTACAATATGAAACGTGAGACTAGATTATCAGATAATAGTTTTGGTAAGCTCTAGGCCTTGCTACAGTTGTTGTTGCCAAAGAGTAGTATACTTCCTAAGACTTTATATGATGTAAAGAAATTCCTCAAAGTATTTGACATGGGATTCGAAAAGATTCTTACTTGTAAGAATGATTGTTGACTTTTCAGAAATGAGTACCAAGATTTAGATGGTTGTCCAAATATAACTCTTCAAGATGGAAGATATATGAAGACTCAAAGGAGATTATGAAAGGAGTTCCAGCTAAAGTGTTGAGTGTTGAATTTTGGCAACACTATATGGGGAATTGTAGAGGTCGGAAGTAGCTTCGCAATGGAGGAAACGGTTTGCAAATCGGAGTTCGGAGGTGGAAGTTATAAGAGAAAAGGTGAAGAAGGAGAAGTTGGGATAGAACCCATTTTCAGACGTCTGACCCATTTTTCAGACGTCCGATTTAGGACAAAAGTTCTTCCAGAGCACTCTGTCAGACATCTGACCAAATGGATCAGACGTCTGAACTTGAGCAAAGGCGCTCCAGTGGGTTAGACCAAATGTCCGACCTTCTAGTCGAACGTTTGAAACGGCTTTCGCCTGTTTTCTCTCACATGGACTTGGGTGAAAATTTGTGATATCTGCAGGGGCAATTTTGGAATATTTCCTAGTGTTTCTATTCTCCTATATAAGCTAGTCTCAGGTCTCAGATCTATATGCGTGCAAGCAAACGCAAGAGGTTAGCCTCCACCAAATTAGGGTTTATCAAAACCTAATTTTCTTCAATTCTTTTCTCCAAAAATTCAATTGTAATTAGAATTTGATCATTGTATTCTATCTCTTGTATTCTTCTCATCAATATTAATAAAAGCTCTCTCTTAAAGTGGATGTACATTAACGCAACGTTAGTCGAACCACTATAAATCGCTGTGTGATTTATTTTTCGTTATTGCTTTGATTTCTATATTGCTTGTTTGGGATTGTGATTTCTTTTGGATTGATTGAGATTGGAATTAAGTTGTTGATTGGTTGTTTTTACACATCTTACCACGATTCCGTCTTCCGCTGTGCTTGTGGGGTTTCGATTTGAGTGGTCTCGTGTTGGAATCTCGCACCAACATTTGGTATCAGAGCATTGGTGTTGGTAGGTGGTTGAAGAAATGCCTGAATTAAGTAGTAACTCTAATAGTTCCTCACTGGGTAATCCAAGTGGTGTAGCTCCTTATGTACGTGGCTCGTACGCAGCTTCAGGATCACAATTGGTAATGGAAAAGTGGAATGGTGATAATGATTTTGAAAAATGGCAATGAAAGATGAAAGCGGTTCTAAGGAGAAATCGGGTGCATTGGGTACTGTTTGACACACATTTGTTGCCAATGGACATCTCAGATGTTGAGAGAGAAGAGATGGAAGAGTGGGCATTCACTACACTTCAACTTGCTATGGAAGAGAATGTTATCTCTGAAATTAGTGGTGAGACAACTGCTAAGGGTATTTGGGACAAGTTAGAGGAATTATATATGAAGAAGTCACTGACAAATCGTTTGATCTTGTTACGAACGTTCTTCACCTAAAAGATGAAGGAAGGTACTTCGCTAAAGGCGCACTTAAACATTTTTGATGATTTGCTAATGAAGATGAAGGCGGTAGATTTGAAGATTGAGGAAGAGCAAAAGGCAATGATATTGTTGTGTTCGTTGCCAGATCGCTATAGGTTTCTCAAATAGTTTGATCTATAGCCGGGATACATTGACTCTTGATGATGTCAAAACAGGTCTTCTTAGCGAGAAGTTGCGGGATCGAATGAAGGAGTTAGGTGGAAGGAGTGGTGGTAGTAATGGTCATGGTTTATTTGTGGAGAAGTAGAGGTATGTGAAGAAGGAGAACCGGGGGCGTTCTAAATCTAGGAACCCCAGTTGGAGAGGAAAGTCGAAGTAAAGAAAAGGCAAGTGCTATATTTGTAGGAAGCCCGGTCATTGGAAGAATGAGTGTCCAGACAAGGAGAAAGCAAAGAAGGAAGTAGCATCTTCATTAGTAGTGGTTGAGAGTGCAGTTGGTGAGGGAGAAGTAGATGTTTTATTGGCGGTAGCATCAGATATTTCGAGTAGCGATTGGGTGCTCGATTCTGGGGCGTCTTATCATATAATGCCAAATAGAAATTGTTTTTCTTCTTACATCAACAAAGAAGGAAATTCAATTGTTATGGGAAATGGCGTTATTTGCATGTCGAAAGGCATTGGTTCCGTGCAAATTTGGATGTTTGACGGAGTGGTTCGTACTCTCACTAATGTGTGCTATGTTCTGGGACGTAGGAAGTCTCTTATCTCTTTGGAGTAGTTGGATTCTTTAGGTAGTAAGATCACTATTGAGAGTGATAGCTTGCGGGTTTCGTAGGGTGCGCTTGTGGTGATGAAGGGTGCAAGGACTCATGATATTTATTTGCTTCAAGGAGTGACTGTAGAAGGTGAAACTTGCATAGGAGTTGATAGTTCTCGTGGTTTGGATGCGACTAGACTATGGCATTTGAGGTTGGGTCATGTCTCAGAGAGGAGTTTCGATGTTCTTCGGAAGAGAGAGATGATGGATGGGGAAAGTTTCAAAAAGTTTTGTAAAGAATGCGTCATGGGGAAGCAAACTAAAGTTTCATTTAGTGAGGGAAAGCATGATTCAAGAAGGGTTCTTGAGTATGTTCACACAGATGTTTTGGGACCGGCACCTGTAGCTTCTTTAGATGGAGCTCGCTATTATATTTCTTTTATAGATGACTTTCTCGGAAAGTTTGGGTGTATGTAATGAAGGCCAAGTTGGAGGCATTTGCAAAGTTCAAAGCATGGAAAGCTCTTGTTGAGAATGAGAGTGGTAAGTCTTTGAGGGTTCTGAGGTCTGACAATGGCGGAGAGTATGTTTCCGGAGAATTTCTGGAGTATTGCAAGCATCATGGTATTCGAAGGTATTTTACTACACCTGGTGTTCTGCAATTAAATGGTGTTGCGGAGAGAATGAATCGTATTGTACTTGAGAAAGCTCGATGCTTGAGATTGACATCGGGTTTGGCAAAGGGATTTTGGGCTGAAGCTTTGTCAACCGCAATGCACATTATTAATCGAATTCCATGCTCAGCTATTGGTAAAAAAAATTCAGAGGAAGTGTGGAAGGGAAAGAGCATTGACTTGAGTTATCTTCGTGTGTTTGGCAGTCCGGTTTATGTGCATGATCCGAGAAATGATTAGTTTGAACCAAGAGCTTTCAAGGGGATTTTGCTTTGCTATAGGGACGGTGTAAAAGGCTATCGGATTTGGAATCCGGAAACGAAGAAAGTAGTGAATTCTCATCATGTTACTTTTGATGAGTCGGCGGCGTTCAAGGAGAAAGTGAGCTCATTGGATGTTCCAGATTTGGTTCATGATGAATCAAAGGAGAAGGAAATTATTTACACATTTTGTCCAAGGAATAGTGAGAGTAGAGTAGTAGGAGATGCTTGTGAGGAAGTACCGGTTGATGTTACGTCACATAGTCCACAGGGTGCCTCTAGTAGTGTTAGTGATGTACATGATTCTAGAGAAGTTTCGGTTCAAGGTGGAGCCGAAGGGAGTTTGGTGATGGTATTGCTACTCGGGTTGGTCGTCGCACTATAAGAGCACCCAAAAGATATGGTTATTGTAAATATCTTAGCTTCTGCGATAATTTAGACTATGCTCTTCATGTAGTCCAAGATGAGCCGATGGACCTTGATGATGTCGTGAAGTCGAGTGATAGCTCGAAATTGATTTGTGCCATGGAGGAAGAGATGCAATCATCGTTGAAGAATCAAACTTGGGATTTGATATTTCCACTTCCTAAAGGAAACCCTGCTATTGGGTGCAGATGGATATACAAGGTGAAAGACGATGGAAGATACAAAGCTAGGCTAGTGGCTAAGGGGTTTGTACAAAGGATGGGAAAGGAGTATGATGAGATATTCGCATCGGTTGTGCGCCATACTTCTATCCGGATATTACTTGCTATTGTTGCTATTCATGACTTGGAGTTATAGAAATTTGATGTGAAGACCGCCTTCTTGCATGGGGACTTGGATGAAGACATCTACATGGAGCAACCAGAAGGTTTTGTTGTGGATGGTAAGTCAAATTAGGTTTGCAAGTTGAAGAAATCGCTATATGGTTTAAAGCAATTACCTAGACAATGGCATAAGAGGTTTGATCATTTCATGCTTGAAAATGGTTTTGAGAGAAGCATCAAAGATGCTTGTGTTTATTTCAAGAAATTGAAAAATGATTGTTGGGTGTATTTACTCTTGTATGTGGACGACATGCTCATTGCTTCTAAGGATAAGAATGAAATCAACAATCTAAAACTGAGTTTGAAATCGGAGTTCGAAATGAAGGATCTTAGAGAAGCAAGAAGGATATTAGGCATGGAAATTGTAAGAGATCGAAAGCATTTTGAGTTGAAACTAACTCAAAAGGAGTACATTGAGAAAGTGCTTTGCCGGTTTACCATGGAAAATGCAAAGGCGTCAAATATACCTTTACCTTTGCACATGAAGCTTTCGAGTAATGGATCACCTATCTTGGAGGAAGACAAGACATATATGGCAAAGGTGCCATACGCTAGTGTGCTTGGAAGTAAAATGTATGCTATGGTGTGTACAAGGTCCGATATTACAAATGCCGTCGGGATGGTTAGTCGATACATGGCTAATCCGGGAAAATCGCATTAGGAAGCTGTGAAGCTTATATTGAGATATCTTAGATGCACATCATCTTATGGTCTTGTTTTTGGCGGTAGTAAGGCGATGGATTGCACGTTGGTTGGTTATTATGATCCGGACTACGCCGATGATAGGGATCGAAGAAAATCAACTTCCGGATATGTCTTCACACTTGGGGGTACAACCATAAGTTAGAGATCTAGATTGCAGACCGTAATTGCTTTATCCACTATGGAGGCGGAGTTGATTGCCGCAGTGGAGGCGGCAAAGGAGGCACTCTATTTGAAGCGATTATTGTGTGACTTGGGATTCGGGTAGGATAGTATTGATGTTCGATGTGATAGCCAGAGTGTTATTCACTTGGCAGAGAATTTGGTGTTTAGCTCATGGACTAAGCATATTGAGGTGATAGAGTCATTTCTAGTAGCCATGGATGAAGATAAGCAAGTATATTTTCAGAAAGTGCACACGAAGGATAACACGGCAAATATATTCACCAAGGCATTGTCGGTTGGAAAGTTCGAGCATTGCTCGAACTTGATTCGCTTGGAGAAGTGCTAGGTGCCACGAGGTGGCACGATTAAGGGAGGAGCTTGGTGGTAGATGAGGAAGAGTATCAGTGAGAGATTGAGGTTCTATCTTCTTGGTAAGTGCTAGTCTTGGATGAGATAGCTTAGGATTTGGATGTTTTCAATATTTCTTTAGCGGGCGGGGGCTTTGCCTAAGCTCGTTGGTGGAGTGCAATGGGCGGTGGCTTTGCCGGAACTCATTGGGAAATCATTCATGTTTGGTTGAAGGTAGAAGAAGTGATAGTTGGTGCTATCGATTGTTGTTGATGGTATAGTACCATTGGAATTGAAGATAGATATAGTGTCGAGGTGGAGTGTTGAATTTTGGCGACACTATATGGGGATTTGTAGAGGTTGGAAGTAGCTTCGTAACGGAGGAAACGATTCACAAATCGGAGTTCGGATGTGGAAGTTATAAGAGAAAAGGTGAAGAAGGCGAAGTTGGGACAAAACCCATTTTCAAAGGTCTGACCCATTTTTCAAACGTCTGATTTGGGATAAAAGTGCTTCTAGAGCACTCTGTCAGACGTCTGACCAAATAGGTTAGCATCTGAACTGGAGAAAAGGCGCTCCAGTGGGTTAGGCCAGACGTGTGACCTTCTGGTTAGACGTCTGAAATGACTTTCGTCTGTTTTCTCTCACACGGACTTGGGTGAAAAATTGTGATAACTGCAGGGGCAATTTTGGAATATTGCCTAGTGTTTCTATTCTCCTATATAAGCTAGCCTCAGGTCTCATATCTGTATGCATGCAAACAACCGCAAGAGATTAGCCTCCACCAAATTAGGGTTTATCAAGACCTAATTTTCTTTAATTCTTTTCTCCATAAATTCAATTCTAATTAGAATTTGATCATTGTATTCAATCTCTTGTGCTCTTCTCATCAATATTAATAAAAGCTCTCTCTTAAAGTGGATGTACACTAGCACAACGTTAGTGGAACCACTATAAATCGCTGTGTGATTTATTTTTTGTTATTGCTTTGATTTCTATATTTCTTATTTGTGATTGTGAATGCTTTTGGATTGATTGAGATTGGAATTGAGTTGTGGATTGGTTGTTTTTACACTTCTTGCCACGATTCCATCTTCCGCTGTGCTTGTGGGGTTTCGATTTGAGTGGTCTCGTGTTGGAATCTCGCACCAACATTGAGATACTTTCGAATCATTCCAAGATTTACGAGAATGTATAGATCTAAAAAATAACGGAAGACCTAAGGTGGCATTTTAATAATAAAAGTAGCGATGAAAATTTACGTCACCTGTAGATTCTGTAACATCGAATGTAGTGGATGAGAGGCGAAAATCATTTTCATCCGATCCACGCAATCTCAGACTTGGCCTTGCTACAAATAGTGTCAATCATTTGGTTCGATGATCTCCAAATATAATTGTTGGCCCTTCATGCTTATGACATATAATCTCTCACCTATGTTATGTATGAAAAAGGAAAATATTATGCTAACATTACTAATTCCTGGTCCAATGCAACCCGAAAACGATATTGATGTATATATGGCGCCATTGATAGAAGACTTAAATCATTTGTGGAAAAATGGAATTAATATTTATGATGCGTTTAGTAGAACCATTTTCAATTTAAGAGAAATTTTATTATGGACAGTAGATAATTTTCCGGCCTACGGAAATCTTGCAGGATGTTGTGTGAAAGGCAAAACGCTTGTCCATTATGTAGTGTCAAAACGCATCGTTGATGGTTAAAACATAGTCGAAAGATTTTTTTTATATGGGACATTGAAGACTTCTAGATCCTTCACATCCATGGAGGAAACAGAAAACTTGGTTTGATAACACTATGAAGAAAGGTAACAAGCCTAGAATTTTAATTGGAAGAAACATTTCTATAATTTTGAAAGGCTTTCCAAATGTTTTTGGAAAAAAAGAATAATGAAACCAAAAAGTGGGAGATCAAGAAGAAGTTAAATATAAAGTTGAGGATGAAGATAATAAGTAAAAGGAGGAAGAGTAAACACAATAAAATAGATGAAGATAATGAGAAAAATGAGTTGTTATAGTGGAAAAATAGATCAATCTTCTTTGATTTTCCATATTGGGAGGTTAGTATTTAAATTATACCTTTTTTCTCATTGGCCTAACAATAAAAAAATACCTCATTGAACCGTTTTAGTATTGATATTTGTAGGAACTTCCTTTGCAGCATAATTTAAATGTAGTGCAAGTGGAGAAAAATGTTTCCGAAAGCCTGTTTGGCACAATGTTGCATGATAATAAATCAAAAGATGGTACTGATTCCGGAAAGGATTTGGAGGATTTGACAAAGTCTTTATGTGCAACATCGTGGAAATAGAACATATCTTCCACCGGCTCCGTATACATTGTCTTTGTATATTAAAAAAATATTTTGTAAAAGATTATATGATTTTATGGGTCCTAATGGTTATTGCTCAAATTTAAAAAGATTTGTATCTTTAGAAGACTGCAAAATTAGTGGTTTGAAGTCTCATGATTGTAGGACCTAGATTAACCCTAGAGGGGAGGGGGGTGAATAGGGTTATAGCAAATTTTCTCGAATTAAACAAAAAAAACTACAGAGAAGTAAATATGCTGAAAAGTAAATCACACACAAAATTTACCCAGCTTCGGCAACCCCTGCCTACTGCTGCATTCCTAGATTTCTATTAGAACTAAACAGTCTCCCACTTACAAACACTCTAACAGACTCACAAACACTGCTACCGCCTATAGAATTTTGCAAACTCGCAAATCCTGCTTATTGAACTAATCCTAACTAGACAATGTGATACAACCTAAATCCTATGTGGTGATTGTCCAAGATTTGATTCGAAAAGTACAGACTTCAAAAATAAAAATAAGAGCAAAAATAAATAAAAACTTGAGTACAAATTTTTTCCCTTAAACAAAACAACCCGACCCAGAAGAAAACAAAACACGGCCACTTCCCTCTTGATGCAATTTAGGGTTCTGAAAATGGCGGCTTTGTCTCAACTACGATCCGATTGGATCTCTGAGTTGCCTCCAATTGCTCCTCTTCCCTTAGAATGTCTGATTAAGGCTTGCGCAACCACGTTTAGAGCGAATTCCGATTGCCAAAGGATCGGGTGATTGAATTGGTATGATTTGAGTTGAGATTTTCTGATTTATCTTGCTTGTTCTCTTGTTCTCTGTCTATGATGATCTTGGGGTATATATATAGGGTAGAAACCCTAATAATTCGCGTCTGATTTGATTTCTTGCTTGGCCACCAAGTCGCTGAATATATCCATGATTTTGTTGCGACATTTTGGGTATATACGATTCGAATTTTGCTTGGTACCCACAGCTTTGGATATTTCCTATATGTTTTCACAATTTTGAAATTTGAACTGCTAATTTTGTTCTGGAATTTTTTTCGGTCCATATTCGAATTATTTCTGTCCATATATGCATTCGAATTCTTTAATCAAATATGGAAAAAAAATCTTTTCCATATATTTGCATTTCCAAGATTTGTTTGCCATATTTGATTTCTTGACCAAGTCTTCTGATTAAGTTTGATGTATTTGTGATCATCCTGCTTTGCCTGGATTGTGTATATCTCTCTCTTGCATGGTTTATTCACTTGTTGTATACTTGGGCTGGCTTGAACTTGATATTGTAGTCTGCCTTGTTTAGTTCTTGGTGCATTGTGCTCTGTTGTTGTATTTGCATTGAGTCACTGATTTTGGTCGAGACTTGTTTCAGTTTGCATGTGGTCTTGATTCTCGGCCTATTGTGCATTCGACATTATTCTTGGCCATGAGTTCATTTGAGTCATCTGAAGTTGTTCTAGTCGGTCTGCATTGCACTGAGTTGCACTGATTTAGTGTGTATATAACTGCATTTGTATTGCTCACCATGTCGTTTGGCTCGAATTGAGCATTGTCAGGTTGCATATCCAGCCGTGTCTGTGTTGTGCATGATTGCTTTTGTTGACTGCGCACACGAGTTGGCGAGGCAGTGCACACGTGTATAAATGTACACGTGTGTATTGCAGCCACTCATGATTACCTGTCTCTGATAAGAATACTGATATGCATAGATATTACACAATCAAAAATGATGATAATAACCCATATATCTGAGACAACAATAAGAACAAATTTATATTTTTGCAAATTTATTTTCAGATTACTGTTGTAGTTGCTAATTATACAGGTACACAGGAGATAGGACAAGAACTGGAGCTGGACAATGTAGATAGATGCAGATGTGCAGACAGAGTGAAAAACTAAGTGTTGAGTGTTGTAGTGAGAAAAAAAAATATGAATGTGAAATGTATGAACCGGTGTATGTATATAGAGAGAGCTGAAAACTTTGTACTGTATAAGTGTTGAAATAAAATATTATATTGAATAAAAATACTGATTGAATTATATAAATTCTGTGCAATAGTATTATTATTCTATATCAATATTTATTCCTATATGTATATAGTACAATCCGTAAACACATATATAAATTGATATATATTTGTTATCATCAAACAAAAAATCACATCAAACAATCTCCCCCTTTTGATGAGGACAAACATATATATTAAAGATTTTGAAATTCTAATAAATGTGTTTGAGCATGAGATATTTAGCTCCCCCTATATGAATGCTCTCCCTACAACTAAGACCACTCCCTATTTAGAAAATCACAAAAGAATAAAAGAACTAAAGAAAATTAACTAACAACATTATCAGTTTTGTTGAAGTATTCCAAAAAATATTTACTTCCTTATCAAAATCTTGTTCTTCTCCCCCTTTTGTCATTATCAAAAGACTGACAAAAACTAATGGAACAGTAGGATTTTTTTATTAAAAAAATGCAAAACAAAGAAAAAATCATAATATTTCATAACAAGATAACAATTTCCACATTGTAGAGAATGGATCGATGATTCAGTTTTTATATAATAAGAAGAGAGATATTTTAAAAATAATTTGACATTTAAGCACAAAAATAAGCACTTACTAACCACGCATAACCATAAGGACTTTTAAATGGGATTAGCAGTTACTTATTAGTCTAAGCATTCGGACTTTTAAGTGAGACCAGAAAAATACTTAGCCACCATGCACCATCCATGCATAACCATAAGGACTTTTAAATGAGAATGGAGTGCTGATAAAATAAAGATAATTCACTCACATGCTCCATCCATGCATAACCATAAGGACTTTTAAATGAGAATGGATGCATGAGAGATAAAAAAAATTTCAAAAAGAAAATTCACTCTTCTCATTTTACAAAACCATTATGAATGATAGAAAGATGGTAGAAATAGAAATGGTCGTGGAATAAGTTACCAAGTTAATTATATTATGAATATTTTTTTTTAAATAAAAGAATAAAACAAACAAATTTCCACTACTGAATACCATATTTGAATCAATCTTTGAATAATATCCAAAACTAGTTTGAATCCTAGAAATTGAAGTTGAAAATAAATATCCAAGAACATTTCAACCAAAAAATGGAAAATGATTAGTCAATTTCTATAATCTCCAAATCCAAACGTAATCTGGAAAATCTGTCTTCGGGGAGGGGTTTTGTGAAAATATCAGCAAGTTGTGCCGCAGTTGAAATATGTTCAATGCAAATGTCTTCCTTAGCAATGTGATCTCTAAGAAAGTGGTGTCTCACATCAATGTGTTTTGTGCGTGAATGATGAGCAGGATTATTTGACAAGTCTATTGCACTTTTACTATCACATTTTAATGGAACTTGTTTATAAACTAAGACAAAATAAGAAAGAGTTTGCATCATCCATAAAATTAGAGCACAAAAACTTCCTAAAGCAATATATTCTGCTTCAGTGGTGGATAATGCAACACAATTCTGTTTTCGACTTGACCATGAAACTAATGAGTGTCCTAGCATAAAACATGTCCCACTAGTGCTTTTTCTGTCAACCAATGAACCAGCATAATCAGCATCAGAATAGCCAACTAAATCAAAATTTTCACAAGAAGGGTACCATAATCCAAATTTTTGTGTGTGTGAAAGATATCTCAAAATTCGTTTAGTGGCGTTCAAATGAGATTCTTTAGGATTAGATTGAAAACGTGCACATAAACACACAGAAAACATAATATCAGGTCTAGAAGCAGTAAGATAGAGAAGTGAACCAATTATCCCTCGATATCTCTTCTGATCAACAGCAATTCCTTTCTCGTCTTTGTCCAACTTTTTTTATGGGCTCATAGGAGTTCTCAACTCCAAATTTCTTCAACAGTTCCAACACATAATTGGATTGTGAAATGAAAATACCATCACTGCTTTGCTTGATTTGAAATCCAAGAAAATATTTCAATTCTCCAACCAAGCTCATCTCGAATTTATCCTGCATGACTTGTTCAAATTTCTCGCACAAGAGTTCATTAGTACCACCATAAATGATATCATCCACATAAATCTGAACAATCAAAAATTCACTTCCTTTATGTAATAGAAACAGTGTCGTGTCAGCACTCCCCATTTTAAAGCCATTTTTCAAAAGATATGTACAAAGGCAGTCATACCAAGCTCTAGGAGCTTGCTTAAGACCATATACTGCTTTTTCTAGTTTAAACACATGATTTGGAAAATCATGATTTTCAAAACCGGGGGGTTGTTCAACAAAAACTTCTTCTTTCAAATCACCATTTAGAAAGGCACTTTTTACATCCATTTGTTTAAGTTTGAAACCCTTGTAACATGCAAAACTTAGCAAAATCCTAATGTCTTCTAACCTAGCAACTGGAGCAAATGTTTCATCAAAATCTATGCCTTCTATTTTGTTATATCCTTTTGCGACCAACCTAGCTTTGTTTCTAATTACATTTCCTGATTCATCAAGTTTATTTTTGAACACCCATTTAGTTCCAACAATTGGATAATCATTAGGCCTAGGAACTAATTTCCAAACTTTATTTCTCTCAAATTGATTAAGTTCATCTTGCATTGCTAAAACCCAACTTTCATCATTAAGAGCCATTTCAACAGAACCAGGTTCAATCTCAGAAATAAAACCACTATGACCACAAAACGCACACAAATTTTTATCAAATGAAGAGGGAGTGCGTATACCTTCCGTAGGATCACCTAGAACCAATTCAGGAGGATGATTGCATTTGAACTTCAATCTACCAGCATCAACTGTCCTACTTTCAGCTTTCTCACTAGATGTCCCTTCTTCAATGCCTTCATGATCTACCCCATCGTCAACCGTCTTTTCAGTCGTCCTTTCCAAGTCAAGTTCATCGAATTTCACATTGATTGATTCAACAATTGTCTTTGTTCGTTTGTTGTATATCCTGTAAGCCTTGCTCCTTATTGAATAGCCCATGAAAATTCCCTCATCAGCCTTTGATTCAAATTTTCCAAGTTGATCACCGGTGTTAAGAATGAAACAAGGATATCCAAATACACGAAATTAAGAAATGTTAGGTTTCCTTTCATGCCACAATTCATAAGACGTTTTGCCAAGTATTTGTCTAATCATTACTCTATTCATTACATAGCACGAAGTATTCACTACCTCTGCCTAAAAGGTTAGAGGTAGTTTATACTCACTCAACATGGATCTAGCCAATTCCTGGAATGTACGATTTTTTCTTTCAACCACCCCATTTTGTTGAGGTGTTCGTGGAGCAGAAAATTCATGTTTTAAACCATTTTCTTCACAAAAGCTTTCAAATTCCAAATTTTCAAATTCGCGTCCACGATCACTTCTCAAGGTTTTAATTGAAACTCCCTTTTCATTTTGAACAAGTTTTGCAAATTTTGAAAAATAATCAAAAGATTCAGACTTTTTGGCTAAGAAATAAACCCATGTAAATCTAGAATAATCATCAACCAATACATAACAATAACGTTTTCCATTCAAGCTTGCAATTTCATTTGGTCCAAATAAGTCCATGTGAATTAATTCAAGGACCCTTGATGTGCTAACAATGTTTTTAGGGCGAAATGATGATCGACTAAGCTTGCCCAAGGAACATGCTTTACACACTTTATTATTTTTAAATTTCTGATGTGGTAACCCTCTGACTAATTCTATCGTTTCAAGTTTTTTAAGAGGCTCATGCTAGCATGTCCAAGTCTCCTATGCCATAAAGATGCCTCTTCGTCAGTGGCTACCAAACATCTAGAAAGATTTAGATTATCAAACGAAAGCGAGTAAACATTTCCTTTTCTTTTGCCCATAAAAACAATGTTATTAGAAGATTTATCAATGATTTTGCAAGTATCACTATCAAAAATCACATTCATACCTTTGTCACATAGTTGGCTAATAGAAATGAGATTGTGAAGCAAATTATCAACGTATAAAACATTAGTCAAGGAAAAAGTACCGTTACCTACTTCACCTTTACCAATAATCTTACACTTGCTATTGTCTCCCATGATCACATTTCCACCTTTAAAATTCTCTAGCCTAAGGAACTTCGATTTGTCACCTGTCATATGTCTAGAACAACCTGAATCTAGAAACCATTCTTGTTGCTCCTTAGCCCGCCAACAGACCTACATAAAGAGAGAGGAGGATGACCTAGAGAAACTCTTAGGTCCAATGATATTGGTGACTGAAGCATTGTGAATAAACAATCCCTTTGGAACCCAAACTTGTTTTGTCCTTTCATTCTTGTTCCAGTAGACATGAAATTTGTTTGTATAATTCTTAGAGCCCAAACTTGAATAAATTTTGTATTCTTGTTCCTATGACTACAATTTTCAACACGATGTCCGATTATTTCACATCTAGAAAAGACACTCTTACCTTTTGCATTATCATTAACTTGTGTTTTCCCAAAGCCTAGTCCTTTTCTGTTGTTAGCAAAAAATTTATTTCCCAATAACATGTTGAATGATTTTTCTCCTCTTGAAAAGTTGTTCAGAGATTTCTCAAGATTTTGGACTTTGGTTTTTAGTGTTATGTTTTCAGTTACAAGTGAGGTGCATCTATTTATAAAATCCTTTTTCCTAGTGTCAATGGTTTCCTTAAGACTCAAGTTTTCTTTTTCAAGATTCTCAAAGCTATTCTTAAGTCTTGATAATTCTGAATCTATAGTTTTACATTTTTTACAGTCTAGGTTTTGAATATTTTCAAGTTCAGTTTCTAACCTAGAATTTTCATGGACAAGTTCTCTCCTATCAGATTTCAGCTTTTCAATTTTAGATTCAAGAGTATCAATTATTTTAGTAAGATCACAACACATCAAAACAATTTCTTTATAAGAATAGTCATCTACCTCACTAGATTCCTCTAAGCTTGCTTCTGAATCTGATTTTGCCATAAGACACAAGTTAGCCTCCTCTGAGCTATTATTCCAAACTTCCTCTCCTTCTTCATCATCCCAAGTCGCTGCAAAGGCCTTCTTCTTCTTTTTCTTTCCTTTGTTGTTTTTGAGAAGTGGGCATTTTTGTTTGAAGTGGTCAGGCTTCTTGCAGTTAAAGCACGTCAATTCGTTATCAGAATTGTCAGAATCTTTTGACCTATTACCACTTGTTTTCTTCTTGTGTGGCCTGAATCTTGACCATTTTCTAAGATTATTGAAAGCCATTGCAAGCTCTTCAATTGGATCTTCTTCTTCTTCATCGCTCTCTTCTTTGCTCTTTAAGGCAATCATCTTCTTCTTTGATTCGGAGTTGTTGCGTTCCTCCTTTGCTTTTAGCTCAAGCTCATATGTCATCAAGTTGCCGATCAACTCCTCCATGCTTAGTTTACTCAGATCTTTCGATTCTTGTATTGCCGTGACTTTTGCCTCAAAGCTCATCGGTAAGACTCGTAGCACCTTCCTTACAAGCTCTACCTCAGTTAATACCTTCCCAAGTGCTCTAGCATTGTACACCAAAGTTGAAAAACGTCCAAACATATCCTTTATGCTCTCTCCTTTGTCCATCACAAAGTTCTCGTATTCATTGCTGAATAGGGCTAGACGAGACTCCTTGACTTGAGAGGTTCCTTCATGTGTCACCTCCAAGGTATGCCAAATTTCCTGTGCAGTTTTACAATGAGAAATTCTTTTAAATTCAGTCTTATCAAGAGCACAGATCAAAGCATTCATGGCTTTAGCATTTGTAGTTTTTAATTTCTTGTCGTTAGCATCCCACCTATCCTTAGGTTTAGGAATCTCAGTATCACCTAAAGTTATAGTGGGAGATTTATAGCCAGTTTCAATAATGTCCCAAACATCATAATCAACAGAACTAAGTTAAACACCCATCCTAACTTTCCAATAAGCATAATCATTCCCATTAAACATGGGTGGCCTAGCAATAGATTTCCCCTCAGAAAAAGCATTATTTGGTGGATTCATGACTCTAGAGAAAAAAAACAACCTTGCACTGATACCACTTGTAGGATCTAGATTAACCCTAGAGAGGGGGGGGGGGTTGAATAGGGTTATAGCAAATTTTCTCGAATTAAACAAAAAACAAACTACAGAGAAGTAAATATGCTGAAAAGTAAATCACACACAAAATTTACCCAACTTCGGCAACCCCTGCCTACTGCTGCATTCCCAAATTTCTATTAGAATTAAACAGTCTCCCGCTTACAAACACTCTAACAGACTTGCAAACCCTACTACCGCCTGTAGAATTTTGCAAACTCGCAAACCCTGCTTACTGAACTAATCCTAACTAGACAATCTGACACAACCTAAATCCTAGGTGGTGATTTTCCAAGATTTGATTCGAAAAGTACAGACTTCAAAAATAAAAATAAGAGCAAAATAAAATAAAAAATTGAGTACAAATTTTTTCCCTTAAACAAAACAACCCGACCCAAAAGAAAACAAAACATGGCCACTTCCCTCTTGATGCAATTTAGGGTTCTGAAAATGGCGGCTTTGTCTCAACTACGATCTGATTGGATCTCTGAGTTGCCTCCAATTGCTCCTCTTCCCTTCGAATGTCCAATCGCCTCTGATTGAGGCTTGCGCAACCACGTTTAGAGCGAATTCCGATTGCTAAAGGATCGGGTGATTGAATTGGTATGATTTGAGTTGAGATTTTCTGATTTATCTAGCTTGTTCTCTTGTTCTCTATGATGATCTTGGGGTATATATATATAGGGTAGAAACCCTAATAATTCGCGTCTGATTTGATTTCTTGCTTGGTCTCCAAGTCACTGAATATATCCATGATTTTGTTGCGACATTTTGGGTATATACGATTCGAATTTTGCTTGGTACCCACAGCTTTGGATATTTCCTATATGTTTTCACAATTTTGAAATTTGAACTGCTGATTTTGTTCTGGAATTTTTTTCGGTCCATATTCGAATTATTTCTGTCCATATATGCATTCGAATTCTTTAATCAAATATGGAAAAAAATCTTTTCCATATATTTGCATTGCCAAGATTTGTTTTCCATATTTGATTTCTTGACCAAGTCTTCTGATTACGTTTGATGTATTTGTGATCATCCTGCTTTGCCTGGATTGTGTATACCTCTCTGTTGCATGGTTTCTTCACTTGTTGTATACTTAGGCTGGCTTGAACTTGATATTGTCGTCTGCCTTGTTTAGTTCTTGGTGCATTGTGCTCTGTTGTTGTATTTGCATTGAGTCACTAATTTTGGTCGAGACTTGTTTCAGTTTGCATGTGGTCTTGATTCTCGGCCTATTGTGCATTCGACATTACTCTTGGCCATGAGTTCATCTGAGTCATCTGAAGTTGTTCTAGTCGGTCTGCATTGCACTGAGTTGCATTGATTCAGTGTGTATATAACTGCATTTGTATTGCTCACCATGTCTTTTGGCTCGACTTGAGCATTGTCAGGTTGCATATCCAGCTGTGTCTATGTTGTGCATGATTGCTTTTGTTGACTGCGCACACGAGTTGGTGAGGCAGTGCACATGTGTTTAAATGTACACGTGTGTATTGCAGCTACTCATGATTACCTATCCTTGATAAGAATACTGATATGCACAGATATTACACAATAAAAAATGATGACAAAAACCCATATATCTGAGACACCAATAAGAACAAATTTATATTTTAGCAAATTTATTTTCAGATTACTGTTGTAGTTGCTAATTATACAGGTACACAAGAGACAGGACAAGAACTGGAGCTGGACGATGCAGATAGATGCAGATGTGGAGACAGAGTGAGAAACTAAGTGTTGAGTGTTGTAGTGAGAAAAAAATATGAATGTGAAATGTATGAACCGGTGTATGTATATAGAGAGAGCTGAAAACTTTGTACTGTATAAGTGTTGAAATAAAATATTATATTGAATAAAAATACTGATTGAATTATATAAATTCTGTGCAATAGTATTATTATTCAATATGAATATTTATTCCTATATGTATATAGTATAATCTGCAAACACATATATAAATTGATATATATTTGTTATCATCAAACAAAAAATCACATCAAACAATGATTATCATGTTCTAATGCAACAATTGTAGTCCATTGCAATTAGAGGATTACTGCCAAAGAAAGTCAGAACAATAATAATTTGTCTATGTTCTTTTCTTAATAAAATAAGTCAACATGTTCTTGAAGGAGAGAAGTTGTGGAAACTTGATGATGAGATTATTGGAATTTTGTGCGAGCTTGAAAGATATTTTCCACCATCTTTTTTTTGTTATAATGATACTTTTGACAATTCATCTTGGAAGAGAAGCACACATGTATGGTCCGGTTCATTTTCGCTGGATTTACCCATTCGAAAGATACATGAAAACACTTAAAGATTACGTGAGGAACTATGCATGACCTGAAGGGTGTATGTAGGATCTAGATTAACCCTAGAGGGGGGGTGAATAGGGTTATAGCAAATTTTCTCGAATTAAACCAAAAAAACAAACCGCAGAGAAGTAAATATGCTGAAAAGTAAATCACACACAAAATTTACCCAGCTTCGGCAACCTTTGCCTACTGCTACATTCCCAGATTTCTATTAGAATTAAACAGTCTCCCGCTTACACACACTCTAACAGACTCGCAAACTCTGCTACCGCCTATAGAATCTTGCAAACTCGCAAACCCTGCTTACTGAACTAATCCTAACTGGACAATCTGACACAACCTAAATCCTAGGTGGTGATTTTCCAAATTTTGATTCAAAAAGTACAGACTTCAAAAATAAAAATAAGACCAAAAATAAACAAAAACTTGAGTATAAATTTTTGCCCTTAAACAAAACAACCCGACCCAAAAGAAAACAAAACATGGCCACTTCCCTCTTGATGCAATTTGGGATTCTGAAAATGGCGGCTTTGTCTCAACTACGATCCGATTGGATCTCTAAGTTGCCTCCAATTGCTCCTCTTCCCTTCGAATGTCCAACCGCCTCTGATTAAGGCTTGTGCAACCACGTTTAGAGCGAATTCCGATTGCTAAAGGATCTGGTGATTGAATTGGTATGATTTGAGTTGAGATTTTTTGATTTATCTTTCTTGTTCTCTTGTTCTCCCTCTATGATGATCTTGGGGTATATATTTAGGGTAGAAACCCTAATAATTCGCGTGTGATTTGATTTCTTGCTTGGCCTCCAAGTCGTTGAATATTTCCATGATTTTGTTGCAACATTTTGGGTATATACGATTCGAATTTTGCTTGGTACACACAGCTTTGGATATTTCCTATATGTTTTCAAAATTTTGAAATTTGAACTGCTGATTTTGTTCTAGAATTTTTTTCTCGGTCCATATTCGAATTATTTCTGTCCATATATGCATTAGAATTCTTTAATCAAATATGGAAAAAATCTTTTCCATATATTAGCATTGCCAAGATTTGTTTGCCCTATTTGATTTCTTGACCAAGTCTCCTGATTAGGTTTGATATATTTGTGATCATCCTGCATTCCCTGGATTGTGTATATCTCTCTGTTGCATGGTTTATTCACTTGTTGTATACTTGGGCTGGCTTGAACTTGATATTGTAGTCTGCCTTGTTTAGTTCTTGGTACATTGTGCTCTGTTGTTGTATTTGCATTGAGTCGCTGATTTTGGTCGAGACTTGTTTCAGTTTGCACATGGTCTTGATTCTCGGCCTATATTGCATTCGACGCTACTCTTGGCCATGAGTTCATCTGAGTCATCTGAAGTTGTTCTAGTCGGTCTGCATTGCACTGAGATGCATTGATTCAGTGTGTATATAACTGCATTTGTATTGCTCACCGTGTCTTTTGGCTCGACTTGAGCATTGTCAGGTTGCATATCCAACTGTGTCTATATTGTGCATGATTGCTTTTGTTGACTGCACACACGAGTTGGCGAGGCAGTGCACACGTGTATAAATGTACACGTGTGTATTACAGCCACTCATGATTACCTGTCCCTGATAAGAATACTGATATGCACAGATATTACACAATCAAAAATGATGACAATAACCCATATATCTGAGACACCAATAAAAACAAATTTATATTTTTGCAAATTTATGTTCAGATTACTATTTTAATTGCTAATTATACAGGTACACAGGAGACAGGACAAGAACTGGAGATGGACAATGCAGATAGATGTAGATGTGCAGACAGAGTGAGAAATTAAGTGTTGAGCATTGTAGTGAGAAAAAAATATGAATGTGAAATGTATGACGGTGTATGTATATAGAGAGAGCTGAAAACTTTGTACTGTATAAGTGTTGAAATAAAATATTATGTTGAATAAAAATACTGATTGAATTATATAAATTCTGTGCAATAGTATTATTATTCAATATGAATATTTATTCCTATATGTATATAGTACAATCTGCAAACACATATATAAATTGATATATATTTGTTATCATCAAACAAAAAATCACATCAAACAATCTCCCCCTTTTGATGATGACAAACATATATATTAAAGATTTTGAAATTCTAATAAATATGTTTGAGCATGAGATATTTAGCTCCCCCTATATGAATGCTCCCCCTACAAATGAGACCACTCCCTATTTAGAAGATTTAGAAAATTACAAAAGAACTAAAGAAAATTAACTAACAACATTTAACAGTTTTGTTGAAGTATTCCAAAAAAAATATTTACTTCCTTATCAAAATCTTGTTCTTCTCCCCCTTTTGTCATTATCAAAAGACTGACAAAAACTAATATGAATATTTATTCCTATATGTATATAGTACAATCTAAACATAATTTTGATACCGTGATAATGGCGACCGACAACCCTAGACAACCGATCCCAGATCCCACCAGAACGTTCGATCCTGGAGATGATTGGGTGGAGGTGCGACGAAAGGGTAAGGGGAAGGAGAAGGAGGGAAGGAAGGAGACATTTGCGGAAGTTATCCAAAGAAAACAAAGACCAAACCCTAGATCTTGGGTTGAGGTGATGGGGAAACAAATCGAAATCAAAGGAGATCTGAATTACATAGAACCAATTGTGGAAGGAGAAGAGATCTATCAATTAATTGATGAAGAAGATTATGCCGAAGCTCAGAAGATTTGGGAAAACTCTATATACATATATATGTCAGGAAAGAGACCTTATATTGTTCACTTGAATGCTTACATAAAACGTGTCTGGAACCCCACCGGTTCATGGGATGTTTTTCACAGAGACAATGGTTTCTATCTGATAAAATTTGAAAAGCAAGAGGATTTTGAAAGAATCCTGAAAGAGGGACCATGGTTTATGGATAGTAAATTAATCATTATGAAAAGATGGGAAGCAGATTTCAATTTTGAGAAAGATATGTTATCATCATATCCAATATGGATTAAAATGCAGAGCCTAGATTTAACATTATGGAATACAAGATGCATTAGTAAATTGGCCAGTATGATTGGGAAACCATTGGCAATTGATGAGAATACAAGGAAAGTGAAAAGAATAAATTATGCCAGAGTACTTGTTGAAATAAAGGCAGATTGTCAACTACCAGCTAGTGTCAAAGCAAAAAATAAGAGTGGTGTGGTATACACACAGGATATAGAGTATGAGTTCGTTCCCCCTAGGTGTACTGAGTGCAAGTGTTTTGGCCATACTACTACATACTGTAATATTAACAACAATAAGCCAGAACAAGCATGGGTAGAGAAAAACAAAATACAAAAGTCTCCACCCAGCTGCCCAAAAAATGATATAATTACAAAAGATACACTAAATAAAGATACTAGTCAGAGGTTAGTCAGTTTTGAGGGCTCTGCAAAAGTGCAAGTAACTCATCCAGCTCAGAGTCCAGAGACAAATCAGCATGCTCAAATTGGGGAGGACCTACTCCAGAAGGATGATAATCTGCCAGAATCTCTTGAGGATGATAAGTTGCCAGAATCTCTGGAGGAAATTCAGAAGATGAATATCCAGATTGAGTCGTCTGCAGAAGAGAGTGAAGATGATATAGAAGACATTAGTAAATACACTTAAGCAAATGAGAAGTTCAACGATATATTTAATACCAAAGCAAGTACAGAAACCTTCAAAAGGGTTAAAGTTGGAGATGCTCCAATTACTAGGAGCAAATCCAATAAGACCAAATGACAGTAATTTGTTGGAATGTGAGAGGCCTAAACAATGACATTCGTCAGTTAGACCTCCACAATATTATGGCTTATCATAAGCCATCCATAGTTGGTTTACTAGAAAATAAATTTTCAGATAATAATTTGGAAAGCTTTAAAAACCAAATAGGTGCTCAATGGCAGATGGAACATAATAGTACCCATCTTATGAAAGGGAGAATCCTAGTACTATGGGAAAAGAATATATGGACAGGTACGGTTATTGACAATAAAGAGCAGCAGATGACTATACATGTTAAAAATGAAGGAGGTCTGGAAATATGTATTACTTTCGTATATGCAAAAAATAAAGCATCTGAAAGAATAGAACTATGGCAGCAAATAAAAAAGCTTTCCAGTCATATTATAAAACCATGGTTAGTATTGGGAGACTTCAATGCAGTTTTAAAAGCAAAAGAAAGAGTAGGAGGTAATACTCTAACCGTAGCCCAATTAGCAGAGTTCAATGAATGTGTTCTGGCAAGTGGACTCATGGAAACATCCCATACAGGCCTGCATTTTACATGGAAGAGTGGTGAAGGGAAAAATATATCTTCCAGAATTGACAGATGTTTATGCAATTCAGAGCTAATGAACACTATCCCGGGATTACAAACAATAGTTCTTCCTAGTTCAATTAGTGACCATTGTCCTCTACTAGTAAGGTTTAATAATGACTATAAAGTTGGTAAAGGCAAGCCTTTCAGATATTCAAATAATTGGCATCTACTAGAGGGATATAATGAAGCTTTAAACATAGAAAATATAATACATCCCCCAGGTAATAAAATGTACATATATATAATGATGCTCAAGACAATGAAGCAAAGACTCAAAGAATGGAACAAGAAAAGGCCAAAAGATCGGGATATCATTATAAAAACACAAAATCAGCTTCAGAATATCCAAGATTCCTTAGATAAAGACCCATTGAATGAAGAGCTTAACAAAAAATTCTATCAGTTAAAGAGCAGACTTAAAGAAGAACTTCAAAAACAATCAATGGAGATCAAGCAAAAAGCAAAAGAAAAATGGATGACACAGGGGGATGAATGCACTAAATATTTCTATACTAAAATGTCACAAAGAACCCAATATAATAACATCCTGAACTGTCTAAATGAAGAAGGAAATGTAGTTAATAATTTGAAAGAAATGGAATACAAGGCTATTACCTATTTCAGGGAATTATACAATGGGGAGTCTCTTCAAAACTTACCTGAAGTTCAATGCAGAAGGAGAATCTCTCAAGAGGGCTGCGCCATGCTCACAGCTAGGATTACGGAAAGGGAACTGAAGAGAGCTATTCAGTCCATCCATATTGATGCCAGTCCGGGACCAGATGGTATGGGGGCAGCTGCTTTCAAAATGCACTGGATATACCTGAAAGAACACATGTTAGAGGCCTATCAGGAAGCTATGGACAGTGGTGAGTTTATACAAGAAATTAATCACACTTTTATATCTCTGATTCCAAAAATCAAAAAACCAAACAAAATAGAAGACTGCAAACCCATATCATGTTGTAATGTTTCTTACAAAATTTTGAGCAAAATTATATGTAATAGATTGAATAAAGTCCTCCCAAACCTGATTGCACAAAATCAAAATGCTTTTATAAAAGGAAGATTGATTTCTGAAAACTCTCTGTTAGCTCATGAACTTGTTAGAGATTTTAACAAACCTGGAGCAGACAAAATGTGCCTCAAAATAGACTTGCACAAAGCTTATGACAAAGTGAACAGATACTTTATTATTCATATGCTCAAGGAAATGGGGGTTCCAGAGAATCTTTTAAAGCTGATAAAGTGTTGTATTTTCTCCCCAACTTTCTCAATTCTGATAAACGGGATTCCTAAAGGACACATCTCTAGCAATAGAGGAATTAGGCAAGGGGATCCTCTATCCCCTTACCTATTTGCAGTAGCAATGGAGTGGTTTTCCCTACAAATGGAAATAGCATGTCATAATAATAAGATCATCCCTGTCCACAAAATATCACCAAAGGTAAATCACCTTATATACGCTGATGATCTGCTAGTAGTCATGAAAGCTACTACACATGCAGTGGATGAACTCAAAAAAAATTTCTGTGAATTAGAAAAATATGCAGGGCTAAAACTCAATGAAAGCAAAACCAAATGCTATTTTAACAAGTACTGCAGGAACAAACAGATTTTGATAGACAGAATTGAAGTGACAGAAGGAATTCTCCCAGTTAAATACTTGGGTGTTCCTTTATCTACAAACTCAATTACAGATAAAGAATGTGCTAAACTCATAGATAAAATTAGAGAACAACTACAAGGATGGAGATCTAAGTTGTTATCATTTGCGGGGAGAGTGGAGCTAGTACACACAGTAATAACATCCAAAGTCAGATATTGGCTCCAAACATTCCAGATTCCGGATTGCTCTCTTGGGAAAATAAATTCCATATGTGCAGACTTTATATGGAGGGGAAAATTTCACAAAATCAGTTATAATGACTTGTGCAGACCTAAAAAAGAAGGTGGAGTAGGCCTTAAAAATTTATTTGAACTCAAAAAAGTTTATGGAATCAAATTGGCATGGAACATAATATCATCAGATAACTTATGGCCAAAATGGATGAGAACTAAATACATCAAGACAAATTTCTGGACAGATTCCTTGGATAATAATGCATCAGTGGTATGGAAAAGTATCATGCAGCAAAGAGGTGTGTTGAAAACTCTGATAGAAAGGAAAATAGCTAATGGAAAGTCTACTGATCTATGGAAGGATCCCTGGTTTGAAAATAGAAGTTTAATTGACAGATTAGGTTTGGAAGGATATTCAGACTATGGACAACCGAACATTGCTGTTGCAGACATTATTGAAGGAGGAATTTGGAAATGTGAAAAACAAGTTGTTACAAGAAATTTTGTTCACGAAATTCAGAATATTCCAATATATTCACAAAGAGAATGTGATGAGTGGATCATGAAAAATTCAAAAACAGGGAAATTTCTATTCAGTAAAGTGATGGAGGAAATCAGATTTAAATATCAAAAGGTTGAGTGGTACAGTCTTATATGGAGCAAATCGGTCACCCCTAAAATGGCACACACAACATACAAAGCAATACTTGGCCGACTTCCCACTAAAGATCGTTTAAAAAATGGGGGATAATAGATGAGACCACATGCATCTTATGCAAGGAACGGAATGAAAGTCATGAACACTTATTTTTTGAATGCAAATTCACTAAAGAAGTCTGGGGTATTCAAAAAATGAAATGTACTGGATTGACATCAGCTGAAACACTAAAAGATGAAATCTTTTACCTGAACAATCGGAGAAACAGTGCGAACCTTCTGCAGGAAATATTCAAAATTTGCTTCGCAGCTACCATTTGGCACGTCTGGCGAGAATGGAATAACAGGGCTTTCAACAGAAAAGAAAAAAACACCGAGTCAGTGAATGCTCAAATTGACAGAGATGTCAAATTGATGATGATGAGAATAAACAAGAGAGTGCTTACCAGCCTAAAGGAACAAGAAAAATTACTGCTGGAGAAGTGGAAAAGGAGGGTAGACGATGGAGGAAATCTATCAGAGATTCAGGAGCCGCCATGATCAACTCTGCGATGTAGAAGACAAAGAGGTTCAAAAATGGAATGTTCCAGTTCACGTCCTGTAGTTCACAATTAAACATTCACTGTAAAAATATTGGGCTGCGGCCTCTTTGTGAGCAATAAAGATATTAACCAAGTTTCAAAAAAAAAAAAAGTATATAGTATAATCTGCAAACATATATATAAATTGATATATGTTTGTTATCATCAAACAAAAAATCACATCAAACAATCTCCCCCTTTTGATGATGACAAACATATGTATTAAAGATTTTGAAATTCTAATAAATGTGTTTGAGCATGAGATATTTAGCTCCCCCTATATGAATGCTCCCCTACAACTGAGACCACTCCCTATTTAGAAGATTTAGAAAATTACAGAAGAATAAAAGAACTAAAGAAAATTAACTAACAACATTATCAGTTTTGTTGAAGTATTCCAAAAAATATTTTCTTCCTTATCAAAATCTTGTTCTTCTCCCCTTTTTGTCATTATCAAAAGACTGACAAAAACTAATGGAACAGTAGGATTTTTTTTTATTTTATGAAAAAATGCAAAACAAAGAAAAAATCATAATATATCATAACGAGATAACAATTTCCACATTGTAGAGAATGAATCGATGAATCGGTTTTTATATAATAAGAAGAGAGATATTTTAAAAATAATTTGACATTTAAGCACAAAAATAAGCACTTACTAACCACGCATAACCATAAGGACTTTTAAATGGGATTAACAGTTACTTATTAGTCTAAGCATCCAGACTTTTAAGTGAGACCAGAAAAATACTTAGCCACCATGCTCCATCCATGCCTAACCATAAGGACTTTTAAATGAGAATGGAGTGGTGATAAAATAAAAATAATTCACTCACATGCTCCATCCATGCATAACCATAAGGACTTTTAAATGAGAATGGATGCATGAGAGATAATTTTTTTTTTCAAAAAAAAAATTCACTCTTCTCATTTTACAAAACCATTATGAATGATAGAAAGATGGTAGAAATAGAAATGGTCGTGGAATAAGTTACCAAGTTAATTATATTATGATTTTTTTAAAAAAAAAACAAAGAAATTTCCACTACTGAATACCATATTCGAATCAATCTTTGAATAATATCCAAAACTGGTTTGAATCCTAGAAATTGAAGTTGAAAATAAATATCCAAGAATATTTCGACCAAAAAATGGAAAATGATTAGTCAATTTCTATAATCCCCAAATCCAAACGTAATCTGGAAAATCTGTCTTCGGGGAGGGGTTTTGTGAAAATATCAGCAAGTTGAGCCTCAGTTGAAATATGTTCAATGCAAATCTCTTCCTTAGCAATGTGATCTCTAAGAAAGTGGTGTCTCACATCAATGTGTTTTGTGCGTGAATGACGAATAGGATTATTTGACAAGTCTATTGCACTTTTACTATCACATTCTAAAGGAACTTGTTTATAAACTAAGCCAAAATCAGAAAGAGTTTGCATCATCCATAAAATTTGAGCACAACAACTTCCTAAAGCAATATATTCTGCTTCAGTGGTGGATAATGCAACACAATTCTTTTTTCGACTTGACCATAAAACTAATGAATGTCCTAACATGAAACATGTCCCACTAGTGCTTTTTCTGTCAACCAATGAACCGGCAAAATCAGCATCAGAATAGCCAACTAAATCAAAATTTTCACAAGATGGGTACCATAATCCAAATTTGTGTGTGTGTGAAAGATATCTCAAAATTCGTTTAGTGGCTTTCAAATGAGATTCTTTAGGATTAGATTGAAAACGTGCACACAAACACACAGAAAACATAATATCAGGTCTAGAAGCAGTAAGATAGAGAAGTGAACCAATTATCCCTCGATATTTCTTCTGATCAACAGCAATTCCTTTCTCGTCTTTGTCCAACTTTGTTGATGGGCTCATAGGAGTTCTCAATGGTTTGGAGTTCTCAACTCCAAATTTCTTCAACAGTTCCAACACATACTTGGATTGTGAAATGAAAATACCATCACTGCTTTGTTTGATTTGAAATCCAAGCAAATATTTCAATCCTCCAACCAAGCTCATCTCGAATTTAGCCTGCATGACTTGTTCAAATTTCTCGCACAAGAGTTCATTAGTACCACCATAAATGATATCATCCACATAAATCTGAACAATCAAAAATTCACTTCCTTTATGTAATAGAAACAGTGTCATGTCAGCACTCCCCTTTTTAAAGCCATTTTTCAAAAGATATGTACAAAGGCAGTCATACCAAGCTCTAGGAGCTTGCTTTAGACCATATAATGCTTTTTCTAGTTTATACACATGATTTGGAAAATCATGATTTTCAAAACCGGGGGGTTGTTCAACAAAAACTTCTTCTTTCAAATCACCATTCAGAAAGGCACTTTTTACATCCATTTGTTTAAGTTTGAAACCCTTATAACATGCAAAACTTTGCAAAATCCTAATGTCTTCTAACCTAGCAACTGGAGCAAATGTTTCATCAAAATCTATGCCTTCTATTTGGTTATATCCTTTTGCGACCAACCTAGCTTTGTTTCTAGTTACATTTCCTGATTCATCAAGTTTATTTTTGAACACCCATTTAGATCCAACAATTGGATAGTCATTAGGCCTAGGAACTAATTTCCAAACTTTATTTCTCTCAAATTGATTAAATTCATCTTGCATTGCTAAAACCCAACTTTCATCATTAAGATCCATTTCAACAGAATCAGGTTCAATCTCAGAAATAAAACCACCATGACAACAAAACACACACAAATTTTTATCAAATGAAGAGCGAGTGCGTATACCTTCCGTAGGATCACCTATAACCAATTTAGGAGGATGATTGGATTTGAACTTCAATATACCAGCATCAACAGTCCTACTTTCAGCTTTCTCACTAGATGCCCCTTCTTCAATGCCTTCATGATCTACCCCATCGTCAACTTTTCAGTCGTCCTTTCCAAGTCAGATTCATCGAATTTCACATTGATTGATTCAACAATTGCCTTTGTTCGTTTGTTGTATATCCTGTAAGCCTTGCTCCTTGTTGAATAGCCCATGAAAATTCCCTCATCAGCCTTTGATTCAAATTTTCCAAGTTGATCACCTGTGTTAAGAATGAAACGAGGACATACAAATACACGAAAATAAGAAATGTTAGGTTTCCTTTCATGCCACAATTCATAAGACGTTTTGCCAAGTATTGGTCTAATCATTACTCTATTCATTACATAGCACGAAGTATTCACTGCCTCTGCCCAAAAGGTTAGAGGTAGTTTATACTCACTCAACATGGATCTAGCCAATTCCTGCAATGTACGATTTTTCCTTTCAACCACCCTATTTTGTTGAGGTGTTCGTGGAGTAGAAAATTCATGTTTTAAACCATTTTCTTCACAAAAGCTTTCAAATTCCAAATTTTCAAATTCGCCTCCATGATCACTTCTCAAGGTTTTAATTGAAACTCCAATTTCATTTTGAAAAAGTTTTGCAAATTTTGAAAAATAATCAAAAGATTCAGACTTTTTGGCTAAGAAATAAACCCATGTAAATCTAGAATAATCATCAACCAATACATAACAATAACGTTCTCCATTCAAGCTTACAATTTCATTTGGTCCAAATAAGTCCATGTGAATTAATTCAAGGACCCTTGATGTGCTAACAAATTTTTTAGGGCGAAATGATGATCGACTAAGCTTTCCCAAGTAACATGCTTTACACATTTTATTATTTTTAAATTTCTGATGTGGTAACCCTCTGACTAATTCTTTCGTTTCAAGTTTTTTTAAGAGGCTCATGCTAGCATGTCCAAGTCTCCTATGCCATAAAGATGCCTCTTCGTCAGTGGCTACCAAACATCTAGAAAGATTTAGATTATCAAACGAAAGCGAGTAAACATTTCCTTTTCTTTTGCCCATAAAAACAATGTTATTAGAAGATTTATCAATGATTTTGCAAGTATCACTATCAAAAATCACATTCATACCTTTGTCACATAGTTGGCTAATAGAAATGAGATTGTGAAGCAAATTATCAACGTATAAAACATTAGTCAAGGAAAAAGTACCGTTACCTACTTCACCTTTACCAATAATCTTACACTTGCTATTGTCTCCCATGATCACATTTCCACCTTTAAAATTCTCTAGGCTAAGGAACTTCGATTTGTCACCTGTCATATGTCTAGAACAACCTGAATCTAGAAACCATTCTTGTTGCTCCTTAGCCCGCCAACAGACCTACATAAAGAGAGAGGAGGATGACCTAGAGAAACTCTTAGGTCCAATGATATTGGTGACTGAAGCATTGTGAATAAACAATCCCTTTGGAACCCAAACTTGTTTTGTCCTTTCATTCTTGTTCCAATAGACATGAAATTTGTTTGTAGAATCCTTAGGAGCCCAAACTTGTATAAATTTTGTGTTCTTATTCCTATGACTACAATTTTCAACACGATGTCCAATTATTTCACATCTAGCAAAGACACTCTTACCTTTTGCATTATCATCAACTTGTGTTTTCCCAAAGCCTAGTCCTTTTCTGTTGTTAGCAAAAATTTGATTTCCCAATAACATGCTGAATGATTTTTCTCCTTCTGAAAAGTTATTCAGAGATTTCTCAAGATTTTGGACTTTGGTTTTTAGTGTTGTGTTTACAGTTACAAGTGAGGTGCATCTATTTATAAAATCCTTTTTCCTAGTGTCAATGGTTTCCTTAAGACTTAAGTTTTCTTTTTCAAGATTCTCAAAGCTATTCTTAAGTCTTGATAATTCTGTGTCTAAAGTTTTACATTTTTTACAGTCTAGGTTTTGAATATTTTCAAGTTCAGTTAATTTTCATGGACAAGTTCTCACCTATTAGATGTCAGTTTTTCAATTTTAGATTCAAGAGTATCAATTGTTTTAGTAAGATCACAACACATCAAAACAAGTTCTTTATAAGAATAGTCACCTACCTCACAAGATTCCTCTAAGCTTACTTCTGAATCTGATTTTGCCATAAGACACAAGTTAGCCTCTCTGAGCTATTATTTGAAACTTCCTCTCCTTCTTCATCATCCCAAGTCGCTGCAAAGGCCTTCTTCTTCTTTTTCTTTCCTTTGTTGTTTTTGAGAAGTGGGCATTTTTGTTTGAAGTTGCCAGGCTTCTTGTAGTTAAAGCACGTCAATTCATTATCAGAATTGTCAGAATCTTTTGACCCATTACCACTTGTTTTCTTCTTGCGTGGCCTGAATCTTGACCATTTTCTAAGATTATTGACAACCATTGCAAGCTCTTCAATTGTCTTCTTCTTCATCGCTCTCTTCTTTGCTCTTTATGGTAATCTTCTTCTTCTTTGATTCGGAGTTGTTGCGTTCCTCCTTTGCTTTTAGCTCAAGCTCATATGTCATCAAGTTGCCGATCAACTCCTCCATGCTTAGTTTACTCAGATCTTTCGATTCTTGTATTGCCGTGACTTTTACCTCAAAGATCATCGGTAAGACTCGTAGCACCTTCCTCACAAGCTCTGCCTCAGTTAATACCTTCCCAAGCGCTCTAGCATTGTACACCAAAGTTGAAAAACGTCCAAACATGTCCTTTATGCTCTCGCCTTTGTCCATCACAAAGTTCTCGTATTCATTGCTGAATAGGGCTAGAAGAGTCTCCTTGACTTGAGAGGTTCCTTCATGTGTCACCTCCAAGGTATGCCAAATTTCCTGTGCAGTTTTACAATGAGAGATTCTATTAAATTCAGTCTTATCAAGAGCACAGATCAAAGCATTAATGGCTTTAGCATTTGTAGTTTTTAATTTCTTATCGTTAGCATCCCACCTATCCTTAGGTTTAGGAATCTCAGTATCACCAACAGTTATAGTGGGAGATTTATAGCCAGTTTCAATAATGTCCCAAACATCATAATCAACAGAACTAAGATAAATACCCATCCTAACTTTCCAATAAGCATAATCATTCCCATTAAACATGGGTGGCCTAGCAATAGATTGCCCCTCAGAAAAAGCATTATTTGGTGGATTCATGACTCTAGCAATAGAAAGAACCTCGCTCTGATATGACTTGTAGGATCTAGATTAACCCTAGAGGGGGGAGGTGAATAGGGTTATAGCAAATTTTCTCGAATTAAACAAAAAAACAAACTACAGAGAAGTAAATATTCTGAAAAGTAAATCACACACAAAATCTACCCAGCTTCGGCAACCCCTGTCTACTGCTGCATTCCCAGTTTTCTATTAGAATTAAACAGTCTCCCACTTACACATACTCTAACAGACTCGCAAACCCTGCTACCGCCTATAGAATCTTGCAAACTCGCAAACCCTGCTTACTGAACTAATCCTAACTAGACAATCTGACACAACCTAAATCCTAGGTGGTGATTTTCCAAAATTTGATTCGAAAAGTACATACTTCAAAAATAAAAATAAGAGCAAAAATAAATAAAACTTGAGTACAAATTTTTGCCCTTAAACAAAACAACCCGACCCAAAAGAAAACAAAACACGGCCACTTCCCTCTTGATGCAATTTAGGGTTCTGAAAATGGCGGCTTTGTCTCAACTACGATCCGATTGGATCTTTGAGTTGCCTCCAATTGCTCTTCTTCCCTTCGAATGTCCAATCGCCTCTGATTAAGGCTTGTGCAACCACGTTTAGAGCGAATTCCGATTGCTAAAGGATCTGGTGATCGAATTGGTATGATTTGAGTTGAGATTTTCTGATTTATCTTGCTTGTTCTCTTGTTCTCCCTCTATGATGATCTTGGGGTATATATATAGGGTAGAAACCCTAATAATTCGCGTCTGATTTTATTTCTTGCTTGGCCTCCAAGTCGTTGAATATTTCCATGATTTTGTTGCGACATTTTGGGTATATACGATTCGAATTTTGCTTGGTACCCACAGCTTTGGATATTTCTTATATGTTTTCACAATTTTGAATTTTGAACTGCTGATTTTGTTCTGGAATTTTTTCTCGGTCCATATTCGAATTATTTCTGTCCATATATGCATTCGAATTCTTTAATCAAATATGGAAAAAATCTTTTCCATATATTTGCATTGCCAAGATTTGTTTGCCATATTTGATTTCTTGACCAAGTCTTCTGATTAAGTTTGATGTATTTGTGATCATCCTGCATTGTCCGGATTGTGTATATCTCTCTGTTGCATGGTTTATTCACTTATTGTATACTTGAGCTGACTTGAACTTGATATTGTAATCTGCCTTGTTTAGTTCTTGGTGCATTGTGCTCTGTTGTTGTATTTGCATTGAGTCGCTGATTTTGGTCGAGACTTGTTTCAGTTTGCATGTGGTCTTGATTCTCGGCCTATTGTGCATTCGACATTACTCCTGGCCATGAGTTCATCTGAGTCATCTGAAGTTGTTCTAGTTGGTCTGCATTGCACTGAGTTGCATTGATTCAGTGTGTATATAACTGCTTTTGTATTGCTCACCATGTCATTTGGATCGACTTGAGCATTGTCAGGTTGCATATCCAGCTGTGTCTATGTTGTGCATGATTGATTTTGTTGACTGCGCACACGCGTTGGCGAGGCAGTGCACCCGTGTTACACGTGTGTATTGCAGCCACTCATGATTACCTGTCCCTGATAAGAATACTGATATGAACAGATATTACACAATCAAAAATGATGACAATAACCCATATATCTGAGACACCAATAAAAACAAATTTATATTTTTGCAAATTTATTTTCAGATTACTGTTGTAGTTGCTAATTATACAGGTACACAGGAGACAGGACAAGAACTTGAGCTGGACAATGCAGATAGATGCAGATGTACAGACAGAGTGAGAAACTAAGTGTTGAGCGTTGTAGTGAGAGAAAAAATATGAATGTGAAATGTATGAACCGGTGTATGTATATAGAGAGAGCTAAAAACTTTGTATTGTATAAGTGTTGAAATAAAATATTATATTGAATAAAAATACTGATTGAATTATATAAATTCTATGAAATAGTATTATTATTCAATATGAATATTTATTCCTATATGTATATAGTATAATCTGCCAACACATATATAAATTGATATATATTTGTTATCATCAAACAAAAAATCACGTCAAACAGTGTATTGCAGAATCTTATCTTGCAGAAGAGTCAATGGGATTTTTTAGTGAATTTCGAAAAAAGAAAGTACAAATGAGGAGATACAAGTTTGAAACGAAGATTATGAGAACAACGTGATACTGGAAGGGCGTCTAACTTTGAAGCCGAAGACAATTGAATCGTCATTTAATGAAAAAGATATTGCTCATTTGACCATGTTAATGAGTATGGCTGCGGTGGAGCCATATTTAGAGTAAATACATATTATAATTTTATTTTTTTGTGAAATTGCATCAATAAATATTACTTAACAAATTTTTTTGAAAACCAGTATGCATTTGGAGGAGTTACAAAATTTAGATAAGCGCATGGAAAAAATGCAATGTTGCTTTGAAAAAAACATACAAATAATTTCTCTCATTGGTTAAAAAAGAAGGTTAGTTTAATTTTAGTTTATCCTTTCATTGGCAAGAATTCGTTTTTTCAAAATTTATGTACAATGAATTTTTTGCAGATACCTATTCACTCAACCAGTGATGAAATGTTAAAATGGATTGACTTTGGTCCGAGTTGTAGTGCATTGTCCTATAAAGGGTATGTAATCAATGGACAATGTTTTTACACAAAAGACGTCGAGAGGGAAACTTAAAATTATGAGGTAACTTATGATGCGACTGCATGTGTAGGGTAAGTGCAAAAAATATTTCTCAAAGAGTTAATGTGGTCACTTATTACGGGATTTTGACTGACATAATCTTGTTAAACTATCATGTTTTTTTATATTCCCGTATTTAAGTGTCATTGGGAAAATATAGGAAACGCGGTGAAGGTCGAAGACGGATTCACTCTTGTCAATTTACATCATAACCAAGCTTCATTGGTAAAAGATTCATATATTCTTGCATCTCAAGCGAAACAAATTTTTTATTTAAGAGAAAATGATCATTCTAACTGGTATGTTGTAATGAAGGCACCACCAAAGAGGTTTTCATAAATTAGACACAAATGATCATGTTATGGAAGTTAGCTTTGTTAGGACAAATTATGAAGAAACTAATATGGATATTGATTCCATGGAGAATATTAGTTATGTTAGAGAAGATTGTGAAGGCATATTTGAGTAGATTTTCAACCTTATTTGCTTGTGAGGCTTGTTATGAGTGTTCGACTTGTTTATCCTTGTTATGAGTAGATTTATAACTTCTCTAACTTCTTTATTAAGTTGATTGTCTGCATCATTTTGAATTTGCTGACCTGTAACAGATGTTGTTTGTTCTGTTTATGTTTTTTGTTAGTATATAGTTATGACACTAAAACCTGATTCCATATAACTTGCAGTTTCCCATCACTATGTATGTGTATGTGTGTTAATCTATTTTATGTAATGTCGGAACAAAGTTGGCAGAAATAAGCACCATTGTATGATATTTCTAATATATCACTAATTTCAGCTTTATAAAAATGGACATTACACAAAATGGAAAAGCATTTGCCCACGTAATTAACAGGAAATTGGTTCAAAGAAAATCCTTTTTTACCCGGATTTAATAATAACTAAGATAAAAAGTAAAAAGTAAAAGCAACAGTGGAATATATGACATAAATAGTTAAAGAAACTAGTTATATAATTATATACTGTTCTCTTTAAACTATCAAGCACTAGCAACACATTTGCTTCCAAGACATCCAAACCAAAAGTCCTTCAGCAATCTCTTCTGCATATACAAAGTACATTTTAAATTAGTTCCAAAAATTCTTCCACTTATATTAAAATTACTATGAATGTATTACAATTTCTTTAGAGTATATTGTAATGATACAAACAAAACACGGAAGCACATTTATCTATCCATGAGACATTGTCTCAGAGCATATCAACCGCAGATCATGATGAACGGCCAGGATGCATTCTTATAGTTTGTTTTAGATTACTGAATATATGCGGGCTGGATTGTTATTAGGCCCATTCCCTTGTATATAAATACAATTCTGTACCACTGTATCACGATCAATAAAAAAAGTTTGTTTTCTGCTACATCTGATTTTATGGTATCGGAGCAATAAGCCAAACGGCAAATCTTCTAAAAAAAAGGATTAAATCAAAACTTCAAAGATTTAAGACTGCATTGGCTCCTCTCAGAAAAATTTCATCACTGAGGAGGTATATCTTTCTCTTGATCATGCCAAGATCGGTTGCATCTGTTCTATATTCATCTCAGAGGTGAAATCAGATTATTCTTCACTTTTCCCTCTGATTGCAATCTTCTTTCCTACTGCTGTTCATACATATTACTATTTCTTGATGAAACAGTAATATATACCTATCACAAGCAGTTTCGATTCAAACCAAGTTCTTGATTCTTGGCTGCTATCTTTTGATAGCCACGCCAAAATAAAGAAGATATCCCTGTTTTCTGCAATTCTCATCAAGAAACCGGCATTTCAAAGAGTATTGAATCACCATGGCATTTGATGAAGAAGCAATGACATCAGCCACTTCAGGGAGTCAATCAAACAATCTCCAGAATTCAGATTTGATCTTGATCAAACCTAAAAGTCAAGTTGTCACAACATCACTGGATGAAGACAATTATGTTTTGTGGAAATATCAATTTGAAATAGCATTAAAAGGATATGACTTACATGATTATGTGGCTGAAACCAAAATCATACCACCAATCATGATAACTGACAAAGAAGGCAAGATAGTTAGCAATCCAGATTACAAACATTACCAAAAGCAGGATAATCTCCTATCATCTTGGCTATTATCTTCAATTAGTCAAAACTTACTCTCACAAATGGTTGGATGTAGCAGTTCTTATGAGATATGGTTAGCAATTGAGCGCATTTACAGTTCGCAGTCAGCAGCAAAAGTCATGCAATATAGAAGAGAGTTACAGAATGCAAAGAAAAATGATATGCCAATGAGAGAATACCTTGCAAAAATCAAGAATTTATGTGACAAATTAAAGGGTGTTGGTCACAATGTGTCGATCAGTGAGCAGATTTTAATAATCACTAATGGATTAGATCAAGCCTATGAGTCTTTAATAACATATATTGCCACACAATCAACTCTGCCTGATATTGAATACATACACACAGCCCTACTTGCTCATGAGGGAAGGATTCAACAAAGAAAATCAATGCAAGAAGAATACAGTGTCAACTATGCAGCCACATCAAAAAACAGAAATCAGAAAAATTCATCAAATCAATCCAGGCAAGACTATCAAAGCCAGAGAGAAGGTTATACTCAAAGAGGCAGAGGCAGAGGGAGGAGTGGATACAACAATAAGGTCAAATGTCAGATTTGTGAAAAATTTGGGCACATGGCAAACAAATGCTACTTCAGATATAAAGAAGATTACAATGCAGGGCAAACATCTCAAACCTGCAAGCAACCAAGTGCTAACATGACTCAAACCAGCAACCAGTCCAGAAACAGTGGAGATAATACCACTGATGACACACCTAAAACTGAAGATTACAGCATGGACGAATGGTTTCCAGATTCTGGTGCCACAAACCATATCAAAAACAATTTACAGAATCTAAATCTGGGCAACAAAGCATACACAGGTAACCAATCTGTTCTTATGGGAAATGGTGAAGCTGCAAATATAACACATGTTGGTACTAGCTGTATAAAAGGTACTAGGTTACTCTATTTAAACAATTTATTAAGAGTACCAAGTATCAAGAAAAACCTTATTAGTGTTTCACAATTTTCCAGTGAAAATAAGGTATATTTTGAGTTTCACCCAAAAACTTGCTTTGTTAGAGATTCATTAAATAAAACAGTATTATTACAGGGCAATCTGGATAATGGCCTATACAAGTTCAACAATATCCAAAACAATGGTGCTGCTAATGAGAGAATATGGTCAAATAATGTTAGCTCAAGAAATGACAGTAATGTAAAATTGTTTCATGAATGGCATTGTAAACTTGGCCATCCTAGCTATGATGTAGTTAAACTCATTTTAATGCAAAATAATATTTCTGTTCCAAATAGATCTGATTTATCTTTGTGTGATCACTGTCAAATGGGAAAAATGCATAAATTGCCTTTTCAAACTTCTGAAACTATATATAAAGAACCCCTTGAGTTAATTGCTGCAGATTTATGGGGACCAGCACCACTTTTCTCAACACAAGGACACAGGTATTATCTATCACTTGTGGATGCACACACAAGATATACTTGGATTTATTTTCTCAAAGCTAAATCTGACACTTGCCATGCTATAATACAGTTTGTCACTCATGTTGAAAAACAAATTAACAAAAGTGTAAAAATAATACAAACAGATGGTGGGGGAGAATTTAAATCATTAAAGGAATTTTTCAACAAAAAAGGAATTCTACACAGAACTACCTGCCCACACACATCAGAACAAAATGGTTTAGTTGAGAGGAAACACAGACACACTGTGGAGACTGGTTTAACACTTTTATCTCGAGCATCCCTGCCATTGAAATACTGGAGTGATGCTTTTGCCACTGCAGTATATCTCATTAATAGGATGCCCACAAAGGTGTTAAACAATGACTGCCCACATGAAAAATTCTTCAAAGTAAAACCAAAATATGACCAGTTAAATTTTTTTGGATATTTGTGTTATCCTTATCTTAGACCATACAATAAACATAAGTTGAGCCTAAGGTCAAGTCCATGTACTTTTCTAGGGTATGCACATAACCAAAAAGGATACAAGTGCATGGACAACCAAGGCAAAATTTACATTTCTAGACATGTTGTGTTTAATCAAAATGTATTTCCATTTGCAGGAAGAAAAGAGTAGAATCACGAAATCAACAATGGCAAAACATGTGGCTTTCACATTCCAGTACTATCAGAATGTACACAAAAAGAAAATCAGAAAATACAAAATTTTGAAGATAATGCATCTGTATCAAGCACCAAATCAGGTTACAGTTCAGATAATGGATGTAATGATCATCATTCACCAGTTGATTCAAATGATATACAGAATGCTAGCATGCCAAGCAGCAACCAAGATAATGATCAAAATGCAGGTATGACTAATAATAATCAAGCAAAGGATGCAACAGTCAACTACAATGATGATCAATCAGAAGACTCTTATAATCAGCATCCTGGATCAGGAAACCCCATGATTACCAGATCTAAAAGTGGTATTTTTAAACCAAAATTATACACAGCTCAAGCAAATGAGGTGGAGCCAAGTTCTTATGATCAGGCTAGCAAACATGAAAAGTGGAGAAAAGCAATGGATGAAGAGTTAAGTGCATTACTTAAAAATAAAACCTGGACACTAGTGCAACCACCAAAGAACAAAAATGTTATGGGATGTAGATGGACATATAAAATTAAAAGAGATGCAAATGGTAATATATCCAAATATAAAGCCAGACTGGTGGCAAAAGGGTACTCACAGCAGTTTGGTTTTGATTTCACTGAGACTTTTTCCCCAGTGATCAAACCAACCACTATAAGGATCATGCTAACTTTAGCTCTACAAAAAAACTGGAAAATAAGATAGCTAGATGTCCATAATGCTTTTTTAAATGGTGAATTATGTGAAGATGTCTACATGCAACAGTCAGAAGGATACAATCATCATACAAATAAAGGTTATGTTTGCAAATTACACAAAGCTATATATGGATTGAAGCAAGCCTCTAGAGCATGGTATGAAAAGCTTAAAAGCACACTAACACATTTGGTTTTTAATGCAACCAAATCAGACACTTCACTTTACTTAAAAAAGGACAAGGATGCAAGCATATATGTACTTGTGTATGTGGATGACATACTCATTACAGGAAATAATCAACAGGAAATCAACCACATCATAGAGCTACTAGACAAACACTTTGCAATCAAGGACATGGGTGAATTGGAATATTTTTTAGGGATAAACATCCAAAGGAAGACTGACAATGAATTTTTCCTTTCATAGAAGCAATACATCAATGACATTCTGATCAGGCACAACATGGACAAAGCAAAGTCACTGCCCACCCCTATGACAAGCAATAAATAGTTGTCTAAAAACAGAGGTGAGCCTATTGATAATGTCAAGCGATACAGGAGCATTGTTGGAGCACTACAGTACGCTACTATTACAAGGCCAGACATATGCTATAGTGTCAATAGAGTATGTCAATACATGCAGAATCCTTTAAACGAGCATTGGATTGCAGTTAAACGAATTCTCAGATACCTCAAAGGCACTGACACTTATGGGTTACTTTTAAAGGGTAGTAAAGATATAAATATACATGCTTACAGCGATTCCGATTGGGCAAATGGCATTGACGACAGAAAATCCACTTCTGAATACTATGTATATCTGGGCCCAAACCTGATTTCTTGGTGCACAAAGAAGCAAACTACAGTCTCCAGAAGCAGTGCCGAAGCCGAATATAGGTGCATAGCAAGTGCGGTCGCTGAAATTGTTTGGATCGAAACCCTAATTTGGGAATTAGGGTTCGAATCAACTCGCAAGCCCATTATTTGGTGTGACAACCTCAGTGCCATCTCTCTTTTCATGAATCCAGTTCAACATACTCGCACTAAACACATGGAGATAGATCTCCACTTTGTACGAGAAAGGACAGGAAGCGGCAAGCTCGCCATCAACCATGTTCCATCTTATTATCAAAGAGCAGATTTTCTAACCAAGGCGTTATCAGCCAGAAATTTCCATAGATTTCGTAAAGAACTCAAAGTTTTTCCAGCCGACATGAAAGAGGAAGAAGAAATGAAACCCTAGTTTTGTTTGAAGGGGAGTGTAATGATACAAACAAAACACGGAAGCATACTTATCTATCCACGAGACATTGTCTCAGAGCATATCAACCGCAGATCATGATGAACGGCCAGGATGCATTCTTATAGTTTGTTTTAGATTACTGAATATATGCGGGCTGGATTGTTATTAGGCCCATTCTCTTGTATATAAATACAATTCTGTACCACTGTATCATGATCAATAAAAAAAGTTTGTTTTCTGCTACATCTGATTTTATATATAACACAAAAATCTAAATACCTTCCTTGACTTTTTGTTCAGTAATTCAGGTGGAATCTTGTGCAAATCCTTATCTACAGGTTTAGGTGCTATGTATTCTTTCGCAATTGTGTTTTCATGTGTAGTCGAGTCATAAACTTTTCGTTGCCTTCTCAGTTCACCATTCACTTTCTACCTTTCTCCTCCTCTTTTCACCTTATAATTCATGAAAGCAAATTACATACTTAATATGTTGAGCTGCTAATATGCAATACATAAAGGTAAGAAATAAATTGAAACCTTAGTTTGAGTGTACTGGTTGTAAGCATGTTGAGTTTTGAGAGGACAAATAGGAATTTTGAAAAGATCAACATCTTAATTACCGAAGCAATGTGATGACCTAAAGAAACTAGATTGAATAGTAGAATCAAAATATTGAGTAATTGCGACTTCATCATAGTAGCATTCTTAGTTCTCTTCATTTCCTACAAAAATGAAATAAAACTTTGTTTAAAAAGTAGTATGAGAAAGAAAGAAACCAATATGATATAATAGTTGTTATGTTAACTGACCTCCATGCTGATGAGAGGCAAGAAGTATAGAGAATAACTGAACAAAGTGGAGAAAAAATAGAATAGGATGTTTGCAGCAAAGGAAAAAGTAGAGAGTAATAGATAGGAAAAAAATGACAGTAGGAAACGAACTCGATGTACTACATCTTTTATAAAATTACCATCCATCGCTTCACATCATATGTATATAGCAATAAATCACTCCTAGTGGGTTGCATGAGAACTTCACAACATCCCGAAATTATAATGTTGTGGGTTTTTTTATTCCCGATAATATCCATACTTCAAGTTGAAATAGGTCTTTAAAAGCTACTTTAATAATGAATTTTGTCTTCGAAGAATTATTTTAATAGTTTCTTTGTAATAAAATAGTTATACTAGGAAACAAATTATCACCTATGCTTCAAAGTTATTTGTTAATTTACTATGACAGTTTCATGCGACCTCAGTGAGATTTGATTACAAGAATTATGTTTCTCTTGACTTATTCTCTTAGACCTATGTAATCTTTTTGGTTTGCTTATTTATCATAGGTAAATATATGTTTGTGTTAACATGGTCTCTTAATACATTTGTTTAAATTTTGGTTTTCCTTAATGCATTTGTCATGTTTCTAGATAATGAGTTTAACAATGATTTCACCATGATTTTTTGATATTATTTATAACTCATTGATTTTGTTATGTTGTTTCTTACTGTCCTTATTTTAAGTTTAGTGAGATAATTGATCTTTGTCAAACTAACGTTTCACCGTTCATACTAAAGAAAATACTTTCTGGAACTAAACCCATCAACTATATTGCGCATTCTACTAGTCATATTACCAATTGTGTGCTGACTACACTTGTAGAGTTCATGTTTTTATGTCATAATGGCATATTGGTAAAGATCTAAAGAAAATATAAATCTGAAACAAGTTTATGTAAAAAAGAGGCAAACAAAATTAAATTTAAATTCTGTATTTATTTGTCATGTTGGCTCTTTTGATGTTTTACATATTGTCTTGGTTCTTGCGCTTCATGGCTTACTTTGCAAGTGATTGTATTTATATCAGTTTTATGTTGATATGATCACAATAAATAGTTAACTGCATTTCTAATAGTACAGCATTTGAACAACTAAACCTTATAGAGAGAAACTAGGCAACAGTTAAATTTGCATGTGATTTAAGGTGTATTGGAATTGGCTTATTATATAAGCAACTAAATCATTCTGGAAGAATTGCTGTAGAAAGAGTATGCTTATACTTATATAAGAATATGTAGTTAATGATTAATAGACCAACACTCTCCACTGTGCAACAATATACTATCCTAACAAAAGGGTATGTTTAGCATTCCACCTTAGACTAAGTCATGCTTGTATCAAGTAAATAAGCTGGACTCATGCATTTCAAAATGTGTTGGTAGGCAAGCGTACATGCATACATTTATTTGAACTTGCTTCCTGGCCTTGGTATTTCGACAACCGATTTACTTTTGTTGGGCTTTCTGGAGCCATGAAAATAATGAAGAGAAATAAAATAACATATTACATTGCAGAAGGGTCAGTGATGTCAGCTTTGATGTAGTGTCTTTGGTATGTATGAATCGAGATATTGACCATTAACTGTTACCTTTTTGCTGCTGGTTAACCATGTAGCTGGGTATTGTTGGTTAACTATATAGCTGGGTACTGTTGCTTAAATCTCCTAACATTTATATAATTAAATGCAAACTTTTGCTGTGTATTTGTAATTAAGTCGATGAACCGCTTCTTCGTTTTTTTATGTGAATGACTTTATACATTTAACTACAGAACTAGAAAGCAGCATCCATGAATTTCTCTCATTGTTATATGCTTACGTGTTCTCACTTCATGTAGTCTCACATGTTTTTGTAATATGATCAATTTTTGTAACATAAAATGGGCAGGACAGTGAAAAAGAGAAAGCATACTGACAGGCAAAAAGAAGTCGAAGATCCCAAATCTACACCCAATAAACACATTGCAAGAAATGAGTAGCTTGAGGTAGACAATGAGATTCATAACGAACACAACCCACAGGAATTAGACAAATATCTGTTACAATACGAACAAAAAAACAATGCTCAACTACAAGACAACTCACAAATAGACGAAGAGCAATTCAGTCGGAAGAAAATTCCGAAAGTGCAATGAATGGCAAGAGACATATGCAAGGTGGCAGTGCATGTCTAAAATGTGGGAAAAAAAGTAGAGGGCTAACTAAAGGTAGAAGGCTTCCATTCAACTCTCTGGAGGTAATTGAAGTTGAATTTAATGGTGCCGGTGAACCAGTAGGAGATGGGTTGATAAAGTTACCTTCCTTTTTAGGGCCGCTTGTTCGGTCACATTAAATGATTGGAGGCACGTTAGTGATGATTTCAGAGATGTTTTATGGGAAAGCATTTAGGTGACATACCTTTATTTAACATTTCATTTTACATGCTTCTATGTTTTTTATACATTTCAACTAATCTATCAAGATTATTTTAAATAGTCATATATTTCTGAATTAAATAGTCAATAACAAGGTGATCTATAATGATCCCAACTTTAGTTAAATTTAATTTGGTAATTAATGTTAAATTGGAAATTTAATGGTGAATTAATTCAAATTTTTCCAAACTAATGAGGATATGTTTTATTAGTTATTATATTTATAAATTTATTTTAAAATTAAATCTAGGAATTGAAATTCAAAATATTGGATTTGGATACATTATATTTTCAATTAATAAAAGATTAAAGATTAATTAAATAAAGATATGTGTTTATTTATATATGTGTATAAATGGAGTTTTAATTTAAATAGAATTTCTAATTGGAAATTTAGAAAAATTATTTTGAATAATATATTATAGATTGAAAGTTAAATTTGTAGATAAAATTTTGATTTTATTATAAATAAATTGGATTTATTATAGAAATTAAGTTTTAAAAATATTTTCCTTAAAAAGTTAATTTAAAAAGGAAAATAACTTGAATTTAAAATTTTAGAACAAAGATAAATACCAAGCTTTAATTTATAAATATCTTGGAAAATAATAAGCTAATAAAGTTTGTTTTCTAATTTTAATATATGTGAGTATACATGTTTGTTTATTTATAAATATTTATTTAAAAGTATAACAGTTTGAAAATGAATAAAAAGATTTAATACTTTCTTTTAAAATTTTATATATACATAAGGAAATACATTTCATAATTTGTAATAACACAAGGTTTAAAATAAAATTTATAAATTAAGTTAAGTTAAGGATTTAAACATAGATTGAAATTGTTTTAACAAGTGTAACATTTTAAAACAAAAAATTAACAAATGTGACTTAAAGACAAACATGCATATACAAGTGTAATAAATCATCATGCAAATTTTACAAGTGGTAAGATAACAAATTATCCTTTAATTTAGGATTGTAGAAAAAAAAAATATTAAGAAAAGTAAAACCTGGAAATGAAACCAGGAAATCAAAGCTAAAATCAAACTTGAGAAAAATCATCTCTAAGCAAAACAAAGTCCAGATCAAGTGTTTCCAGATCTTTAAAAACTAAAGCAATAAAAACAAAAGCAAAGGAAATAAACAATCTTCAACTTACTCAAAACAATAAATCAAAAGCAAATTTAAAAGCTTTAACCTGATTCCGGAGCAACATCAAGATCAAGTTCAAAACTCAGGTTGTAATACAAAGCAAGTGCAGATTACTTAAAAACAAATCAAAAATCTATTTTCAAAATTCTTTAAGCCTGGAAATAAATCAAACGAGCAAAAGCTTTCAACCTGGAAAATGAAAATGAAAATAAAAAAATGGAAGTTTCAAACCTGGAAGCAAAAGGAAATGGAAATCTGGAAAACAAAAAACAGAGATTCAACTCAAAATATTAGAAAAAAGCAAAACCAATTTCAAGTTAAATGCAAGTTTCAGATCAAACCAAGTCATTGGCAGATCAGTTCAACTCGAGTTAGATCCCAGTTTCCAGGTTTTAAAATTTAAAAGCTTCTCCGTTCTTCCCATCTCTCAGATGAGCAAACTTAACCTATTATATTTTTTTGTGTGTTTGGATTGTATTTGAAATGTGTGCTTGTGTAATTGTGTAAATAAACCTGCATATAAATATACATATATGTATATATGCAGATGATGTATGCATGTCTGTAAATATAAATATCTTGCTCTATTCTAAGTCCACATGTTCAAGAACAAGTTAAATAAAAATCTTATCTCCCCAAACAAACAACATTAGGCTATGATCCTTAAAAGAAGTTTGTTTATATTAACTACATGCTGTTTTTAAAAATATTATTAAGTAATTAATAAATAGGATTACTAGAAATAAGAAATAACAGTAGCAATGAAATAATAAGTTAAAAAAAATTGAAACTCATAAATTCGAGTTGGATTTCATAAATAGAATCGTATTGTAAAATGAGGAATTTAGATAACAATTTCAAGATTTTAAAGTTTGGGATTATCGTGATATTTCAAGTTAAACAAAATTCATATTTTCATCAACTGCTATCGATCAAAGACGAATTGAAGTTCGGGGTCGATGTCAAAGGGTGTTTGCAGTTTACTGATCATCAGAAAAATGATCGTTTGATTTGTAGATTGATGAGGAATTTGGCGAAGCTAAATTAGGGTTTAAGCCTAGTTTTTTTTTTATGTCGAAAAGAAGGTTGCTGCATCGTCGTGGGTGGATCGGTCGAAGCTGGACCAGGTGGAATAGAAGTGGGAGGCCGAGATGTGTCTATGGTGAGGTTGGCATGGTCGATGATAGCCAGGATTGTCGGCGAAGAGACGGTTTCGTTGACTGAGTCGATTCCAGATTGGTGATGGGTAGCTCGAATTTGAACTACGACGAGTCGATGGAATCTGAGAGGTTATGGTGATCGGCAAAGATGTCGGTGATATGTTAAAGGTGTCGTGGTCGATCATAGGTGGTCGTGGCGGTGTGCACGGTGCATGTGTACGTGTTTGTATCAGGAAGTAAGGTTTGGAAAAGAAGAAGTATACTCGAAGTTGTTCTTGAGAAATTCATGTGTTGACTCGTGAATGGGTTCGTGTATTTTGATGGCATACCGGGTATAAAAGTACTTAAAACAAAATTTAAGTGTTAAAAAGAAAAGTATGGGTTAGTTTTGATGAAGACTCGAAGTCAACCTCGTGTAGTTGCGTTGTTGTCTCGGGTAAAGCTAGAGTTGGCCCGGGTTATCTTGCATATATGTTCAGGTTTTAAATTTTCAAATAAATCAAATTTAAAAAAAACAACCAAGTTTGAACCATCTTCTTAAAATAAATTACTTTTAAATAAATAATGTTGATTTAAAAAGTTTGGATAAATAAGAGATGAATAAAATGTTTTTAACCTGGATTAGTTAAGTTTATTTAAAAAATTCCTAAGTTCTCAAATGGGATTTAATTATGTTTAATTAAATATGATTAAGATAAATGGCTTATCTTAAATAATGTTTCAATTTAATTAATTAACTTAAAAGTCTAAAAGTTTATTATTAAAGGTTTATTTTATAAATGAAAGTAATTGAGGGAAATTAATTGCTTAAAAATAACTATTTAATAACTAAAGATAATTACTAAATTAATAAATGATTAAGGTTGATTAATCGAATGATTAAAATTGATTCTTGATTTAATTAATATAAGTGATTAGGGGTAATCACTTATGGTAATTAGTTAAGAATGATAATTAATTGAGGAGTAATATATTTATATGATTAATTAAATGAAGGATAATCAAATAATCTAAAGGTTAATTATTTATTAATTAATAGTTGTGTAATTTATTAATTAAGGTTAACTAATTTATTAATTAGTAAATGATTAAAGGATTATTAATTAAAATGGTTTGTAATTAATTAATATTAATTAACCAGGATTAATAATTTAATCATAAGTGGTTAATATGACTTAAACTTAATCAGATAATTAATTGATCTTACTAATGGATGTTTGAATTGTATTGAATATTTGAAATTGCTTGATATCTCTGATTGTGTGATGCTTTGTGATATGCATTGTTTTAATTCAAGATTTGATGAATGTAATTTATTTATCTGTGATAAATGTATATTATTTATCTTTGTATCTTTGAATGGAAGGTAAACGTTATAGGGATATACTGCTTATCGATATTGATTTCTTTGAATCTGTGATGATTGATGATGTTGCGCCATTGTGTGGAAGCCCTGGAATACACTATACACACACAAATATGGATTGCACAAGGAAATTGGTTAAGTCACAGATTTTTTGAAATGGTTTTAAATTTGAATTTTGAATCCAAATAGTTTTGGAAATTTATTTGGATTAAATATGAAAAGTTTTGAAAAGGAGTTTTGAAGATTAAAGTTATTTTGAATAACTTGATAAAGTTTTGAAATTTAAATAGTTTGACTTGAATTCAAGATTTGAAATTGAATTTTTATATTTGGAAATATGGTTTAAAAAGGATATACAAGCTATAAATGTGTTTATATGTGTTTTAATACCATTTTAAAAATATTGTTTTAGGAATTTGAATCTAATCCAAGTTTTATACTTAAAGGGCTTTAACTTGTATAAATGTAATCGGATTTTTCCACAACGAAAACTATTTGTTTTCAAATAATGATAGCTTTCACATAACGAAAGAACTTCCGGTTTGTGTTATATAGATTTCAAATTTGAAAGCAAATTGTTTTGGAAGCTATGAATAAATCTTTGCAAAAGATTTTTGAACCTTGTTTTGAAATTGAAGAGGATTTTAAATGGTGCGTCTTTTATATATATATATAAAGGATTTGAAATGGGAATTGTTTTGAAAACTACGGATCTATGGAAATGGTTTTGAAAGTTATAATTGAATATTTATGAAAGAATTGTGGACTTTGTTTCCAAATTGAAAAGAATCTTGAGGGTGTATCTTATATATAAAAAGATATGGAATTGTAAATAGTTTTGAAAACTATGAATTAACCTTTGTGGAAGATTGGTGAACTTTGTGAAGTGAATCTTTTCGTTTAAAGATTTGAAATGGTAATTTATTTAAACTATTTAAAAGAAATTTTTTGGGTTTACGTTATGACTCAACTAAAATCCTAATATCCATATGTTTTAAAATATTGCGCTCATTATTCGGTTTAGCCGGGAGAGGACCTTGTGTCATATAACCCATTTTGAATAATGATACAACATTATGGATAGCAATTGTAGACCGATGGTGAAGACCGGATATTTCCAAAAGCGAAAGGATAACTCGTCGAATGTCTCTGCACCGGGTGTGATATCTCGGGTTTTCGGGCATCGGATAATTGTATAATTATCTGATTTAACTTTCAAAAATACTGATTTATAAATCGAACAAATTCAAATGTGATAATCTCCATTATAAATTATTTAAAATTTGACAAGATAGTTAATTTCAAATCAATAATAATAATATGTTATGTGTATATATATGTATAAAGAAATATTATATACAAATTGAATTTGTGTTTGTTTAAATATATATTTTTAAGTTGATTTTAAATTGGATTTTTAATTGAATTTGAATTTGGAATTTAAAAGTTATGTGTCTTAAAAATATTTTGGATAAAATAATAAAGTTTTTATTAGAATAAGATTTGTTTATAATATTTTCCTTAAACAAGTTTATTTTATATAATTTAGAAAGTAATTATTTAATTGTAATTAATTACAAAAGTTTTATATTAGCATTTAAAATGGAGTAAAAATATAATATATGATTTTATTTAAAATATAATTGGTTTTTATTCTATTTTCTTTAAAGGATTTTATTTATTTAAAATTAATAAAGAATTTATTAATTTAGAAGCTATTTGTCAATTAGGAAATTTATTTCGAAAGCTTTTAAATCATTTAATAATAAATATAAATGAATAAATACAAGTGTTTAATTATGAAGCTTACTGTTAACATGTGTAAGGAAATTAATAATGTAATTAACAAATGGTGTTAAATTGTACAAGTGTCCATCTCTTTTATTTTCTTTTTCTTTAATTCTAATAAATCATAATAAACACTATATAAACCTTCATTCCCTCTCTTCTATTTCTTTTGCTATCTTCACATTTTCTGAACAAAAAAACTTAACCTGTAAACTATCTTTAAAACAGAAATCAAAACTTGTAAAACACTCTACAAACCAAAATCAAAGTCCTATAACAAATTCTTAAATCAAAATCCAAAACCCTGTAACTTTCTCAAACAAGATCAAGCATTCCAGGTTCAGACTTTCAAGTATTTTCCAGTCTAAGATCAATCAAAGTTTTATTTTCAAATGCAACCTGAAGCAAATCAAAAGTTAAAAAAATCATCTCAGTTTCAAAGCTTTCCAGTGTTTAAATCAAAAGCAGTAATAAGCTTTTCAAGTTTCAAATGGGTTGCTATGTTCTTCATTTTCAAAACAGGAGAGTAAGCCTTTCTGAAAATTTGGATTATTAATTGTTGTTGGCAATCATGCTTGAAGAAAAATGATTAAGTGTTAGATGTATACAAATATGTATATTTATATTTGGATTTTGCTGTGCATGTCTGCAAAAAGACATTTGAATCTCTGTTCTAAGCATTTCAGGCTTCAAACCTATAGAAATCATAATATCATCATATGATCATCTGTAGACTTTGATATCTAAATGAAACAAGTTTAAATTGGCAAGATCAAAATTTTAAAAATATTTTGAAGTATTAAAAATGCATGGGGTTACTGGGAAGTTAAAAACACTGTAAATTAAATCCTTTCTTCAAAATTTGATTTATTAAAATTTGAGATTTGATTGCAAAATCTTGTTCGTTTTTATAAGCCATGAATTTTAAGGTTTGAATCAGGATTTTTAGTTGTATAAATTATGGGAAATTTCGAGATGACCGGAATTTACAAATTAGTCAACTACTGGTGATCGGAATAGGCTTGGACCTCAGGATTGTGTCAGGTGTGGGATCATAGGACAGCGGCCACGGGAAAATTAATTGCTGGTCCTGTAGACCACTGTGGTGATGGAATGTGGAAGATCTATGGATTAATCCTAGTTTTGATTGACATGGTTCCAGGGAAAGATTCGACGTCGATAAGGTACCGGAAATGACCGGACCAAGTGGAAGAGTAGCATGGGTCAACAAAGCTTCTCTGGTAAGAAGTTCGGGGTCACTGGTGGTTTGTTTCGGCGGCGCGTGGCGATTGTATGATGAAGGGTATGTACCAGGTTGAAGCCTGATGGGTTCGAGTTCGGTCGAATTTGATTTCAAGTTGGATTGTTTGATCGTGAGGTTGGAATTGTAAGGGATGGTCATCGGCAGCTCATCAGCAATGTTGGTGATGATCGGAGCTTTGGCAAGGGTTCGTGCATATGCACGGTGCACATTAGTTTCCGTCATAATTTGTTAGAGTGGAGAAGAAGCTATGCCTCAGGTTACTCATGGAATTTTTGGGATGGTGCTTTGGGGAATAATAGAAGTGTGATTATCTTGTATGTTTTGTCTCAAGCAGGTTTCAAAATTTGTAGAAGTAAGTGTTCCAGGTTTAAGTAGAAGGATGGATCGGGAAGATCGAGTGAATTGCTCAGGTTATGAACGAGATTTTGGGCTTTGGGCTCGAAGTGTTTTAAAATGTTTTTACTTCAGTTAACATGGCCTAAAATTTAATAATAATGAACTAACAAGTTTTGAAAAAAATGTGGGTTTAAACTAAGTTTTTTTGGTTTGGGGTAATTATATAAGCAAATTTATTTAATTAATTTCTAAATTTAAATTATTAAAATTAAGTGGGTGGTTGAGATAATATGTTTTAAAACCTTAATTTATCAAGGTCTTTAGGAATTTTGTATAAATTAATTTCAATCTTTTGATTAAATATGTTTTATATGATTTAATTACGTAATTAAGATAATGGTTATCTTAGATTAATTAAGGACTTAAGTAATTAAGGTTAAATTAATTAAGGGAAGCAATTAAGGATTAATTACTTAGAATAATTAATTAAAGGATTGATTAATTAAAGGGATTTATTAATTATGGCTTAGTTAATTAATGAGTGTGAATTAATTTATCAATGTAAGTGATTGTCGAATAATTAATTTGGGAAGTAAATTTAGAAGGTAATTAAAGGTTAATCAATGAGATGGGTTTGAGAATAATTAAATGGTGTTATTAATTAAAGGCAAATTACTTAAGGTAATTAAAGAATGATTAATCAGGGATGATTAATCAAGACGAATAATTAAAGAATGATTAATCAAGGATGGTTAATTAAGATGAATAATTAAGGAATGATTAATTAATTGGGCATAATGAATTAATGATGAGTAAGCAAGATTTATAAGTAATAAAGTTATTAATTTATTTCTTTAGTAGTTAATTAAATTAATTAGAATTGGTATGACTGATTTATCTTGTTTACGAATGATTGAATACCTTTGATTGTTTGTTATCTCTAGTGTGTGATTGTGATACTTTGTGATATGATATGTTTTTGTAATATGATATGTTGGGTTGAGCAGAGATAATGTGGTTATCTACGATGAATTGCTGTGTAAAAGTGACATCCAATATTTAAATTTAATCACTTGAATAACTTGGGTTAAGATGACATTGGATTCGAAGAGACCGGGTTCGGGTATTAGTAATATCTGAAACCACTTCGATTTGTAATCTACAAAATTCTATTTGAATTTGATGTGTAGGATAAATATACTGAAATGGAATAATATGGACCTTTGAACTAAGTAAGAATACTTAGAATTTGATTTGTGGAATAAGCTTTGAGCATAACAAGTAATGAACTCGAAGTACGAGTTACCCGTGTTTTCTTTACGGTTTGAGCTTAGTACTTCAAATTATATGGGTTTACTTACGCAGGTTTCCAGCCTGACCCGGGTGTTACTTTGATGTAATGCTCGGGTTAGACCGAGTATTACATATTTCCAGGTAAAGGACGTTCTGGAGCTCAGAAGGTGAGCTTGATGGCAAGAACGTATGGAGTGTTCCTGCTGTATTATATTGTTGTATATATCTGAGTCATGTTGATTGTATCTTTCCAGTGTTTGTATATATGTTGTAACTCTGATGTATTAAAGTGAAATTTGATAAGTACACTTTTCCTTTGTATAACTGATATTATTTGTTATTATATTTTATCCGCTGCGAATGTGAGATGTTGGTGTTTCTGTTCTTCTTTTTCTTCTATCTCTTTCTTCTTTTCACTAACTACTTGGAATTTTTGGGATCGAAAATTCCGGGTCGTTACATTTGGTATCAGAGCTGAAGGTTAAGAGAAAACCTTGGCTCTGGTGGGATACTCATTTAGGATAGGGTCAATGGTACCCTATAATGAGTTGAGTGTGTGTGTGTGTGTGTGTATATATATATATGTGAGCGTACTTGTTATTTTCTTATATAAAGATTTTAAATGATTTTAAAGGTAAATGATTTTATATAAGATTATATTTTGATATATAAAGTAATATTTCTTTCTAATAAATATTAAGGTAATTGGTTGTTAAATTATTGGAATGAAATTTAAGTGGTAATAGTAATACAATCAAATTTAAATAAGTTTGAAATGGATTCAAACTGAAATTTAAATCTTGAATTTGGAAAGGAGTTTTAGAATAAGATAATAATGATAATCTTGGTTATTATCATAAACGATTGTTGTGTTTAATAATGGAACGTGTTTTAATGAGTAAGCGAAATGAAATAATTTAGGGAAATAAAACGTTTAGGCAAGTATGACTTATAGATTAGAATTGTAAATGATCTGAATTGTAAAGTTTTAAATCTAGGTCCAGAATTTGAAAATTGTTTCAAAGTGATAAAGAAATGTTATTTAATGTATTTGAATGAAGGGTCCAGTTTCAAACAAAAGTTATTTAAAATTTAAAGGAATTTTTTTTGAATTTAAAAGCCAAAGGTGGTTTAAAATTTAAAGTAACTTGGTGTGTAAAGGAAATAAATATGTATATTTGAAATAAACTCTAAGATTGAGTTTTGAATTTTCCTTGGAATGTGATGTGAAAACCAAAGTGACATCAGTTTTGAACTTATAAGTAAGAAAGAATATTATTAGAAATTTGAAAATTTTAATTAGGAATTCAAATTGAGTAAGGTTGACTGGATTAAGTAAATTGAATTTAATTTGGGAGAAGTTAAATAAGTTAATGAAAAACTTGATTGGGAAATTTCAAGATGAAATTGAGATATAACTTGGAAAGTTAAATGGTTAGTCTGAATTGGGAGTTTGTGTGATCTCAAAATGGGTTTGAGATCTAGAAATTTGAAATGGATGGATGTTTTAAAATATTTGAATGATACCATCCTGTTGTTATTAATAATCTTTAAGCTGAAATTGGATTTGTTTAAATAAATAAAGATATGGGGTGTGGTAATATATCCATTATTAAGATAAAATGGAATCATTTTGGACTTAAAGTTTGAATGTTTAAGATAAAAGTTCAAAGGTTGGGCTTCAAAATTGAAATTTGGTGATAAATTGAGTTGATTGGAAATGGAGGTTGGGAATTGAACAGTTTGACTCTGGACTATTTTCAAAATAAACTGTTTTAGTACAAATCTATTTTTCCAAGCTATTTATTATATATACAACCTTTCTATTAAAGCCTAAAACTATCTTATACTTATTTTATAACTACTTTTGGAATTATTTAACTATTTTGCAATTATTTTACTATTTTTTAACTATTTTACAATTACTTAACTATTTTATCATTATTTAACTATTTTACAAACTAATAATTATTTTTCAAATACTTATCTATTTCAAAAAAATTCAGGCTATTTTCTAAATTTAAACTTGACAGAGTTCGAACTATTTATTATTTAAACATCCATTTGAAATAAGAATTGAGGTGATAATCCAAATGAGGACTTAAGCAATTGTGAAAAGGTGAATAGAAATTAAACTGAATGTGAATAGAAAAGAAGGTTGATTTGGCTAATAATCAATAAAGATAAATATGTAGGATGTACGTATATTATTCTATTCGCATAGTGATTTGATCCAGATTCGAGCACAGAATTTCGAGATAATATATCGATCCGAGTTGGGATTTTTCAATCGATTTTCGATGGCGAACCTGGATATGGGTTGTTGATTGGTTTTGGATATTCTCTATCATAGCTAGGCTATGCAAGGAGAATGATAGTTTCTGATCAAGAAACCAGATCTGTGTCCGCACTAGAAAGTCGGGTGGACGATACTAGTTCGGAAGTGAAATTGTGTGATCGAATGAGCGATCAGATTGGTATAGCATACGGATGATACGTGTACATCATACAGGTTTGAATGAAACTAATAGTGCGAATTTGTGGATAAGAAATGTGAAATGGTTTTTGAAATGAAAGGTATATTTTGTGAAATATATGATGAAATAAAATAGAAATTGGATATTTCTATGGTAGAAATTTACTTTATGGAAGTAAGTAATATGGTTAATGACTTTATAGAGTAATCAAATTTGAATATTTGATTTGGAATAAATAAAGTTATATATCTTTGTTATATAAGATAAATCTCCCCTTGTTGAATATGTTGTCAAAAGAAAAGGATTTTTGAATAGTATTTGAAGTATAAAAAGGGAATTTATACAAGTTTGAAGTAATCCAAAGATTTTCAAAATTATATATATCTATGTATATATATATAAAGGATTTCATGAGGATGATTTTGGAAAGGTTTTTGGAACCTTTGGATTTGGAAAGGTTTTTGGAACCTTTGGATTTGAAAAGGCTTTTTGATTTTTGGGAAAAGTCAATATTAGAATTTGAAAAGCCTAATTTGAGAATTATTGATTTTGAGAAAGGAGATTTATTTGAGATTCATACTAGGTGTATGGTTTGGAAGATACTATATGTGTATAGTATAAAGTGTTTTGAAAATGGCTCTGGGGAAAAAGGCGCTCCCTTGAAATGAACTTCTCAGGAGTGCCATAGGTTGGTACTGCCTTAAACCCTAAGAGGGGGTTCTAAAGTTGATCCTGGGAGGAGTCCGGACAAAACTAGTTCCTAAGGATTTTGTGTAGTTTGTGGCGGAAGTCGAGGGTGCTGATGCCTACAGAGGCATTTGAGTTATGCTGTGACGATAGTTTAACTCGATGTCACTGTGATCTACTGTAGGCCATAGCGAAAGTCGTGTGTGCGACTGAGAGCCAACAGTCTACATTGATTTTATATCGGTAGACTGCGACCTATGGTAACATAGCGAAAGTCGTGTGTGGTGCCAAGAGCCAAAAGTCTGTGTTTGATTTTACATCGGTAGACTGCGACTTATGTGGGAGTGGAGAAGTTTCATTTTTGACAGCGAAAATCGAGGGAGCTAATGCCTACTGTTACATGGACTTTTGCTGTGATGGCAATGTAACCCAGGAATGTAACTGAGATCTTTTGTGGGTTCCATGCCGTAATCGAGGGGCATGGAGTGCCTACAGTTACATGAACTTTTGCTGCGATGGCAACATAACCCAGGATGTAACTGCGACCATGGATGGGGGTGATGATTTCCAGAGCATTCTCACCAAAGATGTTTCATCTATTTTCAAAAATGTTTTCATATTTTCAATAAAATTATTTTCCAAGTATTTTCACTGGATGTTGAAAACAGGTTTACTAAGTACTAATAGATTTTCAGTCCTATGCCTGATCAACGTATGACCGAATTTCTATGAGAACAATGATGGACTAGTAGAAACATCAAGTTATAAAAGTATTTATATAAAAAATATTTTGGTAATATTATATGGATTTTAAAAAGTGTTTTGAAAATGATCAAAGAGAATTTATCTAATTTTAAGCATTTAAATAAATTCTGGCTTCGTTCCTTTTAGAGGACGAAAAGATTCTAAGAGGGGAGAAATGTGATATCCCGGGTTTTCGGCAATCAGATAATTGTATAGTTATCTGATTTAACTTTTAAAAATATTGATTTATAAATCGAACAAATTCAATGTGATAATCTCCATTATAAATTATCTAAAATTTGGCAAGATTGTTAATTTCAAATCAATAATAATAATATGTCGTGTGTGTGTGTGTGTGTGTGTATATATATGTATATATAGAGAATTATTATATACAAGTTGAATTTGTGTTTGTTTAAATATATATATGTTTAAGTTGATTTTAAATTGGATTTTTAATTGAATTCGAATTCGAATATGGAATTTAAAAGTTATGTGTCTTAAAAATATTATGGATAAAATAATAAAGTTTTTATTAGAATTAGATTTGTTTATAATATTTTCCTTAAAGAAGTTTATTTTATATAATTTAGAAAGTAATTATTTAATTGTAAATTAATTACAAAAGTTTTATATTAGCATTTAAAATGGAGTAAAAATATAACATATGATTTTATTTAAAATATAATTGGTTTTTATTCTACTTTCTTTAAAGGATTTTATTTATTTAAAACTAAGAGAGCATTTATTAATTTAGAAAGGTATTTATTAATTAAGAAATTTATTTCAAAAGCTTCTAAATCATTTAGTAATAAATATAAATGAACAAATACAAGTGTTTAATTATGAGGCTTATTGTTAACATGTGTAAGGATTAATAATGTAATTGACAAATGGTGTTAAATTGTACAAGTGTCCATTTCTTTTATTTTCTTTTTCTTCAATTCTAATAAATCAGAATAAACACTATATAAACCTTCATTCCCTCTCTTCTACTTCTTTTGCTATCTTCACATTTTCTAAACAAAAAAACTTAACCTGTAAACTATCTTTAAAACAGAAATCAAACCTGTAAAACACTCTACAAACCAAAATCAAAGTCCTGTAACAAATTCTCAAATCAAAATCCAAAACCCTGTAACTTTCTCAAACAAGATCAAGCATTCCAGTTTCAGACTTTCAAGTATTTTCCAGTCTAAGATCAATCAATATTTCATTTTCAAATGCAACCAGAAGCAAATCAAAAGTAAAAAAAATCATCTCAGTTTCAAAGCTTTCCAGTGTTTAAATCAAAAGCAGTAACAAGCTTTTCAATTTTCAAATGGGGTGCTCTGTTCTTCATTTTCAAAACAGGTGAGTAAACCTTTCTGAAAATTTGGATTTTTACTTGTTGTTGGCAATCATGCTTGAAGAAAAATGATTAAGTGTTAAATGTATACAAATATGTATATTTATATTTGGATGTTGTTGTGCATGTCTAGAAACAGACATTTGAATCTCTGTTCTAAGCATTTTAGGCTTCAAACCTATAGAAATCAAAATATCATCATATGATCATTTATAGACTTTGATATCTAAATGAAATAAGTTCAAATTGGCAAGATTAAAATTTTAAAATTATTTTAAAGTATTAAAAATGCATGGGGTTACTGTGAAGTTAAAAACACAGTAAATTAAATCCTTTCTTCAAAATTTGATTTATTAAAATTTGAGATTTGATTGCAAAATCTTGTTCGTTTTTGTAAGCCATGAATTTTAAGGTTTGAATCAGGATTTTTAGTTGTATAAATTATGGGAAATTTCAAGATGACCGGAATTTACAAATTGGTCAACTACTAGTGATCGGAATAGGCTTGGACCTCGAGGTTGTGTCAGGTATGGGATCGTAGGACAGCTCCCATGGGAAAATTAATTGCTGGTCCTATAGACTACTGTGGTGATGACACGGGGAAGATCTTGGGTTTAAGCCTAGTTTTGATTGACATGGTTCCAGGGAAAGATTCGACGTCGATAAGGTATCGGAAATGACCGGACCAGGTGGAAGAGTAGCATGGGTCAACAAAGCTTCTCTGGTCAGAAGTTCGGGGTCACTAGAGGTTTGTTTCGGCGGCGCGTGGCGATTGTATGATGAGGGGTAGGTACCAGGTTGAAGCCTGATGGGTTCGAGTTCGCTCAAATTTGATTTCGAGATGGATTGTTTGATCGTAAGGTCGGAATTTTAAGGGATGGTCATCAGCAACTTATCAACAATGATAGTGATGATCAGAGCTCTGACAAGGTGCGTAAATGTGCACGGTGCACATTCGTTTCCGTCATTATTTGTTAGAGTGGAGAAGAAGCTATGCCTCGGGTTACTCTCGGAATTTTTGGGATGGTGCTGCGTGGAATAATAGCAGCGTGAGTATCTTGTATGCTTTCTCTCAAGCAGGTTTCAAAATTTGTAGAAGTAAGTGTTCTAGGTTTATGTAGAAGGATGGATCGGGAACATCGAGTGAATTGCTCGGGTTATGAACGAATTTGGGCTTTGGGCTCGAAGTGTTTTAAAATGTTTTTACTTCAGTTAACAGGGCCTAAAATTTAATAACAATGAACTAACAAGTTTTGAAAAAATGTGGGTTTAAGCTAAGTTGTTTTGGTTTAGGGTAATTATATAAGAAAATTTATTTAATTAATTTCTAAATTTAAATTATTAAAATTAAGTGGATGGTTGAGATAATATGTTTTAAAACCTTAATTAATCAAGGTCTCTTTGAATTTTGTATAAACTAATTTCAATCTTTTAATTAAATAAGTTTTATATGATTTAATTAAGTAATTAAGATAATGGTTATCTTGGATTAATTAAGGACTTAAGTAATTAAGGGTAAATTACTTAAGGGAAGTAATTAAGGATTAATTACTTAGAATAATTAATTAAAGGATTGATTAATTAAAGGGATTGATTAATTAAGGCTTAGTTAATTAATGAGTGTGAATTAATTTATCAATGTAAGTGATTGTCGAATAATTAATTTGGGAAGTTAATTTAGAAGGTAATTAAAGGTAAATCAATGAGATGGGTTTGAGAATAATTAAATGGTGTTATTAACTAAAGGCAAATTACTTAAGGTAATTAAAGAATGATTAATCAGGGATGATTAATCAAGACGAATAATTAAAGAATGATTAATCAAGGATGGTTAATCAAGATGAATAATTAAGGAATGATTAATTAATTGGGCATAATGAATTAATGATGAGTAAGCAAGATTTATAAGTAATAAAGTTATTAATTTATTTCTTTAGTAGTTAATTAAATTAATTAGAATTGGTATGACTGATTTATCTTATTTATGAATGATTGAATACCTTTGATTGTTTGTTATCTCTAGTATGTGATTGTAATACTTTGTGATATGATATGTTATTGTAATATGATATGTTGGTTGAACAGAGATAATGTGGTTTACGATGGATTGCTGTGTAGAAGTGAATCCAGTATTTAAATTTAGTCACTTGAATAACTTGGGTTAAGATGACATTGGATTCGAAGAGACAGGGGTCGGGTATTAGTAATATCCAAAACCACTTCGATTTGTAATCTACAAAATTCTTTGGATTGATGTGTAGGATAAATATACTGAAATGGAATAATATGGACCTTATAACTAAGTAAGAATACTTAGAATTTGATTTGTGGAATAAGTTTTGAGCATAACAAGTAATGAACTTGTAGTGAAGTACGAGTTACCCAGGTTTTCTTTATGGTCTGAGCTTAGTACTTCAAATTATATGGTGTTATCCCGCTTTTTGGCAAAACCGTGATACCAAAAGATCGATTGAAAACATAGAACAATTCGTCTCAAAGATTGGTCATACTATGCTTCACTATGGATATCGCTGGATTTTGTCCGAGTCCAGATTGAGTTGCAATTGATGGGACATGATGAGAAAGATCGTAAAAGTCAGCATCTCAAATCTCAAGTCAATCCGAGTTCGTATGCTCTAATTATCGCCAATGAATAGTGGAGGAAATAGCCTTAGATTCGAATCCATCAGAGCTGGCCCCATGTTCGATTCCATAGAACCAAGCCGTGGTTTGAACCCATCAAACGTCCCCTACTTCAAATCCCTCAAGGCAAGATACTTCGAATCCATGGGGCTACTTCACTTCGTATCCTTCAGGATGAAGACCTTTGAATCCAGTAGGGCAGAGTACTTCGCATCCATGCAGATGATTCACTTCGACTCCATCCTGTAACCACACTTCGACTCCATCCTGCAACCCTACTTTGAATCCATCCTGCAACCTTACTTCGACTCCATCCTGTAACCTCACTTCGACTCCATCCTGCAACCTTACTTCGAATCCATCCCGTAACCTCACTTCGACTCCATCCCATGACTTGCCTCGAAACCATTCAGTTGGGAAGCCTTCGTACCGATCAACTATCATATACCCTGATCGATACGAAGGAACATCCATTTGATCGATTTGAAGGAACACATCTTCAAACCCACTACCTCGAATCCACTAAGTCAAGGCGGCTAAGACCATGGATGCGACCCAGTAAACTCGGAGAAAAAGATGGATCGACCCGAGAAGTGCGCGCACCACGTCGTCGTTCACATGCACTAGCCATCGATTCGACCCTATCGATTCAAACCAAGCATGGCAACCGAAAATGCAATCTTGAATCGATCATAACTCGAGATCTACAAGTCCAAATGCTATGAAATTTTCACAGGAGCTTGCATGCATGTTAAAGAATGTCCACACCAAATTTCACCTCGATTGGACAATTTTTTTGATCGACTCGAACTAGAGTTCGAATCGATCCTAAAGTGGGCCCGAATTTCCTGAGGCCGGGAATGTGGGCCCCCCTCACATGCCAGAAGCGGTCTCCTCGGATTTTAGGCGAAATATCAGCCTCCTACACCTATAAATAGAGCCCCTGGACATTCTGAAAGGGGATCGGAGAATTTTTAGAGAAAAAGCACGCCCGGACGCTGCCAGAATCACTCCATATCATCATCACTGCTATTGATTTCGAATTTAAGTCTATTATCTGCTGTACTTCGCTCTAAAACACTTGTAACCTTCAAGTATTAAGCAATAAAGTGATAAAACTTCATAGTGGACGTAGGAAAAACGCCGAACCACTCTAAATTACTGTCTTTCGTACAATTTACTTTTCTGTGATTTGGAGTTTTTGTTAGATAATCCTCATTTTCAATTTAGTTTCTTCGTTTATTATCTCTTCAAAAACTTCCGAAGGGTGCTTCCCAATTTTGGTGCAAACATTTTGGTGCTTTTACTGAGAGAACCCAGGTTTTCTCCTGGTCATTGGATCTGTCATCGATATCAGATTGCATAAATCTAAGAGAGAGATCCAGACTTCAATTTCAGACTCCTTCCATACTATTCAGATTTACCAAAATCTAGGAAATGATTCTACACCTCAAGATGGTTAGCACGAGAACCACTTCTACTACCGCTGGCCAAGAAGGCCGAGATAGACAAAATCCCACGCAACTGCCTCCTCCCAATCAAGATGATACCGGGCATGCAGATCCATCAGGTCCGGTCACTCGACAAGAGTTCCAGACATTACTCCAGGAACTAACTCAAAGTCGACAACAGCTGACTGAACAATTACGTGCCAATGTTGAGTTGACTAATCAACTAAACCGCCAAAGGCGTAGAAGATCCAGAAGGGACCACGCCCCTCATTCCTCCACTGAAAGCTCTGCCTCGTCTGATTACAGCGGCAAATCTACCCGTCGCAGGCTAGACGGAAGCCATGCGCATACCGCTGGTCACCCACAAGCATTAACTGTTGGGCAGATAAGAGTTGGCCCTTCTGCTAGTTTTCATACAGGACCCTCCTCACGAGGAGGCACTGTTCCACAACATACTACGGATAACCAAGCCACCGCCACTACAGTTGGCATAGGAGTTGATACCCGAAATCACTCCAATCAGAACTACCACTAGCAGGAACATACTCCGGGGCCATATGTCCCAGAAGACACCGAGCCAAGGAGGCGAGACATGGATCGTCGACAGCTCCCGATCCTACCTCGCACTGTGGAACCCGACCACACTTTGGCTCACCACCCTCCGAATATAGCAACACCTGACCTCTCAGCTATGGTACGCCAAATGATCCGCGAAAGTCAGGGCTTAACAAATGACGATCAGGGAATCTCCCGAAGTCATACTCCATTCAATGATGACATATTATACGCTGAACCTCCTCGGCGATTCAGGATGCCGACTCTCCCTATGTATGAAGGAAATTCCGACCCTAACCAACATATTCTGAAATACGAATGGTCGATGACTGCTGCAAGAGCTGATGATGCAGTAAAATGCCGTAGTTTTCCCATTTCTTTAGGGGGAATTGCGACGATGTGGTTTACACGATTACCACCACGATCTATCTCTTCATTTGACCAATTGGCTACTAAATTTGTTAAACAGTTCCGTATGCACATTGCCAGGCCTAAAGACGTAAATACTTTATCTAGTGTCACTCAAGCTCCAGGAGAGACACTCATACGATATTTGGAAAGATTCAATGCCGCTTGTGCAGAGATCACTAACCCCAATGATAATTCAATCCTGATGGCCTTGACTAAGGGGATTGACCTAGACTCTGAATTTGGAAATTGGCTAGCTGGGAAACCTCCCGCATCGTTGGATCGTTTCTACTCCAAAGCCGCCCAATTCTTAAGGCGTGAGGATGCGAAACAATCTAGGAAGCAGGACGATGCGAGACCCAGCAATGAAGAAATTCAAAGCAATGTGGCAGTTAAACAGTCAGGGGAGAGCTCTGGAAAAGTACAATTGAATATTCAAAACAAGCAAACCCAGCCGAGGAACGACGATAATAGAAATAAGAAGCAAGATCAAAATCGTGGCCCGTGGCGTAGGGCGCAAATGTTTGAGAGTTATACACCACCGAATACGTCACTGGAAAACATGTATCTACAAACTTGTAATGCAATGCAATATAAGAAGCCAACTCCGAAGCCGTCGTCGGAGAGACAGATTCAAACGGGGAAGTTCTGTAGATTCCACGAAAGTTACGGACACAATACCAATGATTGCAGGCATTTGCAAGATCTTATTGAAAAATTGATCAGGGAAAGGAAGTTAGATCAATTCGTGCGGGCAACGCAGGCTGGTGGTGTGGGCCCGTCAAACCAATATCGTGCACAAAACCAAGATAGACAGGAGGAGCCTGCTCGTACAGGCGGGAGATTGGTCATAAATACAGTTAGTGGTGGTCCTCATCCAGCAGACCGAAGCTGGAGGGAAATGGAATCATACGCCAATTCGATCAGGCATGTGAATTTTGAGAGTTGCAGTACACTTGATGAAGGGGCTCCAGCCAAACAACAGAGGACGATGATAGTTGACATCATATTTAGAAACCGAGATGCTGATAAGGTCGAAGCCCCAACTATAGACCCACTAGTCATATCTGCCCAGGTTGGTCCTGCTTGGATGAAGAGGATCCTGGTGGACAGTGGGAGTTCAGTAAATATCTTGTTTAAGAGAGCATATGATCAAATGAAGATGGAAGCCAAAGATTTAAAGCCTTGTCAATCTAGAATCCATGGCTTCGATGGAAGTGCTAATATACCCACCGGAGTGGTGGAGTTGCCAGTGGAGTTGGAAGTTGGAGAACGTCGAAGAGTCCGAATGTTACAATTTGTTGTCTTAGATATCCACTCTCCATACAATGCTTTTTTGCGCCGACCGACCCTTGTTGAATTCAGGGCAGCAATTTCCCCATGGTGCTTAACTTTGAAATTCCCCACTGATTGTGGGATTGGGGTCATTCAGGGAGATCAGGCTGCTGGGAGAGCCTGCTATGTTGCCGAACTGCGAGAAGCACAGAGAAAGGAGAAAGGAAAGGGCATGGAGGAATCTCTCTACGTCCGTTTCGCCGATGATTGACAATTAGTGCCTGAGCCTCGGCCCGGGCACCACGACCAATTCCAGAAGGATCTAGACCCCAGAGACACTGAAGGTAATGATGAATCTAAAGAAAGTCAAGCTTCCCCCGCCGAGCTGACAATTGACATTCCAGTTAATGATGATGATGATTCAAAAATGTTAAAAATTGGGTCTCAACTAAACCAACAAGCGCAACGGGAATTGGTCGAATTTCTCCAAGCAAATCTAGACGTATTCGCTTGGACGCACTCTGATATGTGTGGAATCTCGCCGGACATCGCGAGCCACACCTTGAATATTGACCCACGGTATATCCTGGTCAAACAAAAGAGACGCGGTGTGGATCCAGAGAGATCTGCCGCCCTCAAAGAAGAAGTTGATAAGCTAAGAGCGAATGGGTTCATCCGGGATGCTTTGTACCCGGAGTGGGTATCCAACCCTGTACTTGTCCGAAAACCGAATGGGAAATGGAGAACGTGCATCGATTACTCTGACTTTAATAAGGCTTGTCCGAAAGACAGCTTTCCACTTCCCCGAATCGATCAACTTGTGGATTCAACGGCCGGGCACGAATTATTATCTTTCATGGATGCTTATTCTGGTTACAATCAGATACCAATGCATGTGCCCGATCAAGAACATACGAGCTTCGTAACTGACCTGGGACTATACTGCTATAAGGTCATGCCTTTTGGGTTAAAGGATGCCGGAGCGACTTACCAACGCTTAATCAATCCAATGTTTGCCGACCAGATCGGGAAAACTGTGGAAGTTTATGTAGATGATAAATTGGTAAAATCACGATACTCCACTGATCACGTCAAAGACTTAGAGTCAATGTTCAATGTCCTCCGGAGATACGGGATGAAGCTTAATCCGCTAAAATGTCATTTTGGAGTCGCATCCGGAAAATTCCTTGGGTTCATCGTCAACGCCCGAGGAATAGAGGCCAACCCCGAAAAAATTTGGGCGATTAGGAATCTTCAAACTCCAAGGACCATAAAACAGGTTCAGAGCCTTAATGGAAAGGTTGCAGCACTGAGCAGGTTTATCTCGAAATCAACTGACAAATGCATACCCTTCTTCGATCTGATCCGAGAAGGGAAACGAAACTTTGAATGGACTACAAAATGTGAGGGCGCATTTCAATCACTAATTCAGCATCTTTCCACACCGTCGATTCTTTCAAAACCTGTTGATCATGAACAGTTATACCTCTATCTGGCCGTATCTGAAAACGCAATCAGTGCTGCGTTAGTTCGGGAGGAAGACCGAGTACAGAAACCAGTCTATTATGTTAGCAAACGGTTAACCGGAGCCGAGAGGAATTATCCAAGGTTAGAAAAATTGGCATACTGCCTAGTCATCGCCTCAAGGAAGCTCCGTCCGTATTTTCAGGCTCATCCCATCACCATGTACACCGATCAGCCGTTACGACAAGTCCTCACACGACCTGAGACGTCTGGCAGGTTACTAAAATGGAACATTGAACCGAGTCAACTCGACATCACATATACTCCGAGACGAGCCATACACGGTCAAGTCCTTGCAGATTTCATTGCCGAATTCACTACTCCTGAAGACTTACCTGAAACTAGTAAATCCCCCGAATACATATGGAAGCTATATACTGATGGTGCATCCAACGATCGGTGCTCGGGCGTAGGGATAGTGCTTGAAACTCCTGAGGGCCGATCCATATGCTACGCTTTAAAGTTTGATTTCTGTGCAACCAACAATGAAGCCGAATATGAAGCTTTGCTTGCTGGGTTGAAGTTGGCCCGTGACCTAAGAATTATTGCTGTGGAAATCTAGTGTGATTCCCAGTTGATAGTATGCCAAGTTCGGGGTGAATACCAGGCCAAAGATCGAAGATTAGCCGCTTATCTAGCCCGAGTCCGGGAAATACTTGATCAGTTCGATTATTATACCATTTTCTACGTACCCCGAGAGCACAATCAGAAAGCCGATTCGTTGGCAAAGTTGGCAAGTACAGGCGAAGCTCAACACTTGGGACTCGTTCCTGTCGAGATTTTATCCTCTCCAAGCATTGATCGAGCAGAGAATGAATTCACATTTGAAGCTACTTCCCGTAGGGAATCATGGATGACCCCCTACCAAGACTACATTGAGCGTGGCATATTGCCCGAACGACGAAGTGAGAAAAGACAAATTCTTTGAAAAGCTTCACGATTTGTCATTCAGAATGGAGTTATGTATTGAAGGGGATATTCTGTTCCTCTTGTCCGGTGTATCGCACACGACGAAGTCAAACGAGTGTTACACGATGCGCACGAAGGAGAATGTGGTGATCACACTAGGGGGCAAGCACTTGCCAAGAAAATACTCCGATATGGATATTATTGGCCTACCGTAAATCGCGATGCTATGGACTATGCCAAAAAGTGTGATAAATGCCAAAAACACGCTCGAATCCCAGAGCTCCACCTACTGAGATAGCCCAAATGGTCAGCCCATGGCCATTTGCAATATGGGGAGTTGATATAATTGTTGCATTGCCTTTAGCTAAAGGTGGCGCGAAGTACGCCATCGTCGCAGTTGATTACTTCACCAAATGGGCTGAAGCTGAACCTCTTGCAACAATTACGAAAAAGAAAGTGATCAACTTCGTGGTACACAACATCATCTGCCGGTTTGGTCTCCCACATACTATTATCACCGATAATGGAGCCCAATTCGACAGTGTTGAATTCAAGAACTTCTGTCAACGATTTCACATCCACAAGAAATTCTCTGCAGTATCACACCCTCAAGCAAATGGTCAAGTTGAAGCCGTCAATAAGGTTATCAAGTCTATTTTGAAGAAACGACTGGAAAAAGCCGGGGGCAAGTGGGTTGATGAACTGCCTATGGCTCTATGGGCTTACCGAACGACTCACAAGACTACAACCAGACACACTCCATTTTCTCTATCCTATGGCTCTGAAGCAGTTATTCCAATCGAATTGGAAGTTCGCTCTCATCGTGTGACATATTATGATCCGAAAACGAATTCCATATTACTTGCTGAATCTCTGGATCTACTTGATGAGAAGCGTGAAGAAGCTGATTTGAGGGCAGCCGTATATCGGGGTCGATTCGCTCGAATATACAATGCCAAGGTCCGCCCGCGAACCTTTGAACCCGGCGATCTCGTACTCAAGAAAATTTATCCGGTCCCTTCGCACATGAAGCCAAATTAGGAAGGGCCGTATGTGATTTCACAAAGGCTCGGAGATGGCACGTTCAAGTTGTCAACCATTGACGGTCTTACTTTACCGAGAGCTTGGAATAGCGAAAGTCTCCGTCGCTACTACACATGACAGGCTTTATTTATCTATTTTTAGTCGATTTCTTCCTTAGCATTTTATTTTTGCATTTCGAAGTTTGAACTTGTAATAAGGCAACTGATTTTGCCATATTTCTTTTATTTCTGCAATAAAATACCATCTCTTCGAGCCAAAAGTTGTGATTCACTGAAAATGACGTATAATATCACGATGCATGAAGAGCTAAGTTCCATCACGTAGTGGGATTTATTCAAATAGAGAGTGACTGTGATACGACCGGTCACTCACTAAGTGAAACCCAAGCTCGGGGGTAGAACACTACACCAGCATTTACAAGGATTGATATACGACAATCCTTTTACTAACTCCAAATTCCCAGAGTGCGAATTGGAGTATAAACATTCAATAACTCGTTCCCAGAGCGCGAACGGACTCCAACTTCCCAGAGTGCGAATTGGAGTATAAACATTCAATAACTCGTTCCCAGAGCGCGAACGGACTCCAACTTCCCAGAGTGTGAATTGGAGTATAAACATCCAGCAACTCGTTCCCGGAGTGTGAACGAACTCCAACTTCCCAGAGTGCGAATTGGAGTATAAACATTCAATAATTCGTTCCCGGAGTGCGAACGGACTCCAACTTCTCAGAGTGTGAATTGGAGTATAAACATCCAGCAACTCGTTCCTGGAGTGTGAACGGGGTCCAACTTCCCAGAGTGCGAATTGGAGTATAAACATTCAATAATTCGTTCCCGGAGTGCGAACGGACTCCAACTTCTCAGAGTGTGAATTGGAGTATAAACATCCAGCAACTCGTTCCCGGAGTGTGAACAGACTCCAAATTCCCAGAGCGCGAATTGGAGTATAAACGTCCAACAACTCGTTCCCAGAGCGCAAACGAACTCCAAATTGCAGAGCGTGAATTAGAGTATAAACATCAAATCCACCGTTCCCGGAGCGCGAACCGAAGCATCTGTGCTAACTCCAACTTCTCAGAGCATGAATGGAGTATAAACATAGATTATGAGTTCCCGAAGTGCGGACCAAAGCATACATGCTACCTTCGAATTCCCAGAGTGCGAATTGAAGCACAAACACTATGTCAAAGTTCCCGGAGTGCGAACCGAAATATCAATACTAACTCCAAGTTCCCGGAGCGTGAAGCGGAGTATAAACATCAATTCCAGGTTCCCGGAGCGCGAACCGTGTTACAAGTATCGATAACTCTCAAATTCCCAGAGTGCGAACCGGATTATCGATCTCAAATTATCCTAAGTCCCCAAAATGTGGACATGTGCTTAAGATTTGCAATAAATGCGATCAACCACAAAAATACAAATGTTGTTCCCCGAGACTAGGGGGCAAAAAAGCTAAGTGTTAATCACTAACCAAAGTGATACTATGTCCAGAGTTCAACCCATTCATCAAATCATGACAAGAAATTAATGTTTTCATACTTGGCAGATTAAAAAAACACTGCAAAACACTTAAGTAAAAGAAAAGAGCAACTTCCCATTCCATCAACCAACAAAAACAGGTTTGATTACATGGCAAGTCATAAGGTTTCAATGAAGTGGAGGCCGAATCCACACATATACACGGCTCTAAAAGAATAAAAGAAGAGGTAAAAGAATTGCTATTCACAACTACATGATAAAACAAGAAGCTCACTCGTTCTTCTTCCGGGGCTTCTTCTTTGGAGTCGAGCCGCTGGACCCACTACCCGGCTTCCTACAAGACTTTTTGCCCTTCTGTGGAACATCCTCCGGATCTGGCATAATATCAACGTCTTCCTCAGAGCTGGAGGGAACAGAGATCCTTTTGGGAGGACGAACCAAAGGCATGGGAGCGGTGACAGGTGTCTGTTCGGCAACGCTTGAGACGGTCACCGTGCCACCGGGAGAGATCACCATTAAAGAAGATAAGCTTGAGGGGCAGTGTCGCTACCAGAACCACCGACCGTTACCATCGTGGCCATCTCAGCACTTATCTCAGCTAAAATCTCTTCTTCTCGAGACAACTGAGCTGCGCTGGATACGCTAGTGGTCGTCATGACAGAACTAAAAACTAGAGCGGCTCCACTCATCGCGAATGAAGGATCGGGAATGGGTCAAGAGAGTGACCAAGTAGTTCTTCTATCATTTGAGCATCGAATGACATCGAGCTCTCCTCTCCAATATCACCGGCCATGGCGGCAGTTGAAATCGCTTCGGTGACAATAACTCCATGCGTAGGATATAGGACCGGAGGAACTGGGGGCACGAGTGCGGCACTCTCAGTCACTGAACAAAGGAGAGCAAAAGTAATCAGTCCAGTAAATTCTCTCAAAAAGTCGATACTTTAAGACATGAGGGAAATAATCAAAGTACCTTCCTTACCTTGCCTTGGAGCTTGAACAGGCTCAGAGACGGTAGTCTTACCAGAAGATAACCCCGGTTGGTCCGGATTGTAAGCAGGAATAACTTGTGGGTCAACCACGGCGATAACTTCGGACGAAATCGGGATAGGGACTTCGATATTCTCACTATGATGCGCGACACCCGAACCTTCGCCAATCTCCGTTTGATGGATGCCAAGTTTTTCTTTCTCAACCTAAATTATCGCATCGTGAAGAGTTCTCCTCTCATCCTCGCTAAGCAGACGTGACTCGAGCTCAAACTCATCTAATACTCCATCCGGGCAAGACATCCTCTTGTTCTCCACTAATTTCTTCCAGGCATTGTAGAGAAGCATCAAGTAATCTCCTAGCCAGGAGAGATTTCTATGCTCTAACACGTTGGCATTATATGTGTCCAAGAGTTCGTCAAATTCGGCCTCCATCTTGAACCTCTCTGCCTGGACTTTCTCCTCCACTTCCATTTCAACCTCCTTAACCCTTGCGACTGCCGCATCACGCTCAGCTCAGAGAGACACAGCTTGCTCACACGCTTCTTGTGCGGCCGTATTAGCATCGTCTTTTTCCTTGTTTATATCGGCAAATTTAGCCTTTAATTCCTCTAGTTCTTTGACTGCCGCATCCCGCTCGGCCTCAACATTTTTGTATCGATGGACCAAGTCTTCAACTAAAGTGCAATGTGCCTGTTGCATCTTTGCCATCTCAACTAATGTCTCATCAATCTTTTTTAGCGACTCATCTTGGCCTTACGGGAGGATTCCGCCTCAGATTGAAGTATATCAACAATACGGTTCTTCTGAGCCAAGTCGGCTTCCAGTTTCTCGATAATTTTGGCCCGATCAAAGGCTACTTTTGAAGCTTTAACAGTCGCCTTATACCATTCTTTGTACTGAGCATAGAAATCGCGGGTATAGCTAAGTGCTGTGGTCACGGCGTCTTCGGGAATTCTTTTAAGATTAGGAGGGAAAATACAAGCGTCGAAGCAAATCTCCGGGAAGTCCCTCTTCAATTGAGCAAGTATGATAGCCCCTTCACCAGATGGTTCAATAGGGGCCTCCTCCGCAGCCGTGGTCGTAGCAACCTCACTTCTAGAACGATGTGGCTCGAGCCTCGAAACCTGTAAAGACGGTTGATGTCGCAGAGGCTCAGATACCTGAATATGGCTTTGGGGTGGTGGAGGAGAACGAGAAGGGGAGCGGTATCTCCGATCTCTGTCCGATCGCTCCAGACTAGAGTAACTACGATGATGATCCCTTGCATAATATTCCTGGCCATGATGCCTCCGTTCACGATCGCGATCGGAGTCTCCACGTCGAGATTCGTAATAAGACGAAGGGTGATGCACTCTTCGGAGTTTGTCTAGTGTAAATTGACGGCCAGACATAGCACCTGAAAAAGAGAAGCAATTCAGATAAATACCAGGCGAAAGCAATATGATTTGTGCGGAAGTCGTGTAGTGTTATGAAAGTGTATGCAAATGTGCAAAACCCCCGACCAACCAGAAGTGTCGACTGCACTAACAGGTAAAGGCTTGATTATTTCAAACGCTTCTCGTAGTTCACCCAACCCGCACTCGTGGTGGAGAGATACGTATTCCGGGATGGGAATGTCATCCAGTCCTATAAAAATGTTTCCTGATTGACAAGGAGCAGCGTCAGAGGTAGTAATTCCGGGGATCAAACGAGATACGACTACAGACTTCCGTCTCTTAAGTTTAGGGACAATAGCCTTGCCTTTCCGCTTTTCTTCTATTTGGGAAAGATCAGCCGCTAAATCGGTATCAGTGGGCGTCCTCTCATCATCGCTCATTTCTCTTATCACTATGCCGGGTTTTCTTTTCACCGTCTTCTTCTTTGTCTTCGAAGTCGGTTTCGCCAACCCCTCGATAGCAATACTCTGGTTCATCTCAATTAAACCCAGAGTCCTTAAGTTATCATCAGTTAACACCGAGTCGATGTGCCGCAAATCACTCGGGACCTCTTGTAAACTTCGGACAACGCCTTTGCAGTGTCCACCGTCAGGCCTTGAGATGATAGCTGCAAGAAAAACGCCTGATATTAGTACAAGTGTTGATAACGACTATTAAAGAAGGCTTGTGCGATTTATGACCACTTACGTCTAAACAGCTATCGCCTAGCGAACCCTGGGGGGCATCGAACAAAAAACCATTCATTTTTAAAATAACTGAGTCTGGTTCGGGCTCCCCTCACAATCTGGCAGTTTCTAACTGCTTCCAAAAAGCTGAAAGATGGGCTATCGCCCCTGCTCTTGAAGTTGAATATGTGTCTAATCTCGATTGGCCTTGGCGGACGAAAGAGATGATCCATAAATAGGACAAAAACACTGTTCAGTAATGCGTGTCCATTGGGATGAAGTTGTGAGGGGGCGATTCCAATAAACGATAACATCTCCCTGATATATTGGTTAAATGGAGGGAGAGTTCCAGCCGCACAGTCGTGACGACAGAAAGCAGTATACCCCTCGGGTGGGTTGTGAGGTCTGTCATCAACGCCCGGTAGCAAAACGTCGTCCGGGGATAAGTTATGTTTCAAGCAGATCCGGCCCCGTAAGGCTTCAGAAATACTGGACGAAACAGAGTCGATAGGATCATCGATAAATATGGCTTCCGGCACTTCGTCCGGAGCCGGACCAACTACTTCGGGAGGAATGTTAGGGATTTCAAGTATTTCAGGAGGAGGCGAACTCTGTACTTCTTGTTGTTGAGAGCTCGAGGATTCCATAACTAACTAAATCATCAGAAAGCAACATTAAGTACATAAAAAACCCGTTCATTCCCAGTGTAAAGTGTGTGCAGTGCAGTGCAGCGTTGTGCATTACTTGGAAAATTCTATAGAGTTAGAGAAAATTTGCAGACAGCAAAGACATCAGAGATCCGGTCGAGATGACCATCGTCGCTGACCGCCATCACCGAACCATCCCGATGTTGACAGTTGATTCAAGTTAAAGTTTGTTGTCACAGTGTTAAGTTATAGTTCCATCGACGAGCTTCGAAGGGCAGTCAAGTATGCACAATAAAAGTTCAGTCCAGATATGCAGAGATAAAGCTCGTCGGAATCATGCCGCTAAATATGCGAAAGTTATGTATCCATATAAGTCACTTCGAATCGATCGAAGAGATAATACTTCGAATCGATCAAAAAGATAATCCTTCGAATCGATCGGGGCCAGATTTCAATTGTTCGAATCAACCGAAGAGACGGAACTTCGAATCGACTCCGTTCGAATCGATATGATTCGAATCAATGGTAACCAGAACCCTTCATATCGATCAGCAACTCAAGCATCGCATCCATCATTAATGGAGGCATCGAATCGATCGCAAAGGATCGATACGAAGGACCCATCTATGTTCCTTCTCCGGCCAGCCAAGAACGAAACGAATGAAACACGATGGAAAGGTTTGTTTTTTGAATCTTCGAATCTAAAAAATTTCGTCTATCTGAATGTATAAATCGATTCGAAAGAAGTTGGATATCGCCTCGACTCGAAGGAAGGAGAATAGTTCAACCTGGTTCTTGAAAGATCGAGATGGGTTCGAAGACACAGGAAGACGAAGATAAAAAGTAAAAAGTGAAAAGTGAATGAGGCCTCAGTATTTATAGGGGTTCTGTGGCGATTCGTATCCCGGTGAGCATAACCGGTAGCAACAGGTGAAGCCATCGGAGCGATTCGAAGCAGCGAGTTTGAAACCATAAGCTAGAGTACTGGAATCGATTCGAACTCCATCTTGCATTGATACAGAGTCCAACTTCGAATCCATTCCCTCGAGTCCATCAAAAATGATTCGAAGCATGGTGTTAGTAAGACCTAAGGAGCGTTCGACTCCACCGATTCGAAGTGTTCATCGACTCACAGTGATGCGTGGCCAATCGATACGAACGATCGTCTCGTGTCCATTGATTATTATCGATACAAATCCGGGTCCACCATCACATCGAGTCGAAGGATGCTTTCGAATCCATCATCAAAGAGTTCCATCGATTCGAAGCTTTTGTTCGATTCCACCCACTACATATCAATATGAAAAAGCGTTTCATATCCACTGAATTCTAAATTCACCAGTACGATGTCAGTCCTTCAACGTTCTATATCGGTTCAGGAGAGGATCGATACGAAGGGGCTTTTCAAGACAACCATAAAGCGTTGTCTCAACTCAAATTTCCAAATCGGTTCAGGAGAGAATCGATACGAAATTCAATATCGGACAGAACTGACAATGACTCATGAACACACGACATTAACAAGAGTCAATCTAACATATGTGAACATATGTCGGACTAACATTCGATTTTAAACATTCACAGGGATCGAATACTAATCTGATTACGATTACAATGACCAACGGCCAGGTACTATCCTGCAGCAATCAATCATATCAAAGCAAGGTTACAACCTTCGACAAAAGAGCAATGATTGTTAAGAGAGAAATCGCAGTTTTCAAAGCACGTCATGTTTCACAAGACGTACTTTGGGGGGCAAATGTTATCCCGCTTTTTGGCAAAGCCGTGATACCAAAAGATCGATTGAAAACATATGACAATTCGTCTCAAAGATTGGACATACTATGCTTCACTATGGATATCGCTGGATTTTGTCCGAGTCCAGATTGAGCTACAATTGATGGGACATGACGAGAAAGATCGTAAAAGTCAGCATCTCAAATCTCAAGTCAATCCGAGTTCGTATGCTCAAATTATTGCCAATGAAGAGTGGAGGGAATAGCCTTAGGTTCGAATCCATCAGAGCAGGCCCCATGTTCGAATCCATAGAACCAAGCCGTGGTTCGAACCCATCAAACGTCCCCTACTTCGAATCCCTCAAGGCAAGATACTTCGAATCCATGGGGCTACTTCACTTCGTATCCTTCAGGATGAAGAACTTCGAATCCAGTAGGGTAGAGTACTTCGCATCCATGCAGATGATTCACTTCGACTCCATCCTGTAACCTCACTTCGAATCCATCCTGCAACCTTACTTCGAATCCATCCTGCAACCTCACTTCGACTCCATCCTGTAACCTCACTTCGACTCCATCCTGCAACCTTACTTCGAATCCATCCCGTAACCTCACTTCGACTCCATCCCATGACTTGCCTCGAAACCATTCAGTTGGGAAGCCTTCGTACCGATCAACTATCATATACCCTGATCGATACGAAGGAACATCCATTCGATCGATTCGAAGGAACACATCTTCAAACCCACTACCTCGAATCCACTAAGTCAAGGCGGCTATGACCATGGAGGCGACCCAGTAAACTCGGAGAAAAAGATGGATCGACCCGAGAAGTGCGCGCACCACGTCGTCGTTCACATGCACCAGCCATCGATTCGACCCTATCGATTCGAACCAAGCATGGCAACCGAAAATGCAATCTTGAATCGATCATAACTCGAGATCTACAAGTCCAAATGCTATGAAATTTTCACAGGAGCTTGCATGCATGATAAAGAATGTCCACACCAAATTTCACCTCGATTGGACACTTTTTTGATCGACTCGAACTAGAGTTCGAATCGATCCTAAAGTGGGCCCGGGTTTCCTGAGGCCGGGCATGTGGGCCCCCCTCACGTGCCAGAAGCGGTCTCCCCGAATTTTAGGCAAAATATCAGCCTCCTACACCTATAAATAGAGCCCCTGGACATTCAGAAAGGGGATCGGAGAATTTTTAGGGAAAAAGCACGCCCGGACGCTGCCAGAATCACTCCATATCATCATCACTGCCATTGATTTCGAATTTAAGTCTATTATCTACTGTACTTTGCTCTAAAACACTTGTAACCTTCAAGTGTCAAGCAATAAAGTGATAAAACTTCATAGTGGACGTAGGCAAAACACCAAACCACTCTAAATTACTGTCTTCCGTGCAATTTACTTTTCTGTGATTTGGAGTTTTTGTTAGATAATCCTCATTTTCAATTTATTTTCTTCATTTATTATCTCTTCAAAAACTTCCGAAGGGTATCGCCCAATTTTGGTGCAAACATATGGATTTACTCACGTTGGTTTCCAGCCTGACCTGGGTGTTACTTTGATGTAATGCTCGGGTAAGACCGAGTATTACATGTTTCCAGGTAAAGGACGTTTTGGAGCTCAGGAGGCAAGCTTGATGGCAGGAACAGTATGGAGTGTTCCCGCTGTATTATATTATTGTATATATCTGAGTCATGTTGATTGTATCTGTCCAATGTTTGTATATATGCTCTAACTCTGATGTATTAAAGTGAAATTTGACAAGTACAGTTTTCTTTTGTATAACTGATATTATTTGTTATTATATTTTATCCGCTTCGAAAGTGAGATGTTGGTGTTTTTGTTCTTCTTTTCTTCTATTTCTTTCTTCTTTTCACTAACTACCTGGAATTTTCGGGATCGAAATTTCCGGGTCGTTACATCGGGTGATCCCCGGTATAGAGATTTGATCACCCTTTATGATGGGAAGTCCGGACGTGATTAGGGATTATCCGAATTTGCTAGGGCTTCTTTGGAAGTTCCTTTGATTCTGTTCGAACCCAGAACGGACTTGTATGGATGTATGTCTGACATTACACTCTGAGATATAAAGCTGGTTTCTATCAAATACATTTCTACTTGGTGGCAAAGATTTATTCTCTTAGCTTAACACCCTTCTCTGTGACGTACGAGCTCAGAGGTTATGTAGTTGATGGTTACTAGTGATATATTCCCAATTTGGTAATGTGGCATACGATGTGTTGCTGATTATTTGTTGATCGAAGCATGACTTTTGTGAAAAGCGTAGCTTTGTGGACAAGACCTCATTGGACCTCACACCTCGAAAATGGTCGAAATTGGAAAGATGCGGCAAGGTTGCAGGGGTCACGCACTTAGGGTATGTCCATTCCTTCTGGAAAAGGGTGGTATCATGGCATGGAGCCCAGATATTTAACCTAGGTGGTTACTGCAAATACATCGCTTTGTGGTTTTTGATGTTAAGAGCTCTCGGATAAAGGTCGCAAACGACCGGGGATGGCATATCTTAGGTGTTACTCTCGGTAAGGGAGTAAACCGGCCTTGTGTTGGCAGAGAGCTGGGTAGGTTCTCGAGGCGTCCCTCAAGAGGCGTACCCATGTGGCAATAAGAATTTCTTTAGCCTGACCATTTGTTGGAAATCCAATCACCAATACACACCTTACACTGTTTTAGTTGTAGAACCTGCCATTTACTTATGGTGGTTACCACTGTTTAGATGGTAGCTATAGTAGACATAGTTCGAAAGGTCTATGCTGGCTAAGATTAATATTATACTTGCAAATGTTTTCCACTATGCACTAATAATAATATCAAAAGGTTATTGCGTATCAAGCATGTTTGACTATCATAAGGAGAAATCTCCTCCAATTCTGCATTTGCATTGTGTGTGCAGCGAGAGGCCTTATGGTAGTTTCGTTTTCCAAAAAGCATTGCGGATTTCTTTTAAAATCTTTCATTGTGCTTTTGATAAAGATAAACTGTTTTTGTTTGCTCACACCAGTCTCATGACTGACCTGGAGTTTATTGTTACCTTCCTAAACTCTGGGTGCCCATAATTTTCCACATGGGCAGTCTAGAGTTGGGTTTTTCAGATAATCAAATAGAAGGTGTAGAATTCGATAGCGTCCAGCCATTGGATTTGGCGATAGAAATTGTTCACTTGGATCGGACTTGCTTAAATCCAACTTGTTAGGGAGTTTGAGCTATCTTTGGATTAGAGATTTGTGATGGAGTTGCAGATATTGGAGTTCCATTTGGAGTTCAAGTTATTTCCGCTGCTGGCGCCTTTGTGTGTTCCGCTATGTTGTTGTAGAACTCTGATATGTATTTGTGATCATTGTTGTATATCATTGGATATTGTATCATTGGAGTTATATGATATATTCTTTTCTTCTGCTGTGTTGTTATACTTAATGTGTTATAAGCCCCGGCGAACCAGATTCGACGTTTGAATCTGCTGTAATGACCCGTAATTTCGCTACTTCGAAAATGAGAGATTTCCTGTGTTTTAAATTTAAAAAGGTTTAAAACATAAATAAATAAGTTATAGATAAGAGATAATAATAGATAAATAATTTATTCTTATAGTTGATAATTTAAAAAGTATAAATTTGGATTTTAGAACAAACCAACAAAAGTTAAGTTTTGCTAAAAAGAAATAAATGCTTAAATAAATAGGTTTAAATGTTTATTTAAAAAGATAAATATCATTGAAAACATCTAATAAATATAATAAGATAATATCAAAATATTTAAGAGTATGTTAATAATCGTTTTACAGAAATAACCAAATTTTATCGCATTTTGTCAGTTTTACATACACCGTAAAACTAGAGATTTTGATCTTATTTAAATATGATTTTAATATATAAAGAGACATGTTTTAATTTATATAAAGAAGTAAAAAGTTCATTTTTAAATTTGGTTTACATAAATAAATAGTTTAACTAAAACGTCAAAATATGACCATAAAACATTTTGTCGAAAAACGACGTTTTGTCGATTAAAAGTTGTTCGCAACATCGGCGCACCTTTATTTTCTTATATAGGAACATATATTCAAATAGTATAAGTATTAATTAATTTACTAATCAAATTTACTTTTACTAAACAATGTTAGAAACTTCTAGAAAACAATTAAGAAAAAGTAAGCACAAAAAGACAAAAATGTCATTTCAAAGCAAAACGTGAAATATCAAATCAAAAAAAAATAATTATTACTTACTTTACTTAATTTCTAAGTAAAAATGACATAAAGTAATGATTTAAAATGTAACAGCCCGCACATCCGTACTCCTTGAGTCAATACAATTCTACCTAAATCAACTCAAGTTGCACAGAAATACGAACCATTTGGGTTAAAGAAGAAGAGGTAGAAGAAGGAAATTGAAAACAACATTTAGAATCTAACCATAGCAGAGGAATAAAATATAATAAATAATAAATACTCTTTACTCAACCATCAAATATCTTTGTTTATAAATTACATCATCAGAGTACATCAAACACAGCTCAACATCAATGTCATACCAATGGATACACAAGACTCAACACAGCGGAAATATATATATATATATATATATATATATATATATATATATATATATATATATATACAAGTACGAGAATACGTATCGTCATCCAGCTCGTCTCCTGAGCTCCACAGCATCATATCCTGTATCCTATAATACTCGGTCTGACCGGAGCATTAAAGTTAAATAACACCCGAGTCAGTCTGGAATACCAGCGTGAGAAAATCACATCCAATTGTTTATTAAAGTTTCAAAAATCCTTTGAAAACAAAAGCATCTCGTAAGACCACGCCACAAATAAACATGTCGGGTTTTTACCTTACGATAGCTAAAACAATTTTTATAGAAATCCTCTGATATTATAATAAGGTCTATATACAAATACTTATAAAATAGCCGAAATTGTTACATTATTAAATTCCAGCTACTAGCCACAGAGTGGGTAATACAAACGAAACTCGTACAAGGCTCGTATGGAGAATGAATTTCCAACTAATGACTAGGCACTAGGGTAGCACCTGTCACAGTACGGGGCCTAGATCACCGTACCGAGGAGTACGCCCGCTCCCCTGCAACACAAGGCCGGGACCATCCCTTACTGGATAATCCCGAGTGAGATCACCCCATGGTTGGGATCAGCAACTGCCCACTAAGCTGAAAAATAAAAAGGGACATCTAGACTGGAATGACCTCGCCCTGCTTGGGTGCTACCCACCTAGCCTTGCTGCATAACCCCTGATTTTAAGTCATTCCCATTTGATGAGGCTTGAGGCTAAGCGTTAACTTTTTAGAATATATCCCTTAGAATGCCCATCGTTCACTTGACGATGTTTCGCAAGCATCCATCCATACAAGTCCGTCTCGGGTTCGAACGGAACCGAAGGCACTATTCCTACTACATCCATTTGGAAATATCCTCAGGATTAGTAGCGACTAGCCCTTCTACTTCACTGCTCCATCTTCAACTCCGAAATCGTTTTCCATGAAACGTACAAACCAGATCGAAGTGGTTTTCGAGAAATAAATTACGATCCCGGACTCTTCGAAACGATCAACGTATTTGTCCAATATTGATAGCCGGCTATTTAACTATCAATTAATATTCACAAACAACCATCAACCAATAAATAATTTCTCAAATTATTTATTAACCTCAAAATATCTTCACAAGATATATTTTCTATTCTCAATCCCTTTGGAAAGAGTTTCAAACCATCTTTCTCTTTCCAGAATAAGCTTTCCCAAATATTTTCTATCTCCACTGAAATCACCAAGCACAAAATTAGATTTTTAAAATAATTTAAAACACTTTACTTTAAAATACCTTTATAACATTTAAGTTAAACTACTTCAATGATTTGTTAAAAATACATACTATATAAATATTTGAAAATAAGGTTACTTTCTAAAATATAACTAATGTTTTAATCCTAAACAAACTACTAAGTCATTCTTTAAATAATTACTACTAAATAGGTTAAAAAGGTAAGACTTACTTTAAAATTCAAATATTTAGAGATAATAGATTTCCCAAACTTTCTTTTAAAATCAACTTAAAAACTTTTAACTTATATTTCAAAAATTACTTTGAAACGTACTTGGTTATCTAGGGAGAAGATTCAACTTCAATCACTTAAATCAATTTTCCAAATTGATTCCCAATTTATTCCATTTGAAATAAATTACTCTACTTATCAGTTTATCTCAAAATTCATTAATTATGGACTTTATATTTATTATTATTATTTTCCGTTTGATTTTATACCATTTAACTGAAATATACAAATCCCAGCTTCTTCCAAATTTCTTCTTTATTTTTTCAATAAATTGAATCTTAAATTTTAAATAAATATTTTATAATAACACTAAAGTTTAAAATTCGTTAATCTTCTGATTTAATCCAATTTCCCTTACTAACTTAAGATTTATTTATTTGAATTTTAAAAGGGCACTTTATTTCTTTTCCAATAAATTGAATCTTAAATTTATTCAAATTTCTATAATTATTTTACTTACAAATTCTTTTCGTTTTATTTCCAAAATCCAATTTTATATATATCTTGATAACTTAGTGCACCGGAATATATTCAGGTAAACCATAACATCCAATATTCCAATTATCAATAATATTCATCACAGAATATAAAATAATCACATCAGAGAGTATTAAATAATTTAAATAAATGTTGAGGGATCCAGTTGGATCCCTCCAACCTGTCTTTCCTACATCCACAGATGTTAGCACAACAATATGCCAATTCCAGAATATATCATACTATATCACATAAATCAATTCAACCATCCAACAATTATTTAAATTTAATCATTTGAATTTAAATTTAAAATCTAACTGAGTGAGATTATCTCACCTTTGCTATTATTTGCAATCCACTCCACCATGACTTGTTTTTCCCACAGTATTTAAACCTTGTATAAGAATGTTTTACGATTTATTAATACTTGAACTAATCAAACAATTTATTATCCATTATATGATTTTAGCCAACCCCTAAATCAATTGGGTTTAAACTAAAAATTTATTTTTAAGTTAATTTCCTCTTATAAAATATTTTTAGTACCTAAGAGAATTCAATGAAGTTAATATCTTCACCATATATTATTAACAATACTAGTTAGTAAAGACATGTGTATGTATATTTTTAAATAGATATGTTTACATATATATTTACTTTAAATTCATTCACTTAAAAACTCGTTTATATAAATCTAAAATTTAATTTATATAACTTCTTTTCAATATTCAAAATTCCTACCTGTTATCCAATTTATCTATATCTATATACATGCAATTATAAAATTTAAATAATAATAAAAACAACATCTTACTACCTTACTGTTAATGTTTGTTAAATAAAATTTTATCAAAAAGGAAAGAATCGAAAATTCCTGCCTTGCCGAACGAGATTGACATCGCGACAAAGAACACCTTCAGCTAGCACATATCCATTCAACACTGTCGCCAACCTCTCCACACCAACACACCATCGACATCTGCTGCTCATGCCCAACTCCTCCACCTTCAACATCACACTCGAACGACCTCCATCATTCGTTCCAGGCAAGAAATCGAATAGCAACCCAACTTGAACGTGATTAATAAGCTTCCCCTATCCTCGCCTGAGACCACCCGCTTCACCCACGAGATCCACACGTATGCGAGCAAACCACTTCACACGTGCCACTCCTGCTCTTACGTTCGCGACCCCCTCCCTTCGCCTGGAGATAGCCCAGCCTCACCTCCTTACGTTTGCCATAGGTCCAGACCTCTAGTAAGTCGCCAATCGCTGGAAATAGACCAGCATCTCTGCCCCATTCTTTGCGAAATGCCATTGTCGAACTCCTTGAATCGAGAAAGATTGACTAATCTCCACGCTTATCTCCTCCTCCAAAGTCGCGCATCCCCAAAATCGCAACTTCGACTGAGACCACTTGCTGTGCAGTTGCCTACATCTTCAACCATCTCCTCTGTCGTAAACGATGTCGCCCAATCGCATCAATTCTCTTTTTTTTAAAGGAGGATTCGGTTTGAACAAATGAAGAGGGAACACGATTTTGAATGAGGGCTTGCAATTTCAGTTTCGAATTTGAACTGGTTCGAAGAAAGGAGGGGTTCGCGATTTATTTGCAGGGCCATTCCTTTTTCTCTTTTTTTTAAAATAGAAGAGAACGAACATTATTTTTCTTCTCTTGGTTGTGTGATTTTAAAAGGATAATGAAGGGGGAACAAGGCTTCCCTTAGAAGCTTTATTTATTTATTTATTTATTTTATTATTATTATTAATATCATTTGTTTTATCTTATTACTATTACTATTATTTTCTTCGAGCATTTTGATTGTTGATCGAACGGCTTAGAATTCCAGATTAAATACTTTGTCTAACTTCTAATTATTCAATCCTATTATTTAATTATCAAATAAATAGTGATTTGAATTCAAGTTAAAATTACTCTATTGAATATTTTATAATCGTCTAAATATTCTGATTTTTAAATGCCCCAAAATTCCGGGTCGTTACATTCCTCCCCCCTTAAAAGAATTTCGTCCCCGAAATTACTAGTTAGGAAGAATGATCCAATACCCGTTACTATTTTTCCCAAAACCAAACAGTTTCTAACAGTTCAACATCTTACCAACTATGTTTTTATAAAAGATCCATTATCATTCTTATTAACTTTCCAAACCTTTCCCTAGTTTCAAACTATACCATTTGTTTAACCATTCAAGTTTCAATTTTAAAACCAGATTTTGAATTATCAAAATTGTCTCAAAATTTTTCTAACTCTCTAAATTTCCGAAAAATTTCACCAGCGTCTCCTTTGCGCGGCTAGCTCGGTACAACTACAAAATGGCTCTACGGCCTCCCAAATCCAAAAAGAAAACAAAAGGCCAAGTGGCTCAATCCAAATCCCAGTCAAATTTCATACCAAATTTGAATACATACCTTTTTGTCGAGCATTTCAACTTTTATCTTTTGAAATCAATCCAATTCTTTTTCCTTTTATATTACCTGCATATCTTACTTAGCAATAATAACCAATCACAATATTCCAAAACATTGTATCCACTTTCTCACCAAATGCCAGTATCTACTCATTCCAATATTGGCTTAAATTACATTGGCAGTATCAATTTCCATTTAAGACTTCACCATTCCATCTAAAGTTTAGTTTAAGCATTTTATATGCTCCTTATATTTATTTCATCTTTCACTTTAGTTTATATCTATTTCTATTCAACTTGATTCTTTCATTTTCATACGAATTCAATTTATTTTCAACTTCAAATGTTAAATTTTATTTTTCATTTATAACTAATTCATGTCATTATTTTAATTAGTTTCATTCACTAACTTATTTCAATTCCTAGTTTGAAATTGTTTTGTCGTTAATAAATTTTCCAAAAATTTCAAAAATTTCTAACTCCCAAAATTTCTGAAATTTTTTGGCAGAGTCCCCTTTGTACGGAGGAGCTTTTGCAATTTGACAAAAGAGATAAATATATATACATCGACCCACACGGTCGGAAAAACCAAAAACAGTTCATATTTCCTATTTTAATTGCGTAGGCGTACCTTATTTAGCATTTAAAAGCAAACAGCTTATAGTTTTAGCCGTTAGCACAACCAAATCCAGCCACACGGCTTCCAGGTACCTGTACTTACTCAATTTAAACATGTAAGTGCCAGATATATGAAGTTTAACAACATTTCACATATTTGCAATAGTTAAACACATGATTTCTAAAAGAAACTCATACCAAACATTTTTCCGTAAGCAATTTATATAGTTTCCATGCCAATTCAACTTTTTCAGTTAATTTATAAACCATTTTCATTCAATCTGAATGGTTTTCAATCCATTCGTATACCACTTCATCAATTTAAATGGTTTAAAACTCAATCGCTTACATTTAATTTATTCTTAAGCAAACTGAACTCATATTTAATTCAATTGCTTTCAAAATCAATTTATTTTACTCCTATCAATCCATAGAATTTTTTATTACTTCCATTTACATCAAATGACAATTAATTCTATGCAATTTGACGAGATCTATATGGATAAATAGGTATTTATGTTTATAACCAATTTAAATGGATTTCAACTCAAATTATACTTAATTCTATTCCATTTTCAATTTATTCACAATCCATATATTCTCATTTTCCTTGCATTTTATATTTGAATACCATTCACTTTGCATCTCATTTTATTAACCAACTAGTTCATTCAAAACCATTTACAACCTAGGTTCATCTTGATTGCCACTTAAATTTCCCTTTTATTTTAATACATTCACAATCATTTATTTAGCTCGACACATTCCATTTAAATTTCATTTACAATCCATTTATTTGTATTTCATTCCATATTTGTTTATTCCAAACTATTTTATTTAGCTTGAAGACAATCCGAGCTATTCCATTCAATAACCATTTCTCAACTTATTTAAACCACATTTCATTTGATACTTATTTATTCCATCCATTTATTTATTCAATATAATTAGTTTATCCACATTCACTTAAACCATTCTAATAAACTCGAAACATTCTATTTTCCTTATTGTCTTAAGTTATTTCAATTCCTTAATAATTTTAAATGGTTTACAATTATTTATTCTAGAATTTCATTCCATTAATATTATTTATAAGTCACCGAATTTTATTTCGGTTAAAAATTTATTTTCACCTGATTTAAACCCAACCCACTATTATTAAACTTAATTTTTAGTTGAACTCAATTCAACTCTTTTCCATCTTTTAGCTTAAGTTTATTCACTCCAATTTTATACTTAAGCTTATTTCATCTCAAGTAAATCTTTCTCTTCCATTAAATTTAATTCTATTTCAGTTAAATCTCATTTTAAAATTTACAATTTCATTTGACTTGTTATTATCAAATTTAACCTTTCAGATTCAGTTCATCCAATTTATTGCATGGCCATTTCCAATTTATTTCCACTTAGTTGGATTTTATTTGCATATTCAAACCATTGTTATTTTAATCCATTTCGTTTTCTTTTTTTTTTTTTGATACATTCCAATTATATCTAATTTGTTAACACTCCAAGTTAAATTTTAATTAATAACTCAAGTTCTGATTCCACCATTCACTTTTTAATTTACCATCCAATTTTATTAACTTACATTGCAATTTCATTCACAAATCAATTAATTAATTGCAAGGCCACTTTCAATTATATTTTCTTCATCGACAATGTAAGTCGAATTTAATTATAACTTGAGTTTTATTTTCAAACCTCATCATAAACTCACAATTCAATTTCATTAACTAATTTATTAACAAATTAGTTCTTCCCTATTTATAGTTCAATATTTGATTTTTAATTCCAAACACCACTTCATTTTATTTTCTTAGTTTCAATTTTATTATACAATTCAAGTTTGGATTTTTCTTTCATTTTCCAATTCATCAAAATATTTATTTTGGATTTGTATTCCATTTTCAATTTTATAAGTCACAACTTATTATTTACACTATTCCATTCATTATAGGCTTGAATATATTCTTCTTTTATTTTTGACTCGAGTTTTACACTTATTTATAACTCAAGCATATTTTATTCCATGCATTTTTAAATCTTTTATATGCTATTCTGATTTATTTAACTCAATCTAATTCTTATCCAATTTATTTCTTTTCCAACTTATTTTCCAGTTATCCAGGTAAGAATTTAATTTCATTCACTAATTCAATTGAATTCTCATTCCAATCCAATTTTACTTTAACTCAGATTTATTTGATACGATTTCAACTTAATTCGAATACAACTGGATACTATTCCCGCCTATTTAAATTAATTTCAATCCAGTCAAAATTTTATTTCCCAATCCATGTTAATTTCATTTTCATTTTAAATTTAACTTCCATTATTCAAAGCTTATATTTCTTTCATGATTTAAAAATCATCTCCATTTATAAGCTTACAACTATCTCATCGGGATTTTTAAACACCCGGCTTTGGTTTCGAATTTTATTTTTATTTTTTTAATTTTTTTTTGAAATCTCCAACATCTCGAATCACATTTCTCAAAAGTCAAACCAATCCTGGCTTTTATTTCAACAAATTCCCTTTTCGAAATTTTCAAAAACAACTTGTTTTTCTACACAACTCAAATTTTGGCAGCAATCCGTCACTTAGAAATTCGAAAATGAATACTGATGATGCGGCCGTCATCATCAGAATTATTTCCAGTAATCCAAGTGATTCAATGCTATTACACTTCCAAAATCCATCTAAAATAATTTCCTTTCGAAAATACCCCCAAAACAATAATGATATCATTTATCATCAAATACTTCCAAATTTACGGGATTTTAAATTTCCAAATTCTGTTTTAATTCAAATTTTAAGTATAATGCATTTGTATAATTTATGCTTATACGAATTCTCATTTGATTGTATTTCAATTTATAAATTACATTCATAATTCATATTTATAAATTTTATTTTATAATGAATTTATTCCCTTAAGCTTTGTTTATATCTTCAATTTCTAGTTAAATTTCCACTTAACAATGATAATAATTTAATATCATCATTTCTAACTTCCAAGCAACCATGTATTAGCTAAATAGTTTACAAAAACTAGTCTTTATATCAATATATGTTTTGGGTAAAATTATTTCATTTACCCATATTTAAAAACAATACCGTGTTGATTGCTTTATTCAAATGTTTAGAAACCCCTTCGATACAGTTGCGCAGACTGTGTCGACGAAGGTTTATATGCCACTCAATAAATCAATCGACACAATATTAAAACAATGTATATCCACTAACAAATACGCACTCATATCTATTAATACACTCAAACTCATTCTAGAGTACTACGGACTCTAATTTAAATGAGTAATTCCCACCAGAGCCAAGGTTATCACCAACCTTTGCTCTGATACCAACTGTAACAGCCCGCACATCCGTACTCCTTGAGTCAATACAATTCTACCTAAATCAACTCAAGTTGCACAGAAATACGAACCATTTGGGTTAAAGAAGAAGAGGTAGAAGAAGAAAATAGAAAACAACATTTAGAATCTAACCATCGCAGCGGAATAAAATATAATAAACAACAAATACTCTTTACTCAACCATCAAATATCTTTGTTTATAAATTACATCATCGGAGTACATCAAACACTGCTCAACATCAATGTCATACCAATGGATACACAACACTCAACACAGCGGAAATATATATATATACAAGTACGAGAATACGTATCGTCATCCAGCTCGTCTCCTGAGCTCCACAGCATCATATACTGCATCCTATAATACTCGGTCTAACCCGAGCATTACAGTTAAATAACACCCGAGTCAATCTGGAATACCAGCATGAGAAAATCACATCCAATGGATTATTAAAGTTTCAAAAATCCTTTGAAAACAAAATCATCTCGTAAGACCACACCACAAATAAACATGTCGGGTTTTTACCTTACGATAGCTAAAACAATTTTTATAGAAATCCTCTGATATTATAATAGGGTCTATATACAAATACTTATAAAATAGCCAAAATTGTTACATTATTAAATTCCAGCTACTAGCCACAGAGTGGGTAATACAGACAAAACTCGTACAAGGCTCGTATGGAGAATGGATTTCCAACTAATGACTAGGCACTGGGGTACCACCTGTCACAGTACGGGGCCTAGATCACCGTACCGAGGAGTACGCCCGCTCCCCTGCAACACAAGGCCGGGACCATCCCTTACTGGATAATCCCGAGAGAGATCACCCCACGGTTGGGATCAGCAACCGCCCACTAAGCCGAAAAATAAAAAGGGACATCTAGACTGGAATGACCTCACCCTGCTTGGGTGCTATCCACCTAGCCTTGCTGCATAACCCCTGATTTTCAATCATTCCTATTTGATGAGGCTTGAGGCTAAGCGTTACCTTTTTAGAATATATCCCTTAGAATGCCCATCGTCCACCTGACGATGTTTCGCAAGCATCCATCCATACAAGTCCGTCCCGGGTTCAAACGGAACCGAAGGCACTATTCCTACTACATCCATTTGGAAATATCCCCAGGATTAGTAGCGACTAGTCCTTGCACTTCACTGCTCCATCTTCGACTCTGAAATCGTCTTCCACGAAACGTACAAACCGAATTGAAGTGGTTTTTGAGAAATAAATCTCGATCCCGGACTCTTCGAAACGATCAACGTATTTGTCCAATATTGATAGTCGGTTATTTAACTATCAATTAATATTCACAAACAACCATCAACCAATAAATAATTTCCCAAATTATTTATTAACCTCAAAATATCTTCACAAGATATATTTTCTATTCTCAATCCCTTTGAAAAGAGTTTCAAACCATCTTTCTCTTTCCAGAATAAGCTTTCCCAAATATTTTCTATCTCCACGTAAATCACCAAGCACAAAATTAGATTTTTAAAATAATTTAAAACACTTTACTTTAAAATACTTTTATAACATTTAAGTTAAACTACTTCAATGATTTGTTAAAAATACATACTATATAAATATTTGAAAATAAGGTTACTTTATAAAATATAACTAAAGTTTTAATCCTAAACAAACTACTAAGTCATTCTTTAAATAATTACTACTAAATAGGTTAAAAAGGTAAGACTTACTTTAAAATTCAAATATTTAGAGATGATAGATTTCCCAAACTTGCTTTTAAAATCAACTTAAAAACTTTTAACTTATATTTCAAAAATTACTTTGAAACGTACTTGGTTATCCAGGGAGAAGATTCAACTTCAATCACTTAAACCAATTTTCCAAATTGATTCCCAATTTATTCCATTTGAAATAAATTACTCTACTTATCAGTTTATCTCAAAATTCATTAATTATGGACTTTATATTTATTATTATTATTTTCCGTTTGATTTTATACCATTTAACTGAAATATACAAATCTCAGCTTCTTCCAAATTTCTTCTTTATTTTTTCAATAAATTGAATCTTAAATTTTAAATAAATATTTTATAATAACACTAAAGTTTAAAATTCGTTAATCTTCTGATTTAATTCAATTTCCCTTACTAACTTAAGATTTATTTATTTGAATTTTAAAAGGGCACTTTATTTCTTTTCCAATAAATTGAATCTTAAATTTATTCAAATTTCTATAATTATTTTACTTACAAATTCTCTTCGTTTTATTTCCAAAATCCAATTCTATATATATCTTGATAACTTAGTGCACCGGAATATATTCAGGTAAACCATAACATCCAATATTCCAATTATCAATAATATTCATCACAGAATATAAAATATTCACATTAGAGAGTATTAAATAATTTAAATAAATGTTGAGGGATCCAGTTGGATCCCTCTAACCTGTTTTTCCTGCATCCACAGATGTTAGCACAACAATATGCCAATTCCAGATTATATCATACTATATCACATAAATCAATTCAACCATCCAACAATTATTTAAATTTAATCATTTGAATTTAAATTTAAAATCTAACTGGGTGAGAGTAACTCACCTTTGCTATTATTTGCAATCCACTCCACCATGACTTGTTTTTCCCACAGTATTTAAACCTTGTATAACGATGTTTTACGATTTATTAATACTTGAACTAATCAAACAATTTATTATCCATTATATGATTTTAACCAACCCCTAAATCAATTGGGTTTAAACTAAAAATTTATTTTAAGTTAATTTCCTCTTATAAAATATTTTTAGTACCTAAGAGAATTCAATGAAGTTAATATCTTCACCATATATTATTAACAATACTAGTTAGTAAAGACATGTGTATGTATATTTTTAAATAGATATGTTTACATATATATTTACTTTAAATTCATTCACTTAAAAACTCGTTTATATAAATCTAAAATTTAATTTATATAACTTCTTTTCAATATTCAAAATTCCTACCTGTTATTCAATTTATCTATATCTATATACATGCAATTATAAAATTTAAATAATAAAGAAAACAACATCTTACTACCTTACTGTTAATGTTTGTTAAATAAAATTTTATCAAAAAGGAAAGAATCGAAAATTCCTGCCTTACCGAACGAGATTGACATCGCGACAAAGAACACCTTCAGCTAGCACGTATCCATTCAACACTGTCGCCAACCTCTCCACATCAACACACCATCGACATCTGCTGCTCATGCCCAACTCCTCCACCTTCAACATCACACTCGAACGACCTGCATCATTCGTTCCAGGCAAGAAATCGAATAGCAACCCAACTTGAACGTGATTAATAAGCTTCCCCTATCCTCGCCTGAGACCACCCGCTTCACCCACGAGATCCACACGTATGCGAGCAAACCACTTCACACGTGCCACTCCTGCTCTTATGTTCGCGACCCCCTCCCTTCGCCTGGAGATAGCCCAGCCTCACCTCCTTACTTTTGCCATAGGTCCAGACCTCTAGTAAGTCGCCAATCGCTGGAAATAGACCAGCATCTCTGCCCCATTCTTTGCGAAATGCCACTGTCGAACTCCTTGAATCGAGCAAGATTGACTAATCTCCACGCTTATCTCCTCCTCCAAAGTCGCGCATCCCCAAAATCGCAACTTCGACTGAGACCACTTGCCGTGCAGTTGCCTACATCTTCAACCATGTCCTCTGTCGTAAACGATGTCGCCCAATCACATCAATTCTCTTTTTTTTAAAGGTGGATTCGATTTGAACAAATGAAGAGGGAACACGATTTCGAATGAGGGCTTGCAATTTCAGTTTCGAATTTGAACTGGTTCGAAGAAAGGAGGGGTTCGCGATTTATTTGCAGGGCCATTCCTTTTTCTCTTTTTTTTTAAATAGAAGAGAACGAACATTATTTTTCTTCTCTTGGTTGTGTGATTTTAAAAGGATAATGAAGGGGGAACAAGGCTTCCCTTAGAAGCTTCTTCTTCTTTTTTTATTTGTATTTATTATTATTATTATTATTAATATCATTTGTTTTATCTTATTACTATTATTATTATTTTCTTCGAGCATTTTGATTGTTGATCGAACGGCTTAGAATTCCAGATTAAATACTTTGTCCAACTTCTAATTATTCAATCCTATTATTTAATTATCAAATAAATAGTGATTTGAATTCAAGTTAAAATTACTCTATTGAATATTTTAAAATCATCTAAATATTCCGATTTTTAAATGCCCGAAAATTCCGGGTCGTTACATGAAATGTGATGTTAAGTGTTAAAAAAAATAAGATTACTTATAAGTAAGTAAGGTTATTTTGGTAATTTGGTAAAGGGATATTTTAGTAATTTACCACTTCATTTCTTTTCCTATAAATACCTACCACTTCTTTCACAAATTTCACACTATTTCATTCTTCTTCCTTTTCCAAAGCGTTTTTCTACCTCTTTAATGGCTTCTTCTTCTCTTCCAAAATGCTTACTAACTTTTTCAAAACCATATCAAATCAACTCCAAACACCACCAAACTTTGCCAAACACCTTAGAATACCATTAGAACATGGTTTAGCATCTAAGAAGTGAAGAAATGATAAAGTAAGGAGAAGAATAAGGCATGGCCGAACCTATGAGGAAGAGGAGCATGTTTGTGAAGCTTCGGAGCGGGAAAAAGAGAAGGAAGTGCTGGCGGAATCAAAAGGAAAGTCTACGGAAAGATATGGTGAAGATAAGGGGATTTAGAGAAGTGTTTTTGCATATGAATGTTGGTAGGAAGAATTGGTTAAGTTAAAGGTGAGTACTCATATTTACTAATAAATCCATAAATTATTTCAAGTATAATGATTTGAAAAGTTTGAAATGTTGAATGATTAAATGTTTGATAATTTAGTTGCAAAATTGGTTGATTATATGAGTGTTTATGTGATTGATTATATGGATGATAACTTGGTTTGGCAAATGACAAGAGAAATGGTTAGTAAGTATAGTTAATTAAATGAGAATTAAATTCATACAAATGTGTATATGAAAGTTATTTAGCCTCTTAATGATTTTAAATGAGCTAAAATAGTTTAAATATAGTTTAAAACTAATTTGAAGTGTTTCGGACAAGTTCCGAAGCAATTCTCAAAATTGGTCAAAACCGAGCTTGTCACGTAGCGGTAGTTAGTAAATTTCGACCCGTAACTTCAAATTGACGTAGAGAATGATTTATAAGTCGGATTTCTTTGAAATAAAAATTATTTGGTCCACAACGATAATAGTTTTCTAACGAAAAAAGAAAATCAAAATTTCATCAAGTAGATTTTTATATATGTCCAAAACAATTTTCTAAAAACATCGCGGTTTTGCAGTTCGGAATCCAAAATAGAATTTCTTTATAAATGATATTTTTGAATGATTAAAAATATGAAATAAATTTGATAAATCTATTTAAATGGTTTAAAAGAATTTGGATTGGAAAATATGAATTTTCAAATATTTAAAAGTTGTTTAAATCAAATAAGCTTATATAGCACTTTCCGTGGTACTTTTATGCTTCGAATTCTATAACTTTTGGAATATGAGTTTAAATGTAACGATGTTTCCCAGAATCAATTGTGAATGTTTTAAAAAGGATATTTAAGAATTTTGAAAGATAATATGGAATATTTATAAGCAATTCCAAAATAAAATTGGAAATCTGAGTATGCGGAAACGACTAGTACATTTGTCCCGCCTGTGAGATCTGAGAAGGTAAACAAGGTATTTAACTAAGGTTAGGGATGGAGCAACCAGTGCCCTGAACTTACCTGACCTATGTTTTCTCTTCTTAGGCGAGGGGTGGAACATATCGAAAGGAAAGTCTGGATGCTCTAAAAGATCATAATTAAGTTTTTCCAACATAAAAGAAAAGAAAACCCCTTCAAAATAATTTTTGAAATAATATATATTGAAGACAAAGATCGTTAAAGACAAAGATATTCATAACGTAGGATTACTTGACATTAGTCCCTGGAGGTGAAAATTGCCATTAGTCCCTGGAGGTGAAACTTGCCATTAGTCCATGGAGGTGAAACTTACCATTAGTCCCTAGAGGTGAAACTTGCCATTAGTCCCTGGAGGTGAAATTTACCATATTTAAGATGGCAGTAGTGCTCTATTATGAAAATCTTCGATTTGCAAGAATATGATTTGAAGTTAAGAAGAAAATCTTTGATTAAGATTTAATGAATGATTTGGAACAGTTTTTCTATGTAAATGAGAAAATGATTTGGAATTATTACAGGATTTAAGGAAGGTTTAAATAAACCAAATGATTTGATAAATGAGGCTTGATGATTCCATATACATTTGAAAAGAAAATGGAATAACTTGAAAATATTATATCTAAGAAAGATATTTGATTTAAAAGATGAAGTAATTGATTGATGATTGATATCCACGTATGAACTTAACATCTTTTAAAAACGATGATTGGTTTCGAAGGAACCGCAGTCGGATTTGAATGATTCGTATCCGAAAACCACTTCGAACCAATGTATACGTTCGAAAGTGAAGACATGTTGAAGATGATGATTATTGAAGACCGTGGATCTTCATAGCGTGAAGACTGCTTGTTGAACATGCTCTGGTTGGTCACCATTATAGAGTCATTTATAGCAGTGGTCTCTTCGTAATGGAGATTTTTCGGATTGCAAGGGCTTCTCGCCTAGTAATGGACGAGGAAAGTGCCTTCGGTTTCGTTCGGTCCTAGAACGAACTTGTATGGATGTTTGTCTGCCAATGTATTCTAAATCACATTTGAGTGGTTTCTATAAACGTATATCAGTTGGTGGCGGAGAAGGCAACTTCTTTTAGCTTAACACTCTTTCCCGTGACATACGAACTCAGGAAGTTATACTTTTCTAGAAATTAGTCGTGTGACGTGGAATGACAATGTGGCATTCAACGTGGAACTTGTTAAGACCAAAGCATGGTTTTGTATGAAAAGCGTGGCTTTGAAGAAATTGAGCATAGCCTCACGAGCCTCACACCCCGGTTATGATGGGATTCTATGTGGTCAGATGTATGCTCGCATTTCGGATAGTAGTGATTTGGGTTATCAGATGTTCTGAGCCCTAGGTACCAGATACGTCTGGGCCTCAAGGCATTTATTGCCTCATGTGGATAAAGTGGTTAGCTTGAGAAAAGCAGGGAACTACCGGTTATTATTTGTAGTGTAGCAAGTATAGTTTCCAAGTGACTAGTTTGAGAAAAGCGATTAAGACACCGTGGGAACTATGTTTGTTATGCGTGGATCGGAGAAAAGGTCACTAGTTTCCTATCATGCTGGAAATCCAAACCCAATACGATATTTACAGTTTTGATTGTAATCCCAAAATAGCTGTAATGACTTGAAAACATTTCAGCTACCCCTTTTGGTATCATATATTCTATTGGTATATTCCGTTGACCCAGTCCAGATATATTACCTTAGACTTAGTCCAGATATTGATATCTTATTTGAATAAGTTTATTCGAAAAGTGTTTTCAAAAGAATGTCATTAGAAATAATATCAAACGTTCTGATATATAAAAGTGTTTTGGTTATCATAAGGTAAAAACCCATCCGTCTTTATGTGTGGGCGTAGTCTTATGAGATACCTTTCTTTTCAAAGGTTTTGATAACATAGTCATTTTAAAGTTCGAGTATCTTACGCTGGTTTATCAAGCCTAATCCGGGTATTTTTAATACTCGGGTCAGATCCGAGTAGTTTCAGCTTTAGTTGAAGACATCTTGGGTTTCCAGAGGAGAGCTGGAGATCTTCACCATCGTATGGACGTATTCTATTATCCGCTATGCTTAGTGCATTTTGTTTGTTGTTTGTCAGCAATTGTAAGGACAGATGTTTATAACTGTCCAAGCTGAATTTAGGTTAGACTCTGATATTGTATTTAAAATTTTCCAATGTAAAGATTATTATTGAAATAATATATGTTATTCCATTTGTGTGAGATTCTGTTCTGTCTTTGTTTTCTTTTTCTACCCTTAATGATCCACTTATTCATGCAATTTGAGTTGGACATGTGTGGTTTGTTGTCGATTCAAAGGGCACGGAAAAACGGATTGCTACATTTGGCATCAGAGCTGATGGTTAAGCGAGAACCTTGGCTTTGGTTGGGTAAAGACTCATCAGAGATAGGGTTAGTAATACCCTAGGACGAGTAACTCATTAGAGATAGGGTTAGTAACATCCTAAAATGAGTTTGAGTGTATTATATATGAGCGCGTATTTGTTAGTGACTAATAAAAATGTTTCGTGTTGATTTAACTATTGAGTGATTTATGGATTCTGATCGATGCGCCTGATCACCGTTATCGATGAGGGTTCCTAAACACTTGAACAAGACGAACCGACACACTAATTTTGAAAAAATGGTAAATGAAATAATTTTACCTAGGATTATATTTTGGATATAAAGTATATATTTTGAAAAGTTGTATAGGTAGAAATTGGGATTAGTGAAATTTAAATATGAACATCTTGTGATTAGAATTTCACAGTTTGACAATAAGATGTTTCATAAAGATAAGTAAGAAATCCGATAAGGAAATTAAAATCTTTAATACTTATTCGAAATAATAAATTAAGAAATGATAATGTTAAGTTACTATCATAAATTGATCAATTGTTTGATTTAAAAGTTAAATACAAATACCTTGTGAATTAAGTTTCACGATTTGACTATAAGGTGTTTGATAATAAAATTTGTTTAAGGAATAAACATATAAGATGAAAATGTATTTAAATAATAGAAAAAGATTTTGTAAAAGTTATATATAAAAGGAATGAGAATTTAAGTTCGATTAAAACAATTGTGGTAATTTAAATGAAGTTAATTAATATAAGATAAAATGAATTTATAAGATAAGTTTTACAAAGTAATCTTTAAAGGATTTTGAAAATGGTACTATTTCAAATATAAAAAGGTATTTTATGATAACTAATTCGACTGGCTCGAAAATTAACTAAAAATAGGCAAGAGATGTGTTCGGATGGTAAGCACTTCTCTTAAGTATTACTCTTCTTGTTAAGAGGATATATGATTCTGTTGGTAGTATCCAGTTCCTTGAATTGTTTTGGAGTTACTCGATCTATATAATTTTCTTAAGTTAAAAAAATAATGTGAATCATTGATTAGTAATTTTTATAAGTGCTTAAACCAAAGATAAATTGGGATCGCTAATTGATAAAGATAAAATGGGATTTTCGACGACTTTGGACAGTCAAAAATTTCCGAAGCATACCTAACTCGGAGCTAAGCAATTTATGGAAACTAAAAGATTGTGAAATATTCCGAGTAAATATAGTTGGATAAGTATAATTTATAAATGTGAATATAAACAAAAAAGAGGAAATTATAACCTAGAAGATGTTTTATTAATGAATTCTAGCATTAATTAAGAATTGGACTTAAGTCTTTAAAATGTGATTGATTTGCATAAGTTATAAGATGTAATAAACTTAAGTAATAGTTTTACGAAATGATTCGTAAATAATATTAATGTTAAAGGAAATATACCGAGTTAAAAGATTGTAGGAATTTTTTTTTAAGACAAATAATCTTTTGATTGAAAAATGGTTTCTTTAGAATATTTTCCTTTATTAAAAATATTTGAAAATAAATAATAAAAGGGGATTATATAAAGAAGCACCTTTATAAAAGTGTTTGACTTAAGATAAAGTTTTTATGAAAGTTTTTGAAGTTAATAAATACATATGTTATATGTAGATTATTTCGTCACATAAATGATGATCTAATATTCGAGTTCGGAACTTTAATGTGTTTACACCGATTTGAAAAAGGATTTATCACTCGATTCTTGATGACGAACATTGATTAGGGTTTATGGTTGGGTACTTGAGTTTTCTATCATAGTTGAGAGCTATGCAAGGAAAGCAAAGGTTTTTGAGCAAAAAGCCTGATTAAAGTTTACACTAGAGGATCCGGGGACCGATACTAGTTCGGAAATTAAGTTGTGTATTCGAATGTGAGATCGAATTGATATTTCATACAGATGATCTATGTATATCATAAAGATAAATGTTTTGGGCAAACTTTTGTTTGGGTAATTTCGAGGACGAAATTCTTTTAAGTAGGGGAGAATGTAACGATCCGTAATTTCGCTACTTCGAAAATGAAAGATTTCATTTATTTTAAATTTAAAAAGGTTTAAAATATAAATAAATAAGTTATAGACAAGAGATAATAATAGAGAAATTATTTATTCTTATAGTTGATAATTTAAAAAGTATAAATTTGGATTTTAGAACAAACCAACAAAAGTTAAGTTTTGCTAAAAAGAAATAAATAGGTTTAAATGTTTATTTAAAAAGATAAATATCATTGAAAACATATAATAAAGATAATAAAAGAATATTAAAATATTTAAGAGTATGTTAATAATCATTTTACAAAAATAACCAAATTTTGTCGCATTTTGTCAGTTTTACATACACCGTAAATTAGAGATTTCAATATTATTTAAATATGATTTTAATGTATAAAGAGACATGTTTTAATTTATATAAAGAAGTAAAAATTTCATTTTTAAATTTTGTTTACATAAACAAATAGTTTAACTAAAACGTCAAAATATGACCGTAAAACATTTTGTCGAAAAATGACGTTTTGTCGATTAAAAGTTGTCGCAACATCACCGCACCTTTATTTTCTTATATAGGAACATATATTCAAATAGTATAAGTATTAATCAATTTACTAATAAAGTTTACTTTTACTAAACAAGGTTGGAAACTTCTAGAAAACAATTAAGAAAAAGTAAGCATAAAAAGGCAAAAATGTCATTTCAAAGCAAAAGGTAAAACATCAAATCAAAGAAACATAATTATTACTTACTTTACTTAATATCTAAGTGAAAATGACATAAAGTAATGATTTTAAATGTGATGTTAAGTGTTGAAAAAAATAAGATTACTTTATAAGTAAGTAAGGTTATTTTGGTAATTTGGTAATTGGATATTTTGGTAATTTACCACTTCATTTCTTTTTCTATAAATACCTACCACTTCTTTCACAAATTTCACACTATTTCATTCTTCTTTTTCTTCCTTTTCCAAAGCTTTTCTCTACCTCTTTAATGGATTCTTCTTCTCTTCCACAATGCTTACTAACTTTTTCAAAACCATATCAAATCAACTACAAACACCACCAAACTTTGCCAAAGACCTTAGAATACCATTAGAACATGGTTTAGCATCTAAGAAGTGAATAAATGATAAAGGAAGGAGAAGAATAAGGCATGGCCAAACCTATGAGAAAGAGGAGCAAGTTTGTGAAGCTTCGGAGAGGGAAAAAGAGAAGGAAGTGCTGCCGGAATCAAAAGAAAGTCTACGGAAAAGATTTGGTGAAGATAAAGGGACTTAGAGAAGTGTTGTTGCATAAGAATGTTGGTAGGAAGAATTGGTTAAGTTAAAGGTGAGTACTCATATTTACTAATAAATCCATAAATTATTTCAAGTATAACGATTTGAAAATTTTGAATATGTTGAATGATTAAATGTTTGATAATTTGGTTACAAAATTGGTTGATTATATGAGTGTTTATGTGATTGATTATATGGATGATAACTTGGTTTGGCAAATGATAAGAGAAATGGTTAGTAAGTATAGTTAATTAAATGAGAATTAAATTCATATAAATGTGTATATAAAAGTTATTTAGCCTCTTAATGATTTTAAATGAGCTAAAATAGTTTAAATATGGTTTAAAACTAATTTGAAGTGTTTCGGACAAGTTCCGAAGCAATTCTCAAAATTGGTCAAAACCGAGCTTGTCGTGTAGCGGCAGTTCGTAAATTTCGATCCGTAACTTCAAATTGACGTAGAGAATGATTTATAAGTTGGATTTCTTCGAAATAAAAATTCTTTGGTCCACAATGATAATAGTTTTCAAACGAAGAAAGAAAATCAAAATTTCATTAAGTAGATTTTAAAATATGTCCAAAATAATTTTCTAAAAACATCGCTGTTTTGCAGTTCGGGATCCAAAACAGGATTTCTTTATAAATGATATTTTTAAATGATTAAAAATATTTAATAAATTTGATAAATCTATATAAACGGTTTAAAAGAGATTTGGATCGGAAAATATGAATTTTCAAATATTTAAAAGTTGTTTAAATCAAATAAGCTTATATAGCACTTTCCGTAGTACTTTTATTCTGCGAATTCTATAACTTTTGGAATATCAGTTTAAATGTAACGATGTTTCCCAGAATCAATTGTGAATGTTTTAAAAAGGATAATTAAGCATTTTGAAAGATAATTTGGAATATTTATAAGCAATTCCAAAATAAAGTTGGAAATCTGAGTATGCGGAAACGACTAGTACATTTGTCCCGCCTGTGAGATCTGGGAAGGTAAACAAGGTGTTTAACTGAGGTTAGAGATGGAGCAACCAATGCCCTGAACTTACATGGCCTATGTTTTTCTCTTCTTAGGCGAGGGGTGGAACAAATCGAAAAAAAAGCCCGGATGGTCTAAAAGATCATATTTAAGTTTTTTCAAGATAAAAGAAAAGAAAACCCCTTCAAAATAATTTTTGAAATAAAATATATTGAAGACAAAGATATTCATAATGTATGTTTACTTGCCATTAGTTCCTGGAGGTGAAAATTGCCATTAGTCCCTGGAGGTGAAACTTGTCATTAGTCCCTGGAGGTGAAACTTGCCATTAGTCCCTAGAGGTGAAACTTTCCATTAGTCTCTGGAGGTGAAATTTACCATATCTAAGATGGCAGTAGTGCTCTATTATGAAAATCTTCAATTTGTAAGAATATGATTTGAAGTTAAGAAGAAAATCTTTGATTAAGATTTAATGAATGATTTGGAAAGGTTTTCCTAAGTAAATGAGAAAATGATTTGGAATTATTATAGGATTTAAGGAAGGTTTAAATAAACCAAATGATTTGATAAATTAGGCTTAACGATTCCATATACATTTGAAAAGAAAATGAAATAACTTGAAAAGATTATATCTAAGAAAGATATTTGATTTAAAAGATGAAGTAATTGATTGATGATTGATATCAATGTATGAACTTAACATCTTTTAAAAGCGATGATTGGTTTCGAAGGAACCGGAGTCGGATTTGGATGATTCATATCCGAAAACCACTTCGAACCAATATATACGTTCGAAAGTGAAGATATGTTGAAGATGATGATTATTGAAGACCGTGGATCTTCATAGCGTGAAGACTGCTTGTTGAACATGCTCTGGTTGGCCACCATTATAGAGTTATTTATAGCAGTGGTCTCCTCGTGATGGAGATTTTTCGGATTGCAAGGGCTTCTGGCCTAGTAATGGCCGAGGCAAGTGCCTTCGATTTCGTTCAGTCCTAGAACGAACTTGTACGGATGTTTGTCTGACATTGTATTCTAAATCACATTTGAGTGGTTTCTATAAACGTATATCAGTTGGTGGCGGAGAAGGCAACTTCTTTTAGCTTAACACTCTTTTCCGAGACATACGATCTCAGGAAGTAATACTTTTCTAGAAATTAGCCGTGTGACGTGGAATGACAATGTGGCATTCAAAGTGGAACTTGTTAAGATCAAAGCGTGGTTTTGTATGAAAAGCGTGGCTTTGAAGAAATTGAGTGTAGCCTCACAAGCCTCACACCCCGGTTATGATGGGATTCTATGTGGTCAGATGTATGCTCGTATTTCGGATAGTAGTGATTTGGGTTATCAGATGTTCTGAGCCCTAGGTACCAGATACGTCTGGGCCTCAAGGCATTTATTGCCTCATGTGGATAAAGTGGTTAGCTTGAGAAAAGCAGGGAACTACCGGTTATCATTTGTAGTGTAGCAAGTATAGTTTCTAGGTGAGTAGTTTGAGAAAAGCGATTAAGGCACCGTGGGAACTATGTTTGTTATGCGTGGATCGGAGAAAAGGTCACTAGTTTCCTATCATGCTGGAAATCCAAACCCAATACGATATTTATGGTTTTGATTGCATTACCAAAATAGCTGTAATGACTTGCAGACGTTTCAGCTACCCTTTTTGGTATCATATATTCCGTTGGTATATTCCGTTGACCTAGTCCGGATATATTACCTTAGACTTAGTCCAGATATTGATATCTTATTTGAATAAGTTTATTTGAAAAGTGTTTTCAAAAGAATGTCATTAGAAATAATTTCAAACGTTCTGATATATAAAAGTGTTTTGGTTATCATAAGGTAAAAACCCATCCGTGTTTATGTGTGGGAGTGGTCTTATGAGATACCTTTCTTTTCCAAGGTTTTGATAACATAGTCATTTTAAAGTTCGAGTATCTCACGCTGGTTTATCAAGCCTGATCCAGATATTTTTAATACTCGGGTCGGATCCGAGTAGTTTCAGGTTTAGTTGAAGACGGCTGGAGTTTCCAGAGGAGAGCTGGAGATCTTCACCATCTTATGGACGTATTCTATTATCCACTATGCTTAGTACATTTTGTTTGTTGTTTGTCAGCAATTGTAAGGATAGATGTTTATAACTGTCGAAGCTGAATTTAGCTTAGACTCTGATATTGTATTTAAAATTTTCCGCTGTAAAGATTATTATTGAAATAATATATGTTATTCCATTCGTGTAAGATTCTGTTCTGTCTTTATTTTCTTTTCCTACCCTTAATGATCCGCTTATTCATGCAATTTGAGTTGGACATGTGTGGTTTATTGTCGATTCAAAGGACACGGAAAAACGGATTGTTACATCTGCGGCATTTGAATATAGGTGATGTCTGTGTAGTCAATTCCATGATATTGCCCCGATATATCCCTGATATATCCTGCAGCGGACTTTTGGGGCAACGATATTTCTATGTAGCGGTCCAATATAACGGATCTGCTATTATCCCCGATATTGTGGCAATAATCCGCTATATCCCTAATGTTGTTGCCCCGCTATATCCCCTTTTCTTATAAATTAGCATTTTTCTTGATGTCTTGCTTTTAAATTTAACGGTAACTTCAAAGTGGATGTAGCAACGATATACCTCCGCTATAACTTTTCACACCTCAAATGCTATAGAGTGGCAGGGTGCTTTAACTGCACAGGGTGATATATTTAGTGCCGATATTCGAAGGTCGGGTCAGGGTCGTTAGAATTGGTATCAGAGTTAAAGGTTGAACTTTAGCTTTTAGAGTATAACACATTAGGTAACTCATTAAAGATAGGGTGAAGTATACCCTATAATCAATATATCCCTAAGATATCCATCTGCACAAATTCTCTTACTATCCACTGATAGTGAGTATGAGTGTAAGAAGAGGACGAGATAGGGGACAGGGAAGTACCAGTATAGATGGTCAATACCTGCAACAACTAGGAAACAATTCTTCTCATTCTCCTTATTCGATTTCAAATACTTTGATTGCTTCGTGGCAGCTCCGGGAGGAAGTTTTGGTACGATGGTGGCCCTATGAATCATTGTAGAAAATCCTTACTTCATATCTTTATCGGTTTCTTATCAATCTTCCTATTTTAAACTTCAATGAATTTGAGATATTATTTGAAATAAACTAGTTAACATGTGAAGATAGATTAGTTTGTATCGATAAAATGATTTCGATTAAAACCAAATTTGAAATTCTATTGTTATTTCTTGTATGGATCAAAGTCCGAAGAAGGAAAGGTTGGTGTATACTTTGGGATATTCTAATCTAAATTGAGTATCCATTGTTGGTCTTTTGGGTCCAGATATATTCTACGAACGGTTAATTATCCTTTTAATCTAATCAGTACCCCTACATTTTTCGTAGACGTTGACCCGAGTATCTTGTGGGATCTTGAATGAGTTTGTTCTCATATTGTTGATATTCTGATTTGGTAAGCCAAATGCAGAATAGATATTCAGTTTGATCTGGGAAACTGTTTCTCTATCTTTGTGTGTCTATCTGTTCTACGTTGTCTCCCTTGCAAATTTCGAGGGCAAATTTTATTTTAAGAGGGGGAATATGTAACGATCCCAATTTTTAGTTAAATTTAATTTGGTAATTAATAATAAATTAGGAATTTAATGGTGAATTGATTCAAATTTTTCCAAATTAATAAGGATATGTTTTGTTATTTATTTATATTTATAAATTTATTTTAAAATTGAATCTGTGAATTGAAATTCAAAATATTGGATTTGAATACATTATATTTTCAATTAATAAAAGATTAAAGATTAATTAAATAAAGATACGTGTTTATTTATATATGTGTATAAATGGAGTTTTAATTTAAATAGAATTTCTAATTGGAAATTTAGAAAAAATATTTTCAATAATATATATATATATATATATTGAAAGTTAAATACAATTTTGATGTTGGAAAAATTAAAAATGTAAATAATTATAAATAAATTGGATTTATTATAGAAATTAAGTTTTAAAAATATTTTCCTTAAAAAGTTGTAACAATCTCGTTTTTAAATCAAGTTTAATTTGATAATTAATTTAATTTTTTGAATTAAATTGTGAATTAATTTGGTATTTTCCAAAACTAAATAGATATTTGTTTGTTTATTAATATAAATGTATATAAAAATGAGTTTTAAATAGAATTTCTAATTGGAAATTTAGAAATAAATATTTTGAATAATATATTAATTATAAAATTTAATTATGGACTAATTTGAAATTTTTTGAATAAATATATTTATGAATATATATAGATTTGAAAGTTAAATTTTATAAGCATAAGTAAGTGAAAAAATGTATATATATAAGATCAAAACAAGAATTAAGAAAAAGTTTTATCTTTTGGAAATAAATAAGAAAACATACATATGTAGAATTGGCTTGTAAATTCATAAATTCAGATTAAGTAAGGTTTAAATTATAAATTATAAATTAAATTGAATAAAGGTTTTAAACATAATATTGCTTATTTTAACAAGTGTAAGTAAATGGTGCCATGCAAATTACAAATGGCATTATGATTTTCTTTTTGATTTATTTTCAACAACAAATAACAAAACAAGCTTTAGATTAGTTTTAAAACTTCACAGATCTAAAAACAAATTACAACCTAAAAACAAAAGAAAAGTAAGGCCTCTGTTCAGAAATGCTAAAACCTGGAAATCAAAAAGCAGCAAGAGCACCAGATTAAAAACAAGTTAGAAATCAAGACTGGAATTGCAGATTAAATTCAAAACCTGGAAATGCAGTTTTGATCCAGTATACATCAAGCTCAAATCTGGTTAAACAAAAGCAAGCTTCAGTTTTGAAATTAAGAATGCAACTCAGATCAAAGGAATAAAAAATCAAAATGCAACCACAAATTCAAGCTAAATTCAATTTAAAGCCTGGAAAGCAAAAAGAAAATCAAGCATGCAACAAATATCAGGCTGCCCTTTGTCTTCATTAATCAGGTGAGTAAACTACCTATATAAAATCTGAAGTATGTTATGACTGGTTTATATGCGTGATTTATACTTGAAAATGTGTTGTGAAAATGCTTGCATGCCTGTATATCTGATTTATATGTTTATACATTCCTCTGTTCTTACTTACAGGCTACAAAACATGTTCAAAATTTGAAATCTCATTCTCTAATCCTTTTTAGGATTTGATTTCTAGAAGAAATCTGTTAGTATTAACAACATCTTATTTTTAAAAATAGCTTTAAGCATATATGTCAAGCAATTATTTCAAAATATATAATTTACAGTAAAAATCATTTCAAAATGAAAATTCAAGTATTTTAGTTTCAAATTTGGATTTCATAATTCAATTCGTAGCAGGAAAAGATGAATTTAGGTAATAATTTCATGATTTTTAAACTTGGAATCGGCGAGATCTTTTGAGTTGAACAGGGAAGGGTTTTCAATCGATTCCTGTTGATCGCGTAATTGAAAAGTTTTGGAATTGTTTCTGGAGGAAGATAAAGGATTGTAGATTATTGGAAAAATAGTCAACGAATTTATAATTAACCAGGATGATCGTACGAGATCAAACTAGGGTTTCGACTCATGTTTTGGGCATAGCTGGAAAAATGATTGCCGCAACTTCATTTGAGCATCGGAATTGATCGCGTGGTGATAGGTCGATGCGTCGCAATGTGGCGAAGTTTTTGAGCTTGGTGGCTCGTGTTCAGGTGGTCGGAATCATGGTGGCGAGTGGATTTTATGGAGCAGGATTGGTCCCAGATTTTGATCACGATGCTCAATTTTATTTCCCGATGATTTTGATCGATTTGGGTTATGGAGTTTGTTGTAAAGGGCAAGGGCCACTCGTCGCAGGCAGCATGGATGGTCGGAATGACTCCGACGAACTGTGCATTTGCACCATGCACATTATTTTCTGAAGATTGTGGAAGAAGGAGTAGATGTGGGGTTAGCTCATAGAATTCGTGAATTTACTCGAAGCAAAAGAAAACAAGGATTGACTCGAAGTCAACTTCGGGAAAGTTTTGACAATGGCCCGTGTTTGAGTGTTTGTGCATTAATCAATTTTAAAGTTCTAAAATTTAAGCAAGTTTTTAAAATGTTAATTAAATTTTCAAGGATTATTTAAATAAGATTTTAAAAAGATAAATGGTTTATCTTAAATAATGTTTTGATTATGGATTAACTTAGGGTTTGGAATTGAACTATTTGCTAATAATAATTTATTTTATTTAATAAGATTTAAAGAATGTAATTAAGGGATTAAGTAAGTATAATTACTTTATGTAATTAAATTTAAGCTAATTACTTTGCGTAACTAAACCAAAGCTATTTACTTTGTGTAATTAATATAAAGGATAATTAATTAATTTGGATTTATTAATGTAAATGATTAAAGTAATTACTTTATTAAAAGTAGTAAATTAATGTTTAAGGTTGATTAATCAAGTGGTTAAAAGATAACCACTCAATGTAATTAATGTGTGATTGGTTAATATAAGTGATTAAGAATAATCACTTATTATAATTAATTAAAGGTAATTAATTAATGTGATAAATTAATTAAGGTAATTGGAGAATAATTAATTAATTAAAGATTAATTAATTAATGAAAGTGGTTAAGGAAGAATTAATTTATGTAATTAATTAAGGATAATTCATTAAATGGTAATTATTAAGGATTAATTAATTATTGCAATTAATTAAGGATAATTAATCAAAGAATTAATTTACAATTAAAGGTTAATTAATTTATTAAAGGTTAATTAATTAAGTTGGTTTGTAATTAATTAATATTAGTTAACCAAGATTAGTATTTATTCATAAGTAATTAATCTGATTTGAATTAATCAGATAATTAATTGATTTTGCTTATGGATGTATGAATTGTATGAATGCCTTGAGTTGGTCTATAATGACTCTGTAGTGTGGATTGTTTTGTTTGAGCTATGTGTGTATATTATTTATCTGTAATGTATTTACATATTTATCGATGAAGCATTTACATATCTACCTGCGAATCTGTGAATGATGATAAGCGTTATAGGATTATACCGCTTATCAAATATTATTGTGCTTGAATCTGTGATGTGATGATTGATGATGTTGCACTATTGTGTAAAACCCCTGGACTACACTATACACACACAAATATGGATTACATGTGGAAATTGGTTAAGTCATAGTTTTTTGAAATGATTTTAAAAGTTGAATTGTTTTGAATCCAAATGGTTTTGGAAATGGAATTGAATTAAATATGAAGAGTTTAAAAAGAAGTTTTTAAAAAAAGATGAAAGTTATTTTGAATAACTTGATAAAGTTTTGAAATTAAATAATTTGATTTAAATTTGAATTCAAAATTAGAAATTGATTTTTATGTTTATAAATTATGGTTTAAAAATGTTATACAAGTTATAAATGTGTTTATATGGGTTTTAAACCATTTTAAAAGAATTGTTTTGGGAATTTGAATTTAACCCAAATTTTATACTTGAAGAGCTTTAACTCATGCAAATGTAATTGGATTTTTTTGAAACGAAAACATATTTGTTTTCAAATAATAATAGCTTTCATACAAAGAAAGGATTTCCTATTTATGTTAAAAGGATTTCAAATTTGAAATAGGATTGTTTTGAAAGCTATGAATTAATCTTTGTGAAAGATTGTTGAACTTTGTTTTGAAATTGAAGAGGATTTTAAAAGGAGTAACTTTTTGTTCGTCGACGGAAATTCTATCGGTTTAGAAAACCGTCGAACGAATTTAAATTAAAAATAACCGCAAGCGCACGGTGTACGAATGTAGCACGCGGCGAATACGGGTCGATCCGTAGGGAATTGATGATTTTAAAAATCTATTCAATCAAATTAAACCAATCTTGAAGAGAATGTTAAACTAGAAAAGAAGAAAAACAAGCAAAAGAAAATTGATAAAAATATGAGAGTGTTAAGACAATTTAGAGGCAATTTCCACTCTCTAGATCACATAAATCAACAATTTGAAGTTATGATCTCTCTTTTCTAGTCATTAGTGAATTAGTTGATGTGATTATCATAAGTATGGTATATTTGTGCTATTAATTAGCTCAATATAAACCATCAAACTATAACACAACCACTAATACACTTTTAAATTTCATAAAATATGACAACAAAGTTGAAAGCAAAATCTATTTTAAGCATGGCCTATTAACTATTAATTAGAAATATAAGCCATCAAATTTTAATTTTAACAATCACTTTCTTGCCATAATCATATGTAAATGAAGAGGCAATTTGTGTTTTGTTTGTTTAAGTATAGCCTATTTGTTATGAACAACATAGACTATCAAATTCAAAGCTAAACAACATCATTAACCCACTTCAAGTGTTTCCATTAAAGCACAAAAAGAGAGCATAAACATCAAAATGTTGCATCTACATACTAGAGAGCTTCGTTAACCCTAAATTGTAGGGATTAAGCTCTCATATTTATTATCAAATCAACAAATGTAGAAAGCAACATGAAAGCAAACAAGAAAGAAAAAGAGAGAAAAGCAAAAAAAAAAAAAAAAAAACTAATCTACTTGCATGAAATAAGAGAAACCTACACTACAACATGAAAGTAAATGAACATGAAAAGGAAAGAGCATGTATTAAATTGCATAAAATAAAAAAGATTACAAGAAATAAAAATTGGCTAAGTAGCCATTAAAAGAGAAAGAGAGCTTTCTTTTATTTGATCTAAACTAAACTAAAGAGAAGGAGGCCTAAGAGAGACTAAGAGAAGATATTAAGAGATGGAGGCTACATGAAACATATGGGTATTTATACATGTTTAAAACCCTAATTCCTATTTTTGGGGAATGCCCAAAATGCCCATGAGAAAGTGTGAAGGCCAAGTTATCATTAGCATGTTTTAATCCCCACTTAAATGTACATGAAGCCATTAAATCCATAAGCATGTTCTTTAGCCTTTAATTTGTACATTAAGCTAGGTGGGTAGGTGGGGTCCTCCATGATCTTCACTTTGAATTATTTCCATCTTCATTCCTTTGTAATTATTTTGTGCATGCAATGTCTTCATGAACCCACCAATATGAGAAGCTAAATTCCTACAAAATATTATAGAAATTTCCAATTAAATTCTCTCAAATTAATATATGCACACAAATGACCATTTTGCCCTTATATGAAGATGAATATGTGAAAATTTGGAATCAATATGGATTTTGGTTAAAACAAGTTAAAATACCCAATATGACCATTTATTTAATTTAAATAGATTAAATATGGCAATAAATATGTGCACATTTCGTGCACATCACTTTTATATAAAAGATTTGAAATGGGAATTGTGAATGAATCTTTGGAAATGGGTTTGAAAGCTATAAATTGAGTTTTTGATTTAATAATTGGATGAGTTATACCAATTTGATAAGGAAATGGTTTTGAAGGCTATGAATGAATCTTTGTGAAAGATTGGTAAACTTTGTGAAGTAAATCTTTTTGTTTAAAGATTTGAAAATGGTAATTTGTTTAAACCATTTGAAGAAAACGGTTTGGGAATTTAAAAGTGTGACTTAACTAAAATCCCAATATCCATATGTTTTTAAGTATTACGCTCATTATTCGGTTTAGCCGGGAGAGGACCTTGTGTCATATAATGTGATGTCCCGGAAATTTTGGCAATATTTATTTAATAATTTCATTAATAATTATTTTAAAATGTGAAATATTGATTTAATAATTTAATTTAAACAGGAATTTTCTTTTGAAGATTAATAATTATTTAACTTGTTAAATGATATTCTTTTCAAAATTTTTAATAATGATAGTTTAATTTGAAAATCTTATTGTTTTCAAATGTTAAAAATATTTAAATGATAAATTTATCCTTCTAAGCTGATTTAAAAATATTTTATTTATAATGTATAAATGTTTATACATTGTAAATAGAAGATTTGATTTTAATTCAAAATTTAAATTTAATAAAGGATATTTTTAATTATTATATATATAAATGTATAAATTGTAAAATTGATTAAATTGATTAAAATTAGTATTGAAAACTTTTCAAAAGTTTGTTTTAAAAATCTATCTTATATTTTCATAGAAATGTAAGTAAGTATTTATTTTATAAAAATAAATATAGTTTAAATTTTGTTTTATAATAAAAGTTTATTTTGTTTATTTTAAAGAAAATAGTTTTTCTTTGAGATAAGATTTAATTCATTCATGTTAAATTATAACATTTGGTTTGAAAACTCTTGAATAAAATGAATTCAACATTATTTTTCTTTTTAAAACTTTTCTCTTTTGAAAATTTGTTTTAAATATTACTTTAAAAATAATTAAACAAACATTAAAACGTAAATGTTATAAGGAAGTTTATAAGTAAATATGTAATCATTTTAAAGGCTAATGTTAATAAACATTTAAAACATGCTAAAATAAATTAGAAATGGTTTTAGAATAAATTTAAATACAATTATAAATTAAGAATTCTCTTTCATATTAAAATGCACATGCGTTTAGCTTTTAAACTAATAGAAAGACACTAGTAAAACATTTAACATAATAAGTTAACAAGTGGCATGTTGTTTATTTTTTGAAATTTATTCTTTAAAATAAGAAAATGTAACAATGTATTTTGTTAAAAACATTATCTTCAAAGGAATCAGATTTAAGTAAAATCAAAACCCAAAACAATGCATGTTTTAAAATTTCTACAAGTAAACTTCAAGTCTGCAAAATTCAATCTGCAACTTCCACATCAAATTTCAAGTTCAACTTCAAATCTAAAATCTGCAAAATCAAACACAAAACTGCAATCTGGAAGCAATTTTCAACTTCAACTCTAAGAAAAACAAGTTGGAATTATGCAATCAAGTTTACCAGACTCAAGCATCAACAGCATGCAGTTTTTAACAATTTACATCATCAAACTGGAAGTTCAACTTCAATTCAAATCTGAGGAATGTCTGCATGCATTTCAAAATAGGGTCTTGGAAAAAATGAAATCTGCATCCAATTTGTTCTCTGCATCTTCGAAATTGATAGGTGAGTAAGCTTCTTATTTTAAAAACGGATTTTCCTTTTAAAAATCATAGCCAACCATAATTTATAGAACTTAAGTTTTTATCTTCATAGAAATCAAAAACCTGTTTAGGCAAAATTTGTTCTGTTTTCTGTTTAAACATAAAATGAAATGAGAACTTCACATGCACAAAAGCTTGAGATATCTGAGCATATGAATTGGAAGAAATAAGTATGTGTGATGATTTAATATTAATGACTGTCCTGTGAGTATGTATATATATATATATATATATATATATATATATATGAATATGTTTAAATGGTTCCTGTATCTGCATACCTAATTAGTTTGTCAATTAAGATATCTTTTATTAGGAAATCTTTATCATTTGAATTATTTCAGTTAGAAAGTTATGTGTAAACAAAATATGTTGTTTAGTATAAATGTAGGTTTTATAAAATTATGATTTAGTTAAAATAAGTTAGAATTGAAGTCTGTTACCCTCTGAAACAACTCTACTGTAAACATATAGCAATAAAACAAAAATATCAACATCATTAACTATTTAAAACAAGATTATAACATGAATGTATGTTAGAAATCAGAAATTTTAAAACAAGTTTCACCTTTTTAAATTGACTGTGGAATTAGCAATTCTGTTTTGAACAGAATTAGGAATTTAGGAATTATCTGAGGAGCTAGTGAATTTTGGGAATTAGGATGCTTCCTGTAGGTGGAGTATTGATTGGGAAATGGAGGAAATTTTGGCAATAGATGATCAGAGAGAGGAGGAGATGGGGATTGGGATTTCCAGGTTCCAAACCCTAGTCTTTGAGTGTTGCAGTTCTTAGTTTCTTCACATGCTCTGTGTTGTATCGAGTAAGATTGGGTTTTGGGAGATTGCAGAGGGGATGTAGATGGATCATTAGCCAGAGTTGCAGTGATGAAGATGATCAGAGAATGGATTATGGGCTGTTGACAGGTTTGGATTTAGGGTGTAGATGAGTTTCCAGGTTTATAGTTGGTTTCTCAAAACTTGAATTCGAATTACAGTAGGTTTCTGATGATCGTAAGCTTGTGAGGAGATGGTCGGCGACTTGTAGCAGTAGGTTGGAGCGGCTGGAAGCCGCCGGAGCGCCAGTGCATGTGCACCATACATGTTGAATTCTGGTGAACACTGTTGGGTTGTTCTGTGTTTTTGTCTCATGTAATTCTCGGGTAAAACTTGCAGTGACTTGGAGTAGATGGTTTGGAAACTCGAAGTAGTGAAGGGGGTTTCTCGGGTAAATGTGATTACAGGTTTAAAAACCTGAAAGTGTGCAGTTTTTTTTGAAATTGAATGAAATTCATATTTTTAAAGTTGAAATTTGATTCAAATGTAAGTTGAATCTGAATTCAAATGAAATTTTGAAATCAAGGTTTTTAAAAATGAAAATTTTAAAATTTAAACAAGATTTAAATTTAGTTTTAAATCAAGATTAAAAACAGTTTTCAGAATTACTCTTAAAACCAGATTTTGATTCAAAACAGTGTTGTAAATTTTTAAATAATAGGCAGATTCAAATGTTTTAAAAGTAAATTTGAAAATGAAATTTGATTTCAAATAAGGTTTAAACTTGAAAGAATTTATTTCCTTTAATATTTGAATTTAAGATATGAAATGTTAATTTAAATTTGAAAGTTAAAATAATCAATTTATTTTCAAAGCTTGATTTATTTTAATTTAGTTTTTAAACCTTTCTTATATATTTAAGTAATGAATGTTCTTTAACATTCATTTTATTTTAAGGTTTATAATTATTTAAATTTGGATTAATGTTTAAATAGTTAAACATTTTAAATATTAAAATTTAAATGGAATTTGAATTTAATTTTAAAAATGTATTGTTTAGATATATTTTGAATGTAAACGAAGTCATTTGATAAGTAAATAAATTATTTTGAGAATAATTAAGATAATTAAGAATTTACTTAATTATTTGGTTTTAAATAATGGTTTAGATTAATTTTTAATTAGAGATGATTTATTGATAATTAATCTAAGATAATTTTTCTTAAGTAAGTAATTATTGAAAATGTTGTTAATTAACAAAAATAATTATCTAAGGATAATTATGTAATTAATTAATGTAATTAATTTTGATAATTAACTAGATTAATTAATTAAATACTATCAATTGTAATTTGTTAAGTATAATTAATTGATAAAAAGTAATTAAGGAATTAATTGCTTATTGTAATTAATTTTGATATTGTGGTTTGTTTAAGTTAATTAATTTAGTTTAATTAATTTAAGTAAATCATTTGATGATTTAATGAGTAAAATGTAATTAATGGAGCAAGATTACTTAGAGAGGTAATGAGTGATAAATTACGGGAATGTAATTTGTGAAAGGTGATTTATTTTAATTAAGTAATTTGGATAATTACTTTTGTAATTAATCAAGGATTAATTAATAAAGATAATTAATTATTGGGAATTAATTTATTAATAAGTAATTAAAGATAGTTAATTACTTAATTTAATATTAATCAAGGTGATTAATAATTACTAAAAGTAATTAATTTTTAAATTAAGTAATTAATTTGAATATTAATTAAAGATCATTAATTATTATAATTAATGATGTAATTAAGGATTGTTTGATTAAGTAATAATTAAATAAGTGATTAGTTAATTGTAATTAATTAAGGATAAATATAATTAATTATAATTAATTAAAAAAATGAGTAATCAAATATTAATTACTTATGAATAAGGTTAATTAATTTTGTGAAAATTAATTAAAGACTAATTACTTATTGTAATTAGTAAATGATTAATCAAGGTGTCTAGTCAAGTTAAATACTCAGTGAATGATTAATTAACTGGGTTAATTAATTAAGATTTAAATATGGTAATTAATTTAATTTAATTCAAATTAATTAAAGATAGAAGTAATTAATTAAATTTTTTTAAATTAATTATTATTGATGGTTAATAAAACATTGCTTATGGATATTATTGATTGAATGGTTGTGATCTCAGTAATGAGATGAGTTGTATTTGTATGATATGGATGTTTGGTTAAGGTATGATGATGTGTGATGGATTATCTGGTTGGATGATTACCTGTTTTTGATAATGATATAGATTATCCGTTTATGATATGAATGTGATTATCTACTGTGATATGAAGTTTATCTATCTGTGTGAAGTAGATAACAATAAAATGAGTTAATTGATTAAAACCCTTAAGTACAAATTGGACATTAAAATGGCGTTTGGTTTCGATGAGACCGGGTTCGGGTTTCCATATTTGGATATCCGAAAACCACATCGATTCCAATTAAACGTTAGGTCGTTAATCCAAGTGGAGCAAGTGAAGACTCGAGGTGTAAGAACTATACGTCAATATAACTCTGTGGGTGATTCCGTAATGAGTTTGACGGAATAGTACTTATAGGTTCGAGATAGTGATTTAGAGTGCAAGGGCTATGGTCGTTGACTTTGAGGGTGATTCCAAAACGAGTGCAAGGAGATAGTGCCTTAGGTTTCATTCGAACCCGGAATGAACTTGTATGGATTGAATGCTTTCAGAACATCGTCAGGTGGACGATGAGCATTCTAAGATTGATATGTCCTATAAAGGTAATCGTAGCCTCAAGCCTCATCAACCGGGAATGGATAAAACAGGGGAGGTGCAGCAAGGCTTCGTGGGTATCCCCCACTAGAGAGCAAGATTTACCCCTGTCTAGAGGTCCCTTTATATTCGGCTGTGTGGCAGTTGGCGACGGCCAATCTACGCGGTGGTCTTGTTCGGAACTGTTCAGTAAGGAATGGTTCCGGCTTTGTGTTGCAGGGGAGCGGGCGTACTCCTCGGTACGGTGATCTAGGCCACGTACTGTGACGGGCGGTACCCCAGTAGCCCTGCCATTGATGGAATCCATAATCCAATAAGTGCCTGTACGGTTTCGATTATGCCCAACTATGTTGGAACGTGAGATGTAAGCATTCCAGCTATTTCTGTATTTTATTTTGAAAACCCTAGACACTATTATAATATCACTGGATTTCCTATCAAATGTTTTGGTTAGCGTAAGGTAAAAACTTTTCCATGTTTATGTGTGGGAAGTCTTACGTGATACCTTTTATTTTAAAGGATTTTCTAAAGTTAAGCAACTTTTAACCTCGTTTACTCACACCAGACCCATGTCTGACCCGAGTGTTTATTTTCTGTTTTATTAAACTCTTGGGTACTCATATTTCGTATGAGTAGTCAAGTGTTTCAGGATTTGCTTTGACGAGTTCTGGAGGAGATAATGGAGCAGGAGGCTTCAGCGTGTAGATATATTTAGTGGTTTCGTTGTGTTTGAGTTGTATCTGTTTTCTCTGATGTACTTGAATTGTAGTTGCTAGACAGATGTTTATAACTGTCTAGTTTGTGTTGTATTAGCTGTAGAACTCTGATGTATATGATACTATGTAAAGTTTTATGTGATATAATATAATTTATTCATTCCGCTGTGAGATTCTGATGTTGTCTGTTTCTTTCTTTCCTTTCTTTTCTCTTTTCTATCCCTTTCTTTCTTCTTAATGATGCGTCTTTCTATGGAATGAAAGGCGGTTCGTTACATTGTGGTATCAGAGCACTAGGTTGAGCGAATACCTATGCTCTGGAGCGGTGTCCTTCTTGAGAGAGCGTATTTGTAATTTTGAATATATATTTATTTATTTCTACCTATTAGATTGGGTTACTTGTTCAGGTTTTCCAATATAAGTAATAAAGGTAGATAGGGTAGTGGTGTGTGTAACACAACTAACAATGGTTGGAGTTCGAGTGTTTGAGGTTGGAAGTGATCTGCTAGGGCAGTATTGGGCATCTTGAGTAGTTTTGCAGTTTGGTGTGAAGGATTCTACCAATCTCTGAAGGAAATTTTTTCAAGATTCGGATTTTATCTTTGGATTGTAAGCTAGATTGCACTCGTGTGAGTGGATTTTCTTGAGTTTAGATCTGTTGGGAGTTTTGAAGCCAGCAATGGTCTCTTGGAAACCTTAGGACGAAGTTCTGTCTATATTTGAGTTTGAGACTCAGTTTGGCAGAGTGTTTTGTGTTTGGTTTGAAGCGAGTTTCCTGAGAGATATCTGTCTTCTGAGGGCTCTTTTGTGAAGAGGCTGGTGTAGCTTTGGGATTCGATAAGTTTTTGGATTAGGAAGTCTTTGGCAGTAGCAGTAGCAGCGAGTGGCCTGTTTCTTCGATGGTTCGGAAATCTCTGCGATTCTTGTATCAGTAGGCCGGCAGATGGTGGAGTTTGTCCATTTCTTCTGGAATCTCAGTTGGGAGTGATGTTAGTGGTTAAGAGGTGGACCACTAGTTCTTCTTTGGATTAGAAGGCTTTAGTTGTTCTGATTGTTGAAGAGAGAACGATTTCTTGGAATCTGAACTGAGTGGAATCGTAAAAGTGACTTGCGATGGTTCGGAAGTTCTCTGAGTAATCTTTGTTTGGATTGAAGCATCTCTAGAGAGTGTTTGAGTTATCGAAGTGGTTTGATTTTCTGAATATCTTCGAAGGAGTTTAGATTTGCATCCGCATCAAGAGTTTGAGTTCTGTATCGACTTGATTCTTGGAGCTTTACCGGTGGTTCAGCCTAGTAGGAGGTTCTTTAAGAAAGAGATCTTTTTAAGCTAGCAGGAATTAATCGGACCTAGATTTCTTATTGAATTTTTGCTGTGGTGTTGTGACCGAATCGGGTAGGTCATTGAGATTTTATGGAATTTGATGAACAATGTTTCCGAGATAAGTTGATCAAGTTTATACTTGTGTTCATCAACAGCATTCTCAAATCAGAGTTGTGTAGTGGAAGCATGGTGGCAGCTATTCCAGAATAGAAGCAACACCCGATTCTTTGGGAATTTGAGTTTTGTCTTGGATCAGAGGATTTCTACAGGAAATCCGTTTTAATCTGGAGGCTTGATTGTTTTGTGCATCTGTTTGTTTTCCGGATAGAGTAGTATGTTTGGAGTCTTCTGATGTTTGTGTAATAGAGTTTGTGTGAAGATTTGTTTGTTCTAGAAGGTGGAAGGCAGCCCAGGATCGACAAGAGAGATGTGTGGATAAGAGATTGGATCTTTCTGTCTTCTCTTAAGAATTAAGTGTTTGATCTACAGGATTGAATTTCCAGTTCGGATGGCTGGAATTTGTTGTGTTTTCACGTATCTCTGAGGGAGTACGTGTATGGTTTATCACTGGTTTTAGAATTAGTAGTTCTAGGAAATTTGGAAGTTTATCAGGACTTGTCTGTGGTCCAGTTCTCTGTTTAGATTTACAGATCTAGATATATAGGAGCTCTAGATTTGAGTGGTGTAGCTAGTTTAGATTCTGTAGAGCGAGTGTCCCGGTGTTTGTACCTGGAAGACTCTAGGGAATTCTATCCAGAATTTTGTCTGGATAATTAGAATTGTTTGTTTAAATTGGTTGCTATGGTTGCTAGTATTTGGTTGATAGCATATGCTTGCTATTTTAAATTTATAAAATCTGTATGGGATTATTAAATTACCTTTGCTTTTAAATTTCGGGGACGAAATTCTTTTAAGAGGAGAGGAATGTGATGTCCCGGAAATTTTGGCAATATTTATTTAATAATTTCATTAATAATTATTTTAAAATGTGAAATATTGATTTAATAATTTAATTTAAACAGGAATTTTCTTTTGAAGATTAATAATTGTTTAACTTGTCAAATGATATTCTTTTCAAATTTTTTAATAATGATAGTTTAATTTGAAAATCTTATTGTTTTCAAATGTTAAAAATATTTAAATGATAAATTTATCTTTCTAAGCTGATTTAAAAATATTTTATTTATAATGTATAAATGTTCGTACATTGTAAATAGAAGATTTGATTTTAATTCAAAATTTAAATTTAATAAAGGATATTTTTAATTATTATATATATAAATGTATAAATTGTAAAATTGATTAAAATTAGTATTGAAAACTTTTCAAAAGTTTGTTTTAAAAATCTATCTTATATTTTCATAGAAATGTAAGTAAGTATTTATTTTATAAAAATAAATATAGTTTAAATTTTGTTTTATAATAAAAGTTTATTTTGTTTATTTTAAAGAAAATAGTTTTTCTTTAAACTAAGATTTAATTCATTCATGTTAAATTATAACATTTGGTTTGAAAACTCTTGAATAAAATGAATTCAACATTATTTTTCTTTTTAAAACTTTTCTCTTCTGGAAATTTATTTTAAATATTATTTTAAAAATAATTAAACAAACATTAAAACGTAAATGTTATAAGGAAGTTTATAAGTAAATATGTAATCATTTTAAAGGCTAATGTTAATAAACATTTAAAACATGCTAAAATAAATTAGAAATGATTTTAGAATAAATTTAAATACAATTATAAATTAAGAATTCTCTTTCATATTGAAATGCACATATGTTTAGCATTTAAACTAATAGAAAGACACTTGTAAAACATTTAACATAATAAGTTAACAAGTGGCATGTTGTTTATTTTTTGAAATTTATTCTTTAAAATAAGAAAATATGACAATGTATTTTGTTAAAAACATTATCTTCAAAAGAAATCAGATTTAAGTAAAATCAAAACCCAAAACAATGCATGTTTTAAAATTTCTGCAAATAAACTTCATGTCTGCAAAAATTCAATCTGCAACTTCCACATTAAATTTCAAGTTCAACTTCAAATCTAAAATCTGCAAAATCAAACCCAAACTGCAATCTGGAAGCAATTTTCAACTTCAACTCTAAGCAAAACAAGTTGGAATTCTGCAATCAAGTTTACCAGACTCAAGCATCGACAGCATGCAGTTTTTAACAATTTACATCATCAAACTGGAAGTTCAACTTCAATTCAAATCTGAGGAATGTCTGCATGCATTTCAAAACAGGGTCCTGAAAAAAATGAAATCTGCATCTAATTTGTTCTCTGCATCTTCAAAATTGATAGGTGAGTAAGCTTCTTATTTTAAAAACAGATTTTCCTTTTAAAAATCCAAGCCAACCATAATTTATAAAACTTAATTTTTTATCTTCACAGAAATCAAAAACCTGTTTAGGCAAAATTTGTTCTGTTTTCTGTTTAAAAATAAAATGACATGAGAACTTCACATGCACAAAAGGTTGAGATATCTGAGCATATGAATTGGAAGAAATAAGTATGTGTGATGATTTAATATTAATGACTGTCGTGTGAGTATATATATATATATATATATGAATATGTTTATGTGTTTCCTGTATCTGCATACCTAATTAATTTGTAAATTAAGATATCTTTTATTAGGAAATCTTTATCATTTGAATTATTTTGGTTAGAAAGTTATGTGTAAACAAAATATGTTGTTTAGTATAAATGTAGGTTTTACAAAATTATGATTTAGTTAAAATAAGTCAGAATTGAAGTCTGTTACCCTCTGAAACAACTCTACTGTAAAAATTTTGCAATAAAACAAAAATAGCAACATCATTAACTATTTAAAACAATATTATAACATGAATGTATGTTAGAAATCAGAAATTTTAAAGCAAGTTTCACCTTTTTAAATTGACTGTGGAATTAGCAATTCTGTTTTGAACAGAATTAGGAATTTAGGAATTATCTAAGGAGCTAGTGAATATTGGGAATTAGGATGCTTCCTGTAGGTGGAGTATTGATTGGGAAATGGAGGAAATTTTGGCAATAGATGATCAGAGAGAGGAGGAGATGGGGATTGGGATTTCCAGGTTTCAAACCCTAGTCTTTGAGTGTTGCAGTTCTTAGTTTCTTCACATGCTCTCTGTTGTATCGAGTAAGATTGGGTTTTGGGAGATTGCAGAGGGGATGTAGATGGATCATTAGCCGGAGTTGTAGCGATGATGATGATCAGAGAATGGATTATGGGCTGTTGGCAGGTTTGGATTTAAGGTGTAGATGAGTTTCCAGGTTTACAGTTGGTTTCTCAAAACTTGAATTCGAATTACAGTAGGTTTATGATGATCGTAAGCTTGTGAGGAGATGGTCGGCGACTTGTAGCAGTAGGTTGGAGTGGCTGGAAGCCGTCGGAGCGCCAGTGCATGTGCACCATACATGTTGAATTCTGGTGAACACTGTTGGGTTGTTCTGTGTTTTTGTCTCGTGTAATTCTCGGGTAAAACTTGCAGTGACTCGGAGTAGATGGTTTGGAAACTCGAAGTAGTGAAGGGGGTTTCTCGGGTAAATGTGATTACAGGTTTAAAAACCTGAAAGTGTGCAGTTTTTTTGAAATTGAATGAAATTCATATTTTAAAGTTGAAATTTGATTCAAATGTAAGTTGAATCTGAATTCAAATGAAATTTTGAATTCAAGGTTTTTAAAAATGAAAATTTTAAAATTTAAACAAGATTTAAATTTAGTTTTAAATCAAGATTAAAACAGTTTTCAGGTTTACTCTTAAAACCAGATTTTGATTCAAAACAGTGTTGTAAATTTTTAAATAATAGGAAGATTCAAATGTTTTAAAAGTAAATTGAAAATGAAATTTGATTTCAAATAAGGTTTAAACTTGAAATAATTTATTTCCTTTGATATTTGAATTTAAGATATGAAATGTTAATTTAAATTTGAAAGTTAAAATAATCAATTTATTTTCAAAGCTTGATTTATTTTACTTTAGTTTTTAAACCTTTCTTATATATTTAAGTAATGAATGTTCTTTAACATTCATTTTATTTTAAGGTTTATAATTATTTAAATTTGGATTAATGTTTAAATAGTTAAACATTTTAAATATTAAAATTTTAAATGGAATTTGAATTTAATTTTAAAAATGTATTGTTTAGATATATTTTGAATGTAAATAAGTCATTTGATAAGTAAATAAATTATTTTGAGAATAATTAAGATAATTAAGAATTTACTTAATTATTTGGTTTTAAATAATGGTTTAGATTAATTTTTAATTAGAGATGATTTATTGATAATTAATCTAAGATAATTTTTCTTAAGTAAGTAATTATTGAAAATGTTGTTAATTAATAAAAATAATTATCTAAGGATAATTAAGTAATTAATTAATGTAATTAATTTTGATAATTAACTAGATTAATTAATTAAATACTATCAATTGTAATTTGTTAAGTATAATTAATTGATAAAAAGTAATTAAGGAATTAATTACTTATTGTAATTAATTTTGATATTGTGGTTTGTTTAAGTTAATTAATTTAGTTTAATTAATTTAAGTAAATCATTTGATGATTTAATGAGTGAAATGTAATTAATGGAGCAGGATTACTTAGAGAGATAATGAGTGATAAATTACGGGAATGTAGTTAGTGAAAGGTGATTTATTTTAATTAAGTAAGTTGGATAATTACTTTTGTAATTAATCAATGATTAATTAATAAAGATAATTAATTATTGGGAATTAATTTATTAATAAGTAATTAAAAATAGTTAATTACTGAATTTAATATTAATCAAGGTGAGTAATAATTACTAAAAGTAATTAATTTTTAAATTAAGTAATTAATTTGAATATTAATCAAAGATCATTAATTATTATAATTAATGATGTAATTAAGGATTGTTTGATTAAGTAATAATTAAATAAGTGATTAATTAATTGTAATTAATTAAGGAAAAATATAATTAATTATAATTAATAAATGAGTAATCAAATATTAATTACTTATGAATAAGGTTAATTAATTTTGTGAAAATTAATTAAAGACTAATTACTTATTGTAATTAGTAAATGATTACTCAAGGTGTCTAGTGAAGTTAAATACTTAGTGAATGATTAATTAACTGTGTTAATTAATTAAGATTTAAATGTGGTAGTTAATTTAATTTAATTCAAATTAATTAAAGATAGAGTAACTAATTAAATTTATTTTAAATTAATTATAATTGATGGTTAATAAAAAATTGCTTATGGATATTATTGATTGAATGGTTGTGATCTCAGTAATGAGATGAGTTGTATTTGTATGATATGGATGTTTGGTTAAGGTATGATGATGTGTGATGGATTATCTGGTTGGATGATTACCTGTTTGTGGTAATGATATAGATTATCCGTTTATGATATGAATGTGATTATCTATTGTGATATGAAGTTTATCTATCTGTGTGAAGTAGATAATAATAAAATGAGTTAATTGATTAAAACCCTTAAGTACAACTTGGACATTAAAATGGCGTTTGGTTTCGATGAGACCGGGATCGGGTTTTCAAATTTGGATATTCGAAAACCACATCGATTCCAATTAAACGTTAGGTCGTTAATCCAAGTGGAGCAAGTGAAGACTCGAGGTGTAAGAACTATACGTCAGTATAACTCTATGGGCGATTCCGTAATGAGTTTGACGGAATAGTACTTATAGGTTCAAGATGGTGATTTAGAGTGCAAGGGCTATGGTCGTTGACTTTGAGGGTGATTTCAAAATGAGTGCAACGAGATAGTGCCTTCGGTTTCGTTCGAACCCGGAACGAACTTGTATGGATTGAATGCGTTCAGAACATCGTCACGTGGACGATGAGCATTCTAAGATTGATATGTCCTATAAAGGTAATCGTAGCCTCAAGCCTCATCAACCGAGAATGGCTAGTACAGGGGAGGTGCAGCAAGGCTTCTTGGGTAGCCCCCACTGGAGAGCAAGATTTACCCCTGTCCAAAGGTCCCTTTATATTCGGCTGTGTGGCAGTTGGCGACGGCCAATCTGCGAGGTGGTCTTGTTCGGAACTGTTCAGTAAGGAATGGTTCCGGCTTTGTGTTGCAGAGGAGCGGGCGTACTCCTTGGTACGGTGATCTAGGCCACGTACTGTGGCGGGCGGTACCCTAGTAGCCCTGCCATTGATGGAATCCATAATCCAATAAGTGCCTATACGGTTTTGATTGTGCCCAACTATGTTGGAACGTGAGATGTAAGCATTCCAGCTATTTCTGTATTTTATTTTGAAAATCCTAGACACTATTATAATATCACTGGATTTCCTATCAAATGTTTTGGTTAGCGTAAGGTAAAAACTTTTCCATGTTTATGTGTGGGAAGTCTTACGTGATACCTTTTGTTTCAAAGGATTTTCTAAAGTTAAGCGACTTTTAACCCCGTTTACTCACACCAGACCCATGTCTGACCCGAGTGTTTATTTTCTGTTTTATTAAACTCTTGGGTACTCATATTTCGTATGAGTAGTCAAGTGTTTTAGGATTTGCTTTGACGAGTTCTGGAGGAGATAATGGAGCAGGAGGCTTCAGCGTGTAGATATATTTAGTGGTTCCGCTGTGTTTGTGTTGTATATGTTTTCTCTGATGTACATGAATTGTAATTGCTAGACAGATGTTTATAACTGTCAAGTTTGTGTTGTATTAGCTGTAGAACTCTGATGTATATGATACTATCTAAAGTTTTATGTGATATAATATAATTTATTCGTTCCGCTGTGAGATTCTGATGTTGTCTGTTTCTTTCTTTCCTTTCTTTTCTCTTTTCTATCCCTTTCTTTCTTCTTAATGATGCGTCTTTCTATGGAATGAAAGGCGGATCGTTACATATAACCCATTTTGAATAATGGTACAACGTTATGGATAGCATTTGAAGACCAGTGGTGAAGACCGGGTATTTTCGAGAACGAAAGGATAACCCGTCGAATGTCTCTACACTGATTCGCGCCAGTATAGAGATCTCCATATGTGATGCGGAGTCCGATCAATATTGGGAATTCTCGAATTTGCAAGGGCTTCTTTGGAAGTGCCTTCAGTTCTGTTCGAACCCGGAATAGACTTGTATGGATGTGTGTCTGAGGTTACACTTTGAGATGTAAAGTTGGTTTCTATCAAATACATTTCTGTTTCGTGGCGGAGATTTATTCTCTTAGCTTAACACACTTCTCTGAGACGTACGAGCTCAGAGGTTACGTAGTTGATGGTTACTAGTGATACATTCCCAATTTGGTAATGTGGCATATGAAGTGTTGCTGATCATTTGTTGATCGAAGCATGACTTTCATGAAAAGCGTAGCTTTGTGGACGTGACTTCGTCGAGCCTCACAACCCGGTAATGGCCGAAATAGGATCGTTGCAGCAAGATTATTTGGGGGTAGCTCCCCCTGAGGGTATGACCATTTCCTTCTGGATAAAAAGTGATATCATGGTATGGAGCCTAGATATTTACTTATGTTGATTTTGAAAGTCGTATCATGGTATGGAGCCTAGATACTTTATTGTGTGGTTGTTGGATTGAGGCCCCTCGGATAAAGGTCAGTAACGACTAGGGGATGCATGCTCGTGTTAGTAGTTACTTCCGAGCAGGTATAACCCAGCCTTGTGTAGCAAAAATATGGTTAAGTTCTCGAGGACGTCCCTCAAGAGGCATTCCATTTTGCGTGGGAAGTTCCTTTGCCCGACCATTTTTTGAAAATCCAATCATCCAATACGTGTCTTGTACGGTTTTAGTTGTAAAACCTATCATTTAACATGGTAGCTATAGTAGACATACTATAATGGTACGTATGCTGGCTAAGATTAATATTATACTTTCGAAATGTTTTCTGCAATCTGCACTAATAAGAATATCAAATGGTTTTCGCGTATCAAGAATTTTTGACTGTCATAAGAAGAAATCTCCTCCAAGTTTGCGCTTGCATTGTGTGTGTGGTGGGAGGCCTTATGGCAGTTTCATTTTTCAAAAAGCATTGTGGTTTTCAACTTTTAAAATCTTTTGTTGTTGTTTTAAAGATAAAACTGTTTCTGTTTGCTCATACCAGTCCCATGACTGACCCGTAGTTTATTGCTCCTTTCCTAAACTCTGGGTGCCCATAGTTTTCCACACAGGCAGTCTATAGTGGGGGTTTTCAGATAATCAAATAGTAGGTGTAGATTCAGTAGCTTTCAGTCTTTGGGAATCTTCTTCAATATTTAGATGACTGACCTTGCTTAATTAATCGATGATGGTGGTTCGAGCTTATTGGATTGGAGTCCTCGTAGCTTTTGGGATGAGCTTTGGTTCTGAGTTGTAGATTTTGGATTCACTCTTCTTCGAAGATCATATTTGAGTTATCTCTTCGGTTGTTATCATATTCCGTTGTTGTATATTTGTCTCTGATATTGTTTTATCATATTGGTCAGATATTGTATCAATGTTGTATATATTGTTATTCATTTTCTTCTGCTGTGTTGTTATACTTAATGTGTTATAAGCTCCAGCGAGCCAGATTCGACGTTTGAATCTACGGCATTCAAGTATGAGTGAAGTACGGGTGCTGATTTTCGAAGGTCGAGTCAGGATCGTTATAATTGGTATCAAAGCTGAAGGTTGAAACTTTAGCTCAGGAGTATGACACATTAGGTAACTCATTAGAGATAAGGTGAAGTATACCCTAGAATGACTATATCCCTAAGATATCCATCCGTGTACCTCAGTAAATTCTCTTACTATCCAGTGACAGTGAGTATGATGCAAGAAGAGGACGAGGTAGGGGATAGGGGAGTACCACTACAAATGGTCAATACCCTGAAACGACAACGGAAACAACTTTCTCTATCAATCTCCTTTGGTCCAGTTTCAATTCTTTGATGGCTTCGTAGCAGTTCGAGGGAGAAGCTTTGAAATGGTGATGGCCTTGTGAATCGTTGTAGATAAGTTCTATTTCGTATTCTGATCATCAGTTCTCTATCAGCTTATCATCCTTAACTCTAATAAATTTGAAAATTTATTTGAAATAAATTGCTTAACTAAAATATGAAGTTAAATTGGATTGTATCGATAGAACGATTTCGGTCAAAAACAAATTTGAAATTCTGCTGTGATTTCTGATGAGGATTCAAGACCGAGGAGGGACAAGATTGTGCATACTTTAGGATATTCTAACCTGAGTTGAATCCAATTATCTGTTCTTTTGGGTCTTAATATATTCTATTCTACGAACAGTTAGTTATCCCTTTTGACTAACCAGTGCCCTTGCATATTCGTAGATCATGTCACCCGAGTACTTCGTGAAGTGTTAAATGAGTTCGTTCTTATATTGGTGATATTCTGATTTGGTGAGCCAAATACATAATAGATAATTAGCTCGATTGATGAGTCGATTCTCTATCTTTATATATCCATCCATTGTTGTCTCCTTGGCAAATTTCGAGGACGAAATTTTCTTAAGGAGGGGAATCTGTAACGATCCCATTTTTAAATCAAGTTTAATTCGACAATTAATTTAATTTTTGGAATTAAATTGTGAATTAGTTTGGTATTTTCCAAAACTAAATAGATATTTGTTTGTTTATTAATACAAATGTATATAAAAATGATTTTTAAATAGAATTTACATTGGAAATTCAGAAAAAAATATTTTGAATAATATATTAATTATAAATTTTATTGTGGATTAATATGAAATTTTTTGAATAAATTTATTTATGAATATGTATAGATTTGAAAGTTAAATCGTATAAGCATAAGTAATTGAAAAAAAATGCATATATAAGATCAAAACAAGAATTAATAAAAACTTTTATCTTTTGGAAATAAATAAGAAAACATACATATGTAGAATTGGCTTGTAAATTCATAAATTTAGATCAAGTAAGGTTTAAATTATAAATTATAAATTATAAATTAAATTGAATAAAGGTTTTAAACATAATATTGCTTATTTCAACAAGTGTAAGTAAATGGTGCCATGCAAATTACAAATGGCATCATGATTTCCTTTTTGATTTATTTTCAACAACAAATAACAAAACAAGCTTTAAATCAGTTTTAAAACTTCTCAGATCTAAAAACTAATCACAACCTGAAAACAAAAGAAAAGTAAGGCCTCTGTTCAAAAATGCTAAAACCTAGAAATCAAAAAGCACCAAGATCACCAGATTAAAAACAACTTAGAAAACATGACTGGAATTGCAGATTAAATACAAAACCTGGAAATGCAGTTTTGATTCAATATACATCAAGCTCAAATCTGGTTAAACAAAAGCAAGCTTCGGTTTTGAAATTAAGAATGCATTTCAAATCAAAGGAATAAAAAATCAAAATGCAACCACAAATTCAAGCTGAATTCAATTTAAAGCCTGGAAAGCAAAAAGAAAATCAAGCATGCAACAAATATCAGGCTATCCTCTGTCTTCATTAATTAGGTGAGCAAACTACCTATATAAAATTTGGAATATGTTATGTCTGATTTATATGTATGATTTATACTTGAAAATGTGTTGTGAAAATGCTTGCATGCCTGTATATCTGGTGTATATGTTTATACATTCCTCTGTTCATACTTATAGGCTACAAAACATGTTCAAAATTTGAAATCTCATTCTCTAATCCTTTTTAGGATTTGGTTTCTAGAAGAAATCTGTTAGTAATAACAACATCTGATTTTTAAAAATAGTTTTAAGCATACTTGTTAAGCAATTATTTCAAAATATATAATTTACAGTAAAAATCATTTCGAAATGAAAATTCAAGTATTTTAATTTCAAATTTGGATTTCATAATTCAATTCGCAGTAGGCAAAATGAATTTAGGTAATAATTTCATGATTTTTAAACTTGGAAACGGTGATATCTTTTGAGTTGAACTGGGAAGGGTTTTCAATCGATTCCTATTGATCGCATAATTGAAAAGTTCTGGAATTGTTTCTGGAGGAAAAGGATTGTAGATTATTGGAAAAATAGTCAATGAATTTATAATTAACCAGGATGATCGTACGAGATAAAATTAGGGTTTCGACTCATGTTTTGGGCATAGCTGGAAAAATGATTGCCGCAACTTCATCTGAGCATCGGAATTGATCGCGTCGTGATGGGCCGATTCATCGCGATGTGGCAAAGTTTTTAAGCTTGGTGGCTCGTGTTCAGGTGGTCGGAATCATGGTGGTGAGTGAATTTTGTGGAGCAGGGTTGGTCCCAGATTTTGATCGTGATGCTTAATTTTATTTCCAAATGATTTTGATCGAATTGGGTTGTGGAGTTTGTTGTAAAGGGCAAGGGCGACTCGTCGCACGCAGCATGGATGATCGGAATGACTCCGACGAACTGTGCACATGCACCGTGTACATTATTTTCTAAAGATTGTGGAAGAAGCAGGAGATGTGGGTTAGCTCGGGGAATTCGTGAATTTACTCGAAGCAAAAGAAAACAGGGATTTTGACTTGAAGTCTACCTCAAGAAAGTTTAGCAATAGCCTGGGTTTGAGTGTTTGTGCATAAATCAGTTTTAAAGTTTTAAAATTTAAGCAAGTTTTTAAAATGTTAATTAAATTTTCAAGGATTATTTAAATAAGATTTTAAAAAGATAAATGGTTTATCTTAAACAATGTTTTGATTATGGATTAACTTAAGGGTTTGGAATTGAACTATTTGTTAATGATAATTTATTTTATTTAATAAGATTTAAAGAATGTAATTAAGGGATTAAGTAAGTATAATTACTTTGTGTAATTAAATTTAAGCTAAGTACTTTGTGTAATTAAACTAAAGCTATTTACTTTGTGTAATTACAATAAAGGATAATTAATTAATTTGGATTTATTAATGTAACTGATTAAAGTAATTACTTAATTAAAAGTAATTAATTAATGGTTAAGGTTGATTATCAAGTGATTAAAAGATAACTACTCAATGTAATTAATGCGTGATTAATTAATATAAGTTATTAAGAATAATCACTTATTATAATTAATTAAAGTAATTAATTAGTGTGATAAATTAATTACTTTAATTGGAGAATAATTAGTTAATTAAAGATTAATTAATTAATGAAAGTGATTAAGTAAGAATTAACTTATGTAATTAGTTAAGGATAATTAATAAATGGTAATTAATTAAGGATTAACTAACTAATTATTGCAATTAATTAAGGATAATTAATCAAAGAATTAATTTATAATTAAAGGTTAATTAATTTATTAAAGGTTAATTAATTAAGCTGCATTGTAATTAATTAATATTAATTAACCAGGATTAGTGTTTATTCATAAGTGATTAATATGATTTGAATTAATCAGATAATTAATTGATTTTGCTTATGGATGTATGAATTGTATGAATGCCTTGAGTTGTTCTATAATGATTCTGTGATGTGGATTGTTTTTTTTGAGATATGTGTGTATATTATTTATCTATAATGTATTTACATATTTATCAGTGATGCATTTACATATCTACTTGTGAATCTGTGAATGATGATAAGCGTTATATAATTATACCGCTTATCAAATATTATTGTGCTTGAATCTGTGATGTGATGGTTGATGATGTTGCACTGTTGTGTAAAACACCTAGACTACACTATACACACACAAATATGGATTGCACGAGGAAATTAGTTAAGTCACAGATTTTTGAAATGGTTTTAAAAGTTGAATTGTTTTGAATCTAAATGGTTTTGGAAATGGAATTGAATTAAATATGAAAAGTTTGAAAAAAGTTAAAAAAAAGATAAAAGTTATTTTGAATTAGTTGATAAAGTTTTGAAATTAAATAATTTGATTTAAATTTGAATTCAAAACTTGAAATTGAATTCTATGTTTAGAAATTATGGTTTAAAAATGTTATACAAGTTATAAATGTGTTTATATAGGTTTTAGACCATTTTAAAAAATTGTTTTGGGAATTTGAATTTAACCCAAATTTTATACTTAAAGAGCTTTAACTCGTGCAAATGTAATTGGATTTTTTCGAAACGAAAACTATTTGTTTTCAAATAATAATAGATTTCATATAAAGCAAAGATTTCTAATTTATGTTGAAAAGATTTCAAATTTGAAATAGGATTGTTTTGAAAGCTATGAATTAATCTTTGTGAAAGATTGTTGAACTTTGTTTTGAAATTGAAGAGGATTTTAAAAGGAGTATCTTTTATAAAAAAGATTTGAAATGGGAATTGTGAATGAATCTTTGGAAATGGTTTTGAAAGCTATGAATTGAGTTTTTGATTTAATAATTGGATGAGTTAATCCAATTTGATAAGGGAATTGTTTTGAAGGCTATGAATGAATCTTTGTGAAAGATTGGTAAACTTTATGAAGTAAATCTTTTTGTTTAAAGATTTGAAACTGGTAATTTGTTTAAAACATTTGAATAAAAAAGTTTGGGAATTTAAAAGTGTGACTTAACTAAAATCCCAAGGTCCATATGTTTTTAAGTATTGCGCTCATTATTCGGTTTAGCCGAGAGAGGACCTTGTGTCATATAACCAATTCCGAATATGATACGACATTATGGATAGCATTTGAAGACCATTGGTGAAGATCGGGTATTTTCGAGAAAGAAAGGATAACCCATCGAATGTCTCTACACTGAGTCGCGCCGGTATAGAGATCTCCATATGTGATGGGGAGTCCGATCGGGATTGGGAATTTCCGGATTTGCAAGGACTTCTTTGGAAGTGCCTTCGATTCTGTTCGAACCCGAAACAGACTATGGATGTGTGTCTGACGTTACACTTTGAGATGTAACGCTGGTTTATCAAATACATTTCTATTTGCTGGCGGAGATTTATTCTCTTAGCTTAACACCCTTCTCTGAGACTTACAAGCTCTGAGGTTATGTAGTTGATGGTTACTAGTGATACATTCCCAATCTGGTAATGTGGCATACAAAGTGTTGCTGATCATTTGTTGATCAAAGCATGGCTTTTGTGAAAAGCGTAGCTTTGTGGACGTGACTTTGTCGAGCCTCACAACCCGGTAATGGTCGAAACAGGATCGTTGCAGCAAGGTTATTTCAGGGTAGCTCCCCCTAAGGGTATGACCATTTCCTTCTAGATAAAAAGTGATATCATGGTATGGAGCCAAGATATTTACTTATGTTGATTTTGAAAGTGGTATCGTGGTATGGAGCCTAAATACTTTGCTGTGTAGTTGTTGGTTGAGGGCCTTCGGATAAAGGTCAGTAACGACCGGGGGATGGCATGCTCGTGTCAGTAGTTACTTTTGAGCAGGGGTAGCCCGGTCTTGTGTAGCAGAGATCCGGTTAGGTTCTTGGGGACGTCCCTCCAGAGACGTTCCATTTTGTGTGGGAAGTTCCTTTGCCGGACCACTTGTTGGAAATCTAATCATCCAATATGCGCCTTGTAACGACCCGGAATTTTGGATAATTTAAATTGAGATATTTAATTGTTTTAATATTTAAAAGTTAGTTAGTAACTTAAATTTCAAATATCATCATTATTTGGAAATTTAATTATTGGATTTAACAAACGAAAATTGGGTAAATTATTGAATCTTCAGTTTTAAGCCTGTTAAAAATAATTTGAAGGCTTGTAAAATTTATATTGATATTACTGAATATAGTAAAAGTGTTAAAATGGAATTTAACAGTGATTTGTTAAGTTTTGAAAATATATCGTTTAAATCGACGTTTAAAAATAGCCTTTCGAGAGACAGTTTTGGATTTCGACGAAACCAGTTCCATTAGATCCGTAATATTGTATTATTATCGGATTTCAATTTTCGTAATATTTAGAGTGATCGTTTGGCCGTATGGTAAGTAAACGCGCTGAATATTTACGTTGAAAATTTTATATAATAACTGGGTCCAAAAAGCTATCTTCTCCATACGATCGAATTAGGGTTTGAAACTTTTTCCATTGCGTTTAGAATTGGGTTATAACATTATAAACGCCTAGCGGCACGCCTCAATAGGATGTCGAAATCTAAAGCTATGTAAATCGAGACAATTTGAATTCAATTTGAAATATATTTTTATACATTGGTCAACTTTAGCTGAAATAAATTAACATAAGAAACTTTTCAAAACTTTTTTCAACATCCCAAATCACCGTACACGTTTCCTTTGTCTTTCCGTACATGCTACAACATTTTCGTGTTCCCCTGTTCTTCATTTAAAACACTCGCCTCCATTCCTTGCAATAATATCCACAGCCGAAACAAAGAAAAAAAATGGCCGAAGCCCTTCGTTTGAAAAAAAAAACTCGTATGAAATCGAATATCGATTTCGATTCATAACCTTAGGGTCGAGGCTAGGGGTGACGCGAGGTATTGGGTTCAATGGTTGACCGGATCGCTCGCGATTTGGGTCGTGATCGTGCGATGGTGCAGGCGAAGCATGGGGGTGGTCGCGGGCTCGAGCTGTGATTGGCATTGAGGCAGGGATGGTTAGGGTTTCGTGATGTCATCTCGGCATGGGTTGTGGGTTTAGGAAGGTGCAGCATAGCTTGGATGGCACGCACGAGAGGGGGTGAAGCTAGGCTCAGCGCGAATCGAGGCAGTGCGTGGTTAGGGTTGCGTTCAATTTGGGTAAGGTGCATCAGTTTGTTTTTTTTCAATTTAATTTAATTTAAATGTATATAGTACTTTTAAAATGTTGTAGGATTCAATCGAGTTTAACTGGAAAGAATTTGCTGAAGGAAACAATCCTGTTTGTATATCTATATGTATGTAGATAATGACATAAATTAGCAGTGAGATGGAATTTTTATCAGAATTTTATTTTTATTGATATTTAAAAAATATTTATATATAGGAACTTAGAAATGCTGAAAATCTGTGCAAAATAGTTTTTGAAATCTACTGATTTTTTGTAGTATACATGTAGTTTCAAGGAAAAGTAAATGTACATGTATAAATATTTTCTCTTAATAGTTAAACTTAAAACTTTATAGTATGGAGATAAATTTGTTTAATGAACTTATATAATTGTTTTTGTTACTAAAAATAATTTGTTAAAGGGAAACTAGTTTAAACCAAATTCTTAGCTAATTAAAATTATTAAATGGTAATTGATGGTTCGATTTATTTCAAATGTTAACAAACCGTATAACGTTATACAAGGTCAAAAAAATATGAAGAACAAGCTGATTTGGATTGGATTGCAAATTAAAAAGCAAAGGTGAGTTAATCTCACTCTTCTGGATTTTTTTATTTAAATTTAAATGGTTAAATTTAAATAATTGGTTGAATGATTGAATTGATTGATGTGGTATATTATATAGAAATATATAGTGTATATTGGAGTGATTGATTTTCCGCATTATATGACGGATGAGACCCTATGTGCCGCATAATAGCGAATGATATTATATAAATCACATATACCGCGATATTCCAACTCGAAGTGGAATTGGTATTGTGCAAACATCTGTGGATGCAGGGAAACAGGTTGGAGGGATCCAACTGGATTCCTCAAAATTATTTAGATTGTTTAATATTCTATGTTATGAATGTTTGATATGCTGTGATGAATTATATTGATAAATGAAGTATTGGTTACCATGGTTTGATTGGATATTCCGTTACACTAGTTTATCAAAATATATAAAATTGGATTTTTGAAAAGAAATATAAGAGTAAAATTTGGAAGTGAAATAATTTAGAATAAAAATAATAATGAATTGGAAAGAAATAAAAGTGATTTTTAAAACTAAAGTTAAATTCTAAAGTAGAGTTTTAAAACAAGTTTTAAATTAAACTTAAATCTAGAATTCGAGTTTAGTGAATTTCAGTTTTTAAACGATCTAAATTTAAATTTAAATTGTTTTAACAACTTGAATGTTAAAGTGCATTTTTTAATTGATTTGAATTTAAAAATAAATTTGGTTTTAAATTCCTTTAAACCTCTTTTATAAAAAGAGTAATTAATCTATTTAATGAAGTAAATAAAAAGATAGTTAACTACAGGTTGAGACTAATCAAGAGTGATTAATATTGTGGTTTAATTAATGTAACTAAGTTAGATTAGTGTAAATTAAAATGATAAGTGATATATGAGAATTTAATTAATATAAGTAATTAAGGATTAATGTAATTAATTATAGATAATTAATTTGTGTAATTAATTAAAGATTAATTACTGTTTTTGGTTAAGAATAATTAATTTGTGTAATTAATTAAAGATAATTACTTAAATATAATTGAAGGATAATTAATCCAGGGTGATTAATTAAGATGGATAATTAAGGGATGATTAATTAATTGATTTGAAATTAATTAATGTTAAATGAAGGAATCTAAGTGATCGAAGTTAGTAATTCAGTTAGAACTAATTAAATTAATTTGGAAGTGATCAAGTTTGCTTATGGATGATTGAATGGTATTGGATGCCTTGAATGAGACTCGAAGAGACCGGGTTCAGGTATTAGAAAATACCCGAAACCACTTCGAACTTTTATAGATTCATATGTGAAATCTATATGCTGAAATGAAATGATTTAAGTGAATTGGACTATTTAATCTAAATTTTGGTACTTTGAAAATTGATGTGTGAAATAAGTGATGTCTATAATAAATTGTGAATTTATAAATTGATACGAGTTACCCCGGGTTTTATATAGGTTATATGCTTTGTATTCCATGTTTGATGGGTTTACTCACGCTGGTTTCCAGCCTGATCCGGGTGTTACTTTGATGTAATGCTCGGGTCAGACTTAGTATTATAGATTTTCAGGTAAGGACGTTCTGGAGCTCAGGAGGCGTGTTGGATGGCAAGAACGTATGGAGTGTTTCCGATGTATTATATTGTTGTATATCTGAGACATGATGTTTGTATGTATCCAGTGTCTGTATATATGTGTAACTCTGATGTATTAAAAAGGTATTTTGATAGATACAGAATTCTTTTGTAAACTGTTATTATTTATTATTATATTTTATCTGATGCTAATGTGAGATGTTGGTGTTTCTGATCTTCTTCTTCCATCTCTTTCTTCTTTTTCCTAACTATCTGGAATTTTTGGGATCGAAAATTTCGGGTCTTTACAATTGGTATCAGAGGAGAAGTTTAAGTGAGAACCTTGGCTCTGGTAGAGGATACTCATGAAGGATAGGGTCAATGGTGCCCTAGAATGAGTTGAGTGTGTGTGTGTGTGTATGAGAGCGTACTTGTTATTTTGTTATATAAAGATTTTAAATGATTTTATATAAGAATATATTTTGATATATAAAGCAATATTTCTTTCTAATAAATATGAAGGTAATTAGTTGTTATATTATTTGAAAATTTTAATAATGAGAATTAAGTGATAACAGAAATACAACCAATTTAAAATTAAATGAAGATAAGTTTGAAACGGATTCGGAATTAAATGGTTTAAAGAGATAAGTTGATTTGATTTAAAGGATTAAATCAACATTTAAAAATTTAACTCGAATTTATATAATTCGAGATGGTTTAAATTTGAAATCTAAATTGGATTCGTTCAAATTGAATTTGATTTGAATTAATTGGATTTGTGATTGAAGATGTATAAGTTTAAAAATTTTAATGGAAAATTTGAATTGGATTGAATTGAAATGATTTGAAAATTGAAGTGGGTTCAATTGATATTGGTCCAAATTGATTAGAATTATTTGGAATTGTAATTAAAAGTTGAATAGGTTTAAAATCAAGACTAATTCAACTTTAATTGGGGTTAAATCTATTTCAATGGAAATTGAAGTTATTCAAATTGGAATTGAGTCAATTTAAATGGAAGTGGAAATTTAAATTGAATTGATGGGAAAGTGAACAGTTTTGACTCTGGACTATTTTCAATATAAATTGTTTTAATATAAACTTATTTTTTTCCAAGCTATTTAATATATATAACCTTTCCTTTAAAGCCAAATTATTTTATATTTGTTTTACAATTATTTTTGGAACTATTAACAAATTTTCAACTGTTTTATAAACTAATTATTATTTTTCAACTTTTTTACAAATTAATTACTATTTTACAACTATTTTGCAATTATCTAAAATTTCTGAAACTATTTAACTATTTTCCAATTAGTTAACTATTTTACAGCTATTTTGCAAACTAATAATTATTTTTAACTACTTATCTATTTTTAAAATTTTCAAGCTATTTTCTAAATATAAACTGGTCGGAGTTCAAACTATTTATGATTGAATATCCATTGGGATAAGGATTTAGAATTGAAACAATTGTGATTATGTGGATAGAAATTAAAGGAAATGTGAATAGAAAGAGAAATTGATTTAGTTGATAATCAATAAAGATAATTACGTAGGATATACGTATATTATTCTATTCGCATAGTGATTTGATCCATATTCGAGCTTAGAATTTCGAGATAATTATATCGATCTGAGTTGGGATTTTTCACTCGATTTTTGACCGCGAACCTGGATATGGATTGTTGATTGGTTCTGGATATTCTCTATCATAGTTATAGCTATGCAAGGAGAATGACGGTTTCTGACCAAGAAACCAGATCTGAGTCCGCACTAGGAAGTCGGGTGGACCATATTAGTTCGGAAGTGAAATTGTGTGATCGAGTGAGCGATCAGATTAGTATAGCGTACGTATGATATATGTACATCGTACGGACTTGAATGAAATTGATATTGGAAATTTGTGGATAAGAAATGTGAAATGGTTTTTGAAATGAAAGGCATATTTTGTGAAACATGTGATGAAGTAAAGCGAAAATTGGATATTTTTGTGGTAAAAATTTACTTTATGGAAGTAAGTAAAATGGTAAGTGGCTTTATAAAGTAATCAAATTTGAATATTTGATTTTGAATAAACAAAGTTATATATCTTTGTTATATAAGACAAATCTCCCCTTGTTGAATCTATTGCCGGAAGAAAAGGATTTTGAAAGTATTTGAAGTATAAAAGAAGTTTTACACAAGTTTGAAATGATCCTAAGTTTTTAAAAATTATATATATATATATATATATATAAAGGATCTCATGAGGATTTTGGAAAAAGGTTTTGGGAACCTTTGTATTTGGAAAGGCTTTTGATTTTGGGTAAAATCAATATTGGAATTTGAAAAGCCTAGTTTGAGAATTATCGATTTTGGGATAATCGATTTTGAGAAAAGGAGATTTATACGAGATTCATACTAGCTGTATGATTTGGAAGATACTATATGTGTATAGTATAAAGTGTTTTGAAAATGGCTCTGGGGAAAAAGACGCTCACTTGAAATGAACTTCTGAGGAGTGCCATAGGTTCTATGGGGGGTTCTAAAGTTGATCCTGTGAGGATTCCGAACAAATCTAGTTCCTAAGGATTATGTGTAGTGTGTAGCGGAAGTCGAGGGCGCTGATGCATATAGAGGCATTTGTGTTATGCTATGACGACAGTGTAACTCGATGTCACTGCGATCTACTACAGACCATAGTGAAAGTCGTGTGTGCTGCTGAGAGCCAACAGTCTGAGTTTGATTTTATATCGGTAGACTGCGACCTATGGTAACATAGAGAGAGTCGTGTGTACGCTGAGAGCCAACAGTCTGCGTTTGATTTTACATTGGTAGACTATGACCTATGTGGGAGTGGAGAAGTTTCATTTTTGATAGCGAAAATCGAGGGTGCTGATGCCTACAGTTACATGGACTTTTGCTGTGATAGCAACGTAACATTGGAATGTAACTGCGATCTGTTGTGGGTTCCATTAATCTAGGGGCGCGGAGTGCCTATAGTTACATGGACTTTTGCTGCGATGGCAACATAACCCAAGATGTAACTACGACCATGGATGAGGGTGATGATTTCCAAAGCATTCTCACCAAAGATATTTCCTCTATTTTCAAAAACTGTTTTCTATATTTTCAATAAAATTATTTTCCCAAGTATTTTCACTAGGCATTGAAACGGGTTTACCAAGTACTTATAGATTTTCAGTCCTATGCCTGATCAACGTATTAGAATTTCTGTGCGAACAAGGATGGACTGGTTGAGACATTGAGTTATAAGAAATATTTTTATAAAAAGCTATTTTAATAATATTATGTGAATTTAAAAGTATTTTAAAATTTTAAAATAAAATTATTGGAATTTTGGAAAATGAAGAAAATCCAAACTGGAATTATGAAAAAAAAAAAGTTGAACTCAGAAAAATTTAATGAAGTGATTTTCGTTATAAAATCGGATATTGATATAAAAGTTGGAAGTAAGCTAATTAGCTAAATAAATTACTTGATAAGAGTATGTTAATAAGATTTAACTCGATAAAATAAAATGGATGTGAATGAATTGAAAAGGAAGGAATTAAATATAAATTGAGTCGGAATTAATTTAAATTGATTATAAAACTTAAGTGATTATTTATTCACTTGGATATCATCAAATTGCATAGAATGAATTGACGTTTGACGTAAACAAGGGTAATTAAAATTCTATGAGTTGATAAAGATTAAATAAATTGGTTTTAAGATCAATTGAAGTGAACATGAGTTTGTTTTTCTCAAAAATGAATTGAATGTAAACAATTGAGTTGTAAACCATTTAAATTTAATGAAGTTGTTTACGAATTGGTTGTAAACAATTAAAATTAATGTCAGAACCCTATAAGTTGCTTATAAATATTGTTTAACCTGCATTGCTTATAGAAACTCGTAAGTTTTCTAGTTAAATGTGTGAAATGTTGTTAAGTGGCACTTACATGTTTGAACTGAGTAAGTACAGGTACTGGGAAGCCATTTGGTTGGATTTGGACACGCTAATTTCTAAAATAATAACCGCTTGCTTAAAATGCTAAATAAAGGTACGCCTACGCAATAAAAAAAAAGGAAATATGAACTGTTTTTGTTTTTTCGGCCGTGTGGGTCGATGTATATATATTTATATCTCTTGTCAAATTGCAAAAGCTCCTACGTACAAAGGAGACTCTGCCAAAAAAATTCGAAAATTTTGGAAGCTAGAAAATTTTGGAAGTTAGAAAATTTTTGTTAACGACAAAACGATTTCAAATTTGAAATTGAAATAAATTAGTGAATGAAACTAATTTGAAATAATGATATGAATCAGTTATAAATGGAAGATAAGATTCAAATTCAGAGTTGAAGATAAATTGAATTCATATGGAAGTGGAAAAAACTAATTTGAATAGAAATAGATATGAAAACTTCTATAAGGAAATGTATAAAATGATTTTAAAAGCTTTGATAGGATATTATTGCAAAGTAGGATATGCAGGTACTATAAAGGGAAAGGAAAATGGGTTTTGATTTCAAAAGATAAATTTGAATTGCTCGACAAAAAGGTATGTTTTCAACTTTCTGTATGAAATTTGATTGGACTTTTGATCTAGCCACGTGGCATTTTGTTTTCTTTGGGAATTCGGGAGCCCGTAGAGGCATTTTATAGTTGTACCGAGCTAGCCGTGCAAAGGAGACGCTGGCGAAATTTTTCGGAAATTTAGGTTGTTAGAAAATTTTTGAGAAAATTTTGATAATTCAAAATTTGGTTTTAAATTGAAATTTGAATGATTAAGCAAATAGTATTGTTGAAAACTATAGGGGAGTTTGGAAAGTTAGTAAGAGTGATAATGTGTCTTTAATAAAAAGATTGTGTTGGGAAGTGTTTGAAACCGAATGGTTTTAGGGAAAATAGTTAACGGGTTGTGGAACATTTTGCTTAACTGGTAATTTCGAGGACGAAATTCTTTTAAAGGGGAGGAATGTGACGACCCGGAATTTTGGACAATTTAAATTGGGATATCTAATTGGTTTTAATATTTAAAAGGTAGTTTGCAACTTAAAATTTCAAATATCATCATTATTTGGAAATTTAATTATTGGATTTAATAAACTGAAATTGGGTAAATTATTGAATCTTCAATTTTAAGCCTGTTAAAAATAATTTGAAGGCTTGTAAAATTTGTATTGATAATACTGAATATAGTAAAGTGTTAAAATAGAATTTAACAGTGATTTGTTAAGTTTTGAAAATATATTGTTTAAATCGATGTTTAAAAATTGCCTTCCGAGACACAGTCTCGGATTTTGACGAAACCAGTTCCATTGGAACCATAATATTGTATTATTATCAGATTTCAATTTTCGTAATATTTAGAGTGATCGTTTGGCCATATGATAAGTAAACGTGCTGAAAATTTACATTGAAAATTTAATATAATAACTAGGTCAAAAAACTATCTTCTCCATACGATCGAATTAGGGCTCGAATCCTTTTCCATTGTGTTCAAAATTGGGTTATAACATTATAAACGCCTAGCAGCACGCCTCGATAGGATATCGAAATCTTAAGCTATGTAAATCAAGACAATTTGAAATAATTTTTATATATTGGTCAGCTTTAGCTGAAATAATTTCATATCAGAAACTTTTCAAAACTTTTCCCAACATCTTAAATCACCGTACACGTTTCCTTTGTCTTCCCCTACACGCTACAATATTTTCGTGTTCTCCTGTTCTTCATTTAAAACACTCGCCTCCATTCCTTGCAATAATATCCACAGCCGAAACAAAGAAAAAAAATGGCCGGAGCCCTTCTTTTAAAAAAAATATAACTCGTACGAAATCGAATATCGATTTCAATCCATAACCTTAGGGTCGAGACTAGGGGTGACGCGAGGTATTGGGCCCAATGGTTGACCGGAGTCACTCGCGATTTGGGTTCGCGATATCGTGCGATGGTGCAGGCGAAGCATGGGGGTGGTCGTGAGCTTGAGCACGTGATTGGCATTGAGGCAGGGATTGTTAGGGTTTCGTGATGTCAGCTTGGCATGGGTCGTGGGTTTAGAAAGGTGCGGCAACGCCTAGATGGCACGCGCGAGAGTGGGGGAAGCTAGGCTCAGCGCGAATCGAGGCAGTGTATGGTTAGGGTTGCGTTCGATTTGGGTAAGGTGTATCAGTTTGTTTTTTTTTCAATTTAATTTAATTTAAATATATATAGCACTTTTAAAATGTTGTAGGCTTCAATCGAGTTTAACTGAAAAGAATTTCCTGAAGGAAACAATTCTGTTTATATATCTATATGTATGTAGATAATGAAATAAATTAGTAGTGAGATGGAACTTTTATCATATTGATATATATATATATATATATATATATATATAGGAATTTGGAAATGCTTAAAATCCGTACAAAATAGTTTTTGAAATCTATTGATTTTTTTAGTATATATGTAGTTTCAAAGAAAAGTAAATATACATGTACAAATATTTTCTCTTACTAGTTAAATTTAAAACTTTGTAGTATGGAGATAAATTTGTTTAATAAACTTATATAATTATTTTTGTTATTAAAAATAATTTGTTAAAGGGAAACTAGTTTGAACCAAATTCTTAGCTGATTAAAATTATTAAATGGTAATTGATGGTTTGATTTATTTCAAATGTTAACAAACCGTATAGTGTTATACAAGGTCAAAAAAAAATGAAGAACAAGCTGGCTTGGAGTGGATTGCAAATTAAAAAGCAAAGGTGAGTTAATCTCACTCTTCTGGATTTTTTTATTTAAATTTAAATGGTTAAATTTAAATAATTGGTTGAATGATTGAATTGATTGATGTGGTATATTATACAGTAATATATAGTATATACTAGAGTGATTGATTTCCCACATTATATAGCGGTTGAGACTCTATGCGCCGCATAATAGTGGATGATACTATATAAATCCCATATACCGCGATATTCCACCTCGACGTGGAATTGGTATTGTGCTAACATCTGTGGATGCAGGGAAACAGGTTGGAGGGATCCAACTGGATTCCTCAAAATTATTTAGATTGTTTAATATTCTGTGTTATGAATGTTTGATATGCTATGATGAATTATATTGATAATTGGAGTATTGGTTACCATGGTTTGATTGGATATTCCGGTACACTGGTTTATCAAAATATATAGAATTGGATTTTTGAAAAGAAATATAAGAGTAAAATTTGAAAGTGAAATAATTATAGAATAAAAATAAGAATGAATTGGAAAGAAATAAAAGTGATTTTTAAAACTGAAGTTAAATTCTAAAGTAGAGTTTTAAAACAAGTTTTAAATTAAAGTTAAATCTGGAATTCGAGTTTAGTGAATTTCGGTTTTTAAACGAATAAGTTTTTAAATTTAAATTGTTTTAACAACTTGAATGTTAAAGTGCATTTTTAGATTGATTTGAATTTAAAAATAAATTTGGTTTTAAATTCCTTTAAACCTCTTTTATACGATGAGTAACTAATTTATTTAATGAAGTAAATAAAAAGATAGTTAATTATAAGTTGAGATTAATCAAGAGTGATTAATATTGTGGTTTAATTAATGTAATTAATTTAGATTAGTGTAAATTAAAATGATAAGTGATATATGAGAAATTAATTAATATAAGTAATTAAGGATTAATGTAATTAATTATAGATAATTAATTTATGTAACAAAATTAAAGATTAATTACTGTTTTTGGTTAAGAATAATTAATTTGTGTAATTAATTAAAGATAATTACTTGAATTTAATTGAAGGATAATTAATCGAGGGTGATTAATTAAGCTGGATGATTAAGGGATGATTAATTAATTGATTTGAAATTAATTAATGTTAAATGAAGGAATCTAAGTGATTGAGGTTAGTAATTCAATTAGAATTAATTAAATTAATTTGGAAGTGATCAAGTTTGCTTATGGATGATTGAATGTTATTGGATGCCTTGAATGAGACTCGAAGAGACCAGGTTCGGGTATTAGAAAATACCCGAAACCACTTCAAACTTTTATATATTGATATGTGAAATCTATAGGCTGAAATGAAATGATTTAAGTGAATTGGACTATTTAATCTAAATTTTGGTACTTAGAAAATTGATGTGTGAAATAAGTGATGTCTATAATAAATTATGAATTTATAAATTGATACGAGTTACCCCGGGTTTTATATAAGTTATATGCTCTGTATTTCATGTTAGATGGGTTTACTCACGCTGGTTTCCAACCTGACCTGGGTGTTACTTTGATGTAATGCTCGGGTCAGACCGAGTATTATAGATTTTCATGTAAGGACGTTCTGGAGCTCAGGAGGCGAGCTGGATGGCAAGAACATATGGATTGTTTCCTTGTATTATATTATTGTATATCTGAGACATGATGTTTTTGTATATCCAGTGTCTATATATATTTGTAACTCTGATGTATTATAAAGGTATTTTGACAGATACAGAATTCTTTTGTAAACCGTTATTATTTATTATTATATTTTATCCGCTGCGAATGTGAGATGTTGGTGTTTCTGATCTTCTTCTTCCATCTCTTTCTTCTTTTTCCTAACTATCTGGAATTTTCGGGATCGAAAATTTTGGGTCGTTACATGCCTTGTACAGTTTTAGTTGTAGAACCTGTCATTTAACATGGTAGCTATAGCGGGCATACTATAATGGTATGTATGCTGGCTAAGATTAATATTATACTTTCAAAATGCTTTCTGCACTATGCACTAATAAGAATATCAAATGATTTTCGCATATTAGGCATTTTTACCGCCATAAGGAGAAATCTCCTCCAAGTTTGCGCTTGCATTATGTGTGTGGCGGGAGGCCTTATGCCAGTTTCATTTTCCAAAAAAAATTGCGATTTTCAACTTTTAAAATCTTTTGTTGTTGTTTCAAAGATAAAACTGTTTTTATTTGTTTATACCAGTCCCATGAATGATCCGGAGTTTATTGTTCCTTTCCTAAACTCTGGGTGCCCATAATTTTCCACACGAGCAGTCTAGAGTTGGGTTTTTCAAATAATCAAATAGTAGGTGTAGATTTGGTAGCTTTCAGTCTTTGGGAATCTTCTTCAATTTTTGGATGGATGACCTTGCTTAATTCATCGATGATGGTGGTTCGAGCTTATTGGATTGGAGTCCTCGTAGCTTTTGGGATGAGCTTTTGGTTTGGAGTTGTAGATTTTGAATTCACTTTTCATTGAAGATCATATTTGAGTTATATCTTCCGTTGTTATCATATTCCGTTGTTGTATATTTGTCTCTGATATTGTTATATCATATTGTGTCAGATATTGTATCAACGTTGTATATATTGATATTCATTTTCTTCCGCCATGTTGTTACACTTAATGTGTTATAAGCTCCGGCGAGCCAGATTCGACGTTCGAATATGCGGCATTCAAGTACAAATGAAGTACGGGGGCCGATTTTTGAAGGTCCAGTCAGGATCGTTATAAAAGCTATATAAGATTAAATAATATAAAATGTGTAGATATAAAACTTCATTCATTCAAAAAAGAATAATAACTTGAATTTAAAATTTTAAAACAAAAGATAAATACCAAGCTTTAATTTATAAATATCTTTGAAATTAATTAGATAATAAAGTTTGTTTTCCAATTTTAATATATTAGACTATACATGTTTGTTTATTTATAAATATTTATTTAAAAGTATAATAGTTTGAAAATGAATAATAAGATTTAATACTTTCTTTTAAAATTTTATATATACATAAGGAAATATGTTTCATAATTTGTAATAACCCAAGGTTTAAAATAAAATTTATAAATTAAGTTAAGGATTTAAACATAATTTGAAATTGTTTTAACAAGTGTAACATTTTAAAATAAGAAATTAACAAATGTGAGTTAAAGACAAACATGCATAAACAAGAGTAAATAAATCATCATGCAAATTTTACAAGTGGCAAGATAATAAATTTTCTTTAATTTAGGATTGTAGAAAAAAAATGTTAAGAAAAGTAAAACCTGGAAATGAAACCAGGAAGTCAAAGCCAAAATCAAACTTGGGAAAAATCATCTCTAAGCAAAACAAAGTCCACATTAAGTGTTTCCAGATCTTTAAAAACTAAAGCAATAAAAACAAAAGCAAAAGAAATCAACAATCTTCAACTTACTCAAAACAATAAATCAAAAGAAAATTTAAAAGCTTCAACCTGATTCCGGAGCAGCATCAAGATCAAGTTCAAAACTCAGGATGCCGTACAAAGCAAGTGCAGATTACTTAAAAACAAATCAAAAATCTATTTTCAAAATTCTTCAAGCCTGGAAATAAACTCAAACAAGCAAAAGCTTTCAACCTGGAAAATGAAAATGAGAAAAAAAATGAAAGTTTCAAACCTGGAAGTAAAAGGAAATAGAAATCTGAAAAACAGAAAACAGAGATTCAACTCAAAACATAAGAAAAGCAAATCCAATTTCAAGTTAAATGCAAGTTTCAAATCAAACCAAGTCATTGGTAGATCAGTTTAACTCGAGTCAGATCCCAATTTCCAGTTTCCAGTTTTTAAAATTTAAAAGCTTCTCTATTCTTCCCATCTCTCAGGTGAGCAAACCTAACCTATTATATTTTTTTGTGTTTGGATTGTATTTGAAATGTGTGCTTGTGTAAATAAACCTGCATACATACATACATACATACATACATACATACATATATGCAGATGATGTATGCATGTCTGTAAATATAAATATCTTACTCTGTTCTAAGTCTACAGGTTCAAGAACAAGTAAATAAAAATCTTATCTCCCCATATAAACAACATTAGGCTATGATCATCAAAAGAAGTTTGTTTATATTAACTAGATGTTGTTTTTAAAAATATTATTAAGTATATTAAGAAATAGGATTACTGGAACTAAGAAATAACAGTAGAAATCAAATAATAATTCAAAAAAATTAAAATTCATAAATTCGAGTTGGATTTCATAAATAGAATCGTATTGTAAAATGAGGAATTTAGATAACAATTTCAAGATTTTAAAGTTTAGGATTATCGTGATATTCCGAGTTAAACAAAATTCATATTTTCATCAACTTCTATCGATCAAAGACGAATTGAAGTTCGGGGTCGATGTCGAAGGGTGTTTACGGTTTACTGATCATCAGAAAAATGATCGTTTGATTTGTAGATTGATGAGGAATTTGGGTGAAGCTAAATTAGGGTTTATGCCTAGTTTTTTGTTAATGTCGAAAAGAAGGTTGCTGCATCACCGTGGGTGGATCGGTCGAAGCCGGACCAGGTGGAATAGAAGTGGGAGGCCGAGATGTGTCTGTGGTGAGGTCGGCGTGGTCGATGATAGCCAGGATCGTCGGCGAAGAAATGGTTTCGTTGACTGAGTCGATTCCAAATTGGTGATGGGCAGCTCGAATTTGAACAACGGCGAGTCAATGGGATCTGAGAGGTTGTGGTGATTGGCAAAGGTGTCGGTGATGTGTTAAAGGTGTCGCGGTCGATCGAAGGTGGTCATGGCGGTGTGCACGTGTACATGTTTGTGTTGGAAAGTAAGGTTTGGGAAAGAAGAAGTATACTCGAAGTTGTTCTCGAGAAATTCATGTGTTGACTCCTGAATGGGTTCGTGTATTTTGATGGCATACCGGGTATAAAAATACTTAAATGTAAGTGCTAAAAAGAAAAGTACGGGTTAGTTTTGGTAAAGACTCGAAGTCAACCTCATGTGGTTGCGTTGTTGTCTAGAGTGAAGTAAGAGTTGGCCCGGTTATTTTGCATAAATGTTCAGGTTTTAAATTTTCAAATAAATCAAGTTTTAAAATTTAAAAAAACCAACCAAGTTTGAACCATCTTCTTAAAATAAATTACTTTTACATAAAAATAATGTTGATTTAAAAAGTTTGGATAAATAAGAGATGAATAAATTGTTTTTAACTTGGATTAGTTAAGTTTATTTAAAAAATTTCCTAAGTTCTTAAAAGGGATTTAATTATGTTTAATTAAATATGATTAAGATAAAATGGCTTATCTTAAATAATATTTTAATTTAATTAATTAACTTAAGAGTCTTAAAGTTTATTATTAAAGGTTTATTTTATAAATGAAAGTAATTAAGGGAAATTAATTGCTTAAAAATAACTATTTAATAACTAAAGATAATTACTAAATTAATAAATGATTAAGGTTGATTAATCGAATAATTAAAATTGATTTCTGATTTAATTAATATAAGTGATTAGGGATAATCACTTATGGTAATTAGTTAAGAATGATAATTAATTGAAGAGTGATTTATTTATATGATTAATTAAATGAAGTATAATTAAATAATCTAAAGGATAATTATCTAACGATTAAAAGTTAACTATTTATTTATTTATTAATTAGTAGTTGTTTAATTTATTAATTAAGGTTAATTAATTTATTAATCAGTAAATGACTAAAGGATTATTAATTAAAATGGTTTGTAATTAATTAATATTAATTAAACAGGATTAATAATTTAATCACAAGTGATTAATCTGATTTAAACTTAATCAGATAATTAATTGATCTTACTTATGGATGTTCGAATTGTATTGAATATTTGAAATTGCTTGATATCTCTGTTGTGTGATGCTTTGTGATATGCATTGTTTTAATTCAAGCTGTGATGAATGTAATTTATTTTATTTATGATAAATGTATATTATTTATCTATGTATCTGTGAATAGAAAGTAAGCGTTATAGGAATATACCGCTTATCGATATTGATGTCTTTGAATCTATGATGATTGATGATGTTGCACTATTGTGTGGAATCCCTGGAATAAACTATACACACAAAAATATGGAATTGCACAAGGAAATTGGTTAAGTCATAGATTTTTTGAAATGGTTTTAAATTTGAAGTTTGAATCCAAATGGCATTGGAAATTTAATTGGATTAAATATGAAAAGTTTTTGAAAAGGAGTTTTGAAGATTAAAGTTATTTTGAATAACTTGATAAAGTTTTGAAATTTAAATAGTTTGATTTGAATTTAAGATTTGAAATTGAATTTTTATATTTGGAAATTATGGTCTAAAAAGGATATACAAGCTATAAATGTGGTTATATGGGTTTTAAAACCATTTTAAAAGTATTGTTTTGGTAATTTGAATTTAATCCAAGTTTTATACTTAAAGGGCTTTAGCTTGTATAAATGTAATCAGATTTTTTCGAAACGAAAACTATTTGTTTTCAAATAATGATAGCTTTCACATAATAAAAGAACTTCCAGTTTGTGTTATGAAGATTTCAAGTTTGAAAGTGAATTGTTTTGGAAGCTATGAATAAACCTTTGCGAAAGATTTTTGAACCTTGTTTTGAAATTGAAGAGGATTTTAAATGGTGTATCTTTTATATATATAAAAGATTTGAAATGGGAATTGTTTTGAAAACTATGGATCTATGGAAATGGTTTTGAAAGTTATAATTGAATCTTTGTGAAAGAATTGTGGACTTTGTTTCCAAATTGAAAAGAATCTTGAGGGTGTATCTTTTATAATAAGATATGGAATTGTAAATAGTTTTAAAAACTATGAATTAACCTTTGTGGAAGATTAGTGAACTTTGTGAAGTGAATCTTTTCGTTTAAAGATTTGAAATGGTAATTTATTTAAACTATTTAAAAGAAAAGTTTTAGGTTTTAAGTTGTGACTTAACTGAAATCCCAATATCCATATGTTTTAAAATATTGCGCTCATTATTCAGTTTAGCCGGGAGAGGACTTTGTGTCATATAACTCATTCCGAATAATGATACATCGTTATGGATAGCAATTGAAGACCGGTGGTGAAGACGGGATATTTCCAAACGCGAAAGGATTACTCGTCGAATGTCTCTGCACCGGTTGATCCCCTGTATAGAGATTTGATCACCCTTTGTAATGGAAAGTCCGTACATGGTTAGGGATTACCCGGATTTGCAAGGGCTTCTTTGGAAGTGCCTTCGGTTCTGTTCGAACCCGGAACAGACTTGCATGGATGCATGTCTGACATTACACTTTGAGATGTAAAGCTGGTTTCTATCAAATACATTTCTGTTTGGTGGCGGAGATTTATTCTCTTAGCTTAACACCCTTCTCTGAGATGTACGAGCTCATAGGTTATGTAATTGATGGTTACTAGTGATATATTCCTAATTTGGTAATGTGGCATACGAAGTGCTGCTGATCATTTGTTGATCGAAGCATGGCTTTTGTGAAAAGCGTAGCTTTGTGGACGAGACCTCATCGGACCTCACACCTCGGAAATGGTCGACACAGGAAAGATGCGGCAAGGTTACAGGGGTCGTGCCCCTAGGGTATGTCCATTCCTTCTGGAAAAGGGCGGTATCATGGTATGGAGCCTAGATATTTATCCTATGCGGTTACTGCAAATAGCTTTGTGGTTGTTGGTGTTGAGAGCTCTCGGATAAAGGTCGCAAACGACCAGGGATGACATATCTTAGGTGTTACTCCCAGGAAGGGAGTAAACTGGCCTTGTGTTGGCAGAGAGTCGGGTAAGTTCTCGGGGCGTCCCTCCAGAGGTGTACCCATGTGGCAATAGAAAGTTCCTTAGCCTGACCATTTGTTGGAAATCCAATCACCAATATGCATCTTGTATGGTTTTCGTTGTAGAACCTGCCATTTACTTATGGTGACCACCACTGTTTAGATGGTAGCTATAGTAGGCATAGTTCGAAATGTCTATGCTGGATAAGATTAATTTTATACTTGCAAATGTTTTCCACTATGCATTAATAATAATATCAAAAGGTTTTTGCGTATCAAGCATGTTTGACTATCATAAGGAGAAATCTCCTTCAATTATGCATTTGCATTTTGTGTGCGGCGGGAGGCCTTATGGTAGTTTCATTTTCCAAAAAGCATTGCGGATTTCTTTTGAAATCTTTTGTTTTGCTTTTGATAAAGATAAACTTTTTTTTTGCTCACACCAGTCCCATGACTGATCTGGAGTTTATTTTTCCCTTCCTAAACTCTGGGTGCCCATAATTTTCCACATGGGCCGTCTAGAGTTGGGTTTTTCAGATAATCAAATAGTAGGTGTAGAATTCGATAGCGTCCAGCCTTTGGATTTGGCGATAGCAATTGTTCACTTGGACCAGACTTGCTTTAGTCCAACTTGTTTGGGAGTTCGAGCTATCCTTGGATTAGAGATTTGTGATGGAGTTGCGATATTGGAGTTCCATTTGGAGTTCAAGTTATTTCCGCTGCTGGTGCCTTTGTGTTTTCCGATGTGTTGTTGTAGATCTCTGATATGTATTTGTGATCATTATTGTATATCATTGGATATTGTATCATTGGAGTTATATGATATATTCTTTTCTTTTGCTGTGTTGTTATACTTAATGTGTTATAAGCTTCGACGAACCAGATTCGACGTTTGAATCTGTAGCATTTGAATATAGGTGATATATTCGGCGCCAATTTTTGAAGGTCGAGTCAGGGTCGTTAGATGATCAGTTTGAAATTTGGTAGTCACAAGAGATGCACTAGATTTTTCTTTTTTTGTTGTTGTTAGCATTTGTTAGCATTGGTTTCAACAGTATTTATGTTATCTGAAAACGTACTATTATCTATTCAGTTATTTGAAATTCATTGTTTATTAGTAACAATAATTATTATATGAGTTGTAATATATAAATTTACCAATCTGCGACTTGCAGACTTACATAATAAACTTGCACAATTATATACTAATTCAATTTGATTTAATATTGATTTGTCTATAATATTATATGAGTAGCTATAATAAAGCAATAATTTTTCTAGTAAATGAAAAACAAATGGCAGTAGCATTGATATTTTTTTTATGTAACTGATTGTTGTCATCAAATGATATTTGCATTTTATATATCTAGCGTTGTCCTTATGTAACGATCCTAAATTTTGAACAATTTAAATTGTGAATATTTAATTAATTTTGAATATTTGAATGATAATTTAAACTGAATTTCCGATATAACAATGAAATTGGTGATTAAATATTTAAAATTTAATCTATACAAAGCTGAAGAAAAATTTAAACTTGACTTTGGAGTTGAAATTGAATATTTAATTTGTAATTGAAATTCAAACTAATGACTTAAGAAAATAATTTGGATACAAGAATTTTTATTTATGTAAATTAATAAATTGATGGTTAAAATTTTAATAACATTCTTTTCTTTAGCTTAAATAAAAAAAAAAATCAATACAAAATAAAATAAACAAATACACTTAGTAAAAAAATTTAACAACATAACTTAAACAAAAATTTACAAAACAAAGTAATGAAAATAATTAGACAAAACAAATTGGATTTAGATAAATAGAAAAAAAAAATAAGAGGAAAACTTGTTTATGGTTTGGGCTTTGAAATTTATACCGGCCCACGTTTGAATACTACTGCCTTTATCTTTAACCCGATCCCCTTCCATTTCACTTTACCCGTTCCCATTTTTTTTAACCCTAAAACAAAAAAAAAAAGCACGAGAAAAAAAATATGGCGGCTTCGTTCTTCTCGACTCGTTCTGCTTTGGAAAATTTGGGGCTTTACTTCTCGCGATTCAAAAACTAGGGCTTGTAATCAAATTTGGGGCTATTTCGACTTTGTTATGGTGAGTTTTCTGCTCACGATTAATTTTTAATTCAGGTGTTTAAATTTGTTTGGATTGAATGTTGGTTGCATGCTATGATTTGGTGATTATTAGCTTTCAGTTGCTCGGTTAAATTTGAATTTTAAACTAATAAGAACAGATAACTCACTGCATGTTGGATTGTTGGTTGCTATTCGTTATCACTTGCTCTGATGTTGTGTTTTTGAACTGTTAAGATCAGATTCTACTCAATTTTTGATTTTAAACTAATAAGAATAAATGCTATTTGATATTTGTTTTAAATTGGTAAGAACAGACACTATTTAAATTTTAATTTAAACTGATAAAAACAAATGCTATGAATAACCTGATGAGAACAGGTGCTTCCAAATGTTTGATTTCAGATTGTTGTTTTGAAAATTTGTTTTTCTTAAAAACTGATTTGAACAGATGCTATAAATTTAAATTTTTTTTACTGTTGAGAACAGATGCTATCATTTTAAGAATCTGATGAGAATAGAGGCTATTAAATCTTGACTTGCTTTGTGTTGCTGCATGTGTTGGATCTTGCTTTGTTAATGAATATTTATATGGAAACCTCTGAACCCAAACCTTCTTCTTTGTTTATCCGTGAATCAATCACTTAAGCCTATAATATGTTGTGATGTTTTGGTACCTGAAATTGTTTTTGTTAAGTGATAATGTGTTTGCATGCTTGTTTATGTTGACTGTCCCTCTGTTTTGAAATGCATGTGAGTTTTCTAAGCTCACGATAATCTTCATGCAAGTTTTTGAATTTGTTTGAAGTGAATTCCTTGGTTGCATGCTATGTTTTTGGGGCGATTTGATTATCTTTGGCTCGGCTAATTTAATTTTTAAAACTGATATGCTCAGATTTGTGACTGCATGTTGAATTTTTGTGCTAGTTGCTGTTATTTGCTCAATTTACTTGGATTTTAAATTGGTAGAAACAGATGCTAGTAATTATTTTAAACTATAAGAACAGATTCTACCCATTTGATTTAGTTTTTGAACTGTTAGGAGCAAATGTTTTTTTGATTTCTTTTAAAATTTAAATTTGTAAGAACAGATGCTGCCCAGTCTTAATTTTTAAATTGATTAGAACAAATGCTACCTGACTATTTGTGTTTGTTTTAAAATTGATAGGAACATGTGCTATTGGTGTTTGTTTTAAAAATTGATAAGAACAGATGCTATATTTATTTTGTTATTAAATTGATAAGTACAGATGCTACTAAATATCTTGTTTGAAAACTGTTTGCAAACAATTGCATTATGAATTTAAACTTGCATGTTTGTCCCATGCCTGGTAACCATTAGACCATTTATTATTTTGCACTTGAGTCTTTTGGTACTGTTGTTGTATTGGTGTTGCATTTGGTCTGCATTGTAGTTGTATTCATATATACTTGCTACTGTTGCATTACTTGCTTCACTTGAGTTTTTTTTGTAACAGTAGTCTACTGTGTTCATGCACTTTGGTTTGTGGCAGTTTGCATGTCAAGTTGCATCCATGCTGTTGCACTTGTAGTTGTACCCCATGCTGTTGCACTTGGGTCTGGTCACTGTTCTCTTGGTTGTTCTAGTCTTCATTTCCATTGTTGTTTGCATCCTGATATATGTTGCATTGCAGTTGATTCATTTGGTCATTTGGTGTCTGCATCCTTATCTGTTGCATACATAAGTTTGGCCACTGTTGTATAATTGCATTTGATCTGCACTTGTGTATATTCTCAGGTTGCACACTGCAACTGCACTTGCATTTGTGACCTTTATTTGCCTGTTGTTTGAATTGTGCATTATTCATGTGTAGCTTGGTCATTTTGATGCACTGCCTTGATTTATTTTGCCTCTATCTTTATAGTTACAGGTTCTAAACTTGATTTAAAAATTCAAACTATCCACCTAAGTGTTTTTTTTAGTTTTTAATCCTTAAACAAAATATGTTGTATGTGAGTAACATTTTATATTAAATAAACTTAAGTAGAAATTATTTGCCTGTTTTACTCTAGAAACAAGTGTGTTTGCATGAAAACACAATTTCATACTGGTAGATACATGAATATATTTAGTTGAGCAAGCTGCTGTGAGTTTATTTCTTTCAGTGTGAAGATTTAAGGTTTAACAAAATGTGGCTATGAACATTTGTCAAAGTTTAAAGTTCTATTTAATATGAAAGTTCTGTATTGTCTCTGTGAATTTAGAAAATAAACAAAACAAATCTTATGGGTTGTCTCTGTGAACATTGGAACAAATCTTGATCATTTTGCTGTGTCAATTTGTGTATTCCCTGTTGTTAACTCTGTCTGGTTGATGGGCATGTCACTGACTTGCTGTCTTATTCATCTTGGTTTTAGTTGTTGTAAATCCTATGTGATGTTTGCCTAGTTGTGGTCTTGTTTCATGTTTAATGCAGTGCTTGGTCATTGCACTGGTCATTGCTTGTGAAGTTTGGTATTGCATTGTTATGTACGTGATATGTTGACACATTCACCTATGCTTGCACTACTTCATTCCAATGCATACTCTTGTCTGCAATTGTTCATCCTGAAGCTTGATCATTGTTTCACTTGTCTTCACTTCTGTTTTCTCCTAGTTGCTGTGGCATTGTGCCTTTGGTCTGCATATTGACTGTTGCAGTCCAACTTGTTGTTGGTCTTACTTAAAATTTTGTAGCCAGTTCCCTCAGATACATGTATACTCGTTCAAATTGACACCGTCACTTGTGTTGGTCACTGCCTATTACTGTACATATCCTCTGATACATGTTTGCATTCCATTTGAACTGTGTAGTGTTTTCCCTGTGCACACAGTTCCCAGTTCCCTCTGATACATGTATACTTGTTCAAATTGGCACTGTCCAGTCCATATTGTTGGCATTGAGTTGTGGCACTGATTGTGTAGTCTGCACTGAGCACTTGGGTTTGTATTTGGGTTCTATTACCTCAGCCTTGTGGTCTGCACTACTTGTGTAGCTGGGTTGTTGTGCATACATGTTGATTCTATGGTTGTTGATATGCCTTGTGCTTGTAGTTGTATTTGGGGCTGCTGAAATTGTTGTGCATTGCGGCCTGTACTTGTGCTCTCTGCCTTTGACCTGCTGTGTTGTTTCTGTTCGGGCTTGTTATTGTATCTTTGTGGTCTTTGTGATTACACTCGCACACGTGTTGGCGAGGCAGTGCACACGTGTGTTTGTCAGAACTTAAAAATTTGAAATTGTTAATGTGAAAAATCCGTAATAGATTTTAAATTGATTTATCTGTTTTACCATATCTGTAACCATATTATTCAGTTCATTTCAAATTTATTTACTTGAATAAAGATTAATCCTGACTCGAGTGTTTTTGTGTTTTGCATAAACGCTCGGGTCAGACCGAGTATTTTTACAGCTTGGAGTTTTGCGCGCAGCAAAGTTAGAGAGAGAGGGGAAAGCACAACTAAAGCTTTTCAGAAAATTATTTTTCTTGTACTTAATAAAATTTGTTTCCGCTGTATAAAATGTAACTTATTGTATTAACTCTGATATTTGTATATAAAAGAAAAGTTTGTTTATAAAATATGATTACTATTCTGTGATTCTGTAGCTGATTCTGTTTAAATGTTATAAACTAAATAACAATCCGTCATTTTGAACGTTTCTAGTTGATTTAATTACCGACTAGAGGCGGTCAGGGCGGCGGGTCGTTACAAAGTGGTATCAGAGCTTTGGTTTACACAAAGCTTAGTTTATGGCGTTTAATATGAATAGTTACTAGAATCACTTTAAAGAAAGTGTTTTCAAATCTAAAGAAGTTTAAGATTGTTTTCTTTAAAATAAAAGGTATTTTGAAAATTAGAATTATTTTTGAAGATTCCCCTCTCTAAATTTTGGTTTGCGATAGTTTATATTCGGTGAGGTCTCGTTAGACTTGAGTTTCGATCGTTCGGAAACTCATTATCAAATTGTTGAGATTTATGGAAACTGAAAATATGAGTTAATTGAATTAATGAATTGGTTTAAATTGACTTAAATCAAATATTTTGAATATCTCCCAAGTAGTAATTGGAAAATAAAATGATATGTCAATTTGATTATAATCAAATGGATTATTGAACTATAACTTGGAAATTTAATTTTGAATTCTTTTGAAAATTGATTTCAAATGTGGTGAAGAACGATTTAGTAAATGAATGGATTATAAGTATTTAACTTATAATATGGACTTTTGGTGTATATAACTAAGTTATATAAATTGAATTGAATCAAATTAAGAAAGGAGATTATAAAACGAAGTTTTATAAATAGAAATGGAATTTCTAGAGATGTTTGTAAAATCCGCAAACGACTTATTTTGATAAGTAAATTGTTGTAACTTATTAAAGGAATTATATCTATGGTTTTTGAACGGTGAATAAAATATCAAAAGAGATATGAATCTAATGAAAATTCGAAATAGATTTAAATAGATTCAATGATGCATTTGAATTTGAACGGGCATGGAATTAAGTTGAGTGGAAAACTTAGTATTGGGAATTTGAAATCGGTTTAAAACCAATATTTTTGAAGTGTATGTGGAATTCAAACCATGAATTAAGTTGAAGTTGAAAACTTAAATGGGAATGTTTTTGGGAAGAAACATTATGTAAATGAAGATAATTCATTTTGAAATGTGTTAAGAATCGAAAGCATAGATTTCAACACTTGTTGTTGAAATAGACGTTTTCGAGTGGAAAAATGGAAATGGTAGATTATAACATTTGTTGTTATAGTAAATAATTTCAAAAGGGAAATGATTTTGTTTAGTATTGGGATTTACATATCTATTTTTAAATTTGAATCCTTATACTAGTGGTTTTGAGTCGTCGTAACGATGTTTTACGCAACATTCGTTTTGACTCAAATAAAATGTGTTTAAAAGAATGGTTTTTTTTAAGAATGAATATATACTTGATTTTGGTTTGAAGTATATTGAATATTTTCAAAGTGTTGAAAATAAGTGGATTTGTAAATTACTTATTATTGAATAAGTATGGGTATGTTTTCCTATATGAAATGAATGGTTTGAAATTTTATCTTTTAAAGATAAATTGAAAATGAATAGGTGAAATCGATTTGAAAATCGTATATTCATAGATAATTTGGAAATGTTTCCGTTTAAGGAAATCGCTTTGAAATTTGTTTTCAAAGATTAAAAGGTGAAGAAATGGTTTGAAATTTGTTTTCAAATGGTTAAGTGTGAAATTATATATCTTGTAAAGATATTATTTTTGGGAAATTTGAACAATTAGTTTAATTTGAAAATTTTCAAATGATTGAAATTTGAGCTAAATTGAGTTTAACTTTGTCACCCAAAACAAAGTAAGTTGAACTTTGAATTTTAAATGGATGATTTGGATTGTATGTCTAACGTCGTGAATTGACGACATATCAGTTGATTTCTATTAAATATATATCTGTTGGTGGCGGGGAATTTATTCTCTTAGCTTAACACCCTTCTCTGAGACGTACGAGCTCAGAGGTTATATATCGATAGACATCAATTATGTGTTGAGAATTGACGATGTAGCGTGAAATCCAAATCGAGTGTGTGAAGTCGATAATAAATTGGATTGTGAATGTGTATTAGGTTTGATATAACCTTAAAATTCCAAATCGACTTAGAGGAAAATTTTAAATGGTTAGTGAAATGGAAAATTGTGAATCCTCTATTTGTTATGGGTATGAAATGTTGTGGTTTTCATAACGTATATGTGTGAATACGATAAATTCGAAAACCAATTAGTTTGGAAAAGTAATTGTTGTGGAAAACTTATTTAAGTACATGGGTTGTACTAAGTGTGAAGTGAAATATTATATATGTATGTATAATATTATGTTTTCCAAAATTGAGGATATGGAAAGGTACCTTCCATTTATACTGTGTGACTGTGTGATGGTGATGGAACTCGAGATGAGTATCCATTTAAAAAATCGTAGCTACGTAGTATTTCCATTAGTTGGATGACCATTTATATTTCCATTAGTTGGATGACCATTTATATTTCCATTAGTTGGATGACCTTTTGTATTTCCATTAGTTGGAATGTCCTTTTGGACTGGTATAGTGTGCTAGCGTAATTCGAGGGGCGAGATGCCTATGGTTACAAGCGATTCCACTGGGATAGTGGCGTAACCGCCGAGTATACCGCGATCTAGTTACACTCGGGTGGTAGCGTAATTTGAGGGGCGTGATGCCTACAGTTACAAGCGATTCCACTGGGATAGTGGCGTAACCGCCGTGTAAACTGCAATCTACAAACCAAAGCGTAATTCGAGGGGCGAGATGCCTACGGTCACGAGCGATTCTACTGGGATAGTAGCGTAACCGCCGAGTGAACCGCGATCTTTGGCAACAACCATGGCGAAATTCAAGGGATGAGATATCCACAGTTACAAGCGACTCTACTGGGATAGTAGCGGAACCGCCGAGTAAACTGTGATCCATGGGGGAATGTGCTTTCCATATCCATTTTTAAAAGAATTTTTAAAAGTATTTTCACTGGGAATTGAAGCAAGTATATTTAGTACTTGGGGATTGTTAGACTTGCGCCTGGCCAGCGTATGCCTAATGTCTTTAAGAACGACAGTAGACTTGTTAAATTTCGAGTTAGCAAGTATTTTCGAACTTTAATAGAAAATCAATTATCTAGAATTAGAATTCGCATAATTCCAACCTAATGAATTAAGGAAGAGAATTTTTGAAAGATTTTGAAAGTCCACAGCTTTGGAAAAGTTATAATATGTAAATCTCTAATATAAAGTGTTTTCAAATTTAAAATTTGGGTTTTGTAAGTTGAAAATTTTAGTAAAGATTTTTGTGTCTTGATTGTAGAAAATAATAGACAAAAGAGTTAATTAGCAAAGCTAGCGAGATAAAACAAATAGAATGAATCCTATATTCATTCATCTTTAATAAGTGTTGAACTTGATAAAATTGAGTAAAATATAAATATTAGTGAAATTTTAACAATCATTTTTCCTTACTTGTAATTTCGGGACGAAATTCTTTTAAGGAGGGGAGATTGTAACGATCCTAAATTTTGAACAATTTAAATTGTGAATATTTAATTAATTTTGAATATTTGAATGATAATTTAAACTGAATTTCCGATATAACAATGAAATTGGTGATTAAATATTTAAAATTTAATCTATACAAAGCTGAAGAAAAATTTAAACTTGACTTTGGAGTTGAAATTGAATATTTAATTTGTAATTGAAATTCAAACTAATGACTTAAGAAAATAATTTGGATACAAGAATTTTTATTTATGTAAATTAATAAATTGATGGTTAAAATTTTAATAACATTCTTTTCTTTAGCTTAAATAAAAAAAAAAATCAATACAAAATAAAATAAACAAATACACTTAGTAAAAAAATTTAACAACATAACTTAAACAAAAATTTACAAAACAAAGTAATGAAAATAATTAGACAAAACAAATTGGATTTAGATAAATAGAAAAAAAAAAATAAGAGGAAAACTTGTTTATGGTTTGGGCTTTGAAATTTATACCGGCCCACGTTTGAATACTACTGCCTTTATCTTTAACCCGATCCCCTTCCATTTCACTTTACCCGTTCCCATTTTTTTTAACCCTAAAACAAAAAAAAAAGCACGAGAAAAAAAATATGGCGGCTTCGTTCTTCTCGACTCGTTCTGCTTTGGAAAATTTGGGGCTTTACTTCTCGCGATTCAAAAACTAGGGCTTGTAATCAAATTTGGGGCTATTTCGACTTTGTTATGGTGAGTTTTCTGCTCACGATTAATTTTTAATTCAGGTGTTTAAATTTGTTTGGATTGAATGTTGGTTGCATGCTATGATTTGGTGATTATTAGCTTTCAGTTGCTCGGTTAAATTTGAATTTTAAACTAATAAGAACAGATAACTCACTGCATGTTGGATTGTTGGTTGCTATTCGTTATCACTTGCTCTGATGTTGTGTTTTTGAACTGTTAAGATCAGATTCTACTCAATTTTTGATTTTAAACTAATAAGAATAAATGCTATTTGATATTTGTTTTAAATTGGTAAGAACAGACACTATTTAAATTTTAATTTAAACTGATAAAAACAAATGCTATGAATAACCTGATGAGAACAGGTGCTTCCAAATGTTTGATTTCAGATTGTTGTTTTGAAAATTTGTTTTTCTTAAAAACTGATTTGAACAGATGCTATAAATTTAAATTTTTTTTTACTGTTGAGAACAGATGCTATCATTTTAAGAATCTGATGAGAATAGAGGCTATTAAATCTTGACTTGCTTTGTGTTGCTGCATGTGTTGGATCTTGCTTTGTTAATGAATATTTATATGGAAACCTCTGAACCCAAACCTTCTTCTTTGTTTATCCGTGAATCAATCACTTAAGCCTATAATATGTTGTGATGTTTTGGTACCTGAAATTGTTTTTGTTAAGTGATAATGTGTTTGCATGCTTGTTTATGTTGACTGTCCCTCTGTTTTGAAATGCATGTGAGTTTTCTAAGCTCACGATAATCTTCATGCAAGTTTTTGAATTTGTTTGAAGTGAATTCCTTGGTTGCATGCTATGTTTTTGGGGCGATTTGATTATCTTTGGCTCGGCTAATTTAATTTTTAAACTGATATGCTCAGATTTGTGACTGCATGTTGAATTTTTGTGCTAGTTGCTGTTATTTGCTCGATTTACTTGGATTTTAAATTGGTAGAAACAGATGCTAGTAATTATTTTAAACTATAAGAACAGATTCTACCCATTTGATTTAGTTTTTGAACTGTTAGGAGCAAATGTTTTTTTGATTTCTTTTAAAATTTAAATTTGTAAGAACAGATGCTGCCCAGTCTTAATTTTTAAATTGATTAGAACAAATGCTACCTGACTATTTGTGTTTGTTTTAAAATTGATAGGAACATGTGCTATTGGTGTTTGTTTTAAAAATTGATAAGAACAGATGCTATATTTATTTTGTTATTAAATTGATAAGTACAGATGCTACTAAATATCTTGTTTGAAAACTGTTTGCAAACAATTGCATTATGAATTTAAACTTGCATGTTTGTCCCATGCCTGGTAACCATTAGACCATTTATTATTTTGCACTTGAGTCTTTTGGTACTGTTGTTGTATTGGTGTTGCATTTGGTCTGCATTGTAGTTGTATTCATATATACTTGCTACTGTTGCATTACTTGCTTCACTTGAGTTTTTTTTTGTAACAGTAGTCTACTGTGTTCATGCACTTTGGTTTGTGGCAGTTTGCATGTCAAGTTGCATCCATGCTGTTGCACTTGTAGTTGTACCCCATGCTGTTGCACTTGGGTCTGGTCACTGTTCTCTTGGTTGTTCTAGTCTTCATTTCCATTGTTGTTTGCATCCTGATATATGTTGCATTGCAGTTGATTCATTTGGTCATTTGGTGTCTGCATCCTTATCTGTTGCATACATAAGTTTGGCCACTGTTGTATAATTGCATTTGATCTGCACTTGTGTATATTCTCAGGTTGCACACTGCAACTGCACTTGCATTTGTGACCTTTATTTGCCTGTTGTTTGAATTGTGCATTATTCATGTGTAGCTTGGTCATTTTGATGCACTGCCTTGATTTATTTTGCCTCTATCTTTATAGTTACAGGTTCTAAACTTGATTTAAAAATTCAAACTATCCACCTAAGTGTTTTTTTTAGTTTTTAATCCTTAAACAAAATATGTTGTATGTGAGTAACATTTTATATTAAATAAACTTAAGTAGAAATTATTTGCCTGTTTTACTCTAGAAACAAGTGTGTTTGCATGAAAACACAATTTCATACTGGTAGATACATGAATATATTTAGTTGAGCAAGCTGCTGTGAGTTTATTTCTTTCAGTGTGAAGATTTAAGGTTTAACAAAATGTGGCTATGAACATTTGTCAAAGTTTAAAGTTCTATTTAATATGAAAGTTCTGTATTGTCTCTGTGAATTTAGAAAATAAACAAAACAAATCTTATGGGTTGTCTCTGTGAACATTGGAACAAATCTTGATCATTTTGCTGTGTCAATTTGTGTATTCCCTGTTGTTAACTCTGTCTGGTTGATGGGCATGTCACTGACTTGCTGTCTTATTCATCTTGGTTTTAGTTGTTGTAAATCCTATGTGATGTTTGCCTAGTTGTGGTCTTGTTTCATGTTTAATGCAGTGCTTGGTCATTGCACTGGTCATTGCTTGTGAAGTTTGGTATTGCATTGTTATGTACGTGATATGTTGACACATTCACCTATGCTTGCACTACTTCATTCCAATGCATACTCTTGTCTGCAATTGTTCATCCTGAAGCTTGATCATTGTTTCACTTGTCTTCACTTCTGTTTTCTCCTAGTTGCTGTGGCATTGTGCCTTTGGTCTGCATATTGACTGTTGCAGTCCAACTTGTTGTTGGTCTTACTTAAAATTTTGTAGCCAGTTCCCTCAGATACATGTATACTCGTTCAAATTGACACCGTCACTTGTGTTGGTCACTGCCTATTACTGTACATATCCTCTGATACATGTTTGCATTCCATTTGAACTGTGTAGTGTTTTCCCTGTGCACACAGTTCCCAGTTCCCTCTGATACATGTATACTTGTTCAAATTGGCACTGTCCAGTCCATATTGTTGGCATTGAGTTGTGGCACTGATTGTGTAGTCTGCACTGAGCACTTGGGTTTGTATTTGGGTTCTATTACCTCAGCCTTGTGGTCTGCACTACTTGTGTAGCTGGGTTGTTGTGCATACATGTTGATTCTATGGTTGTTGATATGCCTTGTGCTTGTAGTTGTATTTGGGGCTGCTGAAATTGTTGTGCATTGCGGCCTGTACTTGTGCTCTCTGCCTTTGACCTGCTGTGTTGTTTCTGTTCGGGCTTGTTATTGTATCTTTGTGGTCTTTGTGATTACACTCGCACACGTGTTGGCGAGGCAGTGCACACGTGTGTTTGTCAGAACTTAAAAATTTGAAATTGTTAATGTGAAAAATCCGTAATAGATTTTAAATTGATTTATCTGTTTTACCATATCTGTAACCATATTATTCAGTTCATTTCAAATTTATTTACTTGAATAAAGATTAATCCTGACTCGAGTGTTTTTGTGTTTTGCATAAACGCTCGGGTCAGACCGAGTATTTTTACAGCTTGGAGTTTTGCGCGCAGCAAAGTTAGAGAGAGAGGGGAAAGCACAACTAAAGCTTTTCAGAAAATTATTTTTCTTGTACTTAATAAAATTTGTTTCCGCTGTATAAAATGTAACTTATTGTATTAACTCTGATATTTGTATATAAAAGAAAAGTTTGTTTATAAAATATGATTACTATTCTGTGATTCTGTAGCTGATTCTGTTTAAATGTTATAAACTAAATAACAATCCGTCATTTTGAACGTTTCTAGTTGATTTAATTACCGACTAGAGGCGGTCAGGGCGGCGGGTCGTTACACCTTAGATATATTTGCATCCATAAGTTATTTATTGTTAAGCTTAATTTGTTTTTGAACTTGGAGAATTTAACTCAATGGTTTCTTATTTTACTTCTATTGTCCAAATTTTGCATTGTTTAGATGACTATGCACATTTATTTTATGGTACTACTACATGTAGTATTATATATGTCTTGGGTTGGTACTATCTAAAGGCACATCAATATTCTGTTTTTGTTTAAGTGACACTAAATAAATTTATGATTAAACGCATCATGCTTATTTTTTTCTTTGTAGAAATACCCTTAACAAATTGATTTTGTTTTATTTTAAATATAACCGCTTTAGCTCATTCAAATTTTTGTAAAATTCAAAGCAATTCTAAATCAATGAATAAGGATTTCCATTATGCTTCATCCTTGATTGGGAAATTTTTTTGTAACCAAAATTTGAATTGATCAATACGTCAATGATAATGCGGAGTAAACCAAGAAAACGCAGAGTAAACCAAAAGTTAATTAATCAATCTATTGGTCGCTGCAGAAAATAGTAAAAATATGTTGGTCGCTGCAGACAGTAGTAAAAATATATTATTAAGGTAGCATAATTTATTCATATACCTGATTTTCAAATGCTATAGCATGCTATTAATGCAAACCATTGCACACAATATTAATATATTTTTTGGAATTTAACTTGCAAATACCATTAGATGCAGATTGTTTGTGCACTTCCATAATGATGCGCTTACTGGTTGTGGAACTGCAAATGCTGATTGTTCAACCTGTTTGACTATGTTTACTTAAAAAAATTTGAACCAACATCATGTAACCTATATTTAAACCAAATTTTGAATTAGTCAGTCGATTGGTCATCGCAGACAGCAATAAAAATATATTATTGTGCTAGCATAATTTATTTATGTACCAGTTTTTCAAATGTTATAGCCGGCTGTTAATGTAAGCCACTGCTCACAATATTAATATATTTTTGAAATTTAACTTGCAAATACCATTATATGTAGATTGTTTATGGATTATCACTTTGATCACTTTTTGGTTGTGTATCTGCAAATGATAATCATTCAATCTATTTGCCTAAGTTTACTCAATAACTTTTGAAACAACATTACGTAACCTTAGTTGGGTCATGGGTAGCTTTATGAATGTATTTAATAGTTAGATAGAAGGTAGTTACTTGATACATGTCTTGAAACCAAGGCTAATTTGTCATTACCATTACGTTTTCTTAAAGATATCAACAAATACTATAATATTGTGTTCTTACGTCTAAGAATATTGATGCCTGTTATGAAAAATGTTGCAGGCGAGGTTTAAACTGGATGCAGATTTGCAAAAAACACTAATATTTAAGAAAATGGTAGGTATTTGGTGGGTGCCAAAATGTAGAATAGTTCGCTAAATAGTTAAATCAAAGTCCATGGAAAAAAGCTTCAATTGAAGCCAAGCAACATCAAAAGTATAAATGAGTGGAAGAAATTTATAAAGTCAAAATCAAGTTTGGAATTTCAGGTAAATTTTTATTGTTGTTGTTTATTTCTTTGTATGAAATATAAGAACATAAATGATATAAATAAACAAGTGGAAATTAGTCACAAGGGCCTCTTTAGAAAGTGCAATTAGTTTCTAGGACACACAACTGAAATAATTACTTTTAAGGACAAAATGCAAAATAATTAGTTTTTAAGGCCTAAAAACCAATGAAATTACGTCCTTGAAAGTAATTGGACTGTTGACTTTGTCCTTAAAAGTAATTATTTTGCGGACTTTGGCCTTGAAATTAATTTCTGTGAATGTGTGTCCTAGAAACTAATTGGACAGCAAATTTTGTCCTTATAGTGAAATGGCCCTATAAATATTGTATTTAAATCTCTTATTTTACGTATTAAGCATGAAGAACAAAGCTATTAGAGACAAACATTTTCCACATACATGCAGTCATAAAGGAATGACTCGACTGGGTAAAGATATGGTAAGAAAAAGAGTAAATTTATCTATTGTAATATTTATGAACTTATTACTTGATAAAATTTGTTTTTCGATGTTCTTTTGAATGTAGAAAAAGCAAAACGGTGATTGCTCTTCCGTTACTAGAAGTCAAGTTTGGATCAAATCTCGCACACGGAAAAATGGTGAACCAGTGAATATGACAGTTGTAGATAATGTAGTAAGTTGATCAAAATATGTTTTTCCTTCTGAAATTACAATAAATTGATTTTGACCAATAAGTTTATATAAATTAACTAAGTTATTGCTGTTAATAATAATAATAAAATAGTATTAACCATGTTATCTAGAACTTAACTAAATTTATATAATAGCAAGAATAATAAGGTGACAACCTTTTAAAAGGTAATTCGTGAAGTATGCATTGTCATCTCCTTATGATACTGATTTAGATACACATCACTTCTGTTATACTAGCTGCAATTAGTTTATCCTTAGGACCTTATGTAAGCTTTTCTCTAATTCCATGCTTGTGTCTTGATCAAAACCATGCCACTTCATGAATCAAACATTCAGGCAGTGTAATGTTACATAGCACCACAAACACACACTTGGATTTGTTTATGAAACTATACACACACAACTTTTGCATATGCAAGTATCCTCTTTATACATAAACTATAAATAATTCAAATTCAGCAATATTTAGGTTTTTTAACACTTCCCGTACTTTTAAAACATAAGTTGCATAAATTTTTAAGAAGCTTCCAGTATTTTTTGCTACAATCGTACTACTATAAAACTCCCTCTTACATTTCCTCATCTTCTCTCCATCCAGCAAATTTAATTTCTTCAATCCCTAATATCAATTGATTTTTAATGTATGAGTTTGGTACCGCAATTTCATCATCGCCTACCATCCATCTCTGTAACGACCCATAAATTTTAATAACTAAAATTGTTAAATTGATAAAATTTTGGTAATTTAATATGAAGAAAAATAAACTTTGTAATAAAATAAGGAAGGAATGTTAAAGTGGAAATGCATATTTTATTCGTAATATAATATAAAGGAATGAAACTTATCTGAATGAATTTATTTGAGGATTCAATCATAATAAATGTACACATTTAACAAATTCAATATAATTAAGAACAACTGTTAATACAAAGGAAAGAAATTAATTAAATCCATCAGGTCATTGCTTGATTTCTTGCCTTTTTCTACATGGCCTCTTTATTTCTTGCTTTAGCCATACAAACTCTTTTTCTAGCCGTGTATTTCTTATTTGCAAATCATGTACAAGAATACTTATTTCTCATTTCAAAACTCCTCATTTTCATTTGCATTTAAGAATAAAACATATATACGTTTCTTTCTCCTTAACTTATGTCTTTTCTGTTTCTTAGCATTTACTCTCACTTTGCTTGCCATCCAAACTATCTATGTATCAACCCAAAAAATTTAATAAATTTTTTATTTATTTAATTTAGATAATTTTGTTATTTAAAATATGAATTTATGTGGATTAGAATTCCACACATGAATTAATAAAACATTTTTCCGGAAATGTGAAATTTTTTCAATATGGTCAAACTTTGACTTTTAAATTTTAAAAATTTAAAAGTTTAAAAAATTTGAATTTTATCTTTTATTTTTATAGTAAATAAAATTTTAAGAATACTGCTTTCTGTCCCGTTGAAATTTGATTTATAATGTGAAAATTATGCCTTTTTAACTATTGTGTGTAATTTGTTGTATTTAACAAAATTGTTTACTTTAAATTATATAAATAATATTTTATTTGGTCATGTAATGTTTATGTTTTCAAGGGTAAAATAACATTTTTGTATATATTTCGGTTTTAAAACATTTTTAAAAGTGTAATTGACATTTTCCAGTGTCAGTTGTATTTTGTTTACAATTTCTAATTTCCAACTTCAATTAATTTAAGAAATTCTTTATTTATTTTTATATTTTTCTTAAGAACTTATTTTATTCTCATTCTCACTTTATTTTGTTTCTCAAAAATTTATTTTAAACCATTTTTAAGAAGAGTTGTAATTTCCCAAAGTTAAGTGGATTGTGTTTGCAATTTTCTTAAACTAGTTTCAATAAATTAAGCAATTTCTATAATTTATTTTGGTTAAAGTTTAACATAAATTGAAATTTTAAAACTTTAAATTATAACTTCCAAATCTTTTAATTTAACTGAATATATTTTGTAACAACATTTTATTCCACTTTGATTCTTTTGAATTTTGTTATATACCTTTTTAATTAAGAAATTAATATTGGGTAAAAGTGATAAATAAGAAACAAATAGTTTTAATCACGTTACTTTTGTCAATTATTTGAGCGTACGTTCAATTAAAATTTTGCATCTAGTACGCGCTTATAAATTTCATAACTTAGCTAATAAAATCAAACCTTTTATATAAGATATACATGTGTACAATACTTATTTTGCGGTTATTTTACTGATATTGGTTGTATACTTTTTAAAGTAAGTAATAAATATTGTGTAAGGAAATAAATTTTACGTATATACATCAGTCTATTTGTTAAATGTTAAGTAAATTAAACCAATGTAAACAAATTTAAAATTCAAGTCAAGTAATAAATAGTGTATTAATAACAAGTTTAATTGCGCGTTTAAATGGCGCGTTATTTGATGGAATATTTTAACGTATATTTACTACATAAGAAAATGTATAAATTTAAAAGCGTTACTTTTGTTACGAAATTGGGCGTGTGTTTGATTTAAGTTTTGCGTCTTTAGTACGCATTCTAAAAATTTCTTACCTTATGTAAATAGATAAATTAATCAGTAACCATGCAATTCCAAGTGGGAAAGAAATGAATCCCATAATCGTTCCAATCTCATTTATTACTCCTTTTTAATTATAAATCGCATCTTCCCTGAAATGCAAACACGTTCAAAATTTCTTTTCTTTCTTACCTTAAAATTTCGCATAACCTAATTTGCGCATTTCCTACTTTATCATTTTCTTGCGTTTTAATCAACGCAAGTTTTTAATTATTAAAACACGTTCGAAAATTTCATTATTACTTTCTGTTCTTCTGCACAATCAAATAAAATTTCTTGCCAGTTTCTTTTACACGTGATTTGCGAAACTCAGACTATAAATAAAGACCCACGTTCACGTAATTCACCACCTCAAAATTTTCACTGCATCTTGGCTTCAATCTTCTTCCTCTTTGCTTCCTCCTTGCGTGTGTATCAGGTATGCCGATTTTCTCTTTTATCTTCTTGTTTTTGCGTGTTTCTTTGTTCACATTTACTGTTATCTACAAGTGCCCCCATCACCTTGGCATGACCAACTCCACACCTCCGCCACCACTCCAGTACAAACCCTTCCCCACCCCTTAATTCACCTGATCTGGCTGTGAATTTGAGCAGCTCCCCACCTATAAGCCCTTAGAAGCACTGACGTGCCTATTCCAATATCAATGCATAGTCGAGCCTTGATGTCTAAACTTTTCACTTAAACCCATATTACTGATTTCATATAGCAGTTGTTCACTGGCTTGGGTGCGTGCGTGCATGGCAAAACCTCTTGAAGCCTTGGTTCAAACCAATCAAACTTTTACTTTCATCACTTTTGTTTTAAGAGAGTAGACAAAAAATAGGCATGCGCCACCTTGTATTTTATCACAGCGCATATGCCTATTGAAATTTTATGAAATTTTAGCGACTTGTACATGATTTGGGTCATTTGCCTACTGCCATGACGTGCATGCTGCATATTTTTTTAAATTAGAATGCTATAATATTTTGTTAAAATTGGATAAAAAAAGGGATTTTTATAAGTGTAGTGATATTATAAAAAGTTAAATATGTAAATAAATAAATGTCAAGAATTTAAAGTATAAATTTATTTTGTAAATTTTGATTTGTAAAATAAAATGGGCAGGCCGAGCCTTTGTATTGATGGTTCGAGTCGGGAAGAGGATGGTCGAGCCATTTTTGTTAAATTTTCTCTAATTCAATCTTGTTCCCAATTTGCTATGATCGTAATTAAATTCGAATACTTAGTTTTATTTATTTACCTTATTGGAATCAGTTTGTCTCAACTTTCAATATTTGATCGTGCCTTCTGTACGCTGCTTCCGGTGTGGTTATCATAGTTTTGAATCTAAATCTTCAGCAGCATAGAGGTGAGTATTCTCACCCGACAAACATACTTACAGATCTGTAAATTAATAACAAGTGAAATTGTAGAATGATTTTATTTTATATTTTATTTGCCTATGATAAATTTTATGATGCTAGAAACCCTATTTTGAATTTACACATCATCAGTTATATTATATACTGTTATATTTATGCTGTTATACTATTTATTTAATTATTGTTTTTATCACACTACAAGTTCCCTGTAGAATTAAATCGTTACGGGCTCAAATGATAGGCCTGAACGATATTTATCTACTTATTTATTAAGTCATTTATTTAACTTTGGATTGCGGGTTTGAAATGATAGAACTCGGGATTTTCTTTGTAAATTACGGATTGAAATGATATATTATCCGCACCACTTGACCTAGGATAGAAAATATTATACAGACCCGTGGTTATATATATATATATTTGTAAAAATTTAAGTAATTTAAATTTGTATATTTATTATTTTGATTCGAATTGAATTAAAATGCTTTTTGTGATGTTATTCAAATTGAATATATATATAAATAAATAAAGGGTTAAGTTGGAATTTGGAATATAAACTTATTTTGGAATTTGATTTTTGTAAAGGAAAATTTTCAAGTTAAGTAAATAAAATAAATAAATTTGATATAAATTGAATTTAAATGAATAAATATGGAGTTATTTAAATTTTCTGTAAATTAAAAGGTTAATAAATTAAATATATAAAAGTAAAATTTTGAATATAACTAAACTTGGGAAAAGTGAAGTTTAGTTTAAGAGAAAGGGTAAGTTAAGAATTAAATTGGAAATAAGTCTATTTTTGAAGTGGTAATTAAACTTAATTGTTAAGTAAAAATTTATAGAAACTTTGCACTTGATTTTAATAAGTAAAGTTAGAGAAGTTTGATATTTATTTGCAAAATTTATAAAAATCTTAAATTTTTGAGTAAATTTAAATGACTATTTCAAAGTGGAAGTTTTGATTTTATAAGTTAAATGTCTAAATAAAGGTTTAAATTTTGCTGAAATTATATTGAGGTCTGAAAATTTAGTTTACTCAAATCTGTTGTAAAGGATATTACCGCATTTTGCAAGTGCTGTAGTTGATACAAATGAATTAAGGCCAAACCATTGGGATTTATAGTGGATTTTGTAAGAATAATAACTTCGCTGTTAAATAGTTTAAAGTGTAGTATTTTGATTGAAATATAAATTATTTTTGGAAATTATAACCACGGGTAATAATAATGTTGGTTGTTAAAGAGACCGGGATCGGATATGGGCATACTCTCTGTCGATACCAAAACCACTTTGACAACCGTGTACGCGGTGGAGTTCCCAGAATGAAGTAGGATGGTGGTGACGTTCTTTTAGGTATGTACGTGGACCCGACTCCCATGAGTTGGCATAAGATGGCTAAAAGAGGAGCGATTCTCATGCTAATGAGGTAGCACCTTTGATCGAACGCACTTCTTCATATGTCATTCCATTACTTTGTGATTGTTTGGTCACACCTCTGAATTTGGGAGTGTTGTTCGAGGTGGACGGTAGTAGCAGCTATGCGTCACCACCGGTCCGGATAGCAATTGGTATATCTACCCTGGCATTGCCTAGTTGTGCCGTGTAACCTACCCTAGCGATCCTTATACGATTTTGGTTTTGTACCATACCTATGGAGTGCCCTCTGACGACGCCCAGTACGGGGGAGATTACGGTACTGTATAGACTATGGGAATATATTATATGTTAAGGTGGAAAATGTAAAGCCTTAACACTATTTAAAAGTAAGTTTATTTTACTAATAGACACCATTATAATAGCGAAATATTACTACATAGTACATAGTTTAACGGATCTTTAGAGGATGGGTGGTCCCAAGCATCCTTTAAGTTACTTGCCTTTATATTACAGTTCACTTGAATTAGCTTACACTGTATAGTATGTGTAACGACCTGTAAAATTCGATGGTTTAAAATGAGTTATTTAATAAGATTTTTAATTTAATTTGGAAAGAAATAAAGTCTTAAAATTTATATTGGAGCGAATGTAGAAATTTGATGAAGCAATTGTAATTAAACGTTAACAATATAATATTTATATGGAAAATAAATTGAAATAATATAAATTGTCATACTTGGTTATAGGTTTAAAATAAGAAACCAATAGAAAGGTTGAATGTGTGAAATATTAATAAAAATATTAACTAGAATGGAATTCATTAATATAATAATGAATAGTGAAAATGGTTACATTTGGTTTTAAAATAGAAAAGGAGTAAATAAAAGTAACTGTTGAACAAACCAATGAAATAGTTGTAGATAAGTAACTATAATAAGTGTTGTTGATAATAAACGTACTTAAATGGTAATAAATTGAATATAAGGAAACAAAGGCATTTATTGGATTAATTAATAAATTCATGAAAAAAAACATCAATGTCCTGTAGGTGATTTATAATATTGTTGGAAGTGATAACTTATTAAGTACGAAACCAAGGAAGTAAATTAATTAAGAATATAATTAGTAATTAATATACATACTTGGCAAATATAACTAAATAGTATGAAATAAAGCATGCATTTATGATATGAAATATAAGACAATGTTAATTTCACCTATAAATGTCAATTTATTTAATAGCAGGGTTTTAAATCAAGTAAAGGATTTGTTAAAGTTCAATTGATAATTTATAAAATTTAATGTGAATTTAATTACAGTTAAGTGACCTAATTGTGCAGTTAGGATAAATTGATTTGTCATAAAAGATTGCTAATTCCAGAGGATGTAACCAATGTTTATTACATTCATAATATAACAAGTTGGATGTATTGTAGTAAATGGAATTTAAATAGGGATATAAATGCAATATGATATAGACCATGATAATTGTACCGTAAATTGAAATTGATTGAATAACTAAATCTGTGCATACCCAATTAATTGAAACAGATGGTAAAGTTTTAATTGATTGAAATCAGCAAATTGGAAATTAAATTCAAGTTATAATAATTGTTGAAATAATACGGAGTAAAGTTGTAATTTGACATAATCGATGATATGTAAGAAATTTTATTTCAGTCAATTGTTAATAGGTTATGAATGGGAGTAGATTTGACTTATTGTGATAACTATTAATTGTTTACCTATGTATATAATTTTATGAATTAGATCAAAACCCATTTCAATAAAACGTAATTATTCACTACGTTGATATAAGTTCAGTTGATTACTGGAAAATATCAGGGAATTGGATTTTTCAGTAATGTAAAATTTACCCATAAGATAATGATTGACTGAATTTAAAGAATGGAAAGTAAAAATTTTAAGTTAATTGAAGTATAAAAAAATTCAATAATTGAATTAATGGCAATAAATGAAATTTAACACTAAATTATTATGTTAATAGAAAGTTAGATGGAATGTAAGAATATTATGGTAATAGTTTGCAAATTCGATGTTAAATTTTATCCGTTTAAGAATAATGAATTGGATAATAAGAATGAATAGTGAATTCAATGGAATTATTAAAAGGTAAAATTATAATTGATGAACATAATGAAATTGGGATTTACACCGAAATTTATGATTGAATCAACATTTAAATTGACATCTAAATTGGTTTAAATCACTGAGATTGTTTAAGAAAACAAAACTGATAAGATTTGTAAATTTTGGAAGTGAAAGTGAAAAGGTGATTAAATTAATGAATTTTTAATTAATTTAATTAATATAAAATTTGCCATTTGGGCCAATGACTCGGATTTCGACGAAACAAGTTTCATCGCATCTGTAACAGTGAATTATTGTAGGATTTCAAGTTTCGTATCGATCGGACTTGTCGTTTGATCGTACGAACGCAAAACGCCTTGAAATCGATTTAATTGAAATCAATTAAAATCAATTTAAAAATATTGATTTCAGCATAACTTCTTCATACGATGGAATTTGGACGTGAAACTTTTTCCATCGCGTCCAGAATATTTTAAAACATCTATTTTGATATATGGTTTGACCAAATTTCGTTCCGGTGTCAGAACGGGCTTTTTGGGCCAATTATCGTTTAGCACGTTGTAATTCAGATCCATTTGTCTATTCCATTTTTATCTATAAATACCCTGCTAAACCCTAACTTCCACCTATTCTCATTTATCTGCGCTTAAAATTTCATCAGCTCCTCCTTTTCTTCCAATGGCTGCAAACCCTAGATCCAATTTCAATTTCAAAAATCAAATCCAAGGCCTAAAATTCAAACTCCATAGAAAAATTTTAAAAAAATATATTATGAAGCTCTCGAGTAGAGTAAATCTCTGGTGGTGCTTGTTTTTCGATTCAGTTTGTCATTTGACCTGTAAAAGTCAGTGAAGTTTCGGCCGTTCATTATCGCCGAAATTCAAAGCCGTCGGATCGAAAATTCCCTTCTGGATTTTATAGAGATTCTCGAGCGGAGCTCATCCATGCAAGTTAATTGGAGATTTAAAGGTTAGATCGTCGTAAAATCAGGGTTTAGGGTTTGGAACCCATAGTCATCGGCGGCGGCGGCTTCACTGGAGGAGCTCGGGGAGGGGGGGGGTTGCTGGGCGTCGTGCAGTGGCGGTCTCATCGGAGTTGTCAAGATGCGTGGCACGTTGATTGGAGGGCCGAGACGACGGCGTCGTGCGTGGCTTCAGGTGTCGTGTATGTGGTCGGGTGCTGTAGGGTTACGCGGTTTCACGTGGGAAGAAAGGATGTGGCACGGTATTTTATTATTGTTTAATTTATTTTGTTAATTTCGATTTCAATTAGTTCTAATAACCATAACTCGTACATACTAACTCCGTTTCACGTGCGATTTTTTTCTTTAGGATCGTAATAAAATTCCGGACGATTTGGCGCCGGTTTGGATAGATTCTGAGACTGTGAAATTTTTGGGTTTAAATTGGATTTGAATTCAATTTAAATTCAAAAGGTGAGTGTTTTAACCCACTCACAATTTCTAAAATTTCTTATGTTTGTTAAATTGATTTATAATGTGTTTAGAAATTTGTTTATAGCTGTTTGGCATATATTTCATCATTATCTCAGTTAATTTGCATCCATATAATTTACTTGTTATTTAATTCATTTTTGCATATAAACTGCCAGTTAAAATTTTTGTTAAATTTATTATTGCATATAAACTGCTAGTTAAATTTGTTTATTATTGCATATAAACTACAGTTAAACAGTTATTTAATTAATTATTGAAAAATTAACTGCCAGTAATTAATTATTATTTATTAATGTGATTGTTTGAATTGGATGATAAATTGATAAATGTTGATGATTGATATGATGGATGAATGGATGCTCTATTTATATTGTATAAACTGCAAGTTATTATGCATTTTCATTTCATTCGGGATTGCGGTTTGAAATAATGTACAACCGCATTTTTTTATTTTTAAATTGCGGATTGAAATGATAAATATCCGTATCACTTGACCATAGGATAGAAAATTATATACAGGCACTGCGGTATATATATAAAATATTTTGAAATGATTTTCTATGGTTTTGGAAAGAATACGGTTTAATAAATATTAAATTTTGATATAGATATATATAGTAAAAATTCAAGCTAAGTAATGAAGTTGATTTTGTTTATATAATATGGTTAAGAATATATTTGAAATTCTATTGTATATAGAGTTTATAATAACTCAAATAAAAGTAAGGTTGAAGATAAATGTGAATATGATTTGAATTAAAGTATTTAAGAATTTTCCTCAAAAAATTTATTTGAAATGTAAATAAATTAAGATTTAAAAGGTATGATCTTATGACATCATTTTTGATTTGGGGATTCAAACGAATATCAAATTAATTTAAAGAATATTATCAAGTTAATTCAATTAAAAGAATATCCTGTTATTGAAGTTTAAGGGTTTTACCTGAATAATATTTGTTTAGCAAGTAAATATTTCAAATTTAAACAATAGGAATTGGATTTGATATATATTAAATTATCAAGAATCCATTTTGAAATAGTGGAATATTTAAAGATTTAAATATATGAACTACAAAGTTTTGAAATATAGAATATTTAAGCTTTGAAATATATGGGAATTAAAATGGTTTATTTGGAGGTTCAAATTTGATATTGAGAATTTATTGTGAAATTTAAAGAAGCTGTTTATTTCATAAAGTAATATAGCATTTAAACCATTTAAGTATTAAAAATCATGTTTCGAAGCTATGGGTTTAAGGTATATATATTTGAAGGTACTATGATTTTTGAAAAAAAAGATATACTTGAAGTAAAAGTGATATCATATTGATTTGGTTTTAAAAGAAGAAATAATATCGTAATATTATGGTTTTGAAATGGATATATATTCTGGTTTTAAAGTATAAATTATTTTGAAATAATCGCGGTGTTGTAATAACGTTTGGTTGTTGAAGAGACCGGGATCGAAAGTTGTCATACTCTTTAACTACCATGTACGCGGTGGAGATTCTAGAATGAAGTAGGATGACGACGATGTTTCCTTTGAGGAAAATACGTGCACCCAACTCCCGTGAGTTGGCATAAGGTGGCTAAAACAGGAGCGATTGATGGTTTAATTTAGGTAGCACCTTTGATCGGACACGTCCCTTCGATATTCTACTCTGACTTTGGTTTATTCGGCGGCCACTTTTGATTTCTTTGATTTGGAGGTGTGGCTCGAGGTAGGCGGTAGCTGCGGCTATGCGTTACCATCGACCCAAAAGCGTAATTGGTATATCTACCATGGCATTGCCTAGTTGTGCTGTGTCACATACCCTATCACGCCTTGTACGAGTTTGGTTTTCTCCCGTGGCTCGTGGGGTATTTAGGGTAGTCTCCCGATCTGGAGATGCGCTGATACTGGATGGACTACTGGGACTATTACGTGTTAAGGGTATATGGGTAACCCCTTAATGCTAAGAAAAAGTAAGTTTATTTTATAATTAGGCACTATTATAATAGCGCAATATACTACATAGTAAATAGTTTAACGGATCCTTAGGAGATTTAAATCCTGAGCATCTCTTGAGTTACTGCACTCATATTTATTTCTGTTAATTTAACTCACATAAGATCTTTTAGTTCTGACTTGAGTGTCAGTCCGAGCGTTTCAGGATTTGAAGATTTAGCTATGGAGGACGAAGACGAAGATTTGTATTATTATTATTTATATTATTGCACTACACTCATACTGTTCCGCTGCATTGTTATTGGTATGTGCAACTCTGATATGTATTATATAAATATAATCAAATATTTTTGTAAACCGATTTATAAAATGTATATTTGATTATTATATTTTATCCTTCCGTTGTGAGATTCTGTTTTCTTTTTATTTCTTTCTTGTTCTTCTTATTTACCCCATAACAATCCGTCCTTCCGTATGGTTTGAATCGACATGTGTGTCGATTTAAAGTGTGCGAAAAGGCGGGATGTTACAATGTGGTCTAACTCTTTATTAATAGGGTAATAATACCCTATGGGAGTCGCTGAGCGTATATATGAAAGAGCGTATTTGTTAGTGTTATAAAAGGTTTTAACATTGTATTAATCTGTTCTGTTTTGTATTTATAATTTTCTGGTTGGTGCATGGGACGCTGTGACATCAATAGTGATTTCTAAACACTTAATAGGATAGACCGACATAATATTTGTTTTTAATATAGGTGAATGAAATAATTTTGCCTAGTATATTGTATGTATATATATATATATATATATTTAGTTGCAATATATTGGTTGTCAGGCAAATGAAATTTATAAATAATAGCTGAATTAAGATTGAAAACAAAATGAATAAAAATTGAAAATTTTAGAACTTAAGTTCCGGGCTTTTCAAAATTTCTTTCAAATGATTTTGGAATATAATAATAATATTTTAGAAGTATTTTGATATAAATATCTAAAAGAATTGTTCAAGAAGATTTTGGAAGAAATAAGTTTGTACTTCCCTCTCTGTTGCTGGAAAATATTTTTGGTGATGACGACGGCCGCATCATCGACATTCATTTTCGAGTTTCGAAGGGGGAAGACCACTATGGTAGTTTTACTATAGATTTATTTTGATAAACAAAAGTGAATTTTATTTTGTTTAAATATAATTGGACTTATAGGTTGTAAGTATATATTTATGTATTATTTTAAAATGATTTGAAATAAAACCCGGTATTTAATTCTTAAGTTTCCATTAATAAATAGTTTCAATTACTGTAGTGAATTGAAACGAAGCTAATTAATAAATTGAAGCCTCTAAAAGAAATAAGAGATTTAATGCTAGGTTATAAATAGTATTAAATGAGATTTGAAATTGGAACATATGAAATAAAGGATATAATTATTGAACATTTAATAAATTTTAAAAGAATTAAGAAAAACTTGTATAACTTTCAATTACATTCTTAAAGACATATATATAACTTACCAATTATTAAAAGTTGAAATGTTTAATAAGAAAATGTAATGGGAAATCTTACAAGTAAAGCTTGAGGTGATGAAAGTATTCAATGAATTTTCTGTTATAAATGAGGTCATGCAATAATAAATGAATGAATAATTGTAATAAAATAAAAGGAACTGGCATGACCTGAGTTAGTGGAAATGAATAAATTGTACGTAATAAGTGAAAATAAACGAAACAAACAGTGAATGAGTAAATGAAATTAAAGTTTGTTAGAAATAAATGAAAATAAAAAAGATAAATCATTGTATAAATAAAAAGGAAATCAAACAACAAATGTATGGAATAAAATTAATAAGAATGAAATGGTTGTTTAAATGGTTGTTTGTTTTGGTTTATGATTGTTTGGGTAAGGAAACTTTAAAATTGTTTGGATGTATGAATAATCTATTTAGTTTCACCTAAGACTGTTGAGTGAAGGGTACACTTAGTAGTTTATTCTTCATTCTGTACAATTTAAAGTTTGAACCTGAACAACTATTTGTTGAGTTTGATATGAATGAATGATTGTTCTATGGTCATATGTCTTGTTGCAAGTGTTTGATGTTGTATTGATTTTGTTTATTGATGGTTGTTTGTATTGAATTGGATGTTTATGGTTGAAACCATTTTTAATATTTCATTTTATATAATCGTAACTTTAATCAAATTATATAAGTGAAATACAGGTTATGGAAGCAATTGCTACTGCTTTTGGTTTCATAATTAAGCGTTAATTGCCCGACGAATAGGTATGTTTCTCGGATTACGTTTTGTAGCGCTATTTTATATATTTTTCCGGGTTGGGGTATAATGTTTTGGATATTATATGTGATATTTTGTTATAATTGATATTATATTTTCTTCCGAGTCTCTCCGTACAAAGGAGACACTGCCAAAATTTTCCGTAAATGTTGGACTTAGAAATATTGTGAAAATGTTTTCCAAACTCTATAAATTTAAATATAAAAGGATTTAATGGTTATAAATTGGTATATTTTATCTAAATTAAATAATTTTGAAAAAATTTAATTGTTTATAAAGTTAATGTTTTGAATAAGACATATTGATTCTTAATTCTTCTTTTCCCTTCTTTTCCTTTTCGGGGACGAAAAGTTTTGAGTGGGGGAGAGTGTAAGGACCAGTAAAATTCGATGGTTTAAAATGAGTTATTTAATAAGATTTTTAATTTAATTTGGAAAGAAATAAAGTCTTAAAATTTATATTGGAGCGAATGTAGAAATTTGATGAAGCAATTGTAATTAAACGTTAACCATATAATATTTATATGGCAAATAAATTGAAATAATATAAATTGTCATACTTGGTTATAGGTTTAAAATAAGAAACCAATAGAAAGGTTGAATGTGTGAAATATTAATAAAAATATTAACTAGAATGGAATTCATTAATATAATAATGAATAGTGAAAATGGTTACATTTGGTTTTAAAATAGAAAAGGAGTAAATAAAAGTAACTGTTGAACAAACCAATGAAATAGTTGTAGATAAGTAATTATAATAAGTGTTGTTGATAATAAACGTACTTAAATGGTAATAAATTGAATATAAGGAAACAAAGGCATTTATTGGATTAATTAATGAATTCATGAAAAAAACATCAATGTCCTATAGATGATTTATAATTTTGTTGGAAGTGAAAACTTATTAAGTACGAAACCAAGGAAGTAAATTAATTAAGAATATAATTAGTAATTAATATACACACTTGGCAAATATAACTAAATAATATGAAATAAAGCATGCATTTGTGATATGAAATATAAGTCAACGTTAATTTCACCTATAAATGTCAATTTATTTAATAGCAAGGTTTTAAATCAAGTAACGGATTTGTTAAAGTTTAGTTGATAATTTATAAAATTTAATGTGAATTTGATTGCAGTTAAGTGACCTAACTGTGTAGTTAGGATAAATTAATTTGTCATAAAAGATTGTTAATTCCAGAGGATGTAACCAATGTTAATTTCATTCATAATATAACAAGTTGGATCTATTGTAGTAAATGGAATTTAATATTCAATCATTTGAAATTAAGATAAATAGGGATATAAATGCAATATGATATAGACCATGATAATTGTACCGTAAATTGAAATTGATTGAATAGCTAAATCTGTGCATACCCAATTAATTGAAACAGATGGTAAAGTTTTAATTGATTGAAATCAGCAAATTGGAAATTAAATTCAAGTTATAATAATTGTTGAAATAATACGGAGTAAAGTTGTAATTTGACATAATCGATGATATGTAAGAAATTTTATTTCAGTCAATTGTTAATAGGTTATGAATGGGAGTAGATTTGACTTATTGTGATAACTATTAATTGTTTACCTATGTATATAATTTAGTGAATTAGATCTAAACCCATTTCAATAAAACGTAATTAATCACTACGTTGATATAAATTCAGTTGATTACTGGAAAATATTAGAGAATTGGATTTTTCAGTAATGTAAAATTTACCCATAAGATAATGATTGACTGAATTTAAAGAATGGAAAGTAAAAAATTTAAGTTAATTGAAGTATAAAAATATTCAATAATTGAATTAATGGCAATAAATGAAATTTAACACTAAATTATTACGTTAATAGAAAGTTAGATGGAATGTAAGAATATTATGGTAATAGTTTGCAAATTCAATGTAAAATTTTATCCGTTTAAGAATAATGAATTGGATAATAAGAATGAATAGTGAATTCAATGGAATTATTAAAAGGTAAAATTATAATTGATGAACATAATGAAATTGGGATTTACACCGAAATTTATGATTGAATGAACATTTAAATTGACATCTAAATTAGTTTAAATCACTGAGATTGTTTAAGAAAACAAACTGATAAGATTTGTAAATTTTGGAAGTGAAATTGAAAAGTGATTAAATTAATGAATTTTTAATTAATTTAATTAATATAAAAATAGCCATTTTGGCCACTGACTCGGATTTCGATGAAACAAGTTTCATCGGATCTGTAACAGTGAATTATTGTAGGATTTCAAGTTTCGTATCGATCGGACTTGTCGTTTGATCGTACGAACGCGAAACGCCTTGAAATCGATTTAATTGAAATCAATTTGAAAATATTGATTTCAGCATAACTTCTTCATACGATGGAATTTGGATGTGAAACTTTTTCCATCGCGTCCAGAATATTTTAAAACATCTACTTTGATATATGATTTGACCCTATTTCGTTCCGGAGTCAGAACGGGCTTTTTGGACCAATTATCGTTTAACACGTTATAATTCGGATCCATCTGTCTATTCCATCTTTATCTATAAATACCTGCTAAACCCTAGCCTCCGCCTATTCTCATTTGTCTGCGCGTAAAATTTCATCAGCTCCTCCTTTTCTTTCAATGGCTGCAAACCCTAGATCCAATTTCAGTTTCAAAAATCAAATCCAAAGCCTAAATTTCAAACTCCATAGAAAAATTCGAAAAAATATATGTTGAAGCTCTCGACTAGGGTAATTCACCGGTGGTGATCGTTTTTTGATTCAGTTTGTCGTTTGACCTTTAAAAATCAGAGAAGTTTCGGCCGTTCATCATCGCCGAAATCAAAGTCGTCGAATCGAAAATTCCCTTCTGGGTTTTGTAGAGATTCTCGAGCAGAGCTCATCTATGCAAGTTAATTGGAGATTTAACGGTTAGATCATCATAAAATCGGGGTTTAGGGTTTGGAACTCATAGCCACCGGCGGCGACGGCTTCACTAGAGGAGCTCGTGGGGGGGGGGGCGCTGTGCGTCATGTAGTGGCGGTCTCATCGGAGTTGTCAGGAGGCGCGGCGCGTTGATGGTAGGGCCAAGATGACGATGTCGTGCGTGGCTTCAGGTGTCGTGTATGCGGTAGGATGCTGTAGGGTTACGCGGTTTCACTTGGGAAGAAAGGACGTGGCACGGTATTTTATTATTATTTAATTTATTTTGTTAATTTTGATTTCAATTAGTTCTAATAATCATAACACGTACATACTAACCCCGTTTCACGCGCGATTTTTTTCTTTAGGATCGTAATAAAATTCCGGACGAGTGGATGGATTCTGAGACCGTGAAATTTTTGGGTTTAAATTGGATTTGAATTCAATTTAAATTCAAAAGGTGAGTGTTTTAACCCACTAACAATTTCTAAAATTTCTTATATTTGTTAAATTGATTTATGATGTGTTTAGAAATTTATTTATAGTTGTTTGGCATATATTTCATCATTATCACAGTTAATTTGCATCCATATAATTTACTTGTTATTTAATTCATTTTTGCATATAAACTGCCAGTTAAAATTTTTGTTAAATTTATTATTGCATATAAACTGCTAGTTAAATTTATTTATTATTGCATATAAACTACAGTTAAACAGTTATTTAATTCATTATTGAAAAATTAACTGCTAGTGATTAATTATTATTTATTGATGTGATTGTTTGAATTGGATGATAAATTGATAAATGTTGATGATTGATATGATGGATGAATGGATGCTGTATTTATATTGTATAAACTGCAAGTTATTATACATTTTCATTTCATTCAGGATTGCGATTTGAAATGATATACAATCACATTTTTTTATTTTTAAATTGCGGATTGAAATGATAAATATCTGTATCACTTGACCATAGGATAGAAAATTATATACAGGCACCGCGGTATATATATAAAATATTTTTAAATGATTTTCTATGGTTTTGGAAAGAATACGGTTTAATAAATATTAAATTTTGATATATATATATATATATATAGTAAAATTTCTTGAATTTAGCTATGTATAAATTTGTTTCGAATTTTAAAATAAGCTAAATAATAAAGTTGATTTTGTTTATATAATATGGTTAAGAATATATTTGAAATTCTATTGTATATAGAGTTTATAATAACTAAAATAAAAGTAAGGTTGAAGATAAATGTGAATATGATTTGAATTAAAGTATTTAAGAATTTTCCTCGAAACATTTGTTTTGAAATGTAAATAAATTAAGATTTAAAAGGTATGATCTTATAACTTGATTTTTGATTTGAGGATTCAAACGAATATCAAATTAATTTAAAGAATATTATCAAGTTAATTCAATTAAAAGAATATCCTGTTATTGAAGTTTAAGGGTTTTACCTGAATAATATTTGTTTAGTAAGTAAATATTTCTAACTTAAACAATAGGAATTGAATTTGATATATATTAAATTATCAAAGAATCCATTTTGAAATAGTGGAATATTTAAAGATTTAAATATATGAACTATAAAGTTTTGAAGTATAGAATATTTAAGCTTTGAAATATATGGGAATTAAAATTGTTTATTTGGAGGTTCAAATTTGATATGGGGAATTTATTGTGAAATTTAAAGAAGCTGTTTATTTCATAAAGTAATATAGTATTTCAACCATTTAAGTATTAAAAATCATGTCTCGAAGCTATGAGTTTAAGGTATATATATTTGAAGGTACTATGATTTTTGTAAAAAAAAAGATATACTTGAAATAAAAGTGATATCATATTGATTTGGTTTTAAAAGAAGAAATGATATCGTAATATTATGGGTTTGAAATGGATATATATTCTGGTTTTAAAGTATAAATTATTATTTTTTATTTTTTTGGCAAGGCCAGCCGGTTTTATAGTGGACCGTCCACTTTTTATTACGAATGTAATAAAAGTTGAAGTACATGAGTAAGGTAAAAGCACCTTAACTACTAAATAAAATGGAAAATACAGCACAGGTATGTGACAGACGTGTCACAGAACTAAAGAATCTCGAGAGCTAGGGCTCCTCCATAATGGAAGAGTCACCAATGACAACAAACACCAAAGGATCCTTGCCACAACGACCAGCATAGGGGCTAAAACGGATAGCAAGACTAGGGTCGTAACCCATAACATCAGGAGAGTAGATGAAGGAGCGATCCCAAGAAGAGTCGGCTAGAATGGCAGAATTCTTGCTCGCATAATCACCATCCATATCAAGAACTAGGGCATCCCCAGACTTAATGTAATATAGGCATCTAAGGTCCATCTGATCATCGGAAATAAATCTGAAAAAAGAATCATTCTCTGGGCTAAATCTCACATCAGAAATAAGGTCAACCCAACACCTTTCAGGATCTTCCCAAACAATCCGGGAAGAATCAGAAACAACCTGGGAATCAGGGGAATCAGAAGCCTCAACAGGAGAATAAAAAACACCACAAGGGACAATCAAAGCAGTAGGGGAGGGAGGCCTAGCGTCAGGAACCAAAGGCGGACCCTGGTCAGGGAAAGGAGCAACAGGGGTTGGGTTAGAAGGAGGGACAACCTTGGGAACCCATTTCTTAAGCGGGGGCCGAGGCAGAGGGATCTTGGGAGCAGCAGCAGAGACAACAGAATGCGATAAGGCAGGAGCTAGATGGCCGAAAGAGTGACAGGTGGAACAAATATCAGGAACCCAACCGTAACGAACACGGACAACCGCAACATGTCCAACAGCAAGCTGAACAGGTATTGCCGATGAAAGAGGCTTATCAGGGGAGATCTCGACCAAAGCCTTAGCATACACCAACTTCTCCCTCGCTACAGTGTTTGTATCAAAACATTTCAACTTACCAATGTTACAAGCAAACCAATTCAAACCAAGTAATGGTTGGATAGCAGAAGGAATTTGCGAAAAGTAAACCCAAATAGGGACAGATAGAACTTGCTCACGGGCACTAGCCACAGTCGGAGACCAAGGAGTAATAGTAAAGGGTTGTCCATCAAAAAAGGAAGGCTCGGCCTCAAGAACACGACGGCGTTCCTCAGGAGAGGAAAATTTAAGGAAAAACATGGAATCAACTATTTTGACACTCAATTCGCCACGAAGTTTCCAAGCCCTATGGCATACCGAAACCGCATCACGCAGGCGATGATTAGGGTCCAGAAAGAAACCAACTAGATAATCTGACCAATAATCCATACCAGCTTGCATAACAATAGGGGGTGGGATCATAACCCCATTCTCCTCAACAATGTCAAAAACAATCGGTTTATAGTTACCAGCATTACTCGGGAGAGAAGAGAAAAGAGAGGACCAAAATTCGGAGCCATAGGCATTACAATAAGCACCTGATGTGCTACCCATTGTTATCCCATTATTATCCTTTAAGAACACAGCTGCATCAACACATACATCAGCTACCACCTCACCACCATTCGGCACCACTATAGAGTGTATAACATTCAAATTATCATCGCATACAGCATTACCATTTGGAGCAGTCTTACCCCCCAAACAATTATCAAGAATTTCAGTTCCAACAGTAGCCAAATTAGTAGCTATAGGAAGTCCAACGTCCATTCTCAACCAAGCAGAAGTAGAAGTTGATGCTAGGAAGTATAAATTATTTTGAAATAACGGCGGTGTTATAATAAAGTTTGGTTGTTAAAGAGACCGGGATCGGAAGTTGTCATACTCTTTGCCAACTGCGAAAACCACTTTAACAGCCGTGTACGTGGTGGAGATTCCAGAATGAAGTAGGATGACGGCGGCGTTTCCTTTGAGGTAAATACGTGGACCCAACTCCCGTGAGTTGGCAAAAGGTGGCTAAAACAGGAGCGATCGACGGGTTAATTGAGGTAGCACCTTTGATCGGACACATCCCTTCGATATTCTACTCTAAGTTTGGTTTTATTCGGTGGCCACTTTTGACTTCTTTGATTTGGGGGTGTGGCTGGAGGTAGGCGGTAGCTGCGGCTACGCGTTACCACCGACCCGCAAGCGTAATTGGTATATCTACCCTGGCATTGCTTAGTTGTGCCGTGTCACCTACCCTATCGCGCCTTGTACGAGTTTGGTTTTCTCCCGTAGCCCGTGCAGTATTTAGGATAGTCTCCCGATCTGGAGATATGCTCATACTGGATGGACTACTGGGACTATTACATGTTAAGGGCTATATGGGTAATCCCTTAATGCTAAGAAAAAAGTAAGTTTATTTTACAATTAGACACTATTATAATAGCGCAATATACTACATAGTAAATAGTTTAACGGATCCTTAGGAGATGTAAATCCCGAGCATCTCTTGAGTTACTACACTCATATTTATTTCTGTTAATTTAACTCACATAAGATCTTTTAGTTCTGACTCGAGTGTTTTTGTCTTTTCAAATTCGCTCGGGTCAGTCCGAGCATTTCAAGATTTGAAGATTTAGCTCTGGAGGACGAAGACGAAGATTTGTTTTATTGTTATTTATATTATTGCACTACACTCATACTGTTCCGCTGCATTGTTATTGGTATGTGTAACTCTGATATGTATTATATAAATATAATCAAATGTTTTTGTAAACAGATTTATAAACTGTATATTTGATTATTATATTATCCTTCCGCTGTGAGATTCTGTTTTCTTTTTATTTCTTTCTTGTTCTTCTTATTTACCCCATAACAATCCGCCCTTCCGTATGGTTTGAATCGACATGTGTGTCGATATAAAGCGTGCGAAAAAGCTGGATGTTACAATATGTTTGTCCTGACTCGAGTTTTTGAGTTTAAGTTCGGACTTCATCCCTAGAGGTAGGGCTTCTGCAGATCATCTTTTCAAGCTGATGTCAAAGTTCCTTTCAGTTCATTATCTTAGTTTATGTAATGGAGACAAATAAAGTTGGATTTTTCTATGGTTGATTCAAACTATATTTGGTTTTAAAAACTATGTAATTTATACTTTTTGAGACTATGTGATAGTGGCTTCATGAACCATTAAGTTATTTTTATTCCGCTGCGAGTATTTTGATTTCTGTGTCTGTGATTATATGATTATTTATTTACTGTATATTCTGAGATTTTCCAAATTTTATTTACAACGCGATATTTGAACAATTCAAGTCCGACATGTGCGGATGCCATTGCACTTGGAGGGTGCAGCATGATAGGGGGTTCTCGCTTCCTGACTTGGTAGCAAACGGTTGACTCTTACTCCTACATGTCCCTGCGGGGGTTGGTGGTGCAGTCGAGAGGCTGGCCCTAAATGCAGAACACAGGTACCAATGTATGCTACGGTGGGCGTTACCCCACTGGCGCAGCCCGTTACATTTGGTATCAGAGCTTTGGCTCTAGGCTAAACTTAGCATGTATAGTAAACTTGATTTATAGAATCACTTTCATTCGAGCTTGAATCTCTTCCTTTTGATTCGATTTCCTTGGAATTTTGGAACGTTCCCTATGGTTCCAAAGTTCATTTGTGTCCCTCACTATTCATCTTCTTTCTATTCTGGAGTATCCCATAACTCCACTACGGATGATCTTTATAGTGAATTGGCGGTCTCGCCAATATTCTAATAAAGGGGTGAAACTCCTTTACAATTAGCATTGATTCACCAGAGATTTATATTTACCCTCGGCTTAGATGCTAGTATCTTTGGTTATTCCGAGCTCTATCTCTTCAGATCGAATGTAGATTTACCCCAGAAAATCCATATCGATCTTATTCTTTAAGTCACAGTTGACCCGGTTAAGGTTGCCCTCGATTTATATAAACTTATCCAGTTCCTTATTCTGTTATTTAATCATCGGATCTTCTAATTCCAACTTATCTTTAAATCAAAATTCTCTTTGATTCGAGTCTATCAAATTTGAATCTCTATCCTTGTTTTGAAAAGTGGAAATTAGCCACAAGGGCCTCTTTAGCAAGTGGAATTAGTTTCTAGGACACACAACTGAAATAATTACTTTCAAGGACAAAACACAAAATAATTAGTTTTTAGGGCCTAAAAACCTATGAAATTATGTCCTTGAAAATAATTGGACTGCTGACTTTGTCCTTGAAAGTAATTATTCTGCTGATTTTGGCCTTGAAAGTAATTTCTTTGAACGTGTGTCCTAGAAACTAATTGGACTGCAAAGTTTGTCCTTCTGGTGAAATGCCTCTTTTGAAAATTTATTCCTATATTTGAAAAAAAAAATCTAATATTATATATATTAGTATAATTTTCAGAATTTTTATAATTAATTTAACTAGTTGTCAAGAGATAATAGTCTTTGATTTTATTTATGGTTTTGCAAACCATAGGTTTTGTCTCATATAAATAATTGAACTATAAACAATGGTTATAAATTAATTTGGAAACAGAAATGAATTTAAAACAAGAACTCGAGAATTCAATTTCCGATGGTTTCAAACCTTGTGTTTAAAGTTTTAAAAGGATATACTATTTAAATTATTTTCGAATAGAAATTTGGTTCCAAAGAATTTTAAAGGTTTAAAAATCAATGCTCTTCTCTTTGTCGCTGGGAAATAATTTCGGTGATGACTGTAGCATCATCAACATTCATTTTCGAGTTTCGAAGTGAAGAGATCATTCTGTAGTCTGGCTATAGTGTTACCTTGAGAATTTAATTAATTTGAATCTCTAAAATGTGACTAGATTTATAATATATAGATATTATATTTAAATTTGATTTGACATATTATGTACATATATTTATTCATCTCTAAATGGTTTGAAGGGAATCAAAAAAATTTTTGTTAAATTTTATCTTGAGGAATAATTTCAATTATAAAAAGAAAATCAAACTTTTGAATAAATGATTCAAACTTGAGATATTGAATTTGAAAGTTTTATTTGTATAATACTCAATTGCATTTCAATCTAACTTACCTTGATTTTCAGAAGTTAACAATGTAATTGGATAATATAAAATATAAAAAGATTTTATAAATAAAATTTGAGTGGTTATCATAAATGTTATACACTTAAATTCTAGTTATAAAAAGATTAACAGAGGTAAATAGAATAAAAGGGTAATGGAATAATTTACAATATAAAATGATGTTAAAAGAACTTAGAATAAATTTAAGCAGTTGTAATAAGTGAAAACATATTTAACATAGATGATAAAAGTATATTGAGAGAAATAAATTTAATTATAATTAGGAATAAAGAAGAAATTAATTTATTGAACACAATTTTGAGTATAACAAATGATTTTCAAATTTATGATTTTAGAAATTTTATTTTAAGATAATTGGAAGATGAAGTAATGAAATTTGAAATAGTTAAATTTAACTTAAGTGAAATTAAATAGCTGAATCAATTATTAGTTTAAAATTGAATTTGTATAGTTTAGATTAATGATTCTATTTTGAGTTTCAATTTAGTTTTCTTTCAGGTTGTTTCTATTCCCCTACCTTCTTCCTTTTCGAGGACAAAAAGCTATGTGTAGGGGAGAGTGTAATGACCCATAAATTTTTAATAATTAAAATTGTTAAATTGATAAAATTTTGGTAATTTAATATGAAGAAAAATAAACTTTGTAATAAAATAAGGAAGGAATGTTAAAGTGGAAATGCATATTTTATTCATAAGATAATATAAAAGAATGAAACTTATCTGAATGAATTTATTTGAGGATTTAATCATAATAAATGTACACATTTAACAAATTCAATATAATTAAGAACAACTGTTAATACAAAGGAAAAAAATTATTTAAATCCATCAGGGCATTGCTTGATTTCTCGCATTTTTCTACATGGCCTCTTTATTTCTTGCTTTAGCCATACAAACTCTTTTCCTAGCCATGTATTTCTTATTTGCAAATCATATACAAGAATATTTACTTCTCATTTCAAAACTCCTCATTTTCATTTGCATTTAAGAATAAAACATATATACATTTCTTTCTCCTTAACTTATGCCTTTTCTGTTTCTTAGCATTTACTCTCACTTTGCTTGCCATCCAAACCATCTATGTATCAACCCAAAAGTTTCAATAAATGTTTTGTTTATTTAATTTAGATAATTTTTTAATTTATAATATAAATTTTGATGTGGATTAGCATTCCACACATGAATTAATAGAATATTTTTCCGGAAATGTGAAATTTTGTTAATATGGTCAAACTTTGACTTTTAAATTTTAAAAATTTAAAAGTTTAAAAAATTTGAATTTTATCTTTTATTTTTAAAGTAAATAAAATTTTAAGAATACTGCTTTTCATTTCATTGAAATCTGATTTATAATGTGAAAGTTATGTCTTTTTAACTATTGTGTGTAATTTGTTTTATTTAACAAAATTGTTTACTTTAACTTATATAAATAATATTTTATTTGGACATGTAATGTTCTAATTTATGTTTTCAGGGGTAAAATAACTTGTTTTGCATATATTTTGGTTTTAAAACATTTTTAAAAATGTAATTGACATTTTCCAGTGTCAGTTGTATTTTGTTTACAATTTCTAATTTCCAACTTCAATTATTTTAAGAAATTCTTTATTTATTTTTATACTTTTCTTAAGAACTTATTTTAATATCATTCTCACTTTATTTTGTTTCTAAAAGATTTATTTTAAACCATTTTTAAGAAGAGTTGTAATTTTCCAAAGTTAAGTTGATTGTATTTGCAATTTTCTTAAACTAGTTTCAATAAATTAAGCAATTTCTATAATTTTATTTTGGTTAAAATTTGACATAAATTGAAATTTTAAAAATTTAAATTCCAACTTTCAAATCTTTTAATTTAACTGAATATATTTCGTAACAACATTTTATTCCACTTTGATTCTTTTGAATTTGGTTATATACCTTTTTAATTAAGATATTAATATTGGGTAAAAGGGATAAATAAGAAATGAATAGTTTTAATCATGTTACTTTTGTCAATTATTTGAGCGTACGTTCAATTAAAATTTTTCATCTAGTACGCGCTCATAAATTTCATACCTTAGCTAATAAAATCAAACCTTTTATATAAGATATACATGTGTACAATACTTATTTTGCGGTTATTTTACTGATATTGGTTGTATACTTTTTAAAGTAAGTAATAAATATTGTGTAAGGAAATAAATTTTACGTATATACATCAGTCTATTTGTTAAATGTTAAGTAAATTAAACCAATGTAAACAAATTTAAAATTCAAGTGAAGTAATAAATAGTGTATTAATAACATGTTTAATTGCGCGTTTAAATGGCGCGTTATTTGATGGAATACTTTAACGTATATTTACTACATAAGAAAACGTATAAATTTAAAGCGTTACTTTTGTTACGAAATTGGGCATGTGTTTGATTTAAGTATTGCGTCTTTAGTACGCATTCTAAAAATTTCTTACCTTAGATAAATAAATTAATTAATCAGTAACCATGCAATTCCAAGTGGGAAAGAAATGAATCCCATAACCGTTCAAATCTCATTTATTACTCCTTTTTAATTATAAAGCGCATCTTCCCTGAAATGCAAACATGTTCACAATTTCTTGTCTTTCTTACCTTAAAATTTCGCATAACCTGATTTGTGCATTTCCCACTTTATCATTTTCTTGCGTTTTAATCAACGCAAGTTTTTAATTATTAAAACACGTTCGAAAATTTCATTATTACTTGCCTTTTTTCCGCACAATCAAATAAAATTTCTTGCCAGTTTCTTTTACACGTGATTGCGAAACTCAGACTTTAAATAAAGTCCCACATTCGCATAATTCATCACCTCAAAATTTTCACTACATCTTGGCTTCAACCTTCTTCCTCTTTGCTTCCTCCTTGCGTGTGTATCAGGTATGCCGATTTTCTATTTTATCTTCTTCTTTTTGCGTTTCTTTGTTCACATTTACTATTATCTATGAGTGCCTCCACCACCTTGGCACGACGAACTCCACACCTCCGCCACCACTCTAGTACAAACCCTTCCCCTCCCCTTAATACACCTGATTTGGCCGTGAGTTTGAGCAGCTCACCACCTCTAAGCCCTTAGAAGCACTGATGTGCCTATTCCAATATCAATGCATAGCCGAGCTTTGATGTTTAAACTTTTCACTTAAACCCATATTACTGATTTCATATAGCAGTTGTTCACTGGCTTGGGTGCGTGCGTGCATGGCAAAACCTCTTGAAGCCTTAGTTCAAACCATTCAAACATTTACTTTCACCACTTTTGTTTTAAGAGTACAGAAAAAAAAATAGGCATGCGCCACCTTGTATTTTATCACAGCGCATATGCCTATTGAAATTTTACGAAATTTTAGCCACCTGTTCATGATTTGGGTCATTTGCCCACTACCGTGACGTGCATGCTGCTTTTTTAAATTAGAATGTTATAATATTTTGTTAAAATTGGATAAAAAAGGGATTTTTATAAGTATAGTGATATTATACAAAGTTAAATATGTAAATAAATAAATGTCAAGAATTTAAAGTATAAATTATTTTGTAAATTTTGATTTGTAAATTAAAATGGGAAGGCCAAGCCTTTGTACTGATGGGTCGAGTCGGGAAGTGGAGTGTTCGAGCCATTTGTGTCAAATTTTCTCTAATTCAATTTTTTTTCCAATTTGCTATGATCGTAATTAAATTCGAATACTTAGTTTTATTTATTTACCTTATTGGAATCAGTTTGTCTCATCTTCCAATATTTGATCGTGCCTTCTGTACGCTGCTTCGGGTGTGGTTATCATAGTTTTGAATCTAAATCTTCAGCAGCATAGAGGTGAGTATTCTCACCCGACAAACATACTTACAGATCTGTAAATTAATAACGAGTGAAATTGTAGAATGATTTTATTTTATATTTTAATTGCCTGTGATAAATTTTATGATGTTAGAAACCTATTTTGAATTTACACATCATCAGTTATATTATATATTGTTATATTTATGCTGTTATACTATTTATTTAATTACTGTTTTTATCACACTACAAGTTCCCTGTGGAATTAAATCGTTGCGGGCTGAAATGATAGGCCTAAACGATATTTATCTATTTATTTATTTGGTCATTTATTTAACTTGGGATTGCGAGTTTGAAATAATATAACCTGGAATTTTCTTTGTAAATTACGGGTTGAAATGATATATTATCCGTATCACTTGACCTAGGATAGAAAATATTATACAGACCCGTGGTTATATATATATATATATATATATATATATTTCTGGAAAAATTTAATATTTAAGTTTGTATATTTATTATTTTGATTTGAATTGAATTAAAATTCTTTTTGTGATGTTATACAAATTGAATATATATAAATAAATAAAGGGTTAAGTTGGAATTTGGAATATAAATTTATTTTGGAATTTGATTTTTGTAAAGGAAAATTTTCAAGTTAAGTAAATAAAATAAATAAATTTGATATAAATTGAATTTAAATGAATAAATAAGGAATTATTTAAATTTTCTATAAATTAAAAGGTTAATAAATTAAATATATAAAAATAAAATTTTGAATATAACTAAACTTGGGAAAAGTGAAGTTTGGTTTAAGAGAAAGGGTAAGTTAAGAATTAAATTGGAAATAAGTCTATTTTTGAAGTGGTAATTAAACTTAATTGTTAAGTAAAAATTTATAGAAACTTTGCACTTGATTTTAATAAGTAAACTATAGAGAAGTTTGATATTTATTTGCAAAATTTATAAAAATCTTAAATTTTTGAGTAAATTTAAATGACTATTTCAAAGTGGAAGTTTTTATTTTATAAGTTAATGTCTAAATAAAGGTTTAAATTTTGCTAAAATTATATTGAGGTCTGAAAATTTAGTTTACTCAAATCTGTTGTAAAGGATACTACCGCACTTTGCAAGTGCTGTAGTTGATACAAATGAATTAAGGCTAAACCATTGGGATTTATAGTGGATTTTGTAAGAATAATAACTTCACTGTTAAATAGTTTAAAGTGTAGTATTTTGATTGAAATATAAACTATTTTTGGAAATTATAACCATGGGTAATAATAATGTTGGTTGTTAAAGAGACCGGGATCAGATATGGGCATACTCTCTGTCGATACCGAAAACCACTTTGACAACCGTGTACGCAGTGGAGTTTCCAGAATGAAGTAGGATGGTGGTGACGTTCTTTTAGGTATGTACGTGGACCCGACTCCCGTGAGTTGGCATAAGGTGGCTAAAACAGGAGCGATTCTCGGGCTAATGAGGTAGCACCTTTGATCGAACGCACTTCTTCGTATGCCATTCCATTACTTTGTTATTGTTTGGTGCGCACCTTTGAATTTAGGAGTGTTGTTCGAGGTGGGCGGTAGAAGCAGCTATGCGTTACCACTGGTCCGGATAGGAATTGGTATATCTACCCTGACGCTGCCTAGTTATGCCGTGTCACCTACCCTAGCGAGCCTTATACGATTTTGGTTTTGTACCATACCTATGGAGTGCCCTCTGACGACGCCTGGTACGGGGGAGATTACGGTACTGTATAGACTATAGGAATATTATGTGTTAAGGTGGAAAATGTAAATCCTTAACGCTATTTAAAAGTAAGTTTATTTTACTAATAGACACTATTATAATAGCGAAATATTACTACATAGTAAATAGTTTAACGGATCCTTAGAGGATGGGCGGTCCCAAGCATCCTTTAAGTTACTTGCCTTTATATTACAGTTCACTTGAATTAGCTTACACTGTATAAGTATGTATGTCCTGACTCAAGTGCTTGTGTTTATTTCTTACGCTCGGGTCAGCCTGAGTTTCAGTTTGGACTTCATCCCCGGAGCTAGGGCTTCTGTAGATCATCTTTTCAAGCTGCTGTCAAAATTCCTTTCAGTTATTTATCTTAGTTTATGTAATGGAGACAAATAAATTTGGATTTTTCTGTGGTTGATTCAAACTATATTTGGTTTTAAAAACTATGTAATTTATACTTTTTGAGACTATGTGATAGTGGCTTCATGAACCACTAAGTTATTTTTATTCCGCTTCTAGTATTTTGATTTCTGTGTCTGTGATTCTATGATTATTTATTTACTCTATATTCTGAGATTTGCCAATTTTTATTTACAACGCGTTATTTTGAACAATTCAAGTCCGACATGTGCGGATGCGAATGGTTGAAAATACCGGGTCGTTACAAGCTCCGACAAGAAGCAAATTTGAACTTTCTCAAACTTTTTGATCTCGAGACCTCATTAAACTACCCTTTAAGTGTATCAAATGATGTAACTTTTTTATGGGGCATGCTTTCTAAAACTCACAATATATACAAAGTTAATTCTAAAATTGGTCTGCTCTAATTTAAAATTTTATCCTTATTTTATACCTGTTACCATAATGCACTTTAAATTCATTTAAAGCATAATTTAGCTAGCAAAATTAAACTACATAATAGGTGCTAATAAAGAAACTGACTTTATAATTACATTGATGGTGACGACCCGGCTTTCTAGCCTCAGAAAGTCGTATCATCATTAAGAAAGAAAGAGGTAGAAAAGAGAAAAAATAGAGAAGAAAGAAGAAACAACAACAGAATCTCAACAGCGGAACGAATAAATTATATTAATCACATAAGTATTACATATTATACGATATCCATCAGAGTTATACATATAATACATCACTGACTAGACAGTTATAAACACCTATCTAGTTATACAATTCAATATACAATATAACACAGAGATACCATCACAGCGGAATACTATATATATGTACAACGCTGAAGCCTCCTGCTCCATTGCTCCTCCAGAATTCGTCAAAGCTAACCTGAATCCCTTGGCTACTCGTAAAAATTTGAGTACTCGAGAGTTTATGAAAAAAAAATATAAACTCCGGATCAGACATGGGTCTGGTATGAGTAACAAGTTAAAGTTGCTTAACTTTGAAAAACATTTGAAACAAAAGGTATCACGTAAGACTTCCCACAAATAAACATGGTAAGTTTTTCCCTTACGCTAACCAAATCATTTACTAGGAAATTCTATGATATTATAATAGTGTCTAGGGTTTTCAAGTAAAATACAAAAATAGCTGAAATGCTTACATCTCACATTCCAACATAGTTGGGCACAATCAAAACGTACGGCGCTTATTGGAGATTGGATTCCATACAATGGAAGGGCTACAAGGGTACCGCCCGTCACAGTAATGGCCTAGATCACTGTACCGAGGATCCACCCTAACTCCCCTGCAACACAAGGTCGGAACCATTCCTTACTGAACAGTCCCGAACAAGATAACCCCGGCAGTTGTAGCTCAAAAACTGCCCACACAGCCAAAATAAAAAGGGACATCTAGACAGGGGAAAATCTCGTCCTTCTTGGGCATGACCTACCTAACCTTGCTGCACCTCCCTTGTTTTAGCCATTCCCGGTTGATGAGGCTTGAGGCTGCGATTACCTTTAGAGAACACATCTCTTAGAATGCTCATCGCCCACCTGATGATGTTCTGAAAGCATTCTATCCATACAAGTTCGTTCCGGGTTCGAACGAAACTGAAGGCATTATCTCATTACACTTATTTTGGAATCACCCTCAGAGTTAACGACGATAACCCTTGCACTCTGAATCTTCACTTGAGAATTCATGACCTAACGTTTAATTTGGATCGATGTGGTTTTCGGATGTCCAAATATGGAAACCCGATCCCGGTCTCATCGAAATCCAAACGCCATCTTTTAAGGCCAAGTTGTTTTAAAGTTTAAAACAATTCAGTTCAATTATCCATATACATACCGATAGATAATTCACAATATCATAATAGATAATCAACATCATCATAAACAGATAATCCTTATTATCAAAACAGATAATCCATATTATCATCCAATAGATAATCCATATTATCACATACTTAAATCAAAGCATACATTTCACATGGCATTCATTATTCTCATATTGAGATTTCAAACCATTCAAGGTAAACAATATCATCAATCCATATATAAGCAATCACATCAGCTATAATTAATTTAAAATGAGTTAAATTGATTATTTCATCTCTAATTAATTTAAAGTAAATTAAATTAATTACTTCACCATTTTAAATCTTGCTTATATATCTATTAATCAATTTCCAATCAATTAATTTATCATCATCCGATTATACAATTTAATTAATCACCCTTGATTAATTAACTTTAATTACATTTAAGTAATTATCCTTAATTAATTTCACAATTTAATTATCCTTAACTAAACACAGAAATTAACCTCTAATTACTTCATAATTAATTAATTTTTAATCAATTACAATAATCTTTAATTACACTAATTAATTACTCTTTAATTACTTATTATTGGTTAATTGATCTTAATTGATCATCCCTTAATTACATCATTAAATTATATTTATAAATGATTTCTAATTACCTTTTAATTAATTACCCTATTTAAATTAATTACCTTAAGTAATTAATCTTCTATTAAAGCACATTTATTAATCACCCCTAATTAATACCATTCAGTAATTAACTACCCTTAATTACTCCATCAAATAAATTAATTACTCCTTAATTAATTTTCTTTAAATTAATCCCTTGATTAATTATACAAGTAATTATACTCAAATTACTTTCATCCTAAAATCATCCTCAGTTAATTACATCCAGTAATTATCATTAATTACTTCCTTAAGTAATTCTACTTATCGCATCATCAAATAATTATTTAAATTAATTAAACTTAATTAATTTAAACTAAAACAATTTATATTAAACTGAATCAATTCCAATAAGTAATTAATTCCTTAATTACTTCCTTTAAGTAATTATACTTAAACAATTCATAATTCATTACCTTAAATTAATTAATTTAATTAGTTATTAAAATTAATCCCATTAATTAATTATTTAATAATCTTAGTTAATGACTTTCATTAACTATTCACAATTCTTTAATTGCCTTTTAAGTAATTAACTTAGATTATTAATTACCAATTAATTAGTCTTTAATAATCCATTAATTAATCTTTAATTATATAATTAATTAATTACTAATCATTAATTAAAAATTCAAATCCTGGTTAATTGATGATCTTAATTACCAATTAATTTATTAACTAACTTAAACCTTAATTAACTAATTTTAAACTCTTAATTACTAAATTAATTTATTCAAATCAATAATTATCCATTATAAATCATTAAATCTTCAATTGTAAAAACATTTTTCTTATCAATGACCACATTGTCATTAATAAGGTATTTAAAAACAATTTAATTTAAATTTACTTTTTTTATTTTTAAATTAAGATTCAAAACTAACTAGAACCAGATTAATCTTGGATCTAAATCTCATCTTTAATCTTTATTTTTCACTTGAACTTAGCTTTAGATTTTACTTTAAAATTTTAAACAGGGAAAACAAGTTTCCTATAAAAAAAACCGTAGCAAATATCAACCTAAGACAAAGCTCATTTACTTCGAGTCGAATACGAACATGCTTCAAGTCAAACTTCTCAACAATCTCGAGTAAACACTCGAGTCCTATTCCTGTCCAAACCAAAAGAAAAACACAGCAACCACCAATGAACACCGTGCATATGCACGGTGGCTCCGGCCACTATTTATCATTGACGATGATCGAAACACGTCAGAGAACAACACAACAACACACCCCGCTCATCAAATCGAACCTCAATACTCAAAATCAAATTCGAGACTTCGACCCAAACTGGAAAACATCAGAGCATCATCATTTGAAAACCTGTCATCGCCTCGCCTGAAAAATTCTGACCACCTGAAGTTCTGCAGCTCCGGCCATGCTTGCTTCCACGTCCAAACTAACATTCCCTGAAATTTCGACACACTCGATCCACTATACCCACCGTAATGATCGATTAATTTAAACGCAACCAAAACTAGGGTTCTAAAATGAGATCCACAGCCGCAACCTCCCTGGTGAATTTCATCACCAACCACGATTTTTCCTAACATCACTGTTCGTTCCTCCATACCCAGGAAAGTCCACGAGAACACCAATCCACTTGATCATAAGGAAGACTCAGAAATACATTTCCAGTATAAACCCAAACCCCACCTTCAACTCCAAACTATAAATCCTGTTAAATGGTTAGCCTTTAGAAGATAAATTATCCTTTAGAAGATAATTATTAGCCTTTTGTGACATTACAAATAGAAAACAATTTATTAGCCTTTAGAAGATAAATTATTTTAGAAGATAAATTATCCTTTAGAAGTTTTTAACTCAACTTTGATTTCCCCATTTCCATACTTCCTCAATTTCCTTTTGTAATTAGATGTTAAGTTATGGGTGAGATTTCTTTATTTTTGCAACTAGATGTTAAGCCATGGTTGAGATTTCATCACAATGTGATATTAAGAGATTTGAAAATAAAAAAAATTCCTGGAAACAACAAGTCTTAGAATAATGATTTTTGATTCATTTAAGTCAAGGTAGTACCTGCTGTCATGAAAGCTACAAATACTACAATGTTAATTTACAGTATCGTGATGTAAGTCACAAAAAATGAATATATAAAAAATTGAGCTGACGCAACTAAATATAATAGAAAATTTAGTCAAAGCCTCTACTGTCGGAATATGAAACTATTGAAATTGACTTGCTGCAACTGCAGCTAAGTTTGTGAGTGGATAAACAACTTTTATTCTAATGAATATTCAATGCAATCATGGCATTTTACTTCTTTCAATTTCAGATATATCACTTTCTTAGTATATAAATGTATCATTATATAATCTATGTGCATTAACTTTTGTAGACAAAGTTAAAACAAGATGAAGTTCCACAATCAAGCTCAGCAATCAATTACAAAGAAGATGCACTTTCTCAAGTACCAGGACAAGATAGATCGGGTCGATTAAGAAAAATGGGGAGGAATATTGTAACATCCCGCTATTTCGTGTCATTCACATCCACATATGTCAGACTTGAATTGCTCAAAATATCAAACTGTTAATTTATATTTGGCAGAACTCAGCATATACAGTAAATAAATCAATCATAGAATCACAGACATAGAGTAAAATAACAATAAGCAGTGGAAACAAATGAATAGTAGTTCATGAAGCTACTATATATATATATCAGAGTATGAAACAAAATACAGTGGAAATCAAGATACATAGAAGTCTCAATGCAATAGTCAAATAACAAAATCTGAATATCACTGGAGTCAACTGATAATTGAAAGCTGAATGAAAAGCTGGACCTCCAAGTGAAGCACCAAACTCGAAAGATGAGTCTCAAATGTTGTGACACTCCGTATGAACCAAGCGTAAAGAAAAATACAAGACACTCAAGATTAACATTCTTATATCAATAAATTTAGCTCAAGTGAAATAGAAACTGAAATACAAGTAACTTGAAGGATGTTGGAATGTCCATCCTCTAAAGATCCATGGAACTATCTACTATGTATTAATATAGGCTATTATATATATGTTTATAGTATAGTAAAATTATTAAAATTGCGTTAAGACGTTGCCCATATCCCCCTTAACACATTTTATATATTCCCATAGTCTATACAGTACCATAATCTCCTCCGTAAACTGGAGGTTGTCATAGAGCACTCCGTAGGTATGCTACAAAACAAACTCATAGTAGGTTCGATATGGTAGATGACATGGCACAACTAGGCAATGCCAGGGTAGATATACCAACTATACTTCCAGGCTATTGGTAACGCATAGCCGCAGCTACCGCCCAACTCGATCCACACTCCCAAAAAATTCAAGGGTGCACCTAATCAATCACAAAGTAATAGTATGGTATCCAAGAAGTGTGTCTGATTAGAGGAGCTACCTCACTTGGCCCGTCAATTGCTCCTGTTTTAGCCACCTTAAGCTAACTCGCGGGAGTTAGGTCCACGTATATACCTCATATAGGATTGTCGTCAACAATCCTATTTCATTCTTGAATCTCCACCGCGTACATAGTTGTCAAAGTGGTTTCGGTATTGATAGAGAGTATGACAATGACCGATCCCAGTCTCTTTAACAACCAAACGTTATTATAGCACCATGGCATTTCGTTTCAAATAGTTCATACTTCAAAACCAAAATATCATATCATTTCAAAATCATATAATTCTATATCATTGCTTACTTAAAATAATATTCATTTCCAAAATAATAACGCTTTCTAAGTTATAACACTTTCGAAGTTATAATACTTTTAAAGTCATAACACTTTGAAATCATAATATTTTGGAAACATAATACTTTGGAAATCATAACACTTTCCTCTTTAATAGTTTAGATATTAATAATAGTATATATAATAAAATAGTTTGTATAATAAAATAGTTTATAAAATAAAATAGTTTATATAGTAAAATAGTTTAAATAATAATAATATAATTAGTATATTAAAATAGTTAAAAAATTTAAATAGTTCATAAATTAAAATAATTTATAAAGTAAAAATTATAATAGTTTTAAACATATTTTAAAAACACTTTATATAATAAAATAGTTTCCTCAAATTTCACAAATCCATTCAAATAAACTCAAATTCCAAAATTTAATTCAATCTCAATTCATCAAATTTCAATTTAGTTCAACATCTCAATAAACAATTTTCCATTTATATCGAGTTCAAATATAAATTTGAATCACAAATTTAAACCATTCCAACTTCAATAGATTTCAAAGTTTAATATTCAACCTTTACAATAACTAAATTTGATAATTTCATATTTATTTCAAATTTACGTTACTATTATTTAGTTTTGAGATATTCACTTAAATTAATCTAATAACATTAAAATAAAATCTAAAATTACAATTTAAATAAAACTTAATATCCCATTTCAATATATTTTAATATAAAAATATTCATTTAATCTCTTTAATCAAAAATCAAGTTACAAATCATATCTTTAAAATCTCAAATTCAGTAAGTTTCAAATTAGGTTTATTTAAGTATAATTCTTAAATAAATACAATTTCAAATCACCTTTCAAATCAATTTCAATTTACCTTTCCAACCTTAAATTAGTAAAATTATTATAAAAACTATATTTGAAATATAAATTTAATTAAATACTTAAACATATTATATATACTAAGTAAATTAAAATTTATTAAATTAAATCTTGCATTAAATTTATTTATGTTAAATCTATTTATATTTGTTAAAATAGTAAAATTATAAGTAAAATTTTCAAAATTATTTTTCAAAACTAACTTATAACTTTAAAATTATCAAACAAATTTTTTTAAAAAAATCTAAAATTTATACCTTTATAAAAATAACATTCATATATATAATATCTTAAAATCAATATTTAATATAACCATATATTTCCCTTCAAAACCCTAGATATCATTTTCAAAATATATAGAGCAACAGTGTATTTATATAATTTTTTATCCTATGGTCAAGTGATATGGATATTTTCATTTCAATCCGCAATCCTGAATTCAAAATCAATGAAAATCGCTTGGGTTTATCATTTCGACCCATAACGATTTTCTCCTATTCTATAAGATCATTCGGGTATGGATCATTTCAACCCATAGGGAATTCTATACTAGCAGGGAACTTGCAGAGTGAGAACAGTTATGATAAACGTATAACATATCAACAACAGTCATATATCATCAATGACGGATAAATATAAATAACAGATCATGGTGTCAAATGTCATAGGTGAACAGTTAATATATATATATAGTAATTAAATAACTAGTAACAACATATTTCAATTGTCGTTTCAAATCAAAATCAAATTTAATAAATATAAGAATGTTAATCATGAGTGATTGCTCAACTTTCGAGGCTAGATATAAACTAGAATGAGATGAGTTACGAATTCAAGCAACGAATTCCAAAGCAAAGCTAGATGGGCACGAATTCGATAGACAAGCTGATAATTCGAAATCAATGAAAACAAATCAAATCAGCTTGGTATAAACTGAAACTAATATATATTATCTACATATAATTCCAAAATCAATTTTAGAAATATATACTTAAAATAAAAAAAAAATGTATATAATTCAAGTAAATATTTCAAAGAATTATATACATGTACTTTTAACCACGTACATATATTTTAATGCTATAACAAAGTATTAACATACAAAGTATAGTTTCAAATCGGTTTTCAAACAAACAAGAGTTGGTATAACAAAATATCTATAATATAATATATATACCTTAAAAGATCAAAATAAAAATACATGTCATATCTAAAATCTATACAGACTATATATTTACATCTATATACTGCTATTACATAATATATATATATATATGTATGTATGTATGTATGTATGTATGTATGTATGTATGCGTATAACTCAACAGTATATATACAAACCTATTATACAAACTTAAGTTAACCTATATATAGTACATGTTTCACAAATACATACATGACCAGAATTATATTGTAACCTTTCGAACAAAACATATATATATATATATATATATATATATATATTCCTTTCATAATATTATAAGCACTGCAAACCAACACTGCCCGTACATATATATATATATATTTAAAATCAAGATATCCCTATATATATATCAAATCATATAGCTTAAGAACATCTTATATACTTTATATAAAAAAATAGAACTCATGTACTTGAACATGAACTAATACACACACACACACAACTACCGTAACTTTATATGTATACAACTAATATTTATATTACAATTAAAGTATACATATCAACTGGAATTGAAAATAAAAATGAAAACATAACTCACCTTTAATATAAAGTGTAAGTAAAGCATTAGAGTATAAAAACACATGTGATAAAACACAAATATATATTTATACTTACTGTAAACACTTGTATATATAAATTGTTATACCATATATATAACTTCTATAACTAACATAGTATTATGAACATATATATCATTCTATATACCTACGAACATGTATAAATATATAAAATGAAATACCATAAATATTATTTATACATAACATTATAAACAACCTATATATAAACAAACAATATGTTATATATAACTTATAGATTTATATATATAACACATAGTTGAAACTTCTAGTAAGATATAACGCAATATAGTATAATATAATAAAATATAATATAGTATAATACCTTTTTTTTCTTTTCAAATATAACATATCTTTTAAAAGTTAGAAAATGCAGCTCAACTGAAAGAGATGGGCGGAACAAAGAGGGAGGCAGGTCGACGATGGCGGGCTCGGTGCTTGGGTTGTTGCCGGGAAAAGAAACAGGAGCCGAAGTGAATGTCAAGGGAGGAGAGGCTGGTGGTTGCTGGGTTTGAGTTGCACGGTGGCCATGATGGAGAGGTGAATGAGTTTCGTTGGCTGCACGATGGAGGATAGGACTTGCGGCAAAGTTTTCAGCTAGGGGAAATGGGTGGTTGCAAGGGGAAGGCGGCACTGTGGCGTGAGGAGGCGAGGAGGAAGGGATGAGGCTGATGCTTTCTTGGGTTTCGGGTTTTAGGAAAGGAGGTGGAAGAGGAAGACGGGCTTGGGATCTGAGTAGAAGCAAATTAAAAAATATGAAAATTTAAAGGCACGAAATAAAAATGAAAATGGAATTGTAAACGAACCAAAAATATATTTGGAACCATAATGTTAAAAGTCACGGCTTGAACTTCCAAAGTAATAAAAGCAGTGACTTTAGTTTTCAAACGGTAGATGGATAAAAGGACATATGGAAACCAAAAGAGTTTAAAATGGGTACCGATATGGTCAAAAGTTTTATAGATTTCGCCGTTCCCCAGACTTCGAAATACGCAAATGAATGTACCGCAGAGATCAGAACGATGTGACAATCAAAACGGTATACAGATATTAGTGGTACGATCATCCTATCAGAAGTTGATAATCGGTACCGAAAATGCTGCTAAAATGCCAGAAATATGATAAATGGAGTAATAGCAGTCTAAATTTGACGAAAATAAATATGATGTCTCACTCGGAAGATGATTTACAAATTTATTATATAAAAATATTCAGGTTTAGAAATTATTTTATTATCATCAAATATTAACTGATTTAAATTTAAATAAAATTACACAACAAAATAAACTTCCATATTTTTTGATGAAAATTTATCATTTGTTATGTTTATATAGACGTATTTTAAATATCAAATATTTATTTCAAAATTCAATTATTTAAAATTTTTCAAAATTTCAGTTAACTACGTTATAAAAACCTTTAAATTTTACAGGTCATTACACTCTCCCCTAATCAAAACTTTTCGTCCTCGAAAGGAAAGGAGGTAGGAGAATGAAAAACCAGAAAGAAAAATAGATTGAAATACGAAATAGAACAATTAATTTAAATCTATATAAATTTCATTTATTTTTATATTCAACTAATTGATCTCAACTCAATGTATTTTCATTCAATTGATTGAATTTCAATTTACTAAGGTTTGTTGCAAAAAAATTTATTTCAAAAAAAAATTATTTTATTTATTAGATCCTTTTGATTTGACTTAAGTAAAATTTCACTTGTAATTCAATCTTAACTATTTCTAATTCATATTTATTTCTTCCCTGTCTTATTATTCAGTTTATCCTAATTAACAATTTCTATAATCATAAATTAAGTGTATATACATTTATTATAACCACTCAATTTATTTATAAATTCTTTTAACATCATTTTATATTGTATACTATTCAATTACATATTCAACTTCTGAATAATTTAGGTAAATTATATATATTGGAAGGAAATTGAGTATTATACAACTAAAATATTCCTAATTTAATTATTTCAAATTTAAATATTTATTCAAAATTTAAGAGTTAAATTTCCGATTTCATTTCAAACTATTTAGAAATAATGTATACATATATATATATATACATACATATATATACATATATATATATATTCTATATATCAAACCAACCCTATATACATATAACTATATATTATACATCAAATCATATTTAGGAAATTCAAATCAAATTCATTTTCCAAAACAAAACTGTAGTAAGGTTATTAAATGGTCTCTCCACTCTGAAACTCGAAAATGAATGTCGATGATGCTGCAGTCATCATCGAAATTATTTTCCAGCGACAATAGAGGAGAGTACTGGTTTAAAACTTTAAAATTCTTTGGAAAATATTTCTATTCGAAAATACTATTAAATAATATACTCTAAAATATTTAAAACCAAATTTTAAAACAATATTATGTCATTCTGCTCTGTTCAAGTGTTTTGGAATTCCTATCGATGGCATTGATCATACGAATCGATCGAAACCCCAAATCAACATCAACAACTCAAACAACACAATATACTAACATTTGAATATTCATTATTTTGTGACGTTCAATGAAAATGATGAGGCGAGAGTGGCAAAGTGATGCATTTTTCTGGAAAATGTGTTGTTTGGAGAATGAGGAGTTAAAGGAAGTTGAAATTGTCGAAGAAGGTCTCATGACTTGCTCGGATTTCGTTTGAAGGTCACGAAATTTGTTTCGGGTTGAGGTAGAGTTGGTGAAGTTGCAGGAGGAGGAGGTAAGGTTAGCTGTGTAGTTGCATGGGGTGATGTATGCAAAAGATGAAGTGTAGGTGGTTTGTTGTTTGCTTATTCTATGTTTGAGAAGATGGTTGATGAAGTTTGAGGAATGAGGAGGATGTTGATGTGTAGAGAGGAAGTTGCAGGTTGATTTGATTGTAGTGTAATGGTGGAAAGAGAAGATTGACGGTGTATGTTTACAACAGTGGGAGGGATTGTGAAGTGTGGTAGGGTGCAGTTTAATCGAGGAAGTTTTTGGTAGTTCGGTTTTGGTTGTTGGTGGTGGACGTTTGTGGTTTTAGTGGTTGATGAGAGGGTGCAGGCCCATGGCCATGTTAATGTGACCATGAATAAGTTAATTAAAAATCATAAAGTAATTAAATAGCACAAATTGTAGATCAATATAACAGTAATCACCGTATCAATATTGTTGGCACTAGCTCACTTATTTGCAATGTCATATTGGTTATTATAATCCAGTTACACATTGATTACTGCAAAATGCAAGGCAGTGACATAGTATTATGTTCATAAACAATAAAAATTTAAATATGATAGACAGGCAACCATTGTCAGTATAACAACTACAAAGAATGATAAAATAGAAGATGCATTTTATTGAAAGTAGAAACAAACTTACATAGTTTCGTACATTTTTTATTTCATAATGGTAGAGTTACAGACTGAGCACATACATACAGTCTGTTCAGACACACAATTCAATAAACTATGTTGGAAACATAGAAATATTTCTATACCTGTAGAAAATGAAACATAACAGCCAGTAGATGAAGACGAAAGTTGTATATTGAGTTCTGGTATATAGTAAGCATGGCAGTTTGAATTCATCAAGCTTCCTTCATATTCATTCCTAATGTAAATATTTATCTTATTTACAGGTGTGTGAAAGAAGTAGGTCGCAAAAGTTATGGATTTCTTTTAAATGCATGTACTTGTTTTTTTTGTTTAACTTTGCTACTATTTTTTAGGGTGTGCTTAAAACATTTGCTACTACGTTTTGATTTATGTGGTTTAAGCTAAAAGATATTATTTGTATGAATATTTGATATGTTTAATATAGTGCGTTACATCTCTATATTTATTATCTTTTATGATTCTTTCTTTATTTAAATGATTTTCTATTTAAAATGATTATTATTGTGCATTTTGATATTGGAATTTAATACCATAGTTTATGAATAGGATGCATGAAATATTTGAATTATAAAACTAAACCATAGCACTTGAAAACCGCTATAGATTTTAATAGCGTCGAATGACCACTAGTAATTCTGTCAGTATTAAAGATGCACAACAGAAAAAATGCTATGGTATTATAAAAAGCGCTATAAAAGAACATATCATCATAGAGTATAAGCGCTATTGTAGCTGAATCTTTATAGAGGCATACTCGAATTGTGACAAGTCAACATCTATAATAACGTGTCCATATATAGCATTCATAATCCGCTATTAATATTTTTTATAGCGAATTATTAGTGCTATATTAGAAAAAAAAATGTGGCTAATAACGAATTTCATAGCAGAAAAATAGCGTTATTATAGTAATCAATAACACATATTAGTTGCTATAAAATGTTAAAAATAGTAGATTTTTTACTCTTATAAGCACTTTTATAGCGCTTATTACAAGCTATAAATCGACCATCGGTTTTAATAACATGTCGTTATACAGCATTTATTAAACTGCTATTATAGCATTTAATCGCTTTTTTGGTGCTATCTTAATAAAACAAAAAATATTTTGTGTCTAATAACGAATTTCATAGCGGAAAAATAGCTTTATTACAGTAATCAATAACACATAATCTGCCGCTACAAAATGTTTAAAATTCTAATTTTTTCGCTATTCTATTAAAACTTTTTATAGTGCTTTTATGCGCTATAAATTGTTCCATGTTTTTAATAACATGTCGTTATACAGCGTTTATTAAACCGCTAATATAGGCTTTAATAGCCTTTTTTGGTCCTATTGTAGGGTCTTTTTGTTGTAGTGGGTTCACCATTCGCACAATGATCCATTGATAATTACTGCTCAAATCAGATTGTCCATCATCTCCAAAATTCTTATAGACACAAGCAGCGTAGTTAATGTTATCTTCAAGTATGACTTCGACCAAATGAACATTCCCAAGGATAAACTAGAGCCCAACATGGAACCATCTTCGAATTCATAGGAAAAGGTCAGCTCGGTGGGGCAAGTGAAGCTGCTTTTGCAAATAGGGGTGCCACCATCTTGCAGAACTTTTGAGACTACTTTTGTGATTATCAACCAGCCATCTTACTACAACGCCTTCTTTGGCACGCCGACACTCGATGAAATAGATGCATTCATCTCCCAAAAATATCTAATGGTAAAGTTTTTGAAAAAGAGAAGATGGGGCACAGTCCGAAGGGAGCAGTTTAGCTCCCGAGAGATGTATTTTTCTACCATAGATCAGTATAAAAGGAAGTATTCTGCTTACTTTGATTCTTCCACTATTTTACAACCTTCGGATGATGGATTTTTACATCCAACAATCGAAGCAAAAATAAAAATTAATAAGTCTAACAAGCGCATGTAAAAAAGGTACATTCCCCCTAGAGGAAAAAGGAAGAGATTCAATGCTAAATCTGTTAAAGAAAGCCCAATCGTCACAGAACTCGATTGCCGAGGGGAAATAAAAGGATAAAACCTATAGAGGATCTTGATAAAGCATACATAGATCCAAATGATGCTACTAAAGTGGTCAAAGTGGAAAATGATTATAATAGTGACTTGAAGAAGGATTTGATCCAATTTCTTAAAGTCAACAAGGATATATTTTGCCTAGTCACATTCTGATATGGTGGGAATTGATCCAACGGTCATGTCTCATGCACTCAACATCAATCCATAAGAAAGCCCCATTCGGTGGAAAAAGAGACAGTTAGACAAGGTACGATTAGATGCTTTGAAAGAAGAAGTTAACAGACTCCCTAAGAATGGGTTTACTCGGTGATATACTACCCGAAGAGGTTAGCCAACCCAGTTCTGGTAAAGAAATCAAATGGAAAATGGAGGACTTGTATTGATTATACAAACTTGAACAAAGTATGTCCGAAAGATTGCTTCCCGCTACCACTAATTGATCAGTTAGTAGATGCAACAAGTGGGCGCAAATTACTGTCTCTCATGGATGCCTATTCTAGGTACAATCAAATACCAATGTTCAAGCCAGATGAAGAACATGCTAGCTTCATAACTGAATGGGGAATTTATTGCTACAAAGCAATGCCATTTGGGCTAAAGAATGCGGGGGCAACATAAGGCTTGTCAATGGAATATTTAAAGATCAAATTTGCCGGAATATGAAGGTTTATGTAAAAGACATGCTGGTGAAATCTGGCGAGGCTAAGAATCATCTAAAGGATTTTGAAGAAATGTTTAGGATATTGTAGAAATATCAAATGAAATTGAACCGACAAAAGTGCTCTTTTGGAGTCCATTCGGGAAAGGTTTTAGGCTACCTTGTAAGTGCCGAAGGGATTCAAGCTAATCCTGACCAAATTCAAGCCATTAAGGATACGGCCGAACCTAAAACCAGCAAGGAGGTAATGAGTTTGAATGGAAGGGTGGCCGCCTTAAGTAGGTTCATTCCAAAGCTACCGATAAGTGTATTCCCTTCTTTGACGTGATCAAGAAAATAAAGAACTTTGAATGAGGGGAAGATTGCGGAAAAGCTTTTCAGGAATTAAAAAGCCATTTGGAAAAACCACCGATACTTTCTAGTCCCGAGAATAGGGAAATCTTATACTTATATATGGCAGTGTTAGAATAAGCGGTCAGTTTAGTATTAATTAGAGAAGGAAGTGGAGCCCAACTTCTGTTATACTATGTAAGCAGAAGATTGAAGGATGTGGAAGTCCGATACCCCGTGATAGAGAAGCCAGCTTACTGCTTGATTCTCATAGCACAAAAACTTAGAGAATATTTTCAAGCACATCCGATCAGGGTGTTGACAAATTTCCTCTTTAAGCAAATTTTCAATAAAGCAGAAACTTCAGGAAGGTTGGTAAAATGGGGAATCGAGCTCACCTAATATGATATAGAATTTCAGCCGTGAGTCGCAATCAAGGAGCAAACATTTGCAGATTTACTAACTTCATTACAGAGAAATCAAAAAAGGAAAAAGATCAGAAGCCTACGTGGCAATTTTTGTTGATGGTCATCAAATGAATAGTGGCCGGTGTAAGATATGTGATCATAATACCGGAAACCGATTACATTACACCATGAAATTAGGATTCCCTACAACGAAAAATATGGTAGAATATGAATTTATGATAGCGGTATTAACCTTGGCAATAGAACTCAAGATTCCACGAATTTAGATCTTTAGTGATTCCCAACTGATGGTGAACCAAGTGAAGCAGATATATCAAACAATGGACTCTAAACGATCTTATATGTGAAGAAAATACTAGCTTGCTTTTTTTAAGACTTTTCAACACACGACGTCCCAAGAGTGGAAAACTCACAAGCAGATTCGCTAGCAAAACTAGCCAGTTCAAGGGGAGCCTTGGAGACATTCATTATTCCAGTAGGATATCAGGAAATTCCGAGTATTAGAGAGGAAGCATCTGAACAAGGAAAGGAACTATTAGTTGTGACAAGGTCAAAAGCTAAGTTACAAGAGGAAGAGGGAAGAGAAATTAATAAAGAAATATCGGATGAAAGGGTTGATCAATCAAGTGTAAGTGACTCACATGATAACACCTAGATGTTACCCATTATTAAATATCTTGTTAAAGGGATACTCCCATCTGACAAAGGTGAAGCAAGGAAAATCAGGAGACAAGCTCCAACCTTCATGATAATGGATGGAATCCTCTATAAGAAGGGATATGCCCTTCCCTACCTAAGATGCATAAGCCTGGATAATGGAGTAAAATTGATGGTAGAAGCACATGAGGGATTCTACGAGGACCACTCGAACAGAAAAATATTGGTAAAGAAGGTAATGTGACAAGGATTTTATTGGCCTCGTATGGTAAGCCAAGCCATCGAGTATGTGAGAATATGCGAGAAATGTCAAAAATACTCAAAGATTCCCATATTACCCACAAGTCAGTTAACTCCAATTGCAAGTTCATGACCCTTTGACGTATGGGGGATAGATTTAATTGGCCCATTGCCAATCTCGAAAGGAGGAGCAAAGTATGCCATGTTTGCTACAGATTACTTCACAAAATGGGCTGAAGCGGAGCCACTTTCAAAATTACTTCTAGGAAGGTACTCAGATTCGTCATTAAAAATATCATAACCAGATGTGGAATTCCCCTGAAGATAATTTCCGACAACAGGACACAATTTGGGAGTGAAGATTTCTCTCACTTTTGCTACAAGAATGGAATCATTGAGAGCTTTTGTTCCATCGCACACCTTAAATAAAATGGGGCAGCTAAGGCTGTAAACGAAACCATAAAGACAATTCTAAAAAAGCGACTAAACAAAGCAAAAGGAAATTAGGTAGAAGAACTACCGCTTGTGTTATGGGATTATCGAGCATCTACTAAAACGATGACGGGACATACTCCCTACTCTTTGATATACGGGTGTAAGCCAATGTTACCAATCGAGATTGAAATACCCTCACATCGAAGAATCACTTAATCATTCGATATGAATCAAGAATTGAAAAAGAGAATCCCTGGATTTGATACATGAGCTGAGAGATGAAGCAACAATAAGAGCAACAGAGTATCAAAGAAGAATGTCAAAATACTGTAACTCAAAAGTGAGAATGCGATAATTTCAAGAAGGAGATCTGGTACTTCGAAGAGTAATGGAGAATACAAGAAACCCCGTAGATGGACCGGTAGGACCCTTAATCATTTGCAAAGTGATCCCCCAGGAGCTTACAAGTTATGCTGACCAGACGAAAATATGGTTTCAAGAGGAATGCCGAACATTTGAGACCATATTTTCCAAACATGAATGAACAAAGCATCTCTTTCCTCAAAAGGAAAATCTACATGGTTCAGAGTGAAACACTCCTTACATTTGGATACTACAAAAGATGGTAGAATACTACCTAAGATGGTAGAAAGCCTCTTTTCACGCCGAGTTAGCCAGGGCAGAGAACCTCTTGGAGGGAGGGAGGAGTAAGCCATTAACCGCGCCATGATATGGCCAAGTTAAAGCACTGGACAAGCCCTTGGTTGTGCCTCTAGTCAGGTCAAGGCATCTCCAGGAGGGAGGTTGCAGTAGGCCTTTATCCACGCATGTTATTGCCAGGTTAAAGCACCGAACAAGCCCCTGTCCCTGCCACGCTACGGCCAAGGTAGGGCGCCTCCTAGAGGGAGGATGGAGTAAGCCTTTATCCGTGCCATGCTATGGCCAAATTAAAGCATCGAACAAGCCCCTATCCAAGCCATGCTATAGCCAGGGTAGGTGGCCTCCTGGAGGAAGGTTGGGTAAATCCTTGGTTATAGCCTCTAAGATGAGCTAGCCAAGAACACCAGTCAAGAACACCAGACAACAATGAACTAAGATGTCCAAGCCCAAGAAGAGGCTCATCAAATAATGGACTAAGATGCCAAAGCCCAAGCCTAAGAATAGGCTCATCAAATAATGGACTAAGATGTCCAAGCCCAAGAAGAGACTCGTTAAATAATGGACTAAGATGTCTAAACCTGAGAGGTAATATATCTCCTATGGACTATGATGTCCAGACCCAAGAAGTGGCACATCAGATTATGAACTAAGACATCTAAGCTTGAGAAGCAGCTAATCAGATTATTACTATATACAAGGCCTAAAGGATTTATGCATATCAAAGGAGATAGAATTAAAGGAGTAAAGTAGAACTCCATCTATTAAATACCCGAATCTGGGTTTCGGGACTTTCATTTCTAAATTTCATCTATTGATACCTGAATTTGGGTTTTGGGTCTTTATCAATCACTTACTGAACAACCCCAAATATTGGTTATACATTTTAAATGTTTAATTAATTTTAAATATTTAAAATAATAGAATTTTGAATTCAATAATTTATAATTCAAATATAGGGGATAATTAATATTTGAATTGTGAACTAAATATCAGTTAAATGGATTTAATAATTTTATTTAACTACATTTACCAAATCAATAATATTGGTAAGTTCAATTTATAAATTTATTTACAAATATAAACAGATCGAATAAATATCGATAATTAAATATTTAAATCTGTGAAATTAGCCTTCCAAGGCACAGTCTTGGATTTCGATGAAATCAGTTTCATTGGATCTGCACCGAATTATATTACGCCGTTAAATTTCATAGCAATGTGACGTATTGTTTGGTCGTGCTAGATCGAAACGCGTTGAAATTAATATTGGAAATTTAATGTAATAACTAGGTCCAAAAACCTATCTTCTGCATACGATCGAATTAGGTCTAGAAACAAGTTACATTGTGTTCGGAATAAGGGTAAAACATTAGGAATGCTAAGCGGCATGTTTCGTTAGGAGTTCGACATTTTCGAGCATATTTTGCTAAATAATTTAAAATTCAAATAATATTTATATGCACATTCTAACGGTTCGAAATTTTCGATCCCAAAAATTCCAGATAGTTAGGAAAAGAAGAAAAGAGATAGAAGAAGAAATGGAATTGAAACACAGAATTTCACATTCGCAACGGATCAAAATATAATATCAAATAAAATAACAGTTATACAATGAAAAAACCGTATTAGTTAATTTACATCAATACATCAGAGTTACAACATTTCACAATCACTGGACAGTTAAAATAAGTTGTCCGAGATAAATAACAATATATCACAGTGGAATACACTCCATACGTTCCTGCCATTCAGCTCGCTTCCTGACCTGCAGAACGTCCTCACCTGAAAATCTGTAATACTCGGTCTGACCCGAGCATTACATAAAGTAACACCTGGTTCAGACTGGAAACCAACGTGAGTAAACCTATATAATATGAAATATCCAAGTCATAACTTAAGATAATTACCAGGGTAACTCGTACCTTTCTACGAGTTCTAATCTTATTTAAGTCAATCATTTATCTCAAAACAATATCCAAGGATCGTTATCTAGTTAAAATATCCATGATACTTAACTTATTTCATTCCAGCCTGCTTGCTTCTAACCAAACTATAAAGAACTACAGTACATTACTAATCAGAGTGCTTTTTGGTATTTACCGATACCCGACCTCGGTCTCTCCGAGTCCCATGTCACCTTAACCCAAGTTATTTAAATGAAATACAATTCAAACTTAAAACACAGGATGTCGCTTATACAGCAATTCATCTCGATAGATAACCACATTGTCACTGTTCAACCCAATCATATCACAAAACATTTCATATCAAAAATATCAAATAATCCAAGGCATTCAATCATTCATAAGTAAGATTAATTAGTCACACCATTCCAATTAATTTAAATAAATTAAATTAATTCCTTTTATCACTTTTATGCTGCTTACTTAACATCAATCGATTACAAACCATTAATCAATCATCTTTTAATTATCCATCTTAATCAATCACCCTTGATTAATTATCCTCTAATTACAATAAATGATTAACTCTTAATTAATTACACAAATAAATTAACCTTTACCCATCCATATAATTACATTGATCCTTTATTAATTACTCAAATTAATTATCCTATAATCACTTACATTGATTAATTAACTAACCCTTAATTAATTTCCTTAATTAATCAATCCTTTAATTAATTAACCACTTAATTAATTACACTAAGTAATTAATCCGTAATTACTTCCACTAAGTAATTTCCCTTTAACTAATTACTTTCATCAAGTAATTATCTCATTGGTTAATTATCCTCAATTAATTAACCTTTAATTATTAATTAGTTATCCACTAATTATTAACCCTTATCAAATTAAACCTGTAATTACTTATAATTAAGTAATTATCATTTACTAAATCACATTGAGTAATTATCCATTAATTACCCACCTCAATTAATGACATTAAGTAATTATTCTTTAATTCCCTTTATTAAGTAATTTTCACTTATTAATTTCATGAAGTAATTTAACCTTTAATAAATTAACCATCTTTTAATCACCTTAATTAATAAATCACATTAACAAATAAATCCTTAAAATTGATTACACAAATTAAATAACCTTTAATAAATTATCTTAATAAATAAATTGATTAATTACTCCCTCAACTGATTTCATTAGCTAATTAGCCATCCTTAAATAATTTATCCTTGATTTAATTACATCATTTAAATTACTTTTGAAAACATTTAGAAATTAACATATTATAATAATTACCTTAATCAAACAAATTTTAAGACCTTTTAAAACTTTGAAAAAAACTTGTTTTAGAATTATTGCTTTAAAGCTTGGTTATATCCCTAAATGTTCAAATCTTTGGTTGACTTGCTTATCTGAACATTGACTTCCATACTTCATACCTGAATACATCAACCCAAGACCGACCCTAAATACTTCGAGCAAAACCCAAGCACCACCTTACATATTTTCGAGTAAAATTCGAGCAAAACTTCTTTCCCCCATGTTCCTTATCTTCTACTCCCATTCTTATAAAATTAACCTGTCACCATATGCACGTATCCCATGTGCACGTGCACATGGGACCAAAGCTTCGTCGATCACCGTTGGCCACGTCGCCAAGTCGCTGACATTGCCCAAGTCCTTTCTGACTTCTCAGACCAACTCGGCTCTGCTCGAAACCAAATCGAGCTGTTTACCACCACCAGAGGAAAACTCAGTTCCTCTCATTCACCTGGCAACGCCGACGTCGACCACTGAAACCCCTGACACTACCTCCTGGAAACACGCCTGGCCTTCCTCCTCCGTTCCCCTTTGCACCTAAACCCTCCGATGCCATCACGACACTAGAATTATTCATCAAACCCTTCTTGCCCAAACTGAACTCCTAACCCTAAACCTTTGCCGACCCACCGCTATGACGCATTAAAAATTAAACCACCAATTTTCCCATGAGCGTCCCATCCACCCTCCTCTGACCAAAATCTCGTGGTCCAGAGATATTGCGTTCGCCAAAAAAGCCTTGTCAACCATTTTCCATTCAACCTGCGACATCTCAAAATCCACGAGCTTAAAAATCTTGAATTTGTTATCAAAATTCATTATCCTTAAGTGCGAATCTGGCTACGACATCAAATCACGAAATATAGATGATTGGTTTTCAGACTTATATTAGATGATCACTGATTTTTCCTCTTCCTGTAATATTACTTGCTCATTTTATCTTAAAAAATATTTTTAAAAGTAGAATCTGGTAAATACCAACAATTTCTTATTAAAGATCACAATATAGTACTATTTATTTAAGAAGATATGAATATTTGAACTCAGTTTAGTTGATTAAAATCAACAGAGGCCAGTTATATTCACTTACAGACATTCACAAGTATGTCAACACAGTGATTCAACTCTACTTCACAGATTACATCCATGTAAACATTGTTCACATTACTACCCTAAGAAATTTCACATGCATCAGAAATAACAGGTTGAGCTTTGTAGAATAGATGTTTACTCACCAGTTAAAAGATGAACAGAAAGACTTTTTTTGGAACAGGAACTTGCAAATGCTTGAAAACTGAGATGATTTTTGAAACAGGAAAACTAGTTGTTGAAATGATCTAGCTTGGAACTGTGATTATGAACTGGAAATCATTTTTGTTGTTGAGAAGATTCATGCTTGAAAAACAGATATGATCTTGGCTGGACGATTTCTTGTATAAATTTTCTGGTTCGAGTTTTGTTACAGGCTTTGAGTTTATGATTTTGCTTGTGATTTGAATAATGTTTTGCAGATTTGTTTCCTTGAGTTTGTAAAATGAAGATAGGAAAAAAAGTGAAGAGATGAGGTATATTTTTATATAGAGTTAATTAGGATTTATAAACATAAAAGAAAATAAAGATAAAAATAGTGACACTTGTTAATTTTGTTAGCATTTGTCAATTACATTTGTTAATCACCTCACACTTGTTATTAAAAATTTCATAGATTACACTTGTAATTATGCATCTTTAATTTATTTTAAATGTTTTTATAAAGCTTTTATTTTTTTATTTTCCTATTTAATGAATACTTTCTTAATTTATATAAATAGAGTTCTTTAACGAAAATAATGTAAAATAAATCTTATTCTAATAAAAATCTCATTCGTATATTTTTACATCCAAAATATTTAAAAATATTTATTTTTTAATTTCAAAATTAAGTCCAAATTCAAAGTCAAATTCAATTTGAAATCTAATTTGAAGTCAACTCAAATATATGTATATATTTAGACAACACAAATTTTATTTGTAAATAATAATTCTATTTTAAAATTCATTTATATATATAAAAACAACACATTAGCATTATTGTTTGAAAATAACAATTTTGCCAATTTTAAATAATTTATACAGGAGATTATCACATTTATTTGTTCAATTCATAAATCAGTATTTTCAATAGTTAAATCAGATAACTTTCCAATTATCTGATGCCCAAAAATCCGGGTTATCACACTCCTCCCTCCTTTGAATCTTTTCATCCTCGAAAAGGAACGAAACCAGAATTTATTCCATACCCAAAATCAGATAAATTATTCTTTGATCAATTTTAAAACACCTTTAAAAATCCACATAACATTATAAAATAGTTTTATAAAGATATTTTTTATAACTCGATGTCTCAACCAGTCCATCCTTGTTCTCATAGAAATTCGGTCATCCGTTTATCAGATGTAGGACTGAAATCTATAAGTATTTAGCAGACCCATTTTCAACACCCAGTGAAAATACTTGGAAAATAATTTATTGAAAATATAGAAAACATTTTTGAAATAGAGGAAACATCTTCGGTGAGAATGCTTTGGAAATCATCACCCCCTCCATTGTCGCAGTTAACCCGATGGTTAGGTTGCCATCCCTGCAAAATCTATAGATAACTGTAGGCACTCCACGTCCCTCGATTACACCATGGAACCCGCTACAAATCGTTGCTACATCTGAGGTTACGTTGCTAGCACAACAAAAACCCATATAACTGTAGGCATCAGCGACCTCGAATTTTGCTGCCAAAAGAATGAAAATTCTCCACTCGACCATAGATCGTTCTACCGATGTTATGTTGCCTTCCCGGCAAAATCAAACGTAGACCGTTGACACTCATCTCCATACAATTTCCGCTATGGTCCATAGTAGATCGCAGAGACATCGAGTTACACTGTCGTCACAGTGTAATCCAAATGCCTCTGCAGGCATCAGCGCCCTCGACTTTCGCTACCCAATAATCCACAGGAACTTCAGTTTGTCCGGACTTTCTCATAGGATCCACTTTAGAGCCTCGCTCTTGGGGCTCAAGGCAGTACCAACCTATGGTACTTCTGAGAAATTCATTTCAAGAAAGCGCCTTTTTCTCCAGAGCCATTTTCGAAACACTTTATACTATACACATATAGTATCTTCCAAATCATAGACCTAGTATGAATCCCATATAAATCTCCTTTTCTCGAAATCGATTATTCCAAAATCGATAATTCTCAAACTAGGATTTTTAAGTTTTCAAAATTGAATTTTCCCCAAAAATCAAAAGCCTTTCCAAAGTCCATAGCTTCCCAAAACCTTTTTTCCAAAACCATTCTCATAAAATCCTTCATATATATATATATATATATATATATATATATATATATATATATATATATATATATATATATATATATGACCTTGAAAATCTTTAGATCACTTCATACTTGTATAAATTCCCTTTTATACTTTAAATACTTTTCAAAAACCCTTTTCTTCTGGCTACAGGTACAACAAGGGGAGTTTATCATATGTATAACAAAGATACATAACTTTGTTTATTCCAAATCAAGTATTCAAATTTGATTGCTCTTTATAAAGTTATCAACCATATTACCTTTCTTTATAAAATGAACCTTTAACCATAGAAATATCCCATTTTCATTTTATTTCATCATTTATTTTGCAAAATATACTTTTCCATTTCAAAAATTATTTTACAGTTCTTATCCACAAATTTTCGATATCAATTTCATTAAATCCCGTACGATGTACATATATCATCCGTATGCTATATCAATCTGGTCGCTCACTCGATCACACAATTTCACTTCCGAACTCGTATCATCCACCCGACTTCCTAGTGCGGACTCAGATATGGTTTTTTCACAGCCTAACTATGATAGAGAATTTCCAGAACCAATCAAAAATCTATATCCAGGTTTGCCTTTGAAAATCGAGTGAAAAATCCCAACTCGGATCGATATACTATCTCGAAATTCTGTGCTCGAATCTGGATCAAATCGTTGTGCGAATAGAATAATATACGTACATCCTACATATTTATCTTCATTGATTATTAGCTAAATAAATTCCCTTTCTATTCACATTCATTTTTTATTTCTATTCACTTATTCACATTTGCCTCAATCCCCATTTGGGTTATTACTTTAATTCTAATCCCAATTAGTATTTAATTATAAACATTTTGCACTCTGACCAGCTTATATCTAGAAAATAGGCTGAAAAATTAAAAATGGATAAGTAGTTGAAAAATAATAATTAGTTTGTAAAATAGCTATAAAATAATTAAGTAATGATAAAATAGTTATAAAATAGTTAAATAATTGTAAAATAGTTATAAATAGTAATTAGTTATAAAATAGTTGAAAAACAATAATTAGTTTATAAAACTATAGTAAAATAGTTAAAAAGTTTTAAAAATGATTGTAAAATAAGTATAAAATAGTTTGGCTTTAAAAAGAAAGGTTATATATAGTGAATAGCTTGGAAAAATAGATTTAAGAAAGCTTATATTAAAATAATTTGTTTTGAAAATAGTTTCAGAGCCAAACTGTTCCACTTCCCAATCTTCATCCCAATCAATTCAATTTAAATAACTTCAATTTCAATTCCAAATTTAAACTTTATTCAACTCCGATTTCTATCTCAACTAATTCAAATAAATTTCAACTTGAAGTAGTTTCGATTTCAATTCATTTCAATTCCAGTTTGAATTAATCCCAATTCCAATTTCCATTTCCAATCACTTTCCATCCCATTGAATTTATTCAGTCACAATTCAAGTTGAATTATTCTTGATTTCTTTCCAAATTCGAATCAAATTCCATTTGAACCTACTTACTCAACTTTAATCACAATTTCAATTAATTCAATTAAATTTCAAATTGAACCATTTTCAAATTCAGTCTCACTTTAAATCATCTCAAGTTATATAAATTCGAGTTAAAATTTTAAATGTTGGTTTAACCTCTTGAACCAAATTAACCTTTTTTTAAAGTATTTAAACAATTTAATTCTGAGTCTAAATTTTAGAATTTCATTTTAAATTACCTTTACTTCTCCATAAACTTATTTCTAGATTCAAATAATAGTTCAAATCCATTTTAATCAATTTAATCTTTCAAAAACCAATTTATTACCCAAATTCAACTTTGAAACCAATTTTCTAAATTTCCAAGCTCCTTTTAAACATTCAAAATTTAAATAAAAAGTAATTTCATTTCCATAAGTTTGATTCATCTTTTAAAATCAAAATTACTTAAATAATTTCAAATTAAAGTTTTATTTCCATTAAATTCCAATAATGGAATAGATATTATCTCAATATACTTCTTAATTCATTTTAAACAAACCAATTCACAGTTCCATAAATTATTGATAACAGCAGGATGATATTAGGATAAGTCAAAGTAAATAAACATCCAAATTATTTAAAACATCCTCCAATAGCATCTATTACCCATTCCCAGAATTCAAACCTGTTTGAGATCTTATATATCTCCCTGCTAAATCAACTCTTTTAACTTCCCTAAGTTAAATTTTAATTTCATCATGAAATTTCTAATTTAGGTTGTTTGTTAACCTTATTTAACTTCCTCCAAGTTAAATTCAATTTAATCCCGTTAACCTTACTCAAATTTGAATCCTCCATTTCAAATTTTAAATTTCTATCAATATTCTTTCTTACTTATAAGTTCAAAGACTTATCAATTTGGGTTTCCATATCACATTCTGAGGAAAAATTTAAAACTCAACACTTAGAGTTTATTTTCAAATCATCTTTGATATCATGTATATCCCTTATATATACAAAGTTATTTCCTTTGCACAAGTTATACCTTAAAATTTAAACCACCTTTGGTTTTAATTCAAAACATATTTTCTTTAAAATTTTCAAACATCTCTTATTTTAAAATAAGATCACATTCAAAATAGTCTAAATAAAATCATTTCTTTTAACATTTTGAAAACAATTTCAGATGTTTGGGATTCAAAACTTCACAATTTAAAACCCACTTCAATTTATAAGTTATACTTATCTAAAAGTTTACTTCATTTTTCTTACTCGTTAACAAATATTTCGTTATTAAACGCAATAGCCTTTTATGATAATACCTAAGATTATCATATCTGGATACCAATTCATTTTCATCTTATTTAGTATGCTTCATTCTATTAAATTTCTATTTGGATATGTATGTATTCCTTAAATTCTTATTCAATTTCAAGAACCAACAGCTAATTTTCTACATATATATATATATATATAATTGGAAAATTTTACGTATATACAAATCATTCAATTTTAAAACCAAATTTAAAATCTTTATATAAGGAAATAACAAGTACGCACTCATATATAATATACACTCAACACATTCTAGGGCACCATTGACCCTTATCCTTAATGAGTACACCTACCAGAGCAATTGTTCTCGCTTAATCTTCTGCTCTGATACCAACTGTAACGATCCGACATTTTCGATTCCGAAAATTCCGGATAGTTAGAAAAAGAAGAAAAGAGATAGAAGAAGAAACAGAAATGAAACACAGAATCTCACATTCACAGCGGATCAAAATATAATATCAAATACAATAACAGTTATACAAGGAAAAACTGTATCAGTTAATTTATATCAACACCTCAGAATTACAATATTTCACAATCACTGGACAGTTAAAATAACTTGTCCCAGATAAATAACAATATATCACAACGGAATACACTCCATACGTTCCTGCCATCCAGCTCGCCTCCTGAGCTCCAGAACCTCCTCACCTGAAAATCTGTAATACTCGCCCTGACCTGAGCATTGAATCAAAGTAAAACCCGAGTCTGGCTGGAAACCAGCGTGAGCAAACCTATATAATATGAAATATACAAGCTATAACTTAAGTGAATCACCAGGGTAATTCGTACCATTCTACGAGTTCTAATCTTATTTAAGTCAATCATTTATCTCACGACAATATCCAAGAATCGTTATCCAGTTAAAATATCCATGATACTTAACTTATTTCATTCCAGCCTGCTTGCTTCTAACCAAACTATAAAGAACTAAAGTAGATTACTAATGGAAGCAGTTTCGGGTATTTACTGATACATACCTTAGTCTCTTCGAGTCCCATGTCACCTTAACCCAAGTTATTCAAATGAAATACAATTCAAACATAAAACATGGGATGTCACTTATACAGCAACTCCACTCAATAGATAACCACATTATCATTGTTCAACTCAATCATATCACAAAACATTTCATATTAGAAATATCAAATAATCCAAGGCATTCGATATCATTCAATCATTCATTAGCAAGATTAATTAGTCACAACATTCCAATTAATTAAAATAAATTAAATTAATTCCTTTAATCACTTTTAATCCTGCTTACTTAACATTAATTAATTACAAACCATTAATTAATCGTCTATTACTTATCCATCTTAATCAATCACCATTGATTAATTATCTTTTAATTACAATAAGTGATTAACTCTTAATTAATTACACAAATAAATTAACCTTTACCTATCCATATTAATTACATTGATCCATTATTAATTACTCATATTAATTATCATATAATCACTTACATTGATTTATTAACTAACCCTTAATTAATTTCCTTAATTAATCAATCCTTTAATTCATTAACCCTTTAATTAATTAATCCTTTAATTAATTACGCTAAGTAATCAATCCTTAATTACTTCCATTAAGTAATTTCCCTTTAACAAATAATCTCATCAAGTAGTTATCCCATTGGTTAATTATCCTCAATTAATTAACCTTTAATTATTAATTAGTTATCCACTAATTATTAACCCTTAACAAATTAAACCTTTAATTACTTATAATTAAGTAATTATCACTTAATGAATCACATTGAGTAATTATCCATTAATTACCCATCTCAATTAATGACATTAAGTAATTATTCTTTAATTACCTTTATTAAGTAATTTTCATTTATTAATTTCATGAAGTAATTTAAACTTTAATAAATTAATCATCTTTTAATTACCTTAATTAATAAATCACTTAACAGATAAATCCTTAAAATTGGTTACAAAAATTAAATAACCTTTAATAAATTATCTTAATAAACAAATTGATTAATTACTCCCTCAACTGATTTCAATAGCTAATTAACCATCCTTAAATAAATTATCCTTGATTTAATTACATCATTTAAATTACTTTTGAAAACATTTAGAAATCAACATATTGTAATAATTACCTTAATCAAACAAATTTTAAAACCTTTTAAAACTTTGAAAAAAAACTTGTTTTAGAATTTATTGCTTTAAAGCTTGGTTATATCCCTAAATGTTCAAATCTTTGGTCGACTTGCTTATCTGAACACTAACTTCCATACTTCATACTTGAATACATCAACCCGAGACCGACCCTAAATACTTCGAGCAAAACCCGAGCACCGCCCAATATATTTCCAAGTAAAATTCGAGAAACACTTCTTTCCCCCCTGTTCCTTATCTTCTACTTCCATTCTCGTAAAATTAACCTTCCACCGTATGCACGCATCCCATATGCATGTGCACATGAGATCGAAGCTTCGACGATCACCGTTGGCTGCGTTCCAAGTCGTTGATATCGCCCAAGTCCTTTCCGACTTCTCAGACAAATTCGACTCTGCTCAAAACTAAATCGAGCTGTTTACCACCATTAGAGGAAAACTCAGTTCCCTTCATTCACCTCACAACGTCGACGTCGACCCTTGAAACCCCTGACACTTCCTTCTGGAAACTCGCCTGGCCTCCCTCCTCCGTTCCCCTTTGCACCAAAATCCTATGACGCCATCACGACACTGGAATGGTTCATCAAACTCTTCTCGCCCAAACTGAACTCCTAACCCTAAACCTTTGTCGACCCACCGCTATGACGCATTAAAAATTAAACCACCAATTTTCCCATGATCGCGTCCCATCCACACTCCTCTGACCAAATCTCATGGTCCAAAGATATTGCGTTCACCAGAAAAGCCTTTTCAACCATTTTTCGTTCAACCTACGACAACTCAACATCCACGAGCTTAAAAATCTAGAATTTGTTATCAAAATTCATTATCCTTAAGTGCGAATCTGGCTACGACATCAAAAAACGAAATATAGTTGATTGATTTTGATACTTATATTATATGATCACTGATTTTTCCTCTTCCTGTAATATTACTTGCTGATTTTATCTTAAAAATATTTTTAAAAGTAGAATCTGGTAAATACCAACAATTTCTTATTAAAGATCATAACATAATACTGTTTATTCAAGAAGATATGAATGTTTAAACTCATATTAGTTGATTAAAATCAACAGAGGCCGGTTATACTCATTTATAGACATTCACAAGTATGTCAACACAGTGATTCAACTCTACTTCACATATTACAACCATGTAAACATTGTTCACATTACTACCCTAGAAATTTCACACGCATCATAAATAACAGGTTGAGCTTGTAGAATAGATATTTACTCACCAGTTAAAAGATGAACAGAAAGACTTATTTTTGGAACAGGAACTTGCAAATGCTTAAAAACTGAGATGATTTTTGAACTGGAAAACTGGTAGTTGAAATGATCTAGCTTGGAACTTTGATTATTGTTAGCACCAAAATTGATCACTAACACCCAAATGTAAATGAAAGCACTATCTAATAGTCACTGATAACAGATAAAGTGTGTGTAGAGAGCAATAACATGAAGAATAGTTAAAATTAAAATGAAAGCAGTAAAGAACAACAAGTTTTATAGTGGTTCGGCTAACTTCGGCCTACGTCCACTCTAGAAATTTCCTTTTTATTGATGTTCGAATCAATTACAGTTACAAAGTGATAGATTGGCCTTAGTTTTAGGAAATAAAAAGTCAGGGAGCAGAAGAGAAGAAGAAGACCCCTCTTCAGAACCCATACAAGCTGTATTTCTAAGTGAATTTTGAGTTGCTGGGCTTTCTGAACAGTAAAGGCCCATTAAGAATTTCCACCGAGCCACATTCGTCTTATGCCGAACGACTTTCCACAGAGCCACATTCGTCTTATGCCGAACGACTTTCCACAGAGCCATCTTCGCCAAGCGACCCATGCTGAGCCACCAATGCCGAGCGAGGTATCGAGGTTCGAGGTATCGAGGTGCGAGGTATCGAGGTGCGAGGTATCAAGGTGCGAGGTATCGAGGTATCGAGGTGCAACTCCTTTATGCCAAGCGGCAACCGATGCCGAACAATTTCTAATGCCGAACGATTCTTTTATGCCGAGCGGAGAGTGTAGACCGAACGAAGTACTTGTGCCGTGCATTCCCTCCATTTCTTGACCAAATGACATATCCAAGTAAACTTCATCCTTCGAAACCAAATCCATCATACTCCAACCTCGATAGTCATGAAGTTAGTTAGGTTGAATCCGCCTACTTATGGCTTTGACAAAAGGTGGGTTAACACTTTACCCCCTAAAACATGCCTTGATAATGGAAGGTGTGTTTTGTAGCACAATAAGCTGGATGTTCGTATCCTGTTAATGACCTACAAAGAAATTAATAGCCTTATCTGACCACGAATGACAATCGTTCGGGATCGTATGTAATTCGGGGTGGTATGTGACCGTTCGAGGCCGAGTACCGTTCGCGGCGAATTGTGACCGTTCGAGGTCGGGTGTCGTTCGAGGCGAGTTATGATCGTTCGCGATCTGGTGTCGTTCGAGGCGAGTTGTGACCGTTCATGGTAGGGTGCCGTTCGAGGTGAGTTGTGTGTGCCCGGGGAGGACTTAGCATCATTAATGTCAGATTTCACGTTCGAGTGGGTTTTTGAACTGTTTTTCGTGGCGGTTTTTCGCCATCTCAGAGCATGCCTAAGGACCATTCACGACCCCGTACATGTGTAAGTGGCTTAGCCGTCATGGAATCACAAACAGCAAATTTTCATTCAAAATAAGTCTTTCAACGGAAATGTCAAACTAAATCAAGTCCAAACATGAGAAATGGAAAATAAAAGCAAAACAGGGACGTCCAAGTGCAAACACCTACATTGATGGAATTTATAGTCGTATCAGATCATGTCTGAGGATCGTTCGCGGTCCTGTACATGTGTAAATGACTTAACCGCGTTGGTGTGGAGTTTGCCACTTATTCGTCATTATTTCAATCAGCTGATGACAAGCTGACGCCCCGATCCCGAGCCGTTCCCAGTTGGTGTAGGTGGTGGCCGCTCTCGTTCCACCGTTGTTGTTCCCCTTCTCACATATTGCGATAGCAAACTATTTCGGATATGTCCTTCAACTTCATCCTTCAAGTGCCTACAGTCATTCGTGCTTTGACCGTTCAGTTTGTGGAATAAACAATACTTGTCTGACCGTTTTTCATTGATGGTCGGATCCCTTCTCATTGGCCTCCGATAGGGAATATGCCCCCTAGTGTCTTGGTAAATTCGTTCCAAAGTCTCGTTCAGCTCTGAATAAGAGGTGAATCTCGGTTCCTTTCATGGTCGCATTGGTCCATCGTCGTTATCCCTGGCCTTCCGTTTCCCTTTATCAGTTCTTGAATCTTTTTTAGGAGGATTTTCACCCTTGACTGCATAAACATCATCTCCTTCCTCTCTCTCGGCATTTGCATCCTCTAATCATAAAAATCCTTCGGCCTCATGATAAAACTCCCCTAGATCCATAGGTGGATCCCTTGTCAGTGAATTTTTGAACTCTGTTCCATTAGCTATGCCAGATACAGCTGCCACTAAGACCATGGACGGACCTGGTCGATCCACCGATGCTGCCGCTACATTGAATCGCGTCAGAAAGCTCCTCAAAGATTCCCAGATCCTCTACTTTAGAGCTGCCAAACTCATCACATTGTTAGGTCTCGAAATGTGAACCCTGAACTGCCTCATAAACTTCTCAGTCAACTCAGTAAACGTTCCAATGGAACCACTCTCCAATTGTCTAAACCATAGTGCTGCTATGTCTGTCAGATACAATGGGAAGCATCGGGCCATGACTTCCTCTGATGCCCCTAGCACTTCCATATGCCTCATATACTTTGTAAGATAAACTGTAGGATCTGTCCTCCCATTATACATCTCCACTGATGGTAGCTTAAAATCTGGGGGGTTCCTAGCACACCTGATAGTAGGAGTAAAGGGACTCCTATTCACATCCTCTAAGTCTTTGTTTACCAATCCACCTCTCATAGCTCGTCTAGCCATCTCCGCCAGTCTGTCGTTGTCACCAAGCTGTAATCCTTGTCCGCTGCCTTTGGTCTGCCCTCCGAGTTGATGAGGGAATTCTGGCACATACTCCTCGTCTCGTACTCCTGCACTCCTATTGGTGTCGGGTTGGACAGCGTTATCTTGTATCCCTCCATGGATTGGTTCAGCATTCCCTGGTGGTATGCCCCCGAGTCTAGATCCATCCGGATTGATAGCCGTCTGCTGATTGGGTGTTGCCCCCTGCTGAGCTATTCCCTATGCTTGCTGGTTGAGCGCTTCTGATCCAGCTCCACGGACCTAAGCTCCTATATTTCCTGCATGTACAAATTGTTTGAGAATAGCCTGCATCATCTCCTCTTGTCATTTCAACATTGCTTCCATCTCGTCTCTGGTGATGTAGATGGATGCTTGACCTTCTCCAGCTCTAGAGGAAGCCACTTGGCTTCCCTCCTGATTACTCCTTTCTGTCACTTGCTTTCTTGTTGATGGCCTAGCCATTGCTTTCTAGAGTCCAAGTTCCTAGCTCCAAAATCCATGAGTGCTTGACTTCTCAGTGAAAGCACCAAAATTGGTCACTAACGCCCAAATGTAAATGAAAGCGCCAACTAACAGTCATTGATAACAGATAAAGTGTGTGCAGAGAGTAATAATACGAAGAACAGTTAAAATTAAAATGAAAGCAGTAAAGAACAACAAGTTTTATAGTGGTTCGACTAACTTTGGCCTACGTCCACTCTAAAAGTTTCCTTTTTATTGATGTCCGAATCAACTACAGTTACAAAGTGGTAGACTGGTCTTCTTCTTCTCTTCTGCTCTCTGACTTTTTATTTCCTAAGACTAAGGCCAGTCTACCACTTTGTAACTGTAATTGATTCGAACATCAATAAAAAGGAAACTTCTAGAGTGGACGCAGGCCGAAGTTAGCCGAACCACTATAAAACTTGTTGTTCTTTATTGCTTTCATTTTAATTTTAACTGTTCTTCATATTATTACTCTCTACACACACTTTATCTGTTATCAGTGACTGTTAGTTGGTGCTTTCATTTACATTTGGTTGTTAGTGACCAATTTTGGTGCTAACAATTATGAACTGGAAATCATTTTTTTGTTGAAAAGATTCATGCTTGTAAAACAGAGATGATCTTGGCTGGATGATTTCTTGTATAAATTTTCTGGTTTGAGTTTTGTTACAGGCTTTGAGTTTATGATTTTGCTTGTGATTTCAATAATGTTTTGCGGATTTGTTTTCTTGAGTTTGTAAAATGAAGATAGGAAAAGAAGTGAAGAGATAAGATATATGTTTATATAAAGTTAATTAGGATTTATAAAAATAAAGATAAAAATAGTGCCACTTGTTAATTTTGTTAACATATGTCAATTACATTTGCTAATCACCTCACACTTGTTATTAAAAAGTTTCGTAGATTAACACTTGTAATTATGCATCTTTAATTTATTTTAAATGTTTTATAAAGCTTTTATTTTTTATTTTTTTATTTCCCTGTTTAATAAATACTTCCTTAATTTATATAAATAAAGTTCTTTAAGGAAAATAATATAAAACAAACCTTATTCTAATAAAAATCTTATTCATATATTTCTAAATCCAAAATATTTAAAAGATATTTATCTTTTAAATTCCAAAATTAAGTCCAATTTCGAATTCAAATTCAATTTAAAATCTAATTTGAAATCAACTCAAGTATACGTATAAAATTAAACAACACAAATCAAATTTGTAAATAATAATTCTATTTTAAAATCCATTTATATATATAAAACAACACATTATTATTATTGTTTGAAAATAACAATTTTGCCAATTTTAAATAATGTATACAGGAGATTATCACATTTATTTGTTCAATTTATAAATCAATATTTTCAATAGTTAAATTACATTACTTTCCAATTATCTGATGCTCGAAAATCCGGGTTATCACACACATACTCATTCTATAGCCCATACACCCATAATTTCATAGCTACGCACCCATCCTTTCACAACCCATAACATTTTGGCGGCTTGAGAAGATTTTTACTTTGAAAAAGGTAAACATAATCATTTTTTTAAATCAAATAAATTCAATTATAAAAGCAGGTAATGCACACTTGCTTTCTCTCCTCTCATATTTTTTCACGTCTTCATCCATCCTGTAGTTTGAAAAACAAAAATAAGAAAAAGGCAAAACTTAAAAAATCAATATTTAAAAATTTACTCAATTAAAAATTATGAAACAAGTCTTAAAATTCTTGTTTTAGCGAGAGCTTTGCTCCAACATTCGTTGGGCAGTGTTCGATCATGGCTTGGGCGATGGTCGTTTTGGCTGACCTGCTAGGGTTAGCTTTTCTACCAATTCTGGTCGTCGATTCGATAAGCAGACCTCGGAATTTGTTCGGTGACAAAATTATCACCTTGACATGGAATTTTAAGTGGTTCGGTGGTAGGGGAGCGCGGCATGTAGGCATCGACGTGAGTAGGTGTCAGGTTGCAATTCGTATGGTGGCTCTAGAGTTGTCGAGTTTGTGGTAGGCATGTGTGGTTCGAGGAGAGAGGCCAACGATGAAGGTAGAATCAAATTTCATTGAGTATTGTCTCGTGTCAGAGGATGGCCATGCACGTTTGACCATAGGTTTGTGCATCTCTGTGCAGGAGGGTTTGAGGTTTTAGGGGAAGAAAAGGATGAGGGTAGAATTGTAAATATTGTAAAGTTGTTTATATTTTAATTTTTAATTTAAATCTATTGATAACTTCTAATATTCGTATCTCGTTCATACGAGGGTCGAAATAGAATTTTGTTTGTTGCGTTGGACTTATGTCGTCAAGAGCTTTGTGGTGGAGTTGGTTTGGTTGGATTTGGAGCAAGCGAAAATTTTGGTTAAAATCGAACGGTTGTTCGGTTTTAGTCCAAAATCGGAGCGTTTCGACGAAAACTAGAATTAGTGTGAGTTTAACTCACAAAAAAATTTATTATATCATATTAGTGATGTTATAAACGTTTACTAATCATTTGGATGTTAGTAAAATTGTTTGATTGCTTGTTTGTTAAATTTCAGTTTGTAAAACGGATGATATATTAAATTGATCGTTATAAACCCATATGATCATCTATTTATTATCCACAAACATTGTTTCGTAGGAAAAATCTGTAGAGAGGCCCAAAGGGGGTTTCTCGGCTATAAATTATTTTATTACATCCATATGCTGTTATCGATGGTTTATTGAAATTAATTACTGATATTCCCATTTATAGTTTAAATGTCGTTATAGCGATTTCCGCTATACCGTCATTTATTGAATTTCATCCCTAAAACCCTATCGCATGAACTTGAGCTTGTATTTCCGCTAAAAGGAATATTGAAAATTTATTAACACTTTTGATTAATGATAATTTAAAATTAATTAATTTGAGATTAATTAACTAATTTAAGAAATGATGATTAAAAATTGGTTTATCTTTAGATTTGATTAATCATTTTTGTTAATGATATTTTATACTTAGTTAATCGTTTTAACCAATGATTGTTTGAGTTAATTAATTAATTAATTATTTTAATCAATGGTAACAGAATTTAATTCATTAATTAATTTACGATAAATGAAATTAATAATTATTTTAGTCAATGATATTTAAAAGTAATAAATCATTTTAAATAATGATATTGGAATTTTATTAATCATTTTAATTAATGATTATTTTAAATTTAATTAATTGTTTTAACTAATGATATTTGGAATTTAGTTAAATCTTTTTAATTAATGATGCTTAACATTAATTATAATTTAATTAATGATTATTTGAATTTAATAAATCTTTTAGTTAATGATATTCAAGGTTAATTAATTTATTAAATAAAAGAGATGAAGTAAATTATCTAATATAATAAAATTGCTTTAATCAACCAAATTCAAGTTAATAAACTGATTTATAAAGATTTTTAACGTTAATTTACCAATGTTACAAAGTATTTGGAAATAATTATCTATTTTATTATAGATAATGAATTATCTATTTAAAGGGATTTTAAATGTGATTGATTATTTTTTGAGATAATTAATATTGTTTTTAAAGTTATAAAAAGGAATTGGAACTCGATTATTAGGATGTTGAGTTGGATAATCTTCTGGGTATTTTGTCTGATGTTGATTTAGGCCATTAGGGTCGTGCGCTTTGAAAAAAGTTATGCTCTTAACGTTTTAAAAATTAGGAACTAATTCTAAAAGCGTTTTACAAATACGAAAATCAAGCCAAAAAGATCAGTTCGTTTTCAAAAATAGAAGTTTGATTCGTTTATGGAAATAGATTATTTCCGTAAAACGAATCACTTATATGGAAACGGTTTATTTGTATAAGTAGCACTAAACATTGAAGAAGTAGACTTGTCATCATTTTGAAAGTTAAGAATAATCGTGTGATATGACTTTGAGCTAACACTACCTTGACTTGCCTGGTATTAAAAACATTACAAGTTTGAATTCAATGATAGGCGATAAGTATACAGAACTTAATTTCCATATACGACCGTTTTATGTCCTCGATAATTGGTATCTCAAATATCGGTTACTTTAGCCACTTTATTTCATCACTCTAAGACGATATGTTGCTCATTTGAGCTTTGTTATCTTTTATCGAAAATGACTAAACCAAAAGTGCGAGAGGAAGCCAAGTTATATGGGGTAGCTCACACTATGGTGTTTTCACATCTTATCTAGATTTTGTTTACCGTCATGTGAAAAATGGTTTAGATTTAGATGTGTAATATTCCGATACTCGGTAAGGTTTGGCGGGGTCCGGCTTGATATTGTCTAAGAAGTGTCATGGAGTATATGAGCTTCTCATAAGTATATTACTAGAGGTATGCTTCAAGGGAGTGCACCTTCCTAGTCATTTGTTAAAAAAATTCCTTTCCTTATTTGATTCGTATCCCTGAATCTGTTTTACCTTTAAAATTGCCACGAGTAGAGCCAACTCCTCATCACGACGCTTAAGTGTTTATTTAGTCTCATTCTATCGAGTTGGACTGTTACTTTATTTAACCCATTCTATCGAGTTTGGACTGCTACTTTATTTAGCCCATTCTATCGAGTTTGGATTGTTACCTTATTTAGTCCATTCTATCAAGTTGGACTATTTTTCCTTGTTCTATCCATTCTGTCCAGTTTGGATTTTACTCGACGATTTTTTTCAAGTCTGGTTGATATTATTTATGCTCAGTCATATTTGGTTTTGTTTCATGATATTCATTTTACTTTTGTCTATATGGATGTTATTCTTGTGAGATTAAAACCTTTTCCGCATTAGCGGCATGGTCTCATAGAATTTTTATACATGTTTCCCCTTATTCGAGTGATCTCACGTTGGTATTTCCAGACTGATACGGGTGATATTTATTAATAATGCTCAGGTGAGATCGAGTATTTTCCCAGGTTGGCTTTGGTATTATGGGATTCTTTGAGGGGAGCTGAAGATTTACCTATCGTATTATTTCATTTCCACTGTATTATATAGTATACCTATCAGCATGTGTAAGTTCTGGATTTTATAGATGTCCACCTGAGAATGTTTGTTTTAACTTTGATATACTCTATATATATGGAGTGATAGTTTCTACTGTCCTTGTTATTTTATATGTTGTCGACTTCGCTTCAAGATTCTATTTTCTCTGTTCTTTGTTCTTTTTGTTTTTATTTACCCTAATAATCTACCCTTTTGTCAATTGGATGCGTGACATTTTAACATAGTGGTAGTTTTTGGTGTCGATTTTTGGTGGTCCAAAAGGCAGGTCATTACAAAGTGGTATCAAAGCGCAAGGTTGAGCGAGAACTTTGGCTTTGGTAGGGTTGGCTCATTAGAGATAGGGTAAGCGACACCCTAGAATGAGTGTAAGAGTATTATATATACGAAAGCGTATTTGTTAATGTTATAAAAACGTGTTATGTTAATTGGTCTATTGAGTTTTTATGAATTCTGATCGAGACGTGGGACGCCTCGGTATCGATAGGCATTTTTAAACACTTAACCAAAGCCAGCGAACATGATATTGAAATTTTTGGAATTTTTGGAAAATTTAATATTTTTGCCAGGATTTTATTTTATATATATAAAGAAATATTTTTCAAACCTTATATAGTTATAAAGTTAGTTGGTTTGAATGTGATAATATTTATTCATTATCACTATTGTTTGTTCGGTTATGCTTAATTAATAAGAAGCACTAACTATCGTTTGTTGATTGCTGAATGGTGCTCGGTTTATTTTGGAGCATTTATTGGTTTGATTTAAAATAACCCTCTATGAATTAATTTTTCCACTTTGACTATAAGGAGTTCGGAGAAAAATGTTAGCTTGGAATTTCAACCTTTAAATAATGATTGGTTAAGAACTAAACTTTATAAAAAGTTGTAAATATAGTCTAAATGGTAAGATAAATCATTTAGATAATAAATATTGAGAAAATTTGATTATAGTAAAGAAGAATTATCATAATATAAAATGATATTTATATAAAGGGAATTTTATATAAATTTAGTTTGAGAGTCATGTTTAAAAATATATTAGGAAGTAAATTTTTAAATAGAATACATTTTCTTTGGGATAATTAGGAGGAAATCTGTTCGACTAAATTTTTGGTAATCTGAATAATCTCCTAAGTGAAGATCAGACGTTTGCAAGAGCGAATGTTGTGGAATACTTAGTAAATTATTCTTATTATCATTGTGCGATCGAAATGAGTTAAAATCGAAATGGACACAACATGGATTTTAATAAATAAACTGTTTGAAGTCATTATATATAAAAATATTTGTAGTATGCTTTCAAAAAAGAGTTTTGAAATAAAAACCAGTATGTAATTTTTAAGTTCCCTTAAATGGGAGTTTTTTTCCAAAATAAAAGGTATTAGTAATAAGAGATTATTTTGATAAATATGATTTTACCCTTAGAAAAGATATGGGATGAAGGAATAATTTAACACGGGTATAAATTAGGTTAAATTAAATAAGAAGGTTTTGATAAACATTATTTCTATCAAAACCTTATAATTGTTTAAAACTTCTAAGTAATATGAACTACTTGTTGATTAGGTCAACCATAAATAATATTCATTTTAACACTCTAAGTTAAAGAGGTTAATATGTTGACTTGATTTTAAGAAATCATAAGTTGATTTGATCTCCATCTGGTTCTTTGAAAAGGTTATAAACAAAATTTATATGTACTCTCAAGATATAAAAGAGTAATATATAAGTAAATAAAGGTAATAAGTTATGACATGATGTTTTATAAAGAAATAACTTTATGAGGTATTTTGAAACTTAGGTAAAAAATCATGAGATAACTCGTAAATAATTTTAGTTTTGAATAAAATACTAAGTGAAACTATAAGTAAATTTGAAATTAATATAATTAAGAAAACTAATAAAATATAGAGTGTAACTTTCCATTTTGTTCGAGTTAGTTTGGATAATCTTCTAAGCAATAACAAATGACTAATGAGAAAAACAGTACGCTTAGATAATTATCTATATTTTTGGACAATTAAGAAAGCTTTAAACCTAAGTTAAAATTTGTTAGTTAGTCATTTGACATTTTAAAACAATGTTAAGTGATAAGTTTTCCCTTATGGAATTTGATTGACTTTTAGTGTTAGTTTATTCCTTCACGGAATTTGATTGATTAAATTAAATTGATCGTCCGTGTGATTTCATATACCGTTGTCTATAAAGTTTAGATTTATAGACAAAGGATTTTGAACGGCTGTTATAAGGACCTAAATCCCAGTGATTTTGGAAAAGGAAATTTTTAAAGATTTTTGGAAAGGAATGATACTTATTCACTCTAGTTGATATTTTAGGAGGAACCGGGATACCACTAGATGCTCTATGTTGTTTTGATTCTAGAGTTTCACCTTCATTTATTTGGAGAGATCCTCTCCATGTTATTTTGATTTTTATCTTTGATTTTTTGTCTGATAGTTTCAAAAACTAAATTTTTGATCGATAAACATGGGTATTTAGATCTAACTATATCATTTGATGTAATTGGATGCATAACACCTATCACATAATATTCTCTGTATTTTTTTGCATATGATTGAGATATGGATTATCGGTTGCATGTAGATTTATATCATGTTAGTTTTTTTCATGTAGAGTTACATCACATTGCTTTTGTCAGCCTGGTTTTCTTTTAGACGTCATAAGTATAGGTATGCAAGAGATTGCTATTTGATTCTTATGCACCTATATTTGCATAAAAGATAATAAATTGCTTATCAAATTATAAATCAAATTCAAAAAGGTATGTAATAAATTTCGAAAATTTGAACTGACTGATGATTTTATTCCCCAAACATGGAAGGCCATTTGGCCTTTTTTTATTTGATTGGTTTAGAGCCCGTAGAGGCGATTTGTAGTTGTACCGATTAAGCCTCGCAAAGGAGACGCTGGTGAAATTTTTTCAAAAAATTTTAGAGTTAATTTTTTTTAAGAATTTTGTAAAAATTTTGACAACAAAAATTTGATTTCTGGATTATATCTTGCAATAAATAAATAGAAGAGAATTAGGTGGTATAGATAAATGAATTTAAAAGACTTGGAAACTTTGGAATCTATTCGAGCTAATGGGTTTTGAAAATAAGTTTAATAACTCATCTTAATATAATTAAACTTAAGGGTTTGGAACATTTTCTTCCTTAGGAATTTCGGGGATGAAATCATTTAAGGGGAGAATGTAACAACCCAAAATTTTGGTTATTATTAAATGTTTAATTAATTTTAAATATTTAAAATAATAAAATTTGGAATTCAATAATTTATAATTCAAATTAGGGATAATTAATATTTGAATTGTGAATTAAATGGATTTAATAATTTTATTTAACTCTAATTTAACCAATAAATAATATAGGTAAGTTCAATTTGTAAATTTATTTACAAATATAAATAGATCAAATAAATATTGATAATTAAATACTTAAATCTGTGAAATTAGCCATCTTGGGCATAGTCTCGGATTTCGATGAAACTAGTTTCATTAGATCCAAAATACTAAATTATATTATGCTGTCAAATTTCATAGCAATCTGACGTATTGTTTTGTAATGTAAGATCGAAATGCGTTGAAATTAATATCGGAAATTTAATATTATAACTAGGTCCAAAAACTTATCTTCTGCATGCGTTTGAATTAGGTCTTGTAATAAGTTCCATTGTGTTCAGAATAGGAATAAAACATTAGGAATGCCAGGTGGCACGTCTCATTTGGAGTTCGAAATTTTTGGGTATATTTTGCCAAATAATTTAAAATTAAAATAATATTTATATGCACGTACTCTATTCATAGCCCGCACACCTGTCATTACATAGCCACACACCCATCTTTTCACAACCCATAAACATTTTCGTCGCTGGATTAGATTTTCGCTATAGAAAAGGTAAACATAATCATTTTTGTTTTTTTAAATCAAATAAATTCATTATAAAAGTAGGTAAAGCACACTTTCTCTCTCTCCTCTCATATTTTTTCATGTCTTCATCCTTCCATTAGTTTGAAAATCAAAAATATGGAAAAAGAAAAACTTTAAAAACCAATATTCAAAAATTTACTCAATCAAAAATTATGAAACAAGTCTTAAAATTCTTACTTTGGCGAGAGCTTTGCCCCATCATTTGTTGGGTAGCTTTCGATCATGGCCTGGGCAATGGCCGTTTTGACAGACCAACTACGGTTAGTTTTTCTGGCAATTCTGGTCATCGATTCGATAATTGGACCTCAGATTTGGATTCAACGACAAATTTGTCACCTTCACATGAAATTTTAGGTGTTTCGTTGGCAGCTAGGGGTGCGCGACCTGTTGGCATCAACGTGAGTAGGTATCAGGTCGTGATTCATATGGTGGTTCCAGGGTTGTCGAGTTCGTGGTTGGCGTGTGTGGTTCGAGGAGAGGAGGCCAACGATGAAGGTAGAATCGAATTTCGTTGGGTATTGTCCTGTTTCAAAGGATGGCCATGCACATTTGACCATGGGTTTGTGCATTCCTATACAGATGGGTTTGAGGATTTGGGGAAGAAAAGGATGAGCGTAGAATTGTAAATATTGCAAAGTTGTTTACATTTTAATTTTAAATTTAAATCTAATGATAACTTCTAATATTTGTATCTCGTTCGTACAAGGTCGAAATCGAATGCCGTTTGTTGCATTGGATTCACGTCATTGAGAGCTTCACGATGGAGTTAGTTTGGTTGGATTTGGAGTAAGTGAAAATTTTGGCTAAATTCGAACGACCCCTCGGTTTTAGTCCGAAATCGGAGCTTTTCGGCAGAAACTGGAATCAAAGTGAGTTTAACTCACACAAAAATTTATTATATCGTATTAGATTTTATAAGGATCTATTAATCATTTGGATGTTAGCTAAATTGTTTGATTGCTTGTTTATTGAATTTTCATTTGGAAATGGATGACATATTAAATTGATCGTTATAAACCCATATGATCATTTATTATCCATAACCATTGTTTTGCAAGGAAATTTATAGAGAGGCCCAAAGGGGGTTTCTCGGCCAGAAATTGTTTTATTTACATCCATATGTTTTATTGATGGTTTATTGAAATTAATTACAGATATTCCCGTTTATAGTTTAAATGTCGTTATAGCGATTTCCGCTATACCGTCATTTATTGAATTTGATCCCCAAAACCCTATCGTATGAACTTGAGCTTGTATTTCCGCTAAAAAGAATGCTGAAAATTTATTGATCATTTTGATTAATAATACTTTAAAATTAATTAATCTTTAAAATTAATCAATTTGAGATTAATCAACCAATTTAATAAATTATGATTAAAAATTGGTTTATCTTTAGATTTAATTAACCATTTTATTAATGATGTTTTATACTTAGTTAATCGTTTAAACTAATGATTATTTGAGTTAATTAATTATTTAGTTATTTAATTGATGATAATGGATTTTAATTAATTAATTAATTCATGATAATTGATATTAATAATCATTTTAATCAGTGACATTTAAAAGTAATAAATCATTTTAAGTAATGATATTGGAATTTTATTAATCGTTTTAATTAATAATTGTTTTAAATTTAATTAATTGTTTAATTAATGATATTTGGAATTTAGTTAAATCATTTTAATTAATGATGTTTAACATTAATTATTAATTTATTTTTAATAAATCTTTTAATTAATGATATTTAAAGTCAATTAATTCATTAAATAAAAGTGATGAAGTAAATTATCTAATATAGTAAATTTGCTTTAATTAACCGATTTCAAGTTAATAAACTGATTTAATAAAGATTTTTAAAGTTAATTTACCAATTTTATAAAAGTGTTCGGAAATAATTATCTATTTTATTATAGATAATGAATTGTTTATTTAAAGGGATTTTAAGTTGATTAATTATTATTCTGGTTAATTAATATTGTTTTTAAAGTTACAAAAAGGAATTGGAACTCGATTATTGGGATGTTAAGTTGGATAATCTTCTGGGTGTTCGGTTTGATGTTGGTTTAGGGCCTCGGTCGCACGCTTGCAAAAAAGTTATTCTCTTAATGTTTTAACAATCAGGTACTAACTCCAAAAGTGTTTTACGAATATGAAAATCAAGCCAAAACGTTCGGTTCATTTTTAAAAGTAAAAGTTAGATTCGTTTGTGGAAATAAATTATTTCCATAAAGCGAATCGCTTATAGGGAAACGATTTATTTGTATAATTAGCACTAAACATCAAAGAAGTTGACTTGTCGCTATTTCGAAAGTTAAGAATTATCGTGTGACATGACTTTTAGCTAACGCTACCTTATGTTGCTCGGTATTATTGTTAATCCAGAAATAGTACAAGTTTGAATTCAATGAGTGGTGATAAGTATACAGACTAAATTTTGATGTATGATTGTTTTATGTCCTCGGTAGTTGGTATCGCAGCTATCGGTTACTTCAGCCACTTTATTTCTTCACTCTAAGATGATGTGTAGCTCATTTGAGCTTTGTTATCCTTTGTCGAAAATGACTAAACCAAAAGCGCGAGAGGAAGCCAAGTTATGTGGGGTTGCTCCCATTAGGGTCTTTTCACATCTCATCTTGATTTTGTGTACAGTCGCATGAAAAAGGTTAAGATTTAGACGTGAAATATGCGGATACTCGGTAAGGTTTGGCGGGGTCCGGCTTGGTATTGTCCGAGAAGTGTCACGGAGTATATGAGCTTCTCGAAAGCATATTACTAGAGGTATGCTTCAAGGAGGGTGCACCTTCCTAGTCATTTGTTGGAAATTTTCCTTTCCTTATTTGATTCGTGTCCCTAAATCTGTTTTTTGCTTTAAAATTGCCATGAGTTGAGCCAACTCCTCATCACGGCTTTTAAGTGTTTATTTAATCCATTCCATCGAGCTACACTATTACTTTATTTAGTCCATTCTATCGAGTTGGACTGTTACTTTATTTAGCCCATTCTATCGAGTTTGAACTGTTACCTTATTTAGTCCATTCTATCAAGTTAGACTGTTTTTCCCTTTTCTATCCTTTCTGTCCAATTTGGATTTTACTCGGTTTATTTCCGTTCTTTCAAGTCTGATTGATATTATTTATGCTCAGTCATATTTGTTTTTGTTTCCTAATATTCATTTATGCTCTTGCTTATATGCATGTTATGCTTATGTGGTAAAAACCCATTCCGCATTAGCGGTGTGGTCTATATATGTTATTCGAGTTATCTCACGTTGATGTTTCCCGATCGATCCAGGTATTATTTATTTATAATGCCCAAGTCAGATCGAGTATTTTTTTCCCAATTGACTTTGGTATTATGGGATTCTTGGAGGGGAGCTGAAGATTCACCTGTCGTGTTACTTTATTTGTTGTATTATATGGTATACCTGTCAACATTTGTAATGTTAGGATTTTATAACTGTCCAGCTTGTAACGACCCAGAATTTGACAACTTTAAAATATAGTATTTAAAGTTATTTTAAATATATAATAGGCAAGGTTATATGATTCAAACAATATTAGATAGGATTTGGAAAGAGAAGTATACATAAAAATAGTAACATTTGCCTATATCGACAAAAGTGACAAAATGCTGATTTCAGAAAAGTATATTTCAATGGTAAAATAAATTATTTTAATTAATTTTGTGCTTATATTTTAAATGGCATTATAAAAAATTATTTTTAAATTTGATTTACACAAATAAATAGTTTAACTAAAACGTCAAAATGTGACCGTAAAATATTTTGTCAAAAATCAACGTTTTGTCGATTAAAAGTTGTCGCAACGTCGCAGCACCTTTATTTTCTTATATAGGAACATATATTCAAATAGTGTAAGTACTAGTTAATTCACTAAACATGTTTACTTTTACTAAATAAGATTAGAAAACTTCTAGAAGTCATTAGTAAAAGTAAGTAAGAATTAAGAAAAGTAAGAAAAAGTAAACATCAAATCACATCAAGTCAAAACCAACATAATTATGATATTCTTTACTTAATCTTTAAGTGACTAAGACATAAATTAAGGATGTGAAAGATGATGTTAAGTATTGAAAAAGTGGAGATTGCTTTAGATTGAAGTAAGGTTAGTTTGGTAATTTGGTAAGAGGTTATTTTGGTAAATTACCACTTTCTTTCTTTTTCTATAAATATCAACCTCCTTCTTCACTTTCATTCACATTTTTTTCTTCTTATTTTCTCAAGCTTCTTCATCTACTTCCCCTCCTCTTTGATGGCTTCCATGCCATATAAAAAAATTAGAAAGAAATAATGTAAAAATATTTATAAAATATTCAAAAGAAATCAATGTCAATTCTCTTCAAACCAAACTCCTCTTTTTTTCATATTTTACCTCTTCTTCTCTTGGTCATAACTTCTTCAAAACCGAATCAAAATACAAAACTATTTTTTTCAAATCATTTTTTTTCTAGTGGCTATAACTTTCATGTTGACAAATTTATCTCAATCTAAAGATAACTATGTAAAAAATATACTTATTTCCAGTGCATTTTCTGACCCAGTTTTTAAGCCAGAGAATAGGTCAATTTGTTTTGATCATAATTTGATCATAACTAATCTAAATCAAGAAATTATTTTTTCAAGACATATAAAATTATAGTGGCTATAACTTTTATGTTGAGAACATTTTCTAATTTTGAGGTTTGCTATATCTGAAACTCAATTCTTTAAAGTGCATTTTCGAGGTTTGTTTTTGTCAATCCGACAATACCTCTTCTTAATTCTATCATATCTCACTCAAAACCACTTGGATTCAAAAAAAAAATTTTAAATTCAGGAGAAAAGAATTTTAAACAACTTTTAAGTTAGCAAGTTTTTTAAATTTTGAGTAAGAGAGTCAAAAACAAGAGAGAAGCTGACCTATTTTTCGGATCTAAATCTTGGGAATTCAAGTTCAAAGCTCTATAGCTTCTTCTCTATATTTTTGGCCAACCTCCATCTCAAGCCTCAGCCAAGCTATTGGGAGGGAGAGCATGTTGTTTGCTAATGTTTAATGGAGTAGGAATTAATTAGTGAAGTGTTGGCTGATTAGAATGCTGGTAGGAAGTTAATCGCTTTGGTTTATGGTGAGAAACTCTATTTAGCATCTCTGTTTATATATATACATGTTTGATGTTGTGTTATGATTGCTATGGATGCTTATATATGCTTTGATCATGAAGTATTGATTGTTTGATATGATTGTTAAATTGTTTTACCAAGTCACGTTAATACACGTCGATAAGCACAAAGGAAAGCACTTTCCTTTTGAAAATGAAATGGTGTATATGGAATGCTTAAAGCTTTTGAAAATAGTTTTAAAATGAGTTAAAAATGTTTTATAAACATTTAAATATGTATAAAGAAATAAAGGAAGAAAAACAAGATTTTATCTTGTACATTTTAAATATGTTCAAAATAATTTTCCAGAAAAATCGCGCTTTTGCAACAAAATGACCAAAGTTTAAAATTGATATTTTAAATGTCTTAAAAATAGAAATAAATCCTAAAAATCTTTTAAAATGTATTAAAAGATATTTAAGTTGAAAATATAGATTTCTAAATGATATAAAAGTCGTCTTGAAGAAAATAGCTTTAAAAACGCTATTTGCAACACTTTTCGCAAAGCTTTTCGCAGCAGTTTGAAATAACTTTTAATGCAGTTTTTAAACTTAACAATTCTTTACTATATAATTTGTGAATGATTTTAAAAGAATAATTTAGTCATTTAAAGATGATTTGGAAGTTTTAATGAGAGTTTGATTAAATGGGAAAGAGGAATTGTTTATACCACTTTAACGATAAGTGAAGAAGATTGAATATAATAGCCAACTGAGTAATGCGGAAACGACTAATACATTTGTCCCGCCTGTGAGATCTAGAAAGATATAACAAGGTATTTAACTAAAATTGGGAATGGAGCAACCAGTGCCCTTAACTTACCTAGCCTATATTTTCTCTTCTTAGGCGAGGGGTGAAACATATCGAAAGGAAATCACAGATGCTCTAAAAGATCATAATTAAGTTTTTTCTAAGATAAAAGAAAAGAAATAAATTCTTTGACTTTATTACAAATAGTCTATATATAAGATTTATAAATTGATATTTTATAAATAAAAGTAATGGAATTATAAAAGTGTTTTATAAATATTAGAAATAGGATTGTAATCAATATATTGGTTTACAATTGAAATTTAGAAAAGAATAATGGATTTTATAAATAATAAGATTTGAAAGGAATGAACTTGTAAATAAGAGTTTTATAAGTAATTAAATTATAATTGGATTTTGACTTATAAGAGAGATATAAATGGAATTTGTTAGTAAAGAAATTTTGTATATGGAAGTTTATAAAATATAAATTGAATTTATTTTGTAAATCTGAAATCAATTTAAATTGATAAGTTAAATGTGAAAATTTATTAAAGGAATTATATTCGTGATTTTGGACAGTGAGTAATCCTTTAAATTAAATGGATGTTTTGGAAAGTGATAATATAAAAAGGGAATATTTTCCCTAAGTTAAAAGTTAGGAAAGAAAATCTTCGATTAAGATTTAATGAATGATTTGGAAATGTTTTCCTAAGTAAAATAGAAAATGATTTAGAATTATTCTACGATTTAAGAAAGGTTTAAATAAACCAAATGATTTGATAAATGAGGCTTAATGATTCCTTATGCTCTTGAAAAGAAAATGGAATAAATTGAAAAGAACATATCTAACAAAGATATTTTATAAAATATGAAGTAATTGATTGTTGTTTGATATCCACATATGAATTTAACATCTTTTAAATCGATAATTGGCTTCGAAGGAATCAGGGTCATATTTGGGAAATTCCTATCCGAAAACCACTTCGAACCAATGTATACATTTTGAACGTGAAGACAAGTTGAAGACGATGATTTTTAAAGATCGTGGATCTTCATAGCTTGAGGACTGCTTGTTGATTTGCTCAAGATCGCACCCATTATAGAGTTATATATAGCAGTTGTCTTCTCGTTGTGGAGATTTCTTAGATTGCAAGGACTACTCGCTACTAGTGGTAGTAGGAGAGTGCCTTCGGTTTGTCCTGTTCCTGGAAAACTTGTATGGACGTTTGTCTAACATTGCATTTCCAAAGATTACGTACATTGGTTTTTACAAAAGTACATCAGTGGTGGCGAAGAAGGCAACTTCTCTTAGCTTAACACCCTCTTAGAGATGTACGAGCTTAAGGGTTGTATTTTTGTGGAAGGCAATTAGTGGTTAACAGAAATGGCAATGTGGCATTCAAAGATGTGATATGTGCTATGTGAAAAAGGTAAACGTTGCCTCAAGCCTCATCAAACCGGTAATGACCGAAACAGGATTAGATGCAGCAAGGCTAAGTGGGTCATTCCCAATTAGGGTATGGTCATCACCTTCTAGATATATTTCTTTCTGCTATGACGTTCAGGATGTAAATTAATGTGGTGTATGACGAGCGCTCGGTTAAAGGTCGGGTATGACGAGTATGACGAGCGCTCGGTTAAAGGTCGGTAACGACCAGGGAATGATATATTCGGTACTATCTAGTTATAGAGATAGGTCGGCCTTGTGTAGGTAGAGGATCCTTTGTGATGGTCCTTGGGACATCCATCTAGAGGTGTACCCATTTCGGAAGGTAGATCCTTCGCCTGGTCATTTGCATGGAAATCCATTCTCCAATAAGAACCTATGGTTTTGTTTGTATTGGCGTAATGAATAGACTCGAAATGCTATATGGGTAACCACTTCGGATAAGATTAATAAGTTTATTTGCAAATGTTTTCAAAGAGATGTCATTAGAAATAATATCAAATGTTTTGATATAAAAATGTTTTAGTTATCATAAGGTAAAAACTCGTCTTTGTTTATGTGTGGGCGTGGTCTTGTGAGATACACTTTCTTTTCAAAGGATTTTATAAAAAGGTTGATATATGACACTGTCATTTATTATTGAGTTTTTCTCACGCTGGTTTATCAAGCCTGATCCAGGTATTTTCAATACTTGGGTCAGATCCAAGTAGTTTCAGGTTTAGTCGAAGACAGTTGGAGTTCCTAAAGGAGAGCTGGAGATATTCATCATGCGTATGAACATATTCTATTATCCGCTGTACTTAGTTTGTTTTAGTTGATGTTTGTCAAAAATTGTAAGGACAGATGTTTATAACTGTCCAAGCTGAATTTAGGTTAAACTCTGATATATGTATTTAAAAGTTTTCCATTGTAAAAATATTCGTTCAATATTATATGTTATTCCATTCGTGTGAGATTATGTTTTGTCTATTTTTTCTTTCTACCCTTAATGATCTGTCTTTTCGTGCAATTTGAGTTGGACATGTGTGGTTTATTATCGATTCAAAGGGTACGGGAAAATGGGACGTTACATTTGGTATCAGAGCTGAAGATTAAGCGAGAACCTTGGCTTTGTTATGGGTAAAGACTCATCAGAGATAGGATTAGTAATATCCTAGAATGAGTAACTCATTAGAGATAGGGTTAGTAACACCCTAGAATGAATTATAAGAGTGTCATATATATGTGAGCGCGTAATTGTAAATTTTATAAAAATGGTTTTGTTTTAAAAAAATGGTAAATGAAATAATTTTACCTAGGATTATATTTTGATTATAAAGTATACATTTTGAAAAGTTGTATAGTTAGAAATCAGGATTAATGAAATTTAAATATGAACATCTTGTGATTAGAATTTCACAATTTGACTATAAGATGTTTCACTAAGGTAATCGATAAGTAAGAAATCTGATAAGGTAATTAAGATCTTTAATACTTATATTAAAATAATAAATTAAAAAATGATAATGTTAAGTTACTATCATAAATTAATCAATTGTTTAATTTAAAATTTTAAGTACAAATACCTTGTGAATTAAGTTTCACGATTTGACTATAAGGTGTTTGATAATAAGATTGGTTTAAGGGATGAACGTAAGATAAAAATGTATTTAAATAACATAAAATGATTGTGTAAAAAGGAAAATATAAATGGAATGAAGGTTTAAAATTCGAGTAATTTAAAAGAATTGTGGTAATTTACATAAAGTTAATTAATATAAGATAAATTTATAAAATGAATTTATAAAATAGGTTTTATAAAGTAATCTCTAAAGGATTTTGAAAATATTATTATTTCAAATAAAAAGAGGTATTTTATGATAACTAATTCGATTTACTCGAAAATAAACTAAAAATGGGCAAGAGATTTTTTCGGATGGTAAGCACTTCACTTAAGTATTACTCTTCTTGTTAAGAGGATATATGATACTATTGGAAGTACCCAGCACCTTGGATTGTTTTGGAGTTACTCGATCTATATAATTTTCTTAAGTTAATGAAATAATATGAACCATTGATTAGTAATCTTTATAAAAGTGTTTAAAGTAAATATAGATTTGGAATCGCTAATTGCTAAAATAAAGCAGAATCAGACGATTTTGGATAGTCGAAAATTTCTGAATCGCATCAAACTCAAAGCTAAGGAATTTATGGAATATTCTGACAAAAGATAAACTATTGTGAAATACTGTGAGTAAATGAAATAAGATAAGGATAATTTATAAATCTAATTTATAAAGAAGAAGAAAATATTTAAGAGTAAAGAGTATAATAAGGATTTAAATACGGGTGGTTTTAAAATTTGTTTTTCAAAGCTAGAAAAATAACAATAGTATTAAATAAGAAATAAATTTTATAACTTATGAATTTGAGATAATAGTAAATTACAACAAAAACTAAATTTGTTAGACAGATGGATTTAAGTAAAACCAATTTGAAATTTGGGATTTGTATATACCCTTAGGATGTAAAGGTATATCATATAAATGTAGATTTAAGTCGTGAACTATTAAGTAAAATAACGACTTCTCAAAAAGGTAATTATAACCTGGAAAATGTTTTATTAATGAATTCTAGCATTAATTAAGAATTTGGACTTAAGTCTTTAAAAGTGATTGATTTACATAAGTTATAAGATGTAATAAACTTAAGTAATAGATTTATAAAATGGTTCATAAATAATATCAGTGTTAAAGGAAATATACTGAGTTAAAAGATTGTGGGAAGACTTTTCTATAAAGATAAATTATCTTTTGAGTGAAAAATGATTTCTTTGGAATATATTCCTTCAATAAAAATATTTGAAAATAAATAATTAAAGGGATTATATAAAATAAACACCTTTATAAAGTGTTTGAGCTTAAGATAAAAGTTTATAAAAGTTTTGAGGGTTAATAAATACATATGTTATATGTAGATCATCTCATCACTCAATTTTGATCTAAGATTCGAGTTCGGAACCTTGAGGTGTTTGTACTGATCCGGAGAAGAATTTATCACTCGATTCTTGACGATGAACATTGATGAGGATGTTTGGTTAGGTACTTTAGTTTTTTATCATAGTTGATCACTATGCAAGGAAAGCAATGGTTTCTGAGCAAAGAGGCTAATTAAAGTTTACACTAGAGGATTGGGGGATCGATACTTGTTCGGAAATGAAGTTGTGTATTCGAATAGAAGATCAAATAAGATATTTCATACGGATAATTTGTGTATATTATATGGAACTAAGTTTAAAGATAAATGTTTTAGGTAAACTTTTGTTTGGGTAATTTCGAGGATGAAATTCTTTTAAGTATGGGAGAATGTAACGACCTTGAATTTGACCACTTTAAAATATAGTATTTAAAGTGATTTTAAATATAAAATAGGTAAGGTTATATGATTAAAACAATATTAGATAGGATTTGGAAAGATAAGTATACATAAAAATAGTAACATTTGCCTATATCGACAAAAGTGACAAAATGCTGATTTCATAAAAGTATATTTCAATGGTAAAAAATATTATTTAATTTATTATAAATGGTCTATATATAAGATTTATAAAATTTATATTTTATAAATAAAGCTAATGGAATTATAAAAGTATTTTATAAATATTAAAAATAGGATTGTAATCAATATATGGGTTTACAATTGAAATTTAGAAAAGAATAATGGATTTTATAAATAATAAAATTTGAAAGGAATGAATTTATAAATAAGAGTTTTATAAGTAATTAAATTATAATTGGATTTTGACTTATAAGTGAGATATAAATGGAATTTGTTAGTAAAGAAATTTTTTATATGGAAGTTTATAAATTCCATTTATAAACACCGTTTTGTAAATCTGAAATCAATTTAAATTGATAAGTTTAATGTGAAAGTTTATTAAAGGAATTATATTCGCGATTTTGGACGGTGAATAATCCTTTAAATTAAATGGGTGTTTTGGAAAGTGATATTATAAAAAGGGAATATTTTCCCTAAGTTAAAAGTTTTTTTAAAAAGTTAAAGCTTTTTTGCTCTGTCATGGCCTCTCCTTCCCATCCTATCCCTTCGTTCACGCTGCTTGTCTACTCTTCCATCCCCAAGTACACTTCGACCACTCCTCCTTCTAATGCAACGATCCCTCCTCTGCCAGACCCGCCGCTCATTCCTATCGCTGCCCCATCCTCACTCCTTGGCCTTCGCCAGTTCCTTGTCCTTCAACCCAATCCACCTCTTCTTCTCCTCCCCTGTGGAACTCACTCTTCAAAGCTAAGCCACGCAATGCCGGAAGTTTTGAACCTGTCACTTTCCCGTTAGTCTATGATGATGGTGCTATTGTACCGCCAGTGGAAGTTGTCAATGCTGGGAATGCTGTTTGGGGCAATGCCTTGTAGGCTTCTTTCTTGACTTACCTCTCCCCTACATGGTAGTCTTGCATCACCTAAAACGAGTTTGGCATCTCAAAGGATCGATAGAGGTTAAATCAGATGGTAACTTGTTCCTCTTCAATCTATCTTCTGATGAAGATAGAAGGAAGATCATCCAATCTGATCCTATTTTGATGAGGAACAAGTTGTTTATAGTTAAGGAATGGGATCCTTCTATTGGAAACAGTCTTAGCACAATTAAGTCTGTACCAGTGTGGTTTTAACCATCTAACATCCCTTTATGTTGCTAGTCTCACTTAGGAATTAATTAGTTAGCAACGAGGATAGGGAAGTTCCTATGTATGGATGATAATATTGAAAAGTTGGAAAGGATTAGGTATGCCAAATGTTTGGTTGAGGTGTCTGCTCAAGTTGAGTTTCCTGATGTTTTCATGGTTAAACTTTTGGATGGCTCTGAGCAATAAGTCAGAGTTGATTATATGTGGAAACCACTAACATGTGGTGATTGCAAGGTTTTTGGGCATCAGTCTTCTTGTTGCCAAGTGTAGAAATGTATTAATGAAAGTAAAGTGGAAGAGAAACCAACTGAGGTTGGAGTTTCTATCAATTCTGGTGTTGGTAAAGAAAGTAATTTTAATGAAAAGGGTGAGCACATAAACGATGTATCCAAGGGAGGGTGGAGGAAGGTACCACTTAGGAAAGACAAAGTACTCAAGAATCTGAATATGATTGGTAACAATGCTGGTTTACAATCTGTTAATGGATTGGATAAAGCTAAAGCTGGGAATTCTGTTTTGAATATGTTTCCTAAAACTGGTACTAAAGGAAGGACTTTGAGCATGAAGTAATTTCTGTGCATGCTATTCCTGAAGGTGGAAACAATTTAGTAGCAAATAATCCCAAAGTTAACACGCTAGAAGAAACAATGTTAACCGAAACAACATTGATTGCTAATCCATTTTCTGTGCTTGTGCATGATGTAACAGAACACAACAAGAATGAACTAACATCAAATGCTTCTGAGGAAGGAGAGTTGTTTTCTTCAGTAGTGAAGGTCTCTGATCAATCTTTTGATCCATAAATACTATCACAAAATGCTATGCAAATTAAAGTAGCTCAATCAACTCACGTGGTTGACAATGCTCATCTGGTTGTTCGAAAACCAACTGAAGCAGGCATATTATGCACCCCTCCAACTGGCCAATCAAATCAAAGTGTTTTAAACTCCCATGCAAAGTTGCCGACTTCAATACTGGATCTAAACTCCATCGAACAAGCTTTCCAAAACCAGATTGAGAATCATATTTTCGATCTTTTTAAGCCATCCGTTCCTTTTTCTTCTCCCACAACCTCCTCTCATCAATCAAATCCTCCCTTTCCAATCCCCTCCCCCTATTCCTTTCCAGGATCCATTCCTGGATAGGCCTCACCACCACCACGTCCAGATTCTTTTAACCCAGGCGCTATGAAGTCCTTTTCTTTAGCCGCTAAGCTAAAGTCAGTGCGATCTGACCCTCCTACAACTAGGAGTAGGGCAAGTGTGCTTCACCTCTCTACTTAGTTTTTGATGAACAAAATTGCTTCATGGAATATCCGGGGTGCTCATAACACTGTCAAACTAGATCATGTCAAAACTTTGATTAATGAATATAATATCAAGATTTTTGCAGTCTTGGAAACCAAACTTTCTCTTCCTTTTACCCTGAAAGGTGCTAAATACATCAACCCAGCTTGGCTTTTTCATCACAACTTGGATCAAGCTGCCTATGGTAGGATTCTCACTGTCCATGACCCCTTAACTTTCTCCCTCTCCCCCATTCTAACTACTTCTCAGTTGATCCATTTTCATGCCATTTCCTTCCTCTTAATCTCTCTTTTTACTTAACTTTTGTATATGCTCATACTGCTACTGTCTCTAAGCAATCACTACTTAATCTTCTCCCTTCACTAAGACAGAATACCCATCCTTGGCTTGCACTGGGAGACTTCAATTGCTGCTTCAACCTAACTGACAAAATTGGAGGACAGCCCCTACTTCCTAGGGACATTGCCCCTCTTAATATCTCTATATCTGACTCTGATCTCCTCCCTATTACTCGCTCTGGTGTCCCCTTCTCCTGGAACAATAGGAGCCAGTCTGGGATAAGAACGTTTACCAATATTGATCTATCATTTTGTAATGCTCCTGCGTTAACCTTGTGGCCTTCCACCTCAGCTTAACTGCCTCATCCAATCTTATCCGACCATTCCCCTATAATTCTGTCACTCATCCATATGCCATGCAGAGGAAAAAAAGCTTTTAAATTTTTCAATGCTTGGGTCAGAGACCCATAGTATTTTAGTATTTTATCAACTGCTTGGTCTACCAGCTTTCATGGAAATCCAATGTTTATCTTGTGCGGGAAATTGAAGGCAACAAAGCAAGCTTTAAGACATTGGGCTTCTCTCAAATTTGGAAATGGCTCCCTAACATCCAATATACTAAAGGATTAGCTAAAGAAGGCGCAAATGCTTTTAGATGAGGATCCTTCCAATCCTTCTCTAGCCTGGAATGAGTCCATCCTCTTTCAACAACTATATGATGCCTTAAATTCTGAAGCTAGTATGATGAAGCAAAAATGCATCAAAGGTAGGTTATCGAGGGAGATAGGAATACTGCTTTCTTGTTGTGGAGATTTTTCGAATTGCAAGGGCTACTCGCTACTAGTGGTAGTAGGAGAGTGCCTTCGGTTTGTCCTGTTCCTAGACAACTTGGATGGACATTTGTCTGACATTGCATTTCTAAAGATTACGTAGATTGGTTTTTACAAAAGTACATTAGTGGTGGCAGATAAGGCAACTTCACTTAGCTTAACACCCTCTTAGTGACGTACGAGCTCAAGGGTTGTATTTTTGTGGAAGGCAATTAGTAGTTAACAGATATGGAACTATGACATTCAAAGATGCGATATTCGTTATGTGAAAAAGGTAATCGTTGCCTCAAGCCTCATCAAACCGGAAATGACTGAAATAGGATTAGATGCAGCAAGGCTAAGTGGGTCATTCCCAATTAGGGCATGATCATCCCCTTCTAGATATATTTCTTCCTGCTATGACGTTCGGGATGTAAATTAATGTGGTGTATGGAAAACGAGCGCCCGGTAACGACTAGGGGATGATATATTCGGTACTATCTAGTAATAGAGATAGGCCGGTCTTGTGTTGGTAGAGGATCCTTTGTGATGGTCCTCGGGCCATCCATCTAGAGGTGTAACCATTTTGGAAGGTAGATCCTTCGCCTGGTCATTTGCATGGAAATCCATTCTCTAATAAGTACCTATGGTTTTGTTTGTATTGGCGTAATGAATAGCCTCGAAATGCTATATGGGTAGCCATTTCAGATAAGATTAATAAGTTTATTTGCAGATGTTTTCAAAGAGATGTCATTAGAAATAATATCAAATGTTTTGATATAAAAGTGTTTTAGTTATCATAAGGTAAAAACTCGTCTGTGTTTATGTGTGGGCGTGGTCTTATGAGATACTCTTTCTTTTCAAAGGATTTTATAAAAAGGTTGATATATGACACTGTCATTTATTATTGAGTTTTTCTCATGCTGGTTTATCAAGCCTGGTCCGGTTATTTTCAATACTTGGGTCAGATCCGAGTAGTTTCAGGTTTAGTCGAAGAATGTTGGAGTTCCCAGAGGAGAGCTGGACATATTCATCATGCGTATGAACATATTCTATTATCCACTGTACTTAGTTTGTTTTAGTTGATGTTTGTCAGCAATTATAAGGACATATGTTTATAACTGTCCAAACTGAATTTAGGTTAGACCCTGATATATGTATTTAAAAGTTTTCCGTTGTAAAAATATTCGTTCAATATTATATGTTATTCCATTCATGTGAGATTCTATTCTATCTATTTATTCTTTCTACCCTTAATGATCTATCTTTTCGTGCAATTTGAGTTGGACATGTATGGTTTATTGTCGATTCAAAGGGTACGGGAAAACGGGATGTTACACAGCTGATAAGGTTTTTTGAACTCTGATATACTATGTATGTTTGAAATGGATTTGAAATGATATTTTATTTTTGAAAAATAAATACCATTTTTAAATTATAACTATGGGTTATATTAACGATTGGTTGTTAAAGAGTCCGGGATCAGGATATGGACATACTCTCTGTCGATACCGAAAACCGCTTTAACAACTGTGTACACGGTGGAGATTCCAGAATGAAGTAGGATGGTGACGACGTTCCTAAGGTACATTTCGTGGACCTAACTCCCGTGAGTTAGCATAAGGTGGCTAAAACAGGAGCGATCTCGGGCCAAAGGAGGTAGCACCTCTGGCTGAACACACTTCTTCGATACTATTCTATTACTGTTGTAATCAATTGGGTGCACTCCTTGATTTTGGAGTGTTGTTCAGGGTAGGCGTATGTGGCTGCTGCGTTACCACCAGCCCGTGTGCGTAATTGGTATATCTACCCTGGTATTGCCTTGTGTGTCGTCTCACCTACCATACCGAGCCTTTACTACGAGTTTGTTTTTCTCCCGTAGCCCGTGTGGTATCCTCTGACAGTCACCCGGAGTGGAGATGGCATGATATTGGATGGACTACTGGGGCTATTATGTGTGAAGGGTGATATGGGTAGCTCGGAACGCTATTCAAAAGTATGTTTATTTTACTATAGTCATTATTGTAATAGCGAAATATTACTATATAGTAAATAGTTTAACGGATCCTTAGAGGATGGGCGGTCCCAGGCATCCTTTAAGTTACTTGTATCTTTATTACAGTTCACTTGAGTTGGTTTACATTATATAAGTATATATTGTCCTGACTCGAGCGTTTTGTGTTTTGCTTTACGCTCGGGTCAGCCTGAGTATTCACAGCTTTGGATTCTCTTCCTGGAGCTGGTCTTTCACTGGAGTTTCTGCTTATCTACATATTTATCTACTTCTGTTTCAGCTGTTCTAGTTTATCTCATGTATTAGTGAACTTCTATGTATTTTGGATTTCTATTATGTTGTTTTCAGACTGTATTATGTATTTGGGTTGAGACTCTGTTATAGTAGCTTCATGAACTACTATGTTATTTTATATTCCGCTGCGAGTTATTTTGATTGTTCTGTGTCTGTGATTCTGTATATTTGATTTCATTTGATCCAAATTTATTTACAATCTGTTATTTCACATCATTCAAGTCTGACATGTGTGGATTATTGTCGATTTGAATGGTACGAAATTGGGGGTTGTTAGAGTTGGTATCAGAGCTTTGGTTTTGGCAACCATTGCATCTGCGGAGAAGAAACTCATTAGAGATAGGGTATTTCTACCCTAGAATGAGTGAAATCAATCTCAGAATAATATCATTGTGAGAGACGTATTTTCAAAGTATAAAATGATTTTTTTTCAAAATGTTTTCAAAGGATTTTCAAAGATTATTTTGGTATATAAATTTTTCTTGCTTTTAAAGGATTTTCAAATGTTTTCTAACTTTCCTTTCTTTCGTATCTACCTTGATAGGATTTTTCTTTCTTTAAGATATTCATCCAAGTGTATTATCTTGCCTTATCTTAATTTATCTTTGGCTTGTCTTTATTCTTGTCCTAAATTCATTCTTGATATTTTTCAGGATGAATCGAGGAAATGCTAGAGGTAGGGGTCGTGGTATTGCCCCAGCTCCTCAAACTGTTGCTCCAGTCAGGTTCACTGTTCTTTGTAAAGAATTCTCTCAACTAGGTGGAACCCTATTCACCGGTTCCGAGACTATTATTGAGGCTCAACAGTGGTTGCGGAGTCTTGAAAGGATATTTACTGGTCTTAACATTACTGATGCTCAGAAGCGTCAGCTAGCAGCCTGGCAGTTGCATGATTCTGCTTTAGATTGATGGGAGTCCGTTACGGCTAACACCGTTGAGGCTGATCTCACTTGGGAGCAGTTTAGGTATCCTTTGTATTATATTAATTTTGTTCCTATATTTTTCCTTCCTTTGAATCTATCTTAAGTTTTTTTTTCTATATCTCTTTTCCAGGGAGGCTTTTGTGGCAAAATGGATGCCAGAAGCCGGGAAATCTCAGCTTTATCGTGAGTTTATGGATATGAAGCAGGGTACCATGTCTTTTGCTGAGTATGAGAGGAAGTTCAATGAAATTTCCAAATTCGGTCCTAGCCTTATTGACTCTCCTCTTAAGAAGAATGAGAAATTTATTACTGGTGCTCGCCCAGAGTATTATAGTCGCCTTATTTCTCATGTTCATGGTTCTTTCACCCAACTTATGGATATGGCTATTCGCTATGAGAATCCCACATCCAAAGGTCCTGCTGTTTCTGGTGCTCAGTCTTCCTCTGCAGTTTCCAAGAAGCGTAAGCCTAATTTCCAACAGCAGAAGAAGAATTGGCAGAAGCATCCTGGTTTGGGATCTTCATCATCTGCTCCTGCTCAGAGGCAACCAGTTGATCTCTCCTCCATCACTTGCTTTAGGTGTGATCAGAGAGGGCACTATGCCAATAGCTGTCCCACATTATCTGGTGTTGCTGTTCCTCCACCTGCTCAGTCCGTTAGACGTGATCTCTGCCATATCTGTCTCCAGCCCGGTCATTTTAAGAAGGATTGCCCTACCCAGCAGAGGGGTACTCCTTCTGGTATATTTGCTGTCACTTCTGCCTCATCTCCAGTTCCTCCACCTGCTCCTACTCCTAGTGATGACCAAGGTACACTCCAGGGTTCATTTACTTTATTTCATCATCCTGTTCGTGTGTTGTTTGATACTGGTGCTTCATATAGTTTTATTTCTGTTGATTTGTGTGATAAGTTTGAACATCTCCTTTCTCTTGAGTATACTTCTGTTCCATTATGTGTTTCAAATTCTATTGGGGGTCCTGCTAACCTTAACCTGATTTGTCGAGAGGTGAAACTTCTCCATTCTGATCATCGCTTTAGTGGTGATTTTTATATTTTGGGCTTCGATGCTTTTGATTTATTGCTTGGTCAGGATTGGTTAGTGAATCATGATGCTCATATCTCTTGTAAAGCCCGGTCTGTTCGTCTCTTTGATGATCATGGGAATGCCTTGATTATTCAGTGCCGCATGCCTCAGGATTTTGCTGGCAACTTTATTTATTCTTTGGATTCTTCTCCCAGTGATCTTGATTCTACTCCTATGGTTAGACTATATCCCGATGTATTTGGTGAAGTCACTTCTTTACCTCCTAAGCGGGAAATTGACTTTCGGATTGATCTTATACCTGGTGCTCGACCTGTTGTTCTTCCTCCTAGAAGAATGGCACCCCACGAGAAGGTTGAGATGGGAAAGCAAATTGAAGACTTATCTTCTGATTAGGCCTAGTTTTTCTGAATGGGGAGCTGCGGTGGTTTTTGTCACCAAATCTGACGGTTCTCTTCGGATGTGTGTTGATTATAGGGAGCTGAACAAGCTCACTATGAAAAACAGATATCCTATGCCTCGTATCAACGATATGTTTGATCAGCTTCATGGTGCCACTATTTTCTCTCAGCTTGACCTTGCCACAGGTTTTCATCAGCTCAGGGTTGCTGAGGATAGCATTCCAAAGACTGCTTTCCGCACTGAGAATGGATTTTATGAATGGTTAGTCATGCCTTTTGGTTTGACTAATGCTCCTGCTTTCTTTCTTGATTTGATGAATCGTGTTTTTCGTGATGTGCTTAATAAATTTGTGCTAGTCTTTGTTGATGATATCCTTGTCTTCTCTAAGACTAAGGATAAGCATAAGTCGCATTTGAAATATGTTCTTGAGACTCTCAGAAATCATCAGTTAAAGGCTAAATTTTCTAAATGCCATTTCTGGAAGGATGAAGTCCGTTATCTCGGGCATATTGTTTCTAGTAATGGAGTTTCTGTTGATCCTGTCAAGATCGCTGCGATCAATGTAGGTCTTTCTTTCTTCTCTTCCATTTTAATAATTCTATTTTTCCTGTTGTTCTTATTTTCTCCTGATTCTATTCCAGGAATGGGAAACTCCAAAGACTCCATCTGATATTCGTAGTTTTCTGGACCTTGCCGGTTATTACCGGAGATTCATTGAGAATTTTGCTCGGATTGCTGCACCTCTCACAGCTTTGACTCGGAAGAATGCCAGATTTGTCTGGAGTGATCAGTGTAAGGCTGCATTCAGTGAGTTGAAGAGCAAGCTAACATCTGCACCAGTTCTTACTGTTCCGAATGGAAGTGAGGGATTTACAGTTTATACTGATGCTAGTCGTGAGGGTTTGGGTTCCGTTCTCATGCAGGATGGTAGGGTCATTTCCTATGCCAGCCGTCAGTTGAAAACCCATGAAGAAAATTATGCTGCTCATGTTTTAGAGTTATTTGCTGTTGTCTTTGCTTTCAAACTTTGGAGGCATCATCTTCTTGGAACCAAGTTTGAGCTTTTCACAGATCATCAGTCTTTGAGATATATCTTCTCCCAGAAGGATCTGAATCAGAGGCAAGTTCGTTGGCTTGAGTTTCTGGCTTCTTACGACCTCGACATTAACTATACTCCCGGTAAAGCTAATGTTGTGGCCGATGCTCTGAGTCAGAAGAAAGCTTTGTTGTCTCAGCTTGTTGTTTCTTCTTCTCCTCTTCTGGATCGGATTATGGCTAAGCAGGATGAGGATGAGATGCTTAGATTGATGAAGGAGAGTGTTCGTAGCAGAGTTGGTGGTAGTAGTGGAGCTCAGATTGATGATAGAGGGATATTGAGGATTAATGACAGGATTTGTGTTCCGAAGGTTGATAGTTTGAGGCAGGAGTTGCTTCAGGAGAATCATCGATCCAGACTTTCTATTCATCCTGGTGTGTCGAAGATGTATCAGGATATGAAGAAGCTTTATTGGTGGAAGGGGATGAAGAGGGATATTTCTATCTTTGTTAGTCGGTGTGCGACTTGTCAGCAAGTCAAAGCCGATCACCAGAAGACCCCTGGTTTGTTGCAGCCCCTTGAGATTCCTAATTGGAAGTGGGAACATGTTTCCATGGATTTCATCGATGGTTTACCGAGGACTCGGAAGGGCAATGAGAGTATCTGGGTTATTGTGGATAGACTGACCAAGTCCGCTCATTTTATTCCAGTCAAGTCTACTCGTTCTACTTCTAGTTTATCTGAGATTTACATGAGAGAGATCGTTCGTCTCCATGGTGTTCCTCTCAGTATTGTTTGTGATCGTGACCCTATTTTTACCAGTCAGTTCTGGAAGGCTTTTCAGGAATCTTTGGGTACTCGTTTGAATCTGAGCACTGCTTATCATCCTCAGACCGACGGTCAAACGGAAAGAGTAAATCAGATTCTTGAGGATCTTCTTCGTGCTTGTGTGCTTGATTATGGAGGATCTTGGGAAGATTATCTCCATCTTGCCGAGTTTACCTACAATAATAGCTATCAGGTATAGTCTTATCTTCTGTTTTCAATCTATTCATGACCTTTTTATCTATCTCATTCCATCTTTGCATTCAGGCCAGTCTCAAAATGTCTCTGTTTGCTGCTTTATTTGGGCGACCTTGTTGATCTCCATCTTGCTGGATTGAATCCGGTAATCGTTTGGTTCTTGGTCCTGAAGTGATTTTGGAAGCTTCTGAGAAAGTTGAGGAGATTAAGAAGAGGTTGAGAGTCGCTTAGGATAGACAGAATAAGTATGCCGATAGGCGTAGGTGGAATTTGGAATTTGATGTTGGTGATCAGGTGTTCCTTAAGGTTTCTCCCTTGAGGAATGCCATTCGCTTTGGTCGTAGAGGGAAGCTTTCTCCTAGGTTCATTGGTCCTTTCCGCATTGTGGAAAGAGTTGGTTCTTTGGCTTATCGTTTGGATTTGCCCGAGAAGCTTTCTGGAGTGCATGATGTATTCCATGTCTCGCATCTTCGCCGTCATCTTCATGATCCATCTCTTATTGTCCAGCCTTCTGCTCTTGATATTTTGGATATTGAGCCTAACCTGACTGTTCAGAGGAAGCCACTTCATATTGCAGCTTAGAAGAAAATCTGTTAATCTGGTCAAAGTACAATGGAGTACTGATGATCGAGATTGTACTTGGGAAACGGAGGAGAGCATTCGTGCTTCGAATCCGGAACTATTCGTTTCAGGTACTATTTTGTTTCTATATCTTGTTTCTCTTTATTTTTTTTCCTTTCCGTTCTTTTCGAGGACGAAAAGATTTGAGTGGGGGAGAGTGTAACAACCCTAGATTTTGACTATATACTTAAATTTGACTTTATTTCATTTTGAAATTATTTTAAATTTTTTTTATTTGTGTGATATCATTTCTAAACATTTTTAAAATGATAATATAATTTTTTCAAAATTTACTGTATTTATTTCCTATTTTTAAAGGCCGTTTTCTAATTTTCTGCCATTTTCTTCATTTTAAATTTCTTTATTTTATTTTAAATTTGTTTTATTTGTGAAAATTCATCTCTAAATATTTTTAAAATAATAATAGAATTTTTCCAAAAATTACTGTGTTGATTTCCTATTTTTAAGGGCTGTTTTCCCATTTTCTGCTATTTTCTACATTAAAATTTTATATTTAAATTAAATTTTAAAAATTTATTTTGTGAATATATTTGTATTTTATGTTATATTTATGTTTAAAAACAATTTACAAGCTTATATGAATTTTCTAAAAATTATTTCATTTAACTTCAGATTTTGCTAGTCTAGTTCACTGTTTTAACTATTTTCCTTAATTTTACTTTACATAATTGATAAATATTATATACATTTGTATATTTGTTAAAAATTTCGAAATATTATCTGATATTATTATTATTTCAGCTACATAAATTTATATAAATAATAAAAGGTAAATTGAAAGGGTTTGTGACCTTTTGTTTCCTATGGCTTTTGATTTTCCACCTTTTCACATTTTAACTTACTTTTGCCATCAATTAGCCATAACTACTCACATAATTCAGCTGCCTACCTCCATTCTTCATTCACGTACATCTTTTTCCTCCTTCCTGAAAAAAATTTCGGCCTCCTCTTGATTGAGAAGTTTGGTAAAATTCTATTTCCTTTTACCTTCTTTTGTTCACTTATGTTGATTTTTCTAGTTTGATTTTGCACTTGCTTAACCTCATGTAGGTTCAACCATGCCACCTTACTGCCTAGCCGCCTCCACCACCTGATGACACACCACCAGCACCTCCTCCTCACCAGCCACCCAAGCCATGAACCCCCTTGGTGATGCATATCCGCAAAAGTTTCAAAACACCCTTCATATTGACCTAGTCGAGCACTAGCTTCCACATCCACCACTTCCACCAACCATGGCCGCCCCCTACTCCACCCCCACCACCTCCAGCACCCACGGCCACACCACAACAGTGGACCCCACTCCTCTGGCCGTGACACCTAGGGCCTTGGCCGAGCCCAATTCATGGCCCAAAAGCCATGTGTATGCATGATTTTGTGTTCTTGCCTTCATCCACCTTTACACCATCACTCAAACTCATGTTAGGCCGAACTTAGCAACCCAGACCTGACCCTAAACCATTGTCTTAGACCTTTACTCTACCTCTGGTCAAGCCTATGATATGTCGGAAGCAAGTGCAAAGCATTTCAGCTTTGTTTTATGAAGTTATTTCTAGCATCGTTTATCGTATTTTTGGTCTGAAACCTTATAATTGTTATATTGTTTGTTTGATTTGTATTCAAGGGAATTAATCCTTGGCTCCTCCATTTCGTATCTGTATCGTGCTTTTGTGCTTGTATAGATCCCGTTGTGAAATTCGTCGTTGTGTCATCAGCTCAAAACAGTGAGTTATTCTCACCAGACAGTCTTATACTTATATGAATAGTAAATTGATCGCTTGTGAATATGTAAACTGCATCACCATATTTTATTTGTTATGTCACTATTATATGATGTTCATACATGATTAAACACCTGTTATATCATATGTTACTATTATATTATTGTTGTTTGTTATTTTATCAGTTAATCACACTGCAAGTTCCCTTTAGATTAGAATCACTATGGGTTGAAATGATACATACCCGAACGGACTTTAGAATAAGGGAAAATTGTTATGGGCTGAAATGATAGGCCTGAATGATTTTCAATTTATTTCATTACTTGGGACTGCGGGTTCGAAATGATAAAACCCGGATTTTCTTTGTAAATTACGGGTTGAAATGATATATTACCCGTATCACTTTTTCTAGTGTAGAAAATTATATACAGACCCGTAGTTAATATATGTTTTTCTAAAAAATTTAAAATTATTTTAGAAATGTAAATATTAAAATATTTTGATTTAGATCTAATTAAAAATGATTTTTGTAAAATATTATTGATTTTCTGAATAATTATAAATGAAATAAACTAATGAAAAAGTTAGAAAATTTTGAATGTAAGTTATTTTGGAAAATATGATTTAATTATAATTGGAAATTAAGTTGAATATGAAATCATGATAAATTTATGATAATTTGAATTTAAATGAATTTAAAGTGATTTTATATCATATTAATGATTTTTAATAAAGTTGAAATGTGAAATGAATGAATATTTAAGTTGAAATTTTGAAATATAACTAAAATTGGAAATTCATGGAATTGACTTAAAAGTGAATTTTTAGTTAAGAAAATAAAACAAAAACTAAGTTCTATTTGAGAATTTGAACTTAAGTGTTAGGTTGAAATTTAATGTAAGGAATTTAAAATTGAACATTGCAATTTAATAAGTGAATTAGTGTTAAATATGAATTTTAAATGGAAATTTAACTTTATGATATCATGAAATTAAGGAAAATTACATGGTGTTTATAAAAGTAAAAGTGAGTGATTTTATAAGTTAAAAGTGATTTAAAGAAAAATATAATTGTTGTGAAATTATATTGAAAATTTGAAGTTAATTAACTGCATTTTTGAAATGCTATTATTTATAATGTAAATGATAATACAGCATTTGTAAATGCTGTAGTTCATAAGTGAACTAAATAGCTAATTGAATTAAAGGCTATTATAGCATTTTATAAATGCTATAATTATCAGATTAAACTAAGTTTTTTTTTCTTTGAAACTAATGTAACTATATTACAACATTTAAACGCTGTCTTTTGTTAAATTGAACTGTTTTGAATATAACTTTCTGTAGCATTTTCCAAATGCTGCGAAAGTTGAATTTTCACTGTTTTGATAAAATTTAAGTGTATAAATGAACTTTGAAAGTTGAAAATTTTGGAAATTTAATAATTTAATTTTTTTTATGTAATAACTTCATTTTTAAATGATTTAAGTGAAATAATTTGTTTGGAATTGAACTATTTTGAAATGTGAATTAAAATGGTATTTTTTTTAAATTGAATAAAATGAATATGTTTTCAAATGAAATGATAAGTTTGATATTTTGAAATGGATTTGAAATGATATTTGATTTTTGAAAAATAAATACCATTTTTAAATTATAACTGTGGGTTATAATAACGATTGGTTGTTAAAGAGTCCGGGATCGGATATGGACATACTCTCTGTCGATACCGAAAACCACTTTAACAACTGTGTACGCGCTGGAGATTCCAGAATGAAGTAGGATGGTGACGACGTTCCTAAGGTACATTTCGTGGACCTAACTCCCGGGAGCTAGCATAAGGTGGCTAAAACAGGAGCGATCTCGGGCCAAAGCAGGTAGCACCTCTGGCTGAACACACTTCTTCGATACCATTCTATTACTGTTGTGATCGATTGGGTGCACCCCTTGATTTTGGAGTGTTGTTCAGGGTGCGCGTATGTGGCTGCTGCGTTACCACCAGCCCGTGTGCGTAATTGGTATATCTACCCTGGCATTGCCTTGTGTGCCGTGTCACCTACCATACCGAGCCTTTACTACGAGTTTGTTTTTCTCCCGTAGCCCGTGTGGTATCCTCTGACAGTCACCCGGAGTGGAGATGGCATGATATTGGATGGACTACTGGGACTATTATGTGTGAAGGGTGATATGGGTAGCCCAGAACACTATTTAAAAGTATTTTTATTTTACTATAGTCATTATTATAATAGTGAAATATTACTATATAGTAAATAGTTTAACGGATCCTTAGAGGATGGGCGGTCCCAGGCATCCTTTAAGTTACTTGTATCTTTATTACAGTTCACTTGAGTTGGTTTACATTATATAAGTATATATTGTCCTGACTCGAGTGTTTTGTGTTTTGCTTTACGCTCGGGTCAGCCTGAGTATTCACAGCTTTGGATTCTCTTCCTGGAGCTGGTCTTTCACTGGAGTTTCTGCCTATCTACATATTTATCTACTTCTGTTTCAGCTATTCTAGTTTATCTCATGTATTAGTGAACTTCTATGTATTTGGGATTTCTATAATGTTGTTTTCAGACTGTATCATGTATTTGGTTTGAGACTCTATTATAGTAGCTTCATGAACTACTATGTTATTTTATATTCCGCTGCGAGTTATTCTGATTGTTCTGTGTCTGTGATTATGTATATTTGATTTCATTTGCTCCAAATTTATTTACAATCTGTTATTTCGCATCATTCAAGTCTGACATGTGTGGATTATTGTCGATTTGAATGGTACGAAATTGGGGGTTGTTACAAGTTGACTATAAAGAAACGTTTGCTCTAGTCGCTAGACTAGAGCAATACGAATCTTACTAGCATTTTAATGTTTTCATAACTGTAAATTATATCAAATGGATGTCAAAAGTGCTTTTTTAAATGGATTCACAAAAGAAAATGTTTATGTTGAACAACCTCTGTTATTCATACACGAACAATTTCATAACCATGTCTATAAGCATAAAAAGGCTTTATACAGTTTGAAACAAGCACCCCGTGCTTGGTACGATCGTCTTAAAAGATATTTAATAGATTCTGGTTTTGAAATTGGAAAGGTCGATCAAACTCTTTTTATTAAAACGGGATATTTTAATCGTTCAAATATATGTTGATGATATTATTTTTGGATCTACAAATGAAAGACTATGTCAAGATTTTTCTAAAATAATGACTAAAGAATTTGAAATGTCACATATAAGTGAGTTAAATTATTTTCTTGGCTTACAAATAAAACAACTAGAAAATGGTGTTTTTATTAATCAAGAAAAGTATTGTAACAATCTAATTAAACAATTTGGTATGGAAAATACTTCTACCAAACCAACTCCTATGAGCACAATCATACATCTTGATAAAGATGAAAGTGGAAAAAGTATTGACCAAATTATATCGAAGTATGATTGGATCATTACTATATTTAATAGCTAGTAGACCTGATAATAATGAGTGCCTGTTTGTGTGCAAGATTCCAAGCAGATCCCAAAGAATCACATTTACGAGCAGTGAAACGCATACTACAGTATCTTAATAAAACAAAGGACTTTGGATTATTCTATCCAAAGTAATGTCCTTTTGAATTAGTGTCATGTAGTGACGCTGATTTTGGAGGAAGCCAGATAGATATAAAAAGTACAAGTGAGACTTGTCACTTCATTGGACAGTCTCTTGTATCTTGGTTTAGTAAGAAACAAAACTGTGTTTCATTATCGACATATGAAGCAGAATATATTTCTGCAGCTCTGGCATGTGCTCAAGTTATTTATATGCAACAAACACTATAAGATTTTGGTTTTGATTTATCTAAGTCAACTATTTACTGTGATAATTCTAGTGCTATTAATTTATCTAAAAATCCTGTTAATCACTCACGAACAAAACACATTGACATTCGTCATCATTTTCTTCGTGATAATATTGAAAAGGATTTGATAAATCTAGAATTTGTTTCCTCTGATAAACAATTGGCAGATATTTTTGCAAACCTTTAGATGAAAACACTTTCATCAGTTTAAGACGAGAACTTGTAATAGTCTCTTTTAAAAATACATATAAATTTTTATATATGTATATATACTATTTGTATTTGTAGTTTTTCATAGCACAATTTGAAAAAAAATATATATAAAAAATTTTACTCAAAATTTTTTATCAAAAAAAAATTATGACTCTAGAGAAACTTGAACCCATGACCTCTTCTTTATAGTATTACAATTGCTTCTTACCATTTGAGCTACGAATGTTTCTTGTTTCAACAAGAAGTTTGATTTTAATTATTCTGGAAATTTTCGTTCAAAAAAATTAAATGTGTAGATGCTGGAGCTCGAACTCGGGTCTCCTAACTGGTCGTCCAATGTCTTACTAGTTGTGCTATGTGTTATTTTCTGCCGAGTCTTTTATTTCGTGGGCTCATAACCATTCTTTTTAAAAAAAACTATCATCCATTCTTTTTTCTTTCTGGCTATTAGCTATTTCCTGTTTCTAACCACACAAACACAGCTCAAATTCATCTATAAATCTGCATTCCTTTCATTTTTTCAATCATCCTTGCAATTATTTTTCAATACTTTAAACTTCAAGTTCCTCATTTTCTATCAATGGCCTCTCACGACTCATACGACTCCTCTAACTCCAAATTATCTTTTGTTACACCAACATCCTCTAGTAGCTATCATTCTTCCAGTAGCTCTACTCCGTCCTTGCCAACTCCTACTCCTAGACATGAAACAGCTCAATATCACACTGGATTTTCTCTAAATACTAAGAAGTCACGAAGATCATTGTTTGTTTCTCCAAAAAAAAGAGAAAATTGATGAAATCCATCATTATCAAAAGGAGCAAATCGATCTACAAAGAGAAATGTATTATGAACAACGGATGAATTCCAGTCGCCTTAGCCTTATAGAATAATTGCCCTTAAATTCTGTGGAAAATCATCTAAGCATGACGTTGTTGAACCTTCAACATCTCGTCAACCAAATTCATCCGGCTGGAATCAATGGGAGCAAACTCCACATCAACCTCCGGCATCTCCAAACTCTTGGGAACGCCAAAATTATTGGTCTCCTTTGCAACCTTATGTTGAGAACACCAAGGTTGAACCACATAAATGCTCTCCAAAAACTCCTAAATAATCATCTTTTCTTGTGTTTTATTGTTCTATGATCACTTGGATTTCGATTATGTATATGCTTTTTGAATAAAATTTTGTTTTAAGCTTCATTACATTTCTTGTCTTCAGCCAGTCGACAAATATATATAACCAGTCGACTGTTTACAGGGTGTAAAACCTCTTAGGTTGTCAACCAGTCGACTGAGTCATATAGGTCAGTCGACTAATTAGGGAGTAAAAAACTCTTGGGTTATCAACCAGTCGACTGACCTACCCCGACCAGTCGACTGGCTGTACAAAAAAGGCTTGTGTCTTTTTAAACCTTTTTTGACCATCTATTCACTTTACCTTCTTCGTTTTTACTACCTCCAAAACCCTAGCCTCCATTTTTCTTTCACGAAATCCTCAAAAAACACCGAATTAATGGCCCCTCCAAGATCAAACACTCAAAACAAGGCTCTTCATCCTTTGTTGATACTCACATTGCTCATTGACTATATGATGCAACAGCAATTGAACGATGGGAGAAGATGAAAAACTCAAGGATTTTTGAAGGCTCGTTCATGGTTTATTCTGATTTTGGTGCTTATTCTCATCAAGAATTAATGCGAAGATGTGGATTAGAGTCACTCCTTGACTACAATGCAAATCGCCACAACATTAATCATCTTATGGTAAAAAAATTCTTCGCAAATTTAAATCTTGGCCACCAACAACCATCGAATCCAAATAATTGTGTGTGGAGTTTGGTATGTGGACAACAAATTTTCTTTTCCCTTAATAGAACGGCACATATCCTTCAATCTCCAAATGAAGGAATAGATTTAAATGATGTCGAATGCAATCCAAGAAAAAGAGATAGAATTAGTCATATGTTCATGGGTGACGACATGATTGAATTGCGTTCTAAGCTTCTTCGTCCTAAAGCAAGGATTTTGCACAAGACGCTTATGCGATCTATTCTCCCCCGAACCGGATCATATGAATTAATATATCCAGAAAATTTCAAAGCTCTTTATGCCATATGGGAAAATATACGCGTTAATTGGTTGCGTCGTATTATGAATAAATTTCTCACCTTCACACATGGGAATATGCATGTTATCTACTTTGGAGAATATATTATGCGTCTTCTTCTAGATGCGGGTGTTCGTCAACCGAATTCCAAATTCTGTACTGTCGAAATGATAAATATAAGGACTATAAGTCTTATGAAGCTACCAACACGACCGCCACCTATTACTTCATTTGAAGATTGGAAGCATCAACAGGCTCAACAACAACAATTTGGAGGTCCTACAATTAGAGAACCGGTAGCGCAACAAGAAGAAGGCGATATTTGCTTAGCTACTTCCTCTAGCACCCGTGAATCCATAGAAATTCTCTCCCGCAATCAACTTATTTTGGATTCTAGAGTCAAGAAAGTGGATAAGAAGCTCGATACAATCAAAGGTTTCTTTTCTACATTATAAGAAGCATTATCATATTCTTCTTCAACTGCTGCCACGTCTATCGCCCAAGGAAAACGCCCAGCACCTCGATTTACATGGTCTACATCATAGGAGCATACTAGTAGCGACATTAGTGGAGCAGGTAGTGGTGCTCAAGGTGCTTCTAGACCAGGAAAGGAGCCCGCACCATAGGAAGAATACAATTGGGATCTTGATGAGTAGTTTTTTTTGGTGGGTGAGTATGGTATGAACTATTTACTTATCTATAACTTTATTGTCAATTTAAACATATTAAAACTTGCTAATTATTTATCTTTTGAGACTTGTACTAAATAGTCTCACTTTGATATTTATTTATGCACTTTATTGAAATTATTTTTGCTATATCTCCTTTTTGTCGATGACAAAGGGGAGAAGAATTGTCCTAATCATCTTTATGCAGGTACAAGAAGTATCATATATTCATAGGGAGTTTTTATATTTGTTCTATAGGATATTTTTATATTTGTCATCAATCAAAAGGGGGAGAATGTTGAATCACTAGTTTTGATTCATGATAAAGCAAGTTAGAAGAAAAAGAGAATTCACGACAAAAGAGATATAACGACCCATAAATTTTCGATAATTTTTATTTGTTTTATTAATTTATTAATTGAAACTTGATAAATTGTAAACAATAAAATTTTGAAATAACAATTTAATATTTGAAATGTGTCTAGTTAAACATAGCAATTGGTAAATTTTCATTTGAAAATATGAAAGTTCATTTCATGTGTAAATTCTATTTCAATTTAATCAGTTAAGAACTGATGAAAATAAAATATTTTCGAAACCTGAATATTTTTACATAAAAAAATTCTAAACCATCTTCTGAGCAAGACGTCATTTTTCATTTTTCCAAATTCGAAATTCTTTAGCTCCGTCGATCTTATTTTTCTGCGTTTTTGCTGCATTTTCCGCTAGTAGAAAATTCAAAATTTTATAATTCAATCGTACCACTGATATCCGTATATCGTTTTGATCATTTCATCGTACTGATCTCCACAGAATATTCAGTTGTGTATTTGGTATCAAGCGCACGACTAAATGTACGAAACAGTTATCCATATCAGTATCGGTATCATGCCTTTTGGTTCTTCTGACTTTTTCTTTCCATTAATTGTTAAAGCATCAGTACTCACTTCCTGTCTCTTCGATGTTCACGTGCATTTACTTTTAAAAGAAGTAAATTTATATAACTTATATTTTATTTAACGGTTCATTTGAGAATTATCATATTATAAGTTTATATTTCTAATATAAAGTGAACTGTTCATTTTTGGAGTAGCATTTCCTCTTCTGCCTTTGCTTTTTAAAATTCCCAAAATTCAAATTTTGCTTTTTCCCATTCCAGCTATTCGAAGAAAAAAAATTAATAACAATATACATTGTATATTTTGCATTCTGTAGTGAAACTACCGCATTCTTCTTTCATCTCTTACCCAAACATCTTCCTCTTTTCTTTTTCCATTCCCTTCATCCCCAGCCAAGTCCACCTCTCCAAACCCGAGTACCGACAGCGACCTACTCACAACACTTCGCCACCGTTTCGCCTCCACCAACCTCTCCCCTCCACGCTTAACTTCCAGTGTCCACTACGTGCATCATCATAGCCCGCCGCCATGTGCCCTCATTCCCTTCAACCGATCCACTGCACCCATCCCACTGTGCTCCTCTTGCAACCGTTGTTCCTCTTAAACCCGCCTTGATGCTCCTCCACACTCCAACGACCGCCGTCCTTTCGCCTGAGACCACGAGCACACCCGCACCCTCTCGACGGCACACGTTTCCAGCTCAGCCTAACGCAACCCAACCGTCTCACGTTCGTCCCATCACCCTATCCTCGGCTCCGCCTCTTCACTTAGCACGTGCTCACCCCCTCATCCCTCCTTCAGGAGTATTGTATAGGTGAGTTTTATGTTATGTATCTATTTTTCTTAAGTCTAAAATTTATCTATTCAAGTGTAAACGTATAAAGTTACTTCGCATAGTAAAAAAAAGATACTAATATATATGCTGTAAATAAAATTTTTGTCACGATATGTTATATTATAAAGTGATTACAGTTATATAGATAGTATAACAAATTTGAGTACATATCTATATCATATAACTGATTGCTTTGGGTTTTGCATAAAGTATTGTATGTTGTTTTCTTATAGTATACTTGGGTATAGGTTTTATTGCAGTATTTATGATAAAATAGGTTGGAATGTTTACACTGTGGGTTCAAAGTAACTTGATTTTTAAATATAATAAAAACATCGGTTTATATATATGGGTATTATATACAGATGGGTTTTTAAAGTCTAATTCCTTTATTATATATGATATTGTATATGTCAATGTGTGCAAGTCGGGTAAGTTGCGTGTTCATTTGGTTACCTTTCCATTACATATTATAGTTATGGTATATTATCGGTCCACCTATTTATATTATATATTTATGGTTATAGTTGTATGTCAGTTGTGTTTGTGTATGTAAGTTTTCATATGATCAGTGGGTTCATTTTTATAATAAAGTAAGCTAAATAGCCTGGTTGCATTTGTTGTCTGTATATAAATGTTGATAGTATGCATATAGTAAGGAAAGTATAAATATTGTAACTTATTAATTATATAATATATATATATACTATTTTAATATAAATTTATTTTTTTATATAAGTTATATACAGTAGTATAAAGTCAGGTGCTCTTTATTTTGATTCTCTTATATTTTGTTTTCTTATAGATTTGTTGTCTGGTATTCATGAGTTGTATATTATGTGAGTTAGTCTATATAAGCTGTAGTTATATGAATTATACAATATGATAGTTTTGAAGATATAGCATGCCAGTTTTGTACAAGTGATTGTGCATATAAAGTATAAGTTATATATGGTTTTATAACTTCTGATTTTAGTGGATATATATAGATTTTATATATATATATATATATATATATATATATATATATATGATTTGTGGGTTAGTTATAAATATGTTTGATTTTGATATATGTGTTTAATTTAAAACGATGACTCAAAATTATATATATATATGTTATTTTAATACTTGTTCTAAATTGAATATTTATTCCATGGATAATAATATATATATATATATATATCATTGTTGCTTCTATCGTGTTAATTCTGATTTGTTCCCATCAACATCTTTATATATCAGCTTTGTTCGTCGAAATTGTGACAACCCTATTTTCTTTGGAATTCGTGCCTGGATTCGTAACTCATTTCATTGTCTATCTCCTCTGGCCTCGAAAGGTGAGCAATCACTCCGATTAATGTTCTTTTATTTATTAAATTTGATTTCAATTGAAACGACAATTGAAATATGCTGTTGTTAGCAATTTACACTGTCATATATGTCATTACCTGTATCAGTTCACTTGTGACATCTGACACCATTATCTGTTATTTATACAATGGTAATCCAGTTTGGTTGATAAATGATTGATTGTTGATGTTGGCATTGGATGTTAAATTGTTAATGTTCTAAGTGATAAATAATTTGAAATTGAAATTGACGTAGGATAGTTAGATTTGATATATGTGTTAAATTTGATTAGATGACATTTGCATAATATGGCTCCTTTAAATGTTTAAATAAATTGACATGTAAAAATATGGTTAATTACACCTTGAACCATTTAAATATATGTTGTTTAAATCGATGTAGTGTGAGATTGAATAATAGATATCAATTGAAGAACCGTATAAATATTAGTGTAATAATCTTTAATCTACATGAAATGATAGTGTAGATTCTAGAAATAATTATATTAATTTGCGCAAACAACAATGTAAATTAATACGATTATTTCGGAATTATTTAAATAAACTGTTGGATTGTTATTGATGTTTGTTATTGCTTGTTTATTTACTTTGACACCATCTCAGTTATCACACTGCAAGTTCCCTTTGCTATGCTTTGATTTTTGAATTAAAATGGAATCGGGTTGAAATGATAAATACCCAAATAATACTTTGACTTAGGATAGAGAATTAAATAAAAAACCGATTGGTCAATAATTTGATTTAAAAATAAAATAAAGATTTTATTTGAATAAAAATAATAAGGGTTTTTAATGAAGTTGGAATTTGAATTCCAGTGAAATTTAAATGTTAATATTTAATAATCTGAAACAAAATATTAACAAATTAATTGATGAAAGAACGTTGTTTAATTTAAGAAACGATTGAATTAAGTTTTGAGATTATTAAATAATTAAGTTTTGAAATTATTTAATAATTAAGTTTTGAAATTTTTTAATAATTAAGTTTTGAAATTTTTTAATAATTTAATGAGATTGAATTATTAAATAATTAAATTAAATTAAAGTCTTTGATAATTGAAATTGAACTTTTTTAATAAGTAAAATTGAGTTTTGTAATAATGAAGTTTGGAAATTTTTTTAAATTAAATAAGTAAATAAGTGAAATCGAATTTCTACAACAAGAAATAAAATGTGATTTATTGAAATTATTATAAGACTAGAAATTTAAAGAATTTGGTTTGACGAATTTAATTTAATTAAATTTGGAAGTTTGATATGATATAGGAAAACTTAAATTAATGAATTGGAAATTAAATAGAAATTGTTTTGAATGATAAATTAACTTAACGAATATTGAATGAAGTCGATCGATGAATTTAAATTGATTTGAATGTTAAATTAAATTTTATTCAAATGATTATGGAATGAATTTATATACGAATTTAAATAAATATTTGAATTGTTTAAATAAGATTTTTAAGTTGAATCATAGTGTTTGAAATTATGAATTTGGAAGTTATGAAACGTAAATTATGGAAATTGTTTAGAAAGACAAATGAAATGTTGGTTTACAATTCCAATTGAAATTGAGTTGGATTTGTTTTTTTTTGAAATATATTAAACGACCAATCGGTGTAATAATTACGTAAGTTATTAAAGAAACCGAAATCGGTTAGGGACATACTCACTGTCTAAACCGAAACCACTTTAATAACTATACGCGGAGTGTGATCCAGAATGAAGTGGTTGGAATGATGTACTGATGACTGAAGAAAGAGAACTATAATGGATAGCCTTGACACTTGTGTTAAATTGGAAATGACTAAAACAGGAGCCGTGCCGGGCCATATGGGGTTAGCCACCTCGAGCGAACACACTTCTTCGTAAACTACTCATTACTTGTTATTGATTGGTGTGCACCCTCGAATTTTGAGAGTGTTGTTTCGCGGTGTTGCGATTGTTGCGGCGATGCGTTCTCACCAGTCTGGATCAGGCAAACGGTAGTTTCACTACCTTGGGTATTGCCTCATGTGCCTTGTCATACTTGCCTCCCTATATACGCGATCACTTAGAATTTGCTTTGTATTATACCCATGGAGTACTTCCTGATAGCCCACCAGTTTACGGTGGAGTTTACAGCGCTGTATAGTCGGTGACACTTATATAAAATGTGTTAAGGGGGATAATGGTAACGCCTTAACACTATTTCGATACTTATATTACTGATAGACATTATCTACTTAGCGTACACTACTACATAGTAGATAGTTTAATGGATCCTTAGAGGATGGTTATCCCAACGTCCTTTGAGTTACCTATATTATAGTTGTTATTTCACTTGAGTTGGATTTATTGATATAAGAATGTTAATCCCGACTCAAGTGTTTTTTGTTTTGCTTTACGCTCGGGTCAGACTGAGTGTACCGGTATTCGAGACTCACCTTTGGAGTTGGAGCTTCGCTTGGAGATCCAGCTATCTATCCAGCTTTCAGATATTCAGTTGATTCCAGTTATGTATTCTAATATTGTATTTGACTATTGTATTCGAGACATCTGTTATACCTTATTTAACTCTGATATGTATATAATAGCTTCATGAACTACTATCTTTTGTTTACGCTGCATTTATCACTCTGTGTCTGTGATCTGTGATTATTTATTTACTGTATATGTTCAGTTTTGCCAAATTTAAATTAACAATTCGGTATTTTATTCAAGTCCGACATGTGCGGATGCGAATAGTCCAAAATAGCGGGTCGTTAAAGTTGGTATTAGAGCTTTGGTACCTCTAGGCAGAACTCAACATATATGGTAATTTATCTACAGAATCATATTCACTCGCGCTTAAATCTTTCATCTTTGATTTGAAATTCATTTGAATTTTCAGAACGTTCCCTCTGTTCCGAAATTCATTCGTCCCTCACTTTTCGTATTCTTCTGAATTCTGGAGCATCCCATAGCTCCACGATATGATTTGTAAAGAGGTGAAACTCCTTTACAATAGACATCGATTTACCGGAGATTCTGTATCCTCGGTTTACAATGTTGCTATCTTTGCTATACCTGAATTCTATCCCTTGATATCTGATATCGATTTGCTTCAGAATTCCACATTGATCTTATTCTTGAAGTCATGGTCGACCCGGTTAAGGTTGCCCGAGATTTATATAAGTCTATCCTCCTTTCTCTTTTGATATTTAATCATCCTATCTTTTTTTCGAATCTATCGTTGAATCAAACTTCTCTTTGATTTGAGTCCATCAAATTTGAATCTCTATATTCCTTCTTTGAAATCCATTTTTGTATCGTCAAGCGAAGAAGTGTATTTGTGAATTAATATTAAAAATGTTTTGATATATATGGTGTTGTTTGAGTTGTTGATGTTGATTTGGGTCTTCGATCGATTCGTCTGATCAATGCTATCGATAGGATTTCCAAAATACTTGAGCAGAGCTAACTGACACAGTATTGTTTTCAAAATTTGGTAAATAAAATAAATTTGGTATGATTATAAGTAAATTTTCTAATAATTAATAAATGAATTGGTTAACTGAATGATGTTATTTGATTTTCATTTACTATTTTGTAAACCATTGATTTACCAACATCTAAATAAACGGAATTATAAAACTTGGTTTATGAATGGACTTGGAAATTTAAATGAATTTAAATCAGGATTTTGAGAATTTAATTTCCGGTGTTTTCAAACCTTGGGTTAAATTTTAAAATGCATATTATATAAAATATTTTCAAATAGAAATGGTTTTCAAAGAATTTAAAATAATTAAATTAGTGCTCTTCTCTTTTGTTGCTGGAAAATAATTTCGGTGATGACGGTCGCATCATCGACGCTCATTTTCGAGTTTCGAAGTGAAAAGATCATACTGCAGCTCTGCTGCACTTATGTATTGATAATTTAATTGATTTGAAAATTTTAAAGTATGACTTGATTTATAATATATATATATATTGGTATCTAATTATGGATTTGATTTTTATATATATATTTGTCTCTAAGTTGTTGAAGCCAATCGGAAATTAATTCTTAAAATTTTGATTTAAGGATGATTTTCAATAAAACCAAAAATTTTGACTAAATACTTAACTTGAAATAAGTAAATTGAAAATTTTATTTGGATAACACTCAATTACATGATATATAAGTTACCTAAATTGTCAAAAGTTAACTATATAATTGAATATTGTACAATGTAAAATGATGTTAAAAGAAATTTTAAATAAATTTGAGTACTTATAATAAGTGCTATACACTTAAAATTTTAATTATAAAAATGTTAATAGAGATAATTAGAATAATAGGTTAATAGAATAATAAATGAGATAAATAAATTAAATTCTATTTTGAGGAAATAATAAATTGAAATAAAATCAACTTAATGAGATATCCTGATATTAATTGAATTTAAATTGAATTTTTGTTTTTTTTTAAAAAACCTTTTTTTTATCTAACATTAATAAATGAGAAATTAAATAAATTTAATGGAAACCTTGAATTTAGAAACCAATTGTTGAATATAAATTTATTTAAATTGAAATTTATATGGTTTGAACTAATTGTTTATTTTGTTTTCAACCTATTTTCTTTCTGGTTGTTTCTATTCTCCTACCTTCTCCCTTTTCGGGGACGAAAAGTTTTGAGTGGGGGTGAGTGTAACGACCCGTAAATTTTCGATAATTTTTATTTGTTTTATTAATTATATTAATTGAAATTTGAGAAAATATAAACAATAAAATTTTGAAATAACAATTAAATATTTGAAATGCGTCTAGTTAAACATAATAATTGGTAAATTTTCATTCGAAAATATGAAAGTTTATTTCATGTGTAATTTTATTTCAATTTAATCAGTTAAGAATTGATGAAAATAAAATGTTTTTGAAACCTGAATATTTTTACATAGAAAAATTCTAAACCATCTTCTGAGCAAGGCGTCATTTTTTGTTTTTTCAAATTCGGACTTCTTTAGCTCCGTCGATCTTATTTTTCTACGTTTTTGCTGCATTTTCCACTAGTACAAAATTCAAATTTTATAATTCAATCGTACCACTGATATCCGTATACCATTTTGATCATTTCGTCCTACTGGTCTCCGTAGAATATTCGGTTGTGTAATTCGGTATCTGGTGCACGGCCAAATGTACGAAACAATTTTTCATATCGGTACCGGTGCCATGCCTTTTGGTTCTTCTGACTTTTTGGTTTTCATTAATTGTTAACGCATTGGTACTCACTTCCTGTCTCTTCGATGTTCACGTGCATTTACTTTTAAAAGAAGTAAATTTATATAACTTGTATTTTATTTAACGGTTCATTTGAGAATTATCATATTATAAGTTCATATTTCCAATATAAAGTGAACTGTTCATTTTTGGAGTCGCATTTCCTCTTCTGCCTTTACTTTTTCAAATTCCCAGAATTCAACTTTTGCTTTTTCCCATTCCAGCTGTTCGAATGAAAAAAATTAATAACAATATACGTTGTATATTTTGCATTCTGTAGTGAAACCACTGCATTCTTCTTTCATCTCCTACCCAAACATCTTCCTCTTTTTTTGTTCCATTCCCTTCATCCCTAGCCAAGTCCACCTCTCCAAACCCGAGTACCGACAGCGACCTACTCACAACACTTCGCCACCGTTTCGCCTCCACCAACCTCTTCCCTCCACGCTTAACTTCCAGCGTCCACTGCGTGCATGACCACAGCCCGTCGCCACGTGCCCTCATTCCCTTCAACCGATCCACTGCACCCATCCAGCTGTGCTCCCCTTGCAACCGCTGTTTATCTCAAACCCGCCTTGATGCTCCTCCACACTCCAACGACCGCCGTCCTTTCGCCCGAGACCACGAGCACACCCGCACCCTCTCTGGCGGCACACGTTTCCAGCTCAGCCTAACGCAACCCAACCGCCTCGCGTTCATCCCATCACCCTATCCTCGGCTCCGCCTCTTCACTTAGCACGCGCTCTCCTCGTCATCCCTCCTTGAGGAGTATTGTATTGGTGAGTTTTATGTTATGTATCTATTTTTCTTAAGTCTAAAATTTATCTGTAAGTTTATTTATATATTCAAGTGTTAGCGTATAACGTTATTTCGCGTAGTAAAAAAAATGATATTTATATATATGCTGTAAATGAAAATTTTGTCACGGTATGTTATATTATAAAGTGATTACAGTTATATAAATAGTACAACAAATTTGAGTACATATCTACATCATATAACTGATTGCTTTGGGTTTTGCATAAAGTACCGTATGCTGTTTTCTTATAGTATACTTGGGTGTAGGTTATATTGCAGTATTTATGATAAAGTAAGTTGGTATGTTTACATTGTGTGTTCAAAGTAACTTGATTTTTAAATACAATAAGAACTTCGGTTTATATGTATGGGTATTATATACAGATGGGTTTTTAAAGTCTAATTCTTTTATTATATATGATACCGTATATGTCAATGTGTGCAAGTCGGGTAAGTTGCGTGTTTATTTGGTTACCTTTCCATTACATATTATAGTTTTGGTATATTATCGGTCCACCTATTTATATTATATATCTATGGTTATAGTTGTATGTCAGTTGTGCTTGTGTATGTAAGTTTTCATATGATCAGTGGGTTCATTTTTATAATAAAGTAAGCTAAATAGCCTGGTTGCATTTGTTGTCTGTATATAAATGTTGACAGTACACAGATAATAAGGAAAGTATAAATATTGTACCTTATTAATTATATAATATATTTATACACTATTTTAATATAAATTTATTTTTTTATATAAGTTATATACAGTAGTATAAAGTCAGGTGGTCTTTATTTTGATTCTCTTATATTTTGTTTTCTTATAGATTTGCTGTCTGGTATTCATGAGTTGTATATTATGTGAGTTAGTCTATATAAGCTGTAGTTATATGAATTACACAATATGATAGTTTTGAAGATATAGCATACCAGTTTTGTACAAGTGATTGTGTATATAAAGTATAAGTTATATATGGTTTTATAACTTCTGATTTTAGTGGATATATATAGATTTTATATATATATATATATATATGAGTGATTTGTGGGTTAGTTATAAACATGTTTGATTTTGATATATGTGTTTAATATAAAACGATGACTCAAAATTTTATATATATGTGTGTGTGTGTGTGTTATTTTAATACTTGTTCTTAGTTGAATATTTATTCCATGGATAATAATAATAATAATAATAATAATAATAAATATATCATCGTTGCTTCTATCGTTTGATTCTGATTTGTACCCATCAACATCTTTATATATCAGCTTTGTTCGTCGAAATTGTGCCAACCCTATTTGCTTTGGAATTCGTGCCTGGATTCGTAACCCATTTCATTATCTATCACCTCTAGCCTCGAAAGGTGAGCAATCACTCACGATAAATGCTCTTTTATTTATTAAATTTGATTTCAATTAAAACGACAATTGAAATATGTTGTTGTTAGCTATTTACACTGTCAATTATGTTATTACCTATATCAGTTCACCTGTGACATATGACACCATTATCTGTTATTTATACAATGATAATCCAGTTTGGTTGATAAATGATTGATCGTTGATGTTGACATTGGACGTTAAATTGTTAATGTTGTAAGTGATAGATAATTTGAAATTGAAATTAACGTAGGATAGTTAGATTTGATATATGTGTTAAATTTGATTAGATGATATTTGCATAATATGACACCTTAAATGTTTAAATAAATTGACATATAGAAATATTGTTAATTACACCTTGAACCATTTAAATGTATGTTGCTGAAATCGATGTAGTGTGAGATTGGATAATAGATGTAAATTGAAGAACCGTATAAATATTAGTGTAATAATCTTTAATCTACATGAAATGATAGTGTAGATTCTAGAAATAATTATATTAATTTGCGCAAACAACAATGTAAATTAATACGATTATTTCGGAATTATTTAAATAAACTATTGGATTGTTATTGATGTTTGCTATTGCTTGTTTATTTACTTTGACACCACCCCAGTTATCACACTGCAAGTTCCCTTTGCTATGCTTTGATTTTTGAATTAAAATGGAATCGGGTTGAAATGATAAATACCCAAATAAAACTTTGACTTAGGATAGAGAATTAAATAAAAACCCGATTGGTCAATAATTTGATTTAAAAATAAAATAAAGATTTTATTTGAATAAAAATAATAAGGGTTTTTAATGAAGTTGGAATTTGAATTCTAGTGAAATTTAGATGTTAATATTTAATAATATGAAACAAAATATTAACAAATTAATTGATGAAAGAACGTTGTTTAATTTAAGAAATGATTGAATTAAGTTTTGAGATTATTAAATAATTAAGTTTTGGAAAAATTTAATAATTAAGTTTTGAAATTATTTAATAATTAAGTTTTGAAATTATTTAATAATTAAGTTTTGAAATTATTTAATAATTTAATGAGATTGAATTATTAAATAATTAAATAAAATTGAATTCTTTGATAAGTGAAATTGAACTTCTTTAATAAGTAAAATTGAGTTCTGTAATAATGAAGTTTGGAAATTTGTTTAAATTAAATAAGTAAATAAGTGAAATCGAATTTCTTCAATAAGAAATAAAATGTGATTTATTGAAATTAATATAAGACTTGAAATTTAAAGAATTTGGTTTGACGAATTTAATTTAATTAAATATGAAAGTTTAATATGATATAGGAAAACTTAAATTGATTTAATGAATTGGAAATTAAATAGAAATTGTTTTGAATGATAAATTAATTTAACGAATATTAAATGAAGTCGATCGATGAATTTAAATTGATTTGAATGTTAAATTAAATTTTATTTAAATGATTACAGAATGAATGTATATACGAATTTAAATAAATATTTGAATTGTTTAAATAAGATTTTTAAGTTGAATCATAGTGTTTGAAATTATGAATTTGGAAGTTATGAAACATAAATTATGGAAATTGTTTAGAAAGACAAATGAAATGTTGTTTTACAAATTCCAATTGAAATTGAATTGGATTTGTTTTTTTTTTGAAATATGTTAAACGACCAATCGGCGTAATAATTACGTAAGTCATTAAAGAAACCGGAATCGGTTAGGGACATACTCACTATGTAACGATCCCAGTTTTAAAGTCGAATTTAAATTTCTAATTTTATTAAATTTTTGGGTTAAATTATAAGATAAACTACAAAATATCAAGTAAATAAATAAAAGAAAATTTACATACAAATGAAAATCTAAGCACATATCAAATGTAAACTAGGAAATAAAGTAACCAAAGTAAAACCAGAAAGTAAGTATTTAAATGAATCAAAACAGCACTTACATATATATATATATATAAAAAATCAAATCTAAATATGCAGTAAGTATCAAACAAGTATGGATGATCATTAAATGCATATACTGTCTAGCATGGATAAAGATCCTACTAGCCGTAATCAAAGCATGAGCATGGCATGCTGCAAATAAATGAAAGTGTTACTTACATACTTTCATTAAATGATTTCAAACATGCCTATACACAAAGTACAAAGCTAGTATAAAATAATTATACAAAAGAAAGATGCTCAGTGCTGTCTAAAAAAACTGCACATCTCTTTATATATATGAGTTGCCTCCAATTTGTTCAAAACCTTTTACTGAAGAAAGAAAGAAAAACAGCAAGCAAAAAAAACAGAAATTAAAAAGAAAGCAAAAGCAAGTTCAAAGCAAAGCAGGGCTAAAAGGAAAATCAATCTGCAGCTATCTGAACACAAAAGTTTCTCCGTTTCAACTGTATTGAGGTGAGCAAAACCCTTAACTTAATTAATAAATCCATTTATATGATATTTCTTGTGATAAATAATCAAAATAATGAGGTTTCTATGGAAGTAAGTATGTGATTGCCTGGGATAATTGATGCATGTATGTATAGGTTTATATATATAGACCTCTGTTCTCTGTTAAAACCTAAAACAGTGAGTAAACTTGCTTTGTTTTAAAATTTGTAACTGAGTATTTAGTCCATAGAAAATTTGGTGTAGTTGCATATGGGAGAAATTTATTCTGTAAGTTCTTTGAGATTCAGGAAATTGCTTTACAACCTGTTCTCCTTGTTTTGGTTCTCAGAGTAAAGTAAGTTAGAAAGAAAACAAATGAACCTTCATACAAACATGTTAGGATTGGGATTCTTAAACAAAATAAGTTGTTTAAATTTAACTCACAGTTTAAAATTTTGTTTAAGCTTGATCATGAAGTGTTCGACCCTGTAAACTTGGTTTTACAGTAAAAACAAAAATTTGTGATAATTTCAACTATTTTAAATCATTGATTTGATTTCATATTTTGAATAAACATACGAAATTAGGATTTTTAAAACAATAGTGATGATTTTAGTTGAGTAATTCGAGGGCAGTTAGAATTCGAACAAAATTGGCACTTTGATCAATTCCAAAAAAATCAAAGAAATACTGGGTGTTGAAATTTCGCGTGGAGCTAGATTTGTACTCAATAATGTTAGGAAAAATGTAAAAAAAATTAATTATTGCAATAATTTTGGGGACGAGAGCAGATTAGGGTTTAAGGTCCAAATTTAGTCGAGGGCAGAAACGAGATCGCCGCGCCGCCGTTATGCCACCGGGAATCAACGGACCGGGACCATCAGGAGCGTGGGATGCTAGGGGAGCTTTGGATGGGGTGTCGCGAATTCAGATGATCTGAAGAGGGGGAGCGAGGCACTTGTTTGAGGCAGATGTTCGTTCTAGTTTTGGTTTGAAGAAGAAATTTCGAATTCGTGATTTGTTCGAGTTTTTTGTGATTGTGAATACCTGAGAGCATCACCGTGGATGTCCTGACGATCAGCAGTTCAACCGGTGGTGGCGAATTGGACTGTGCATGTGCACGGTTTAAAGTATTGTGTGTCAGTGTGTTTGTGTTGGGGAAGAAGGAATCTCACTGGAATGGGTTGTTCGAGTTATACTTAGAAAATAAAAGCGTCACTCGGGTCGAACTTTTGAAGAACTCGAAGTAAGCAGGATGAAGTCTCGGGGGAGACTCGAAGGAGCTTTGGGAAATCTGCATACCAGGGCGGTTTGCTCAAAATATAAACAGTAAAATTTGAAACTTTGAAACAATTTTAAACCCAGGTCTTAAAAGAAATTTGATTTGGATTTAAAACAAATTGAAATTTAAGAAAGACATTTTTTTTAGTAATTTCATTTAATTTAAATTTTATCACATTACTTTAGAAAATCAATTATAAAATGTAATTAAGAATGAGGTTAAGATGAAATGTTATGCAAACCAATTTTGATCTCTCAAGGCAATTCATATGATGAATTTGAATTAAGTTTACAAGGAAATCAGAATAGTTAACAAAGATAAGAAGGTTTATCTTTCGAAATTTAATAAGTAATTTGTGATTTACTTAAGTGACAAATGATTTATTTAAAATAAAATATTTAAATTAATTACTTGATAATTAGTTAATAAAAGCAATTAAGGTTTCATTAGTGAACAATTAAAGATTTAATTACTTAATTAAGGTTTAAAGATTTATTAATTAAGGAGAAAATACTTAGTTATTGCAAATTTATTTGAAGATAATAAGTTAAGGATTAATTTTTAATGAAGAATTAATTAATGATTTCATTAAAAGATAATTTATTAAATGTTTTGAAATTAATTGATTATTAATTTACTATGACTAGCAAATTTACTCATAGACATTAATCTGATTTAAATTAATCAGATAATTAAATTGACCCTATTTATGGATGTTTGGATTATATTGGATGATGAATTGTTTGATATCCCTGACATGTAATGCTTTGTGTTATATCCTGGTTCGTATTGTGATCTGTAATGTAATTAAGTATCTGTGATGTAATTCATTACCTGTGATATGTATATCTGTGATCGGTGAATGAAGACAAGCGTTATAGTTTATATCGCTTATCGGATATATTGTCGTATTTGATCTGTGATGATTGAATGATGTTGCACTATTGTGTTAAACCCTTGGACCACACTTATACACACAGAAATATGGATTTCACGTGAAAATCGGTTAAATCATAGATTTTTAAATAAGTTTGAATTTGAATTTTTAATTCAAATATTTTTGGAAATAAATTAAGTTTAATATGAAAAGCTTTTGAAAAGCTATTTTAAGAATAAAAGTTATTTTTGAATAACTAATAAAGATTTGGAATTTGAATAATCGGATTTAGATTGAAATTCAAAAATCTAAAATTGAATTCTATATTCAGCATTTATGATTTAAAAAGGACTTTACAAGTTATACGGGTTTAAACCATTTTTAAAGCGTTATTTTGGGAATTTGAATTAACTCAAAGTTTCTAACTTGTATAAATAAAATCGAATTTTTTCGAAATAACACTGTTGTTTCTAAATGATAAAAAGCTTTCATATGAGAAATGAATTTCAAATTGTATTTAAGGGATTTCAAGTTAAACAGAAAATAGTTTTCCAAGTTATGAATGAAGCTTTGGAAACAGTTTTGAAAGCTATGAGATAAATCTTTGATTTAAAGATTTAAATGAGTTAATCTAATTGAAATGAAAATTTCTTTGAAATCCGTAAATGGATCTTTGTGAAACTGAGTAAACTTTGTGAAATAAATCTTTTTGTTTAAAAGATTTGAAATGGTAATTGGTTTAAACCATTTGAAAGAAAGTTTGGAATTATTAAGTTGTGACTTAATTGAAATCCCATATCCATATGTTTTAAATGTTGTGCTCACTATTCGGGTTAGCAGGCAAAGGACATTTAGGTCGTATAACCCATTCCGAATATGTGATACGTCGTTATGGATAGCATTTGAAAACCGATGGTGAAGACCGGGTATTTGCGAGAACGATAGGATGACCTATCGATTGTCTCTGCATCGAGTAGCTAGGGTATAGAGATTCCCTAAGTGATGGGAAGTTCGATCGGGATTGTGAATACCCGGATTGCAAGAACTTCTTTGGAAGTGCCTTCGGTTCTGTTCGAACCCAGAACAGACTTGTATGGATTGTTATGTCTGACATTACAATTTGAGATATAAAGCAGATTTCTTTCAAATATATTTCTGTTGGTGGCGGAGAATTTATTCTCTTAGCTTAACACCCTTCTCTGAGACGTACGAGCTCCGAGGTTATGTAGTTGAAGGTTATCAGCGATATATTCCCAATTTGGTAATATGACATGCTGAGTGTTGCTGTGAAATGATCATTGTTTGATCATTTGTGATATGATCATTTGTTTGATCATTTATCTTTGTGATCATTTCTATGATCATTTGTTGACCCAAAGCACGGCTTTTGTATAAAGCATGGCTTTGTGGATGAGACTTCGTCGAGCCTCACAAACCGGTAATGGTCGAAACAGGAATTGTGCGGCAAGGTTTTCAGGGATAGCTTCCCTAGGATATGACCATTCCTTCTGGAAAAGGGTAGTATCATGGAATGGAGCCCAGATACTTACTCATGTGGAAAACTATATTATTTACTGTGTGATGTTGTTGGTTAGAGAGCTCTCTTTTAAAGGTCCCAAAGGACCGAGAGTGGCATATCTGAGGTTTTGTATATTCCCCCGGGAAGGGGGGTAGCCGGCCTTGTTTGGCAGAGATCCAGTTGGGTTCTCGGGGCGTCCTTCCAGAGGCGTTTCCATGTGGCGATGGGAAGTTCCTTGGCCTGACCATTTGTTGGAAATCCATTCTTCAAATACGTGCCTTGTATGGTATTAGTTGTATTACCTGCCATCTACTTATGGTGGCGCCCCACTGTTTGGATGGTAGTTATAGTAGGCATAGTTCGAAATGTCTATGTTGGCTAAGATTTATATCTTTACTTTTGAAATGTTTTCCTACACTATGCACTAGTAATAATATCAAATGTTTCTTTTTAATGCATATCAAGCATCTTTGACTATCATAAGGAGAAATCTCCTCCGATTCTGCGTTTGCATTGTGTGTGTGTGCGGGAGGCCTTATGGTAATCTCATTTCTAAAAAGCATTGCGAATCAATTTTAAAATATTTCGTTGTTTGTTTTTAAAGAAAAACTGTTTTTGTTTGCTCACACCAGTCCCACGACTGATCCAGAGTTTATTGTTTCTTTCCTAAACTCTGGGTGCTCAAAATTTTTCCACACGGGCAGTCTAGAGTTTGGTTTTTCAGATAATTAGGTTCAGTGGATTATCTGGAGCTAGTTCAGTTTTTGGATACGGACGAGACTTGGTTGGTGCAATCTTGATGGTGGATCGAGATAGGAGTTCTGGAGCTTTGTCTTTGGAGCTTTTTTGGATCAGAGTTACAGTATTATATTCTGAGATAACTTATTTCATATTGTATCGTGTTCCGCTATATTCTATGTTGTATATTCTCTGATGTTGATGATTATCATTGTATCAAATTGATATATCGAATATTGTATTTATGTTATATCAGCGATATCATCTTTTATTTCCGCTGTGTTATTTATCATTTAATGGTGTTGCAAGCTCCCGCGAAACGAATTTGATGTTGATTGTCGGACATCGAGTTCGGGTCGTGACACACTGTCTAAACCGAAACCACTTTAATAACTATACGCGGAGTGTGATCCAGAATGAAGTAGTTGGAATGATGTACGTGATGATTGAAGAAAGAGAACTATAATGGATAGCCTTGACACTTGTGTTAAATTGGAAATGACTAAAACAGGAGTTGTGCCGGGCCATATGGGGTTAGCCACCTTGAGCGAAGACACTTCTTCGTAAACTACTCATTACTTGTTATTGATTGGTGTGCACCCTCGAATTTTGAGAGTGTTGTTTCGCGGTGTTGCGATTGTTGCGGCGATGCGTTATCACCAGTCCGGATCAGGAAAACGGTAGTTTCACTACCTTGGGTATTGCCTCATGTGCCTTGTCATACTTGCCTCCCTATATACGCGACCACTAAGAATTTGCTTTGTGTTATACCCATGGAGCACTTCCTGATATCCCACCAGTTTACGGTGGAGTTTACAGTGCTATATAGTCTGTGACACTTATATAAAATGTGTTAAGGGGGATAATGGTAACGCCTTAACACTATTTTGATACTTATATTACTGATAGATATTATCTACTTAGCGTACACTACTACATAGTAGATAGTTTAACGGATCCTTAGAGGATGGTTATCCCAACGTCCTTTGAGTTACCTGTATTATAGTTGTTATTTCACTTGAGTTGGATTTATTGATATAAGAATGTTAATCCCGACTCAAGTGTTTTTTGTTTTGCTTTACGCTCGGGTCAGACTGAGTGTACCGGTATTCTAGACTCACCTTTGGTGTTGGAGCTTCACTTGAAGATCCAGCTATCTATACAGCTTTCAGATATTCAGTTGATTCCAGTTATGTATTCTGACATTGTATTTGACTATTGTATTCGAGACATCTGTTGTACCTTATTTAACACTGATATGTATATAATAGCTTCATGAACTACTATCTTTTGTTTTCGCTGCATTTATCACTCTGTGTCTGTGATCTGTGATTATTTATTTACTGTATATGTTCAGTTTTGCCAAATTTAAATTAACAATTCGGTATTTTATTCAAGTCCGACATGTGCAGATGCGAATAGTCCAAAATAGCGGGTCGTTAAAGTTGGTATTAGAGCTTTGGTACCTCTAGGCAGAACTCAACATATATGGTAATTTATCTACAGAATCATATTCACTCACACTTAAATCTTTCATCTTTGATTTGATATTCCTTTGAATTTTCGAAATGTTCCCTCGGTTTCGAAATTCATTCGTCCCTCACTTTTCATATTCTTCTTAATTCTGGAGCATCCCATAGCTCCACGATATGATTTGTAAAGAGGTGAAACTCCTTTACAATAGACATTGATTTACTGGAGATTCTGTATCCTCGGTTTACTATGTTGCTATCTTTGCTATACCTGAATTCTATCCCTTGATATCTGATATCGATTTGCTTCAGAATTCCACATTGATTCTATTCTTGAAGTCATGGTCGACCCGGTTAAGGTTGCCCGAGATTTATATAAGTCTATCCTCCTTTCTCTTTTGATATTTAATCATCCTATCTTTTTTTCGAACCTATCGTTGAATCAAACTTCTCTTTGATTTGAGTCCATCAAATTTGAATCTCTATATTCCTTCTTTGAAATCCATTCTTGTATCGTCAAGCGAAGAAGTGTATTTGTGAATTACTATTAAAAATGTTTTGATATATATGGTGTTGTTTGAGTTGTTGATGTTGATTTGGGTCTTCGATCGATTCGTCTGATCAACGCTATCGATGGGATTTCCAAAACACTTGAGCAAAGCAAACTGACATAGTATTGTTTTCAAAATTTGGTAAATAAAATAAATTTGGTATGATTATAAGTAAATTTTCTAATAATTGATAAATGAATTGGTTGACTAAATGATGTTATTTGATTTTCATTTACTGTTTTGTAAACCATTGATTTACCAACATCTAAATAAACAGAATTATAAAACTTGGTTTATGAACGGACTTGGAAATTTAAATGAATTTAAATCAGGATTTTGAGAATTTAATTTCCGGTGTTTTCAAACCTTGGGTTAAATTTTAAAATGCATATTATATAAAATATTTTCAAATAGAAATGGTTTTCAAAGAATTTAAAATAATTAAATTAGTGCTCTTCTCTTCTGTTGCTGGAAAATAATTTCGGTGATGACGGTCGCATCATCGACGCTCATTTTCGAGTTTCGAAGTGAAAAATCATACTGTAGCTCTGCTGCACTTATGTATTGATAATTTAATTGATTTGAAAATTTTAAAGTATGACTTGATTTATAATATATATATATTGGTATCTAATTATGGATTTGATTTTTATATATATATTTGTCTCTAAGTTGTTGAAGCCAATCGGAAATTAATTCTTAAAATTTTGATTTAAGGATGATTTTCAATAAAACCAAAATTTTTGACTAAATACTTAACTTGAAATAAGTAAATTGAAAATTTTATTTGGATAATACTCAATTATGTTATATATAAGTTACCTAAATTTTCAAAAGTTAACTATATAATTGAATATTGTACAATATAAAATGATGTTAAAAGAAATTTTAAATAAATTTGAGTAGTTATAATAAATGTTACATACTTAAAATTTTAATTATAAAAATGTTAATAGAGATAATTAGAATAATAAGTTAATAGAATAATAAATGAGATAAATAAATTAAATTCTATTTTGAGGAAATAATAAATTGAAATAAAATCAACTTAATGAGATATCCTGATATTAATTGAATTTTTGTTTTTTTTAAAAAAAACCTTTTTTTATCTAACATTAATAAATGAGAAATTAAATAAATTTAATGGAAATCTTGAATTTAAAAACCAATTGTTGAATATAAATTTATTTAAGTTGAAATTTATATGGTTTGAACTAATTGTTTATTTTGTTTTCAACCTATTTTCTTTCTGGTTGTTTCTATTCTTCTACCTTCTCCCTTTTCGGGGACGAAAGGTTCTGAGTGGGGGAGAGTGTAACGACCCGTAAATTTTTGATAATTTTAATTTTTTTTATTAATTATATTAATTGAAATTTGAGAAATTATAAACAATAAAATTTTGAAATAACAATTAAATATTTGAAATGCGTCTAGTTAAACATAACAATGAGTAAATTTTCATTCGAAAATACGAAAGTTTATTTCATGTGTAATTTTATTTCAATTTAATCAGTTAAGAATTGATGAAAATAAAATGTTTTTGAAACCTGAATACTTTTACATAGAAAAATTCTAAACCATCTTCTGAGCAAGACGTCATTTTTTGTTTTTTCAAATTCGGACTTCTTTAGCTCCGTCGATATTATTTTTCTGCGTTTTTGCTGCATTTTCCGCTAGTACAAAATTCAAATTTTTATAATTCAATCGTACCACTGATATCCGTATACCGTTTCGATCATTTCGTCGTACTGATCTCCGCAGAATATTCGGTTGTGTAATTCGGTATCTAGTGCACGGCCAAATGTACGAAACAGTTTTTCATATCGGTACCGGTGCCATGCCTTTTGGTTCTTCTGACTTTTTGCTTTTCATTAATTGTTAATGCATTGGTACTCACTTCCTGTCTCTTCGATGTTCACGTGCATTTACTTTTAAAAGAAGTAAATTTATATAACTTATATTTTATTTAACGGTTCATTTGAGAATTATCATATTATATGTTCATATTTCCAATATAAAGTGAACTGTTCATTTTTGGAGTCGCATTTCCTCTTCTGCCTTTATTTTTTCAAATTCCCAGAATTCAACTTTTGCTTTTTCCCATTCCAGTTGTTCGAATGAAAAAAATTAATAACAATATACGTTGTATATTTTGCATTCCGTAGTGAAACCACTGCATTCTTCTTTCATCTCCTACCCAAACAACTTCCTCTTTTTTTTCCATTCCCTTCATCCCCAGCCAAGTCCACCTCTCCAAACCCGAGTACCGACAGCGACCTACTCACAACACTTCGCCACCGTTTCGCCTCCACCAACCTCTCCCCTCCACGCTTAACTTCCAGCGTCCACTGCGTGCATCACCACAGCCCGCCGCCATGTGCCCTCATTCCCTTCAACCGATCCACTGCACCCATCCGGTTGTGCTCCCCTTGCAACCGCTGTTTCTCTCGAACCCGCCTTGATGCTCCTCCACACTCCAACGACCGCCGTCCTTTCGCCCGAGACCACGATCACACCCGCACCCTCTCTGGCGGCACACGTTTCCAGCTCAGCCTAACGCAACCCAACCTGTTAGCTCAGTTGTGTTTGTGTATGTAAGTTTTCATATGATCAGTGGGTTCATTTTTATAATAAAGTAAGCTAAATAGCCTGGTTGCATTTGTTGTCTGTATATAAATGTTGACAGTACGCAGATAATAAGGAAAGTATAAATATTGTACCTTATTAATTATATAATATATATATACACTATTTTAGTATAAATTTATTTTTTTATATAAGTAATATACAGTAGTATAAAGTCAGGTGGTCTTTATTTTGATTCTCTTATATTTTGTTTTCTTATAGATTTGCTGTCTGGTATTCATGAGTTGTATATTATGTGAGTTAGTCTATATAAGCTGTATTTATATGAACTATACAATATGATAGTTTTGAAGATATAGCATACCAGTTTTGTACAAGTGATTGTGTATATAAAGTATAAGTTATATACGGTTTTATAACTTCTGATTTTAGTGGATATATATAGATTTTATATATATATGAGTGATTTGTGGGTTAGTGATAAACATGTTTGATTTTGATATATGTGTTTAATATAAAACGATGACTCAAAATTTTATATATATATATGTGTGTGTGTGTGTGTGTGTTATTTTAATACTTGTTCTTAATTGAATATTTATTCCATGGATAATAATAATAATAATAATAATAAATATATCATTGTTGCTTCTATCGTTTGATTCTGATTTGTACCCATCAGCATCTTTATATATCAGCTTTGTTCTTCGAAATTGTGCCAACCCTATTTGCTTTGAAATTCGTGCCTGGGTTCGTAACCCATTTCATTATCTATCACCTCTAGCCTCGAAAGGTGAGCAATCACTCACGATAAATGTTCTTTTATTTATTAAATTTGATTTCAATTAAAACGACAATTGAAATATGCTGTTGTTAGCTATTTACACTGTCAATTATGTTATTACCTGTATCAGTTCACTTGTGACATCTGACACCATTATCTGTTATTTATACAATGATAATCCAGTTTGGTTGATAAATGATTGATTGTTGATGTTGACATTGGACGTTAAATTGTTAATGTTCTAAGTGATAAATAATTTGAAATTGAAATTGCCGTAGGATAGTTAGATTTCATATATGTGTTAAATTTGATTAGATGACATTTGCATAATATGACTCCTTTAAATGTTTAAATAAATTGACATGTAGAAATATGGTTAATTACACCTTGAACCATTTAAATGTATGTTGTTTAAATCGATGTAGTGTGAGATTGAATAATAGATGTCAATTGAAGAACCGTATAAATATTAGTGTAATAATCTTTAATCTACATGAAATGATAGTGTAGATTCTAGAAATAATTATATTAATTTGCGCAAACAACAATGTAAATTAATACGATTATTTCGGAATTATTTAAATAAACTATTGGATTGTTATTGATGTTTGCTATTGCTTGTTTATTTACTTTGACACCATCCCAGTTATCACACTGCAAGTTCCCTTTGCTATGCTTTGATTTTTGAATTAAAATGGAATCGGGTTGAAGTGATAAATACCCAAATAAAACTTTGACTTAGGATAGAGAATTAAATAAAAACCCGATTGGTCAATAATTTGATTTAAAAATAAAATAAAGATTTTATTTGAATAAAAATAATAAGGGTTTTTAATGAAGTTGGAATTTGAATTCTAGTGAAATTTAGATGTTAATATTTAATAATATGAAACAAAATATTAACAAATTAATTGATGAAAGAACGTTGTTTAATTTAAGAAATGATTGAATTAAGTTTTGAGATTATTAAATAATTAAGTTTTGGAAAAATTTAATAATTAAGTTTTGAAATTATTTAATAATTAAGTTTTGAAATTATTTAATAATTAAGTTTTGAAATTATTTAATAATTTAATGAGATTGAATTATTAAATAATTAAATAAAATTGAATTCTTTGATAAGTGAAATTGAACTTCTTTAATAAGTAAAATTGAGTTCTTTAATAATGAAGTTTGGAAATTTGTTTAAATTAAATAAGTAAATAAGTGAAATCGAATTTCTTCAATAAGAAATAAAATGTGATTTATTGAAATTAATATAAGACTTGAAATTTAAAGAATTTGGTTTGACGAATTTAATTTAATTAAATTTGGAAGTTTAATATGATATAGGAAAACTTAAATTGATTTAATGAATTGGAAATTAAATAGAAATTGTTTTGAATGATAAATTAATTTAACGAATATTGAACGAAGTCAATCGATGAATTTAAATTGATTTGAATGTTAAATTAAATTTTATTTAAATGATTACAGAATGAATTTATATACGAATTTAAATAAATATTTGAATTGTTTAAATAAGATTTCTAAGTTGAATCATAGTGTTTGAAATTATGAATTTGGAAGTTATGAAACATAAATTATGGAAATTGTTTAGAAAGACAAATGAAATGTTGTTTTACAAATTCCAATTGAAATTGAATTGGATTTGTTTTTTTTTGAAATATATTAAATGACCAATCGGCGTAATAATTACGTAAGTTATTAAAGAAACCTGAATCGGTTAGGGACATACTCACTGTCTAAACCGAAACTACTTTAATAACTATAAACGGAGTGTGATCCAGAATGAAGTGGTTGGAATGATGTACGTGATGGCTGAAGAAAGAGAACGATAATGGATAGCCTTGACACTTGTGTCAAATTGGAAATGACTAAAACAGGAGCCGTGCCGGGCCAAATGGGGTTAGCCACCTCGAGCGAACACACTTCTTCGTAAACTACACATTACTTGTTATTGATTGGTGTGCACCCTCGAATTTTGGAAGTGTTGTTTCGCGGTGCTGTGATCGTTGCGGCGATGCGTTCTCACCGGTCCGGATCAAGCAAACGGTAGTTTCACTACCTTGAGTATTGCCTCATATGCCTTGTTATACTTGTCTCCCTATATACGCGACCACTACGAATTTGCTTTGTGTTATACCTATGGAGTACTCCCTGATAGCCCACCAGTTTATGGTGGATTTTACAGTGCTGTATAGTCTATGACACTTATATAAAATGTGTTAAGGGGGATAATGGTAACGCCTTAACACTATTTTGATACTTATATTACTGATAGACATTATCTACTTAGCGTACACTACTACATAGTAGATATTTAACGGATCCTTAGAGGATGGTTATCCCAACGTCTTTTGAGTTACCTGTATTTCTGTTATTTTTTCACTCGAGTTAGATTTATTGATATAAGAATGTTAATCCTGACTCGAGTGTTTTTTGTTTTGCTTTACGCTCGGGTCAGACTGAGTGTACCAGTATTTGAGACTCACCTTTGGAGTTGGAGCTTCGCTTGGAGATCCAGCTATCTATCCAGCTTTCAGATATTCAGTTGATTCCAGTGGTGTATTCTAATATTGTATTTGACTATTGTATTCGAGACATTCGTTGTACCTCATTTAACTCTGATATGTATATAGTAGCTTCATGAACTACTATCTTTTGTTTCCGCTGCATTTATTACTCCGTGTCTGTGATCTATGATTATTTATTTACTGTATATGTTCAGTTTTGCCAAATTCAAAATTAACAATTCGGTATTTGAATTATTCAAGTCCGACATGTGCGGATGCGAATAGTCCAAAATAGCGGGTCGTTAAAAGAGATAATCAAAGGACTATGGCTATATCAATACTTTTAATCTATGTTCTCACTGTCTAGTACTTATGATTGAGTCTTAGAAATTTGTTAAAATCTATCCTCAAGTAGTCCGCACTTCATGTTTCTCATAATTAAACAAAACATAAGCATAAGTGTGCAAAAATACCTCAGCCAGTCGACTGGCTAGGATCATTCAGTCGACTGACTGTGTACATATACAATATGCACAATTTATTTTTTAAATCTTTTGCATAGTCAGTCGACTGATCAAGAACGACCAGTCGACTGACCCGAAACCAACTGCCATATTTTCGAAAAGACATCTTCTTCTACGAAAGGATGCAAACCTTCTCCAAACCAAAATAGATTCTCCTGTTCATCAGAACCCTTCACCAATGGCGGTAACTCTTCAACTACTATATATACAATCTCCCAAACACTTCATATTCACCGATTTTCATTCTAACTTTCTAATATTCTTCTTGTGCTTTAATATTTGCATTCAAGCAGCGAACAAACATTTTGACTGCTTTGAATCATCAAATAAACTTTCATAATCTTCGATTCTTAGCATTACCTTCTCTTCATATCATCACATACACTTTGTATACTTGAGGATTTGATTATAGAAGGTTTGTACTATCAGTGACAAATCAGTGTTATCAAGAACACACAGTGTCAGATATTATTTTGTATTAGTGAAGTCCTTTTCAGTTGTTGAGGCGAAAATCATGTTCAGTGGCTCAGGTGTTTGTTTTGCTGCTCAGACTGTATATACCTGTTCCTTCGGGTTAAGCGATGGTTATTGTAGTTGAAATTCCAGAAGGAGTCTGGGACTGGACGTAGAACGGGAAGTTCAATCTAGTATAAAAATTCATGGTGTGCTTGTTTTATTTTACTTATTTCCATTTACTTTTCTATTATCATCGGTTTCCACATTTAGATTTAAGTATATTCCATATTACACGATCCTACACACTTACAGGGATTTTTGACATGAAGACAATTATTATGAATTTTTGATTATCCACTATAAATACCTAAATTTGGGTTTGAGAATTCCATTCTGAAAACTATTTCCAATTCTTGCTTATTAAGACCTAAATCTGGGAGCTAGATTTCTTACTATTAAACTCTAAACTCTATTAGCTAATACCCTAATTTGGGTTAAGTTTCATAATCTCGTAATTCTTGAATTTTAATTTTGGGTCTTTATCATCAATTGTGATTTTAATCAATCGAATCGTGAGCCTGAGATTTAAAATAGTAGTATTGAAGCTGCCGTAGATGTTTATGTCATCAACCAGAAGCTTCAAGCTGGCCTTCTTAATATTCAAATCAGGATTATTAGTTTCCAAGTTTAAATGGTGCTAACCAACATCTAAATTCAGACTCTGGGATCGTTCTTATCTCTGAGGAAAATCTCCAAGCACATAATAATTTTTTTTATGGGTTACAAAAGCTTATCACCAAATAATATCTAGTAACCTCCTATTTCCTGGCATCAGATATCTCCAGCAGGAAGTTCTTAGGCTTCAATTGTTATATGTAGGGATAATTATTAATTGGAGACCTCATATCCTTTGTTAAATCAAGACTATGATTAACTAACTAACTAAAGTTATAAGCACCCCTATACTAACTTATCATGAGGCAAATTTATAAGACAATGGGTAGCGGTAGAGAACGTCACTTTGATTTTTGTAGGAAGACAGAGTAATTAAGAGCAAGATAGTTTTAACATTTTTGTCTTAATGAAAAAAATATTCTTTCATACGGCGGGGGGGGGGGGGGAGGGGGAGGCAAAATGTTAGCCATAAACTCCACTTAAGCACAGAAGTATGAAAGAAGGTTAATGAAAATATCAGGCTCTGGTGGAGTTAAGGCATGAGTGTGGACAAAGGTCACAAAAGAACGTTTCGAAGGCATTGCGAAGGCTTTCGAAGGGGTCGGAGGTACCAGGCGCCCTTCCAAGTAATAAAAAAGTGAAATATTTCGAGTCAGATAGAAGAGAAAAGTAGGACTACCTTTCCTCTACTTTCAACCTTTCGATGCAGATGGATTTAAGTATTTAAAGAAAGCAAGGGCTATTTGTACCAAAATTGAGCACAACACTCTACGGATGTGATTGAAGAGATAAAACGAAGAATATGAATGGAAAATGAGGAAGATCTAACAAACATACCAATCGATAAACAGGAAAAAACACATATAAACACACAGATTTAGAGTGGTTCGGCGTATGGCTTATGTCCACTATGAAATAACTGACTTTTATTGATTTTTGCTTACTGGTTACAATGAATTGCAACAATACAATTCGAATGCAATAATAATTTCGGCAGATTCTGGATGTAGAAGAGCCTAAATTCCTTTTTCAGTAAGTCTTGGGCTGCTATTTATAGGCGTAGGCAGCAAATATCTCACTCAGATCTTGGAAGACCTCTTCTCTCACGTGGGTGGGCCCACATGATCGATCCTCGATCATTTGGACTCGATCCATGATCAATTCAATCGTATCGATCAAGATTTAACCCAAACGAGTCGAGATTGATCATGAACATTCCTAACGTTGCATGCAAGCTCGTTTGAAAATTTGGTGGCATTTGGACTTGTAGATCTCGAGTTATGATCGATGCAAGTTTGAATTTGTTGAAGGCTGCTGAGTTCGCATTGCTTGTGTTTGCATCGCTTCTGTTCACATCGTTTCTGGGCACGTGTTGACCGATGATGTGGTGCTAACCTTTAGGATTGATCCACTTTTTATGCCAAGTGACCGAGTCATCCATTCTACAGGCTTTATTCGTATCGACTTGGTTTATTCATTTCGTATCGATGCCTTCATTTTTATTGCGCATTGATGTCTGAGGTCGTTTCATATCGATGATTTAGGAGATGTTTCGCATCGATTACATGTAGATACTTTGTATCGATAGTTCTTGGCTTGTTTCATATCGAAAGAAGGTGTTACTTATATCGATCGTTCGGTGGCTCATTCATGTCGATCGTTGATCGATCGATCGATCAATACGAACCGTGCAATTGGAATCGATACGAATTGGTTTCAATTGATGGATACGAAGCCAATTAAATGTGATGGATAAGCAATAGAACCATGCAAAGTGGATATGAAGTAGATTAGGCGTGATGGATATGAAAGGGATCGATGCGAAGTAGACGGATACGAAATGTATCGATGCGAACTGATGGATACGAACAAAACGTGTTCCTCACAGAATTTGATCGATCCATAACATGAGCATACCAACTCTGATCGACTTGAAATTTGAAATATTATCTTTCCTAGCTTTGCTTGTCATGTCATGTTAATTGTAGCTCAATCCAGAGTCGGGAAAATTTACAAGCATCCATAGCGAACCTATGAACAACCGATCTCCAAAATGGACCGTCTTCAGTTTTCAGTCAATTCCTTGGTATCAAGGCCTTGCCAAAAGGCGGGATAACATTTTCCCCTCAATTGAAATCCTGTGTGAACACGACGTTCTTTGAAAAGCTACCACTTTCATTCTGAAAAGTTCTATCTGATCAGTTTAGTAGTTATTGTCTTTTCGTCGAAAGATGTATCGTTTGATTGATCTTTAGTAATATAAATAACAAACTATTGGCTGCCAATTGTTGTACTGTGCACTATTGTAACTGAGTGTTGAATGATAGCAATCTATTGTTCGTTGTTGTAGTCGCCATTAGGTGAGCGTTCAAATCCTTGTGAGCTTTTGAAATTGGACGTCAATCCATCATGCATGTACATATGTTAATCTGACTCCCGTTAACATTCACACGTCCATGAGTCGTCGTAGTTTTCTCGTATCGAATTACGTATCGATCCTCTCCTGAATCGATGTGAAATTGGAGTTGTAACAATGCTTGACGGTTGTTTTGGGGTTTCTCTTCGCATCGATCCTCTCCTGGATCGAGCTCAAATATTTTAATGCACGCTTTATATCGACGGCTATCGATACGAACATGAAGGTTTCGTTGGGATGCTTCGTATCGATGGATACGAAGCTTCTATGTTCGTCGAACAGATGGATATGAAACTGACACTTCATATTGATGGAGTCATGCTGTTCTAATGCAATCTCACTATTCCTTTTGTATCGATCATGGAGTAGACATGAATCAGTTGGATACGCTTGTGTTGATGGATGCGAAGTTCCGCTTTCATATTGATGGAGGTAACCGGTTATCTCGGTATAACAACTGGGATACGAAGCATCTTTTTCCCTTGGTTACGAACTAATATAAATAATTTTTGGACATAGAAAATATTTACTTGCTATCATTTTATTTTCTGCCTTTGCTTTCTTATCGATAGAACAAGAGGAAGAGAAAACAGTCCTCGTCCCTAAATCATTCAACCTGTAATATCTTGAACTAATTGCTTACATCAGGTACTTGACAAATTGAAACCACCACAAAAATGGTAAGACCCGAGTTTAAAACCAATTCATCCAAATTCGCGGCCGATTCCGATTACATTGTTGCTGGAGTTGGGGTAGAGCAAGATTAAGGAAGGATTAGTGACGTTTGGGCAGTTTGGAGAAGAATGACCATTGAAGGATACGAAGCAGTCATGTGCATCGAATCTTGGCTCTGACCTCGCATTGATGGATAGAAGGAAACTCTTTTGCATCGACCCAGGATAGGGAATTCGCATCGATCTGGAACCGATAGGTGGAAGGAGGAGCTTTGTATTGACCTGGAGTGGTCGAAATTCATATCGATCTAAAGCTATGACGACCCAGAATTTTGGATATTTGAAATTAGAACATTTAATTGATTTTAAATATTTGAACATTAGTTTAACATGAATTTCAAATATCACAATTTATTAGGATAATTAAATTATTGGATTTAATAATTAGAAATTGGGAAAAATTGTTGAATCTGGAGTTCCAGGCTTGTTAAAAATAATTTGAATGCTTGGAAAATTTATATTTATAATATTAAAAATAACAGAAGTGTTAAAAGTTGATTTTAAGGTGATTTGTTCAGTTTTAAAAATATATCGTTTAAATTGATATTTAAAAATAGCCTTCCGAAGCACATTCTCGGAATTCGACGAAACCAGTTCCATTAGATCCATAATAGTGTATTATCATATTTCAATTTTCGAAGTGTTTGGAGTGATCGTTTGGTCGTACGATAGATAAACGCATTGAAATCTATATTGAAAATTTAATATTATAGCTGGGTCCAAAAAAGCTATTATTTCCATACGATCGAATTAGGACTCGAAACCTTTTCCATTGCGTTCGGAATAGGCGTATAACATTGTACACGCCTAGCGGCACACCTCGATAGGAAGTCAAAATTTTGTGTGGTGATTTCGAGACGATTTAAATTTAAATTTAAATAATATATATGTTTTTCTTCCTTCAATTTTCTGTAGACCTCATCCCAACATTTGTCCTTCATTTTGAAACACGTAACTTTTTTTACACGCGTTCGTTTTAAAAAATAAATAAAAACGCAATGGTAAATAAAAAAATATAGAGAGAAACCCGAGACTTTTATCTTCAAATGTAAATCGAAATCAAGGCTCGGGGGAAAAAATGGCAGCTATATCCTTTCCAAATTTAAATCTCGATCCCTTACTCCCAGTTCAGTCGACTCAGATGCTCTGAGCTAAATCAAAATCAAGGGTAGTCGCGGCCCTAGGAATCGACGCAACAATGGAGGGTTGTTCGTTTACCTAGGGTTGGATTCGATCTAAGTCAAGCGGCGGCTGTGCCTGGGGGTAGAAACGCGACATTTTCACGATTGGGAATGTGAGTGCGAGCTCCTGGAGATGTTCGACAATCGATGGCAGGCAATGATGTATACCGAGTCGCGTAAGCAGGCGGCAATCGAGGGTTTTCGAACTGGGTTCGAAGTACTTTCAAAGCCGATAGCACTGGTAAGAATGGGGGAAGAGCGGCGACCTGGCGTTGTCGTGAGGATGAGTGATCGAATGGCGATTTTAGAGAGTTGTTGTTCGATTTGCCTGGAACGATTTGATTAGATGTATAAATTGAGTCCTTAATTTAATTTAATGTATATAAAAAAGATATATTCAAGCATGTTTTAATTTTTGTGAAAAGTAAAAAAATAATTTTTACAGTAAGATATAAATGTGTAAAAACACATACATATTTTTATATATGTGTGTATATATATAGATAAGGAGAAAAATAAATAAATATATGTATATTTATATGTAGAGGTTGGGTTTTGAAAATGGAAAATTTAAAAGTTGAGAAGTTATGTATATAACTAGACTTATAAAAATCTATATAGATTATTTTTAAAGTATATATATGAAGTTTGGAAAGTAAAAATAAATAAATAAGTAAATATATATGTGTGTGTGTGTGTGTACACACATTTTAGATGTTCTAGTTTATTTAAATTAATGGATTATAGTGCCTTTCTTGTTTTATCAACTTATTTAGTTACTAAAGATTATTTAAAGAAAAATCAGTTTAAAATTTAATTATGAGTTTAAAATAAATTAATTGTTCGATCAATTGAAATATTAATAAACCGTATAAATGTTTATACAAGGTCAAAGTCTGAAAGGAAGCAAGCCGGATTGAAAATGGGTTGCATGCATAGTCAAATGTGATTAAATCTCACACATTTGGAGAACCATTTAAATTTAATAGTTAAATTTAAATTATTAGTCTTCTGATTGCATTGATAATTATTATCAGTCTAGATGTGATAATATATATAGTATTATATATAGTATATATAATAGCATATATATATATATACATATACATACATATATATATATATATATTGGAGTGATTGATTTCCCGCATTGTATAGTGGATGAGACCCTATGCGCCCCGCATAATAGCGGATGACCCCATATACCACGATATTCCACCTCGAAGTGGATAGGTATTATTATACGGTGTTAATATCTATGGATGTAGGGAAAAACAGGTTGGAGGGATCCAACTGGATTCCTCAAAATATTAGAATTTGTTTTCATATTCTGTGATGTGATTTATGGATAATCCGCGATAAATTATATGGTAATTTAAATTATTGAATGCTATGTTTGGTTGAGTATATTTTGAAATTTTAAGACACTAAAAATATAAAGGTTAGATTTTGAAGAGAAATAAAAAGAAAATATTTAGGTAAAATAATTTTAGCTAATTTGGATAAAATTTAAAGAACGGAATTGGGAAGGAATAAAGTTGATTTTTAAATTTTAATAAATAAATTCCGGTATGAGAAAAGAGATTTTTGAAAAATGATAATAATAAATTTTTAAGCTTAGTGATATTATTTAAAGGAAAAAAGGATTTGTTTTAAAAATTCAAGGTATAAAATAGTTTGGGAAAGATAAAGAAGAATTTTGGAATAAGTATAAAATTCGTATTTTTAGTTTAAAATGAGATTTCCAAATCAAAAATATTGAAGTAAATCTAAAATTGATAATTTTGAAATAAAAATTGAGTAAGTAAAGAAATTTATTCTAAATGGAGTAAATTTTGGAAACCGATTTGGAAATTTATTAAGCGTTTGAAACGGTGTTTTAAAAGGAAAATGAGACTTTGAGGTTTATAAAGTTAAATAAGATATCAGAGGATAATCTGGAAGTGTAAATTCAGGATGGGAATTTATAAGGAAATGGTGATTTGTTTGAAAATAAATAAGGGTTTATTTTTAAACGCGTGAAAGAAAAGTGTATTTCCCAGAAAAACCAAATACGTTTTTCAAGAAGATTTTTAAGTATAAGTTAAAGTTTTAAAGTTGTCTTTTTTTCAAAAAAGGAATGTTTTTAGAAATTTTATTATTTTAAACTATTCTAAAAATTTAAAGTAAATATTTGTTTAAATTATAGGAGTAATTATTTTAAAGATTTAACTAGTATTATGATTTAAAAGATAATTATTTAATATTTGTACCTTATAGAATAACTTTTGCTTTAAATTAGTTTTAGCTTAAGTTTTACATGAGAAATTATTATAAGATTTCATAACTAGCATTTTAATAAAATGTTTAAAGTTGTTTTTATTTTTAAAAGGTTTTAAAATATATATATATTTTGGATTAAGTGATTTAAATTATTTTAAAATCTAAAGTATTAAGACTTGGTGGTTTTCAGTGGAAATAAAACAATTGGGAGGAATTTATTCCGCGAGAGAGAAAGTGATGTGAAAACTATTTCAAAGGATTGAAATATACAAAAAAGATCTTGCGAAGATATTTTGAAATAAATAATTTGGAAAATTATTTAGGTCTGATGGTTGTTTATGAATGCTATTTGATAGTTAAATAACCAACAATTAATAGTCGCCAATGCGCTGATCATTTCAAAGAGACCGAGATCGGGATAAACTTCCTAAAAACCACTTCGATCTGGTTTTAAAATTTTCATGAAAAATACAAGAGCTGGGAATCAAAGATGGAGCAGTGAAGTACAAGGGCTAATCGCTACTTATCCTGAGGGTGATTACAAAATGGATGTAGTAGGAGTAGTGCCTTCGGTTCCATTCGAACTCGGAACGAACTTGTATGGATTAAGGCTTTCAGAACATCGTCATAAGGACGATGAGCATTCTATGTGAATATGTGCAAAAAAAAGGTAAGGCATAGCCTCGAGCCTCATCAACCAGGAATGGATAAAACAGGGGAGGTGCACACAAGGCTAGGTGGCTAGCAACCAATTAGGGTAAGGTCATCCCTGTCTAGAGGTCCCTTTTATCCGGCTGTGTGGGCGGTTGCTGATCCCAACCGTGGGGTGATCTTATTCGGACTATCCAGTAAGGGGTAACTCCGGTCTTGTGATGCAGGGGATCGGGGTGGATCCTCGGTACGGTGACCTAGACCACGTACTGTAACGGGCAGTACCCCGGTAACCCTGCCATTGTATGGAATCCATTCTCCAATAAGCGCCTGTACGGTTTTGATTGTGCCCAACTATTACTGAAACATGAGATGCAAGCATTATAGCTAGATTCTATTTTACTTTCTATATACACTATTATAATATCAGATGGATTTTGATACAAATGTTTTGGTTATTGTAAGGTAAAAACCCGTCATGTTTATTTGTGGCATGGTCTTACGAGATAGCTTTGATTTTAAAAGATTTTGAAAACTCTAATAATCCAATTGAGTGTGTTTTCTCACTCTGGTTTTCTAGACTGACTCGGTTGTTATTTCGCTATAATACTTGGGCCAGACCGAGTATTATAGATATAGGAAAGGATGTTGTGGTGCTCAGGAGACGAGCTGGATGGTGAGTCATACACACGTATTTGATGAATATTCCGTTGTGTTTGATTAACTGCATGGTCAGTTTTGTGAGGACAGGTTATGGTAACTTTCCAGTTATGTGTTATGAATTTTGTTGTACTCTGGTGATGCAATGTATAAATAGATATAATTCTTTTGTTTTAAAGATTAGTCATTTATCTATTATATATTGTTCTGTTGCGATTGTGAGATTATGATATTGTTTCTATTTCTTCTTTTACCTTCTTCTTCTTTAACCCTAATGGTTCGATTTTCCGGCATTCAATTGTTCGGCATTTGATACAGTGGAAGTATTGATGTTGATTTTCGGGCGTCGAAAAAATCGGGTCGTTATAATGGTATCAGAGCTTAAGGTTAAGTGAGAACCTTGGCTCTAGTGGGGTTACCCGTTGAAAATAGACTACGTAGTACTCTAAAATGAATTGAGAGTATTAATAGATATGAGCTCGTATTTTTTAGTGAATATAAAAATTGTTTTAATATTGTGTTGACTTATCGAATGAGTGTTTATGGATTCTGTCGATATGTGGTATGTCATGTCGTCGATAGGGGTTTTCAAACTCTTAAACAAGATAAACTGATACGATATTGTTTTAAAATAGGGTAAATGAAATAATTTACCCAAATTATTTTTGTATATAAAAGAAATAATTTTCCATAAATTATTACAGTTATATATGGTTGCTTGGTTGTTAGAAAGTGATAATATTAAATTATTATCATTATTGTGTAAAAAAATGAATAAGAAGAAATCATAACTAACAGCTAAGAAATAAATTCATATACAAATGGGATTTGTAAATGTAAATTGTAAATGTGATTTATAAAGTGAAATAGAATTGCAGAGAAATATTTGAAATTAAATTGAAAGGATTCGAAATATTTGAAAATTTAATTTCCTTCCAGTTGAAAATGAATTTCAAAGGTTCTGGAGAAATAATAGTGATATTATTTAGGAAATGTTTTTGAATTTGATTTGAAATCTGGTGAGATTCGGAATTTAAAAATATTTCGAAAAGGTTTTTGGAAAGAATAAAAGCATTGAATTATTTTCGATCGCTGGAAAATAAATTCGGTGATGAATGCAGCATCATCGATGTTCGTTTTCGTGTTTCCAACGGGGAAATTGCTGCCAAAATGTTTTAAACTGGAATTATTTGCAAAGGTTGAGTTTGATTTTAGAAATGCAAAAGACTTTGGATATAGTCTGTTTCAAAGGTGATTTTGAAATATTTAGAAATTGTTTATAACTCTGGAAGTAAATTGGAATGTTCATGGAATTATAAGTGGTTTGATAACCTATTGAAAATTAAATTTATTGGAATAGAAGAAATTAAATTAAAGTAGAACTGAATAAAATTTGGTATGGATGAAATAAGTTTGAAAGGCAAACAATTAAGAAAAGAAAATCAAAGGAGATTAGAAAATGAAATATAAGTAAATTGGAAACTTACAAAAGTTTAAATTTGAATGGAAATAGAAAGAAACTGAATTTAATTAAATAAAAGTGAATTTAAGGAAAAAGTCTAAATAGACTAAGTGTAATAGTCATTGAAATAAAATTTTCTAAGTGTGAAATAAATTTGTAAATGAACAAATGAATTTACATTTGTAAGTAAATGGAATTGAAACTGGATATTGGAGTTAAATTTGAATTGTGTGGTATGGAATATTAGTCAAGTTGGAATAAATAAAGCAAAGGATTGTAATAAAATTTGTAAGTAAACAAATTTATTTAAATTGGTAAGCCAATAAATTGAAATTGAATAGAGGGATGATATTTAATTTAAAAGTTGTGTAAAGTAAAGTAAAGTTGTAGAATTGATTCAAAGTGAACTAAGATAAGAAAAGTTTAGAATGGTTAGTTAAATATGGATTGGGATAAGGTGAATAGAGTTCAATATTTAAAATTGGAGGTGAATTAAATTCAAATAGAATTGGAAATGCAAAGTTGAATGGAAATGGATATATAACTTCAGTATTGAAGTGGAAATAAATATTTAAGTGCAAAATATTTATCTTGAACTTAAGAAATGGATGGTAAATTCTTAAGTTAAATTGGAATTGAGAAATATACCAAGTAAAAATTTGGTATTGGAAAAATATTCTAAGTTAACATTATTAAGGGCTAAAGTAAAGTTGTGAAATAAGATAATTTTGAATAACAAGAAAATTGATTTAGCTATAAATCAATTCAGATTAATATGTGGGATGTATGTATATTATTTTATTCGCATAACAATTTGATCCGGATTCGAGAACAGAATTTCGAGATAGTTATATCGATCCGAGTTGGGATTTTCACTCGATTTTCGACGGCGAACCATGGATATGGATTTTTGATCGATTCTGAAAATTCTCTATCATAGTATGTGGCTGTGCAAGGAGAATGATGGTTTCTGATCAAGAAACTAGATCTGAGTCCGCACTAGGGAGTCGAGTGAACGATACTAGTTCGGAAGTGAAATTGTGTGATCGAGTAAGCGATCGGATTTGGTATTGCATACGGATGATATATGTGCATCGTACGGACTTGAATAAAATAGATATTGTGACTTTTGTAAAGAAAAGTATAAAATAATTTTGAATGCTAGGATTGGATATTGTACTGAGTAGGGTGCAGGCAATCAATAGCAAAGAGGAAATTGGGATTTTTGATTTCAAAAGATAAAATTGTATGGCTCGACAAAAAGGTATGTGTTAAAAATTTTGTATGAAATTTGATGGTTTTCTAGTCTAGCCACTTGGCGTTTTGTTTTCTTTTGAAATCTGGGGGTCCGTAGAGGCATTTTGCAGCCGTACTGATCTAGCCACGCAAAGAAAACGCTGGCGAAATTTTTCGAAAATTTAGGAAGTTAGAAAAAAATTAACGAAATTTTAATAATTTAAATTTTGAATTTGAATTTGAATTTGAATGGTTGAGTAAGTAATGTTGTTTGGGAATTATGGTTAGGTTTGGGAAGTTAACAAGGATGATAATGTGTCTTTAATAAAAGATTGTTGTGGTTGTTATTAAAATCTGTTTGGCTTTGGAAAGATAATAAATGAGTATCAGACCATTCTTCTTAACTAATAATTTCGTGGTCGAAATTCTTTAAGTGGGAGGAATGTGATAGCCTGCATTTTTGGATATTTGAAATTAGAATATTTAATTAATTTTAAATATTTGAACATTAGTTCAGCATGAATTTCAAATATCATAATTTATTAGGATAATTAAATTATTGGATTTAATAATTAGAAATTGGGAAAAATTGTTGAATCTGGAGTTTCAGGCCTGTCAAAAATAATTCGAATGCTTGGAAAATTTATATTTTTAATATTCAAAATAAAAGAAGTGTTAACATTTGATTTTAAGGTGATTTGTTCAGTTTTAAAAATATATCGTTTAAATTGATATTTAAAAATAGACTTTCGAAGCACAGTCTCAGAATTCGACGAAACCAACTCCATTGGATCCAGTATAGTGTATTATTATCGGGTTTCAATTTTCATAGTGTTTGGAGTGATCGTTCGACCGTACGATAGATAAACGTGCTGAAGTCTATATCGAAAATTTAATATAATAACTGGGTCCAAAAGTTATCTTTTCCATACGACCGAATTAGGACCCGAAACCTTTTCCATTGTGTTTGGAATAGGCGTATAATATTATAAATGCCCAATGGCATGCCTCGATAGGAAGTAAAAATTTTGTGTGGTGATTTCGAGACGATTCAAATTTAAATTTAAATTATATATATGTTTTTCTTCCTTTAATTTTTTGTAGACCTCATCCCAACATTTGTCCTTCATTTTACAACACGTGTCGTTTTTTTACACGCGTTCGTTTTAAAAAAATAATAAAAATGCAACAGTAAATAAAAAAAAATATAGAGAAACCCGAGACTTTTATCTTCAAACGTAAATCGAAATCAAGGCTCAGGGAAAAAAATGGCAGCTATATCCTTTTCAAATTTAAATCTCATTCCCTCACTCCCAGTTCAGTCGACTCAGATGCTATGAGCTAAATCATAATCGAGGGTAATCACGGCCCTAGGAATCGACGTGACAATGGAGGGTTGTTCGTTTACCTAGGGTTGGATTCGATATAAGTCAAGCGGCAGTGGTGCCTAGGGGGAGAAACGCGACATTTTTGCGATTGGGAATGTGAGTGCGAGCTACTGGAGATGTTTGACAATCGATGGCAGAAAACGGTGTCGACCGAGTCACGTAAGCAGGCAGGAATCGAGGGTTTTCGAAGTGGGTTCGAAGTACTATCAAAGCCGATAGCGCTGGCAAGCATGAGGAAAGAGCGGCGACATGGATTTATCGTGTGGATGAGTGATCGAATGGCGATTTAGAGGGTTGCTGTTCGATTTGCCTGGAACAATTTGATAAGTTATATAAATTGAGTCCTAAATTTAATTCAGCGTATATAAAAAAGGTATATTCACGCATGTTTTAATTTTTGTGAAAATAAAAAAATATTTTTTTTGTAGTAGGATATAAATGTATAAAAACACATACATATTTTATTTTAAATATATATATATATAAGGAGAAAATATACATATACATATATATATAGAGAGATTGGGTTTTGAAAATGGAAATTTTAGAAGTTGAGAAGTTCTGTATAAAACTAGATTTATAAAAATCTATATAGATTATTTTTAAAGTATATATATGAAGTTTCAAAAGTAAATATATATGTGTGTGTGTGTGTACACACATTTTATATGTTCTACTTTATTTAAACTAATGGATTATAGTGCCTTACTTGTTTTATCAACTTATTTAGTTACTAAAGATTATTTAAAGGGAAAATCAGTTTAAAATTTAATTATGAGTTTAAAATAAATTAATTGTTCAATCAATTAATATTTTAATAAACCGTATAAATGTTTATACAAGGTCAAAGTCTGAAAGGAAGCAAGCCGGATTGGAAATGGGTTGCATGCATAGTCAAAGGTGAGTTAAATCTCACTCGTTTGGATAACCATTTAAATTTAATAGTTAAATTTAATTTATTGGTCATTTGATTGCATTGATAATTATTATCAGTCTGGATGTGATAATATATATAGTAGTATATATAGTAGCATACACACACACACACACACACACACACACACATATATATATATATATATATATTGGAGTGATTGATTTCCCGTATCTTATAGCGGATGAGACCCTACGCGCCCTGTGTAATAGCGGATGACCCCATATACCGTGATAATCCACCACGAAGTGGAATTGGTATTATTATATTGTGCTAATATCTGTGGATGCAGGGAAAAACAGGTTGGAGGGATCCAACTGGATTCCTCAAAATATTGGAATTCGTTTTCATATTCTATGATGTAATTTGTGGATAATATGTGATGGATTATATTGGTAACTTAAATTATTGAATGCTATGTTTTGTTGAGTATATTTTTGAATTTTAAGATATCAAAAATATAAAGGTTAGATTTTGAAGAGAAATAAAAGGAAATTTTTAGGTAAAATAATTTTAGCTAATTTGGATAAAATTTAAAGAACGGAATTAGGAAGGAATAAAGTTATAGTAAATAAATTCCAGTATGGGAAAAGAGATTTTTGAAAAATGATAATAATAAATTTTTAAGATTAGTGATATTACTTAAAGGAATAAAGGATTTGTTTTAAAAATTCAAGGTTTAAAATAGTTTGGGAAAGATAAAGAATAATTTTGAAATAGGTATAAAATTGGTATTTTTAGTTTAAAATGAGATTTCTAAATCATAAATATTGAAGTAAATATGAAATTAATAGGTTTGAAATAAAAATTGAGTAAGTAAAGAAATTTATTTTAAATGGAGTAAATTTTGGAAAGCGATTTGGAAATTTATTAAGCGTTTGAAATGGTATTTTAAAAGGAAAATGAGGCTATGGGAATTGTAAACAGGGTTTACAAAGTTAAATAAGATATTAGAGGATAATGTGGAAGTGTAAATTCAGGATGGAAATTTATAAGGAAATGGTGATTTGTTTAAAAATAAATAAGGTTTTATTTTTAAAAGTGTGAAAGAAAAGTGTATTTCCCTAAAAAGGCAAGTATGTTTTTCAAGAAGATTTACAAGTACAAGTTAAAAGTTTTAAAGTTATTTTAAAAAAGAATGTTTTAGAGAAATTTTATTTTTTTAAATGTTTTAGAAATTTAAAGTAAATATTTTTTTAAATTAATTATAGGAGTAATTATTTAAAGGTTTAACTAGTATTATGATTTAAAAGATAATTATTTAATATTTATACCTTATAGAATAACTTTTCCTTTAAATTAGTTTTAGCTTAAGTTTTACATGAGAAATTATTATAAGATTTCATAACTAGTATTTTAATAAAATGTTTAAGTAGTTTTTACTTTTAAAAGGTTTTAAAGGATATACATTTTTTGGTTAAGTGACTTGAATTATTTTAAAATCTAAAGTATTAAGACTTGGTGGTTTTCAGCAGAAATAAAACAGTTGGGTTGAATTTATTCTGCGAGAGAGAAAGTGATGTGAAAACTACTTTCAAAGGATTGAAATATACAAAAAAAATCTTGCGAAGATATTTTGAAATAAATAATTTGGAAAATTATTAAGATCTGGTGGTTGTTTGTGAATGTTATTTGATAGTTAAATAACCGACTATCAATATTGGCGAATGCGTTAATCATTTCGAAGAGACTGGGATCGAGATTAATTTCCCGAAAACCACTTCGATCCGTTTGAACGTTTTCGTGAAAAGGACAAGGCTTAGAGTCGAAGATGGAGCAGTGAAGTGCAAGGGCTAATCGCTACTAATCCTGAGGGTGATTCCAAAATGGATGTAGTAGGATTAGTGCCTTCGATTCCGTTCGAACCCGAAATGGACTTGTATGGATTAATGCTTTCAGAACATCGTCAGGAGGACGATGAGCATTCTATGTGAATGTTTGCTAAAAAGGTAACGCATAGCCTCGAGCCTCATCAACCGGGAATGGCTAAAACAGGGGAGTTGCACACAAGGCTAAGTGCCTAGCAACCAATTAGGGTAAGGTCATCCCTATCTAGAGGTCCCTTTTATTCGGCTGTGTAGGAGGTTGCTGATCCCAATCGTGGGGTGATCTTATTCGGACTATCCAGTAAGGAGTAGCTCCGGTCTTGTGATGCAGGGGATCAGGATGGATCCTCGATACGGTGACCAAGACCACGTACTTTGATGGGCGGTACCCCAGTTGCCCTGCTATTATATGGAATCCATTCTCCAACAAGTGCCTGTACGGTTTTGATTGTGCCCAACTATTGCTGAAACGGGAGATGCAAGCATTTTAGCTTAATTCTATTTTACTTTCTATAGGCACTATTATAATATTAGACGGATTTTGATAAAAATGTTTTGGTTATCATAAGGTAAAAACCCGGCATGTTTATTTGTGGCGTGGTCTTACGAGATACCTTTGATTTTAAAAGATTTTGAAAACTTTAATAATCCAATTGACCGTGTTTTCTCATTCTGGTTTTCCAGACTGACTCGGGTCTTATTTCGCTATAATGCTTGGGTCAGACCAAGTATTATAGATATAGGAAAGGATGCTGTGGAGCTTAGGAGATGAGCTGGATGGCGAGTTGTATCACACGTATTTGATGAATATTCCGCTGTGTTTGATTAACTGCATAGTCAGTTTTGTGAGGATAGGTTATGATAACTGTCCAATTGTGTGTTGTGAATTTTTTATACTCCGATGATGTAATGTATTAACAGATATAATTCTTTTGTTTAAAGATTAGTCATTTATCTATTATATATTGTTCTGCTGCGATTGTGAGATTCTGATATTGTTTCTATTTCTTCTTTTACCTCCTTCTTCTTTAACCCTAATGGTTCGGTTTTTCGGCATTCGATTGTTCGGCATTTGATACAGTGGAAGTATTGATGTCGATTTTCGAGCGTTGAAAAAATATAGTCGTTATAAAAGCTATCAATACGAAGCATTGGCAGTGTGATCGATACGAAGTTGAGGAACCAATGACCGATACAAATTTTGAATAGGCGATCGATAAGAAAGTGCGAATTTCTTAATGATACGAAACCTTTCCATCTTCGGTCGATACGAATTAAGCTTATGGAGATCGATCCGAGTTCAAACCTTTATGGACACGAAATCTTGTGCATGTTCGAATCTGACTCCAACGAGCTTCAACCTTGCATATATGGACTTAACTGTTAAACCACATATTTGACTTCTTTTCGAAGCTCATCGATGGTACTGTGACTTGACAAACTTAACGAAGTTTAGCGTGGATCGTTCTCCGAAGTCTGAATGGCATAGTTGCGACGGTTAGTTGCGACGGTCGCTCTGGTCGAATCTTGAGATCTTATCGTTTGAATATTTTCTCAAACTCCATAGAATTTCTTAAGTATTTTATAGCACTACACTGCACAACGCATTCATGCACTTCACACTGGGGAAGACACGTGCGTATTATCATCTAATGATGGTTTTTATTGAGTTGATTAGTTATGGAACCCGAGAGTTCACAATAGCAGGAGGCTCAAAGTTGACCTTCTCCGGTAATAGAGATGTCGGCCATCGCGGCCGAAGTCATAAGTCCAACTCCGGACGAGTTACCGGGAGCAATCTTTGTTCGGAATCCTCAAGATTCCGTACCATCTAACGTCTTCGAAGATATGTTGGGGAGAATCTTCTTAAAGCATAGTCTATCGCTAGATGACGTTCTGCTACCAGGACCGAACGATAGGCCACAAATTCCCCTAGAAGTATTCACCATTTTTAATGGACATTCGTGCATAACTGGAACACTTCCTCCATTTAACCGGTACATCAAGGAGGTGTTATCTTACTTTGGAATCGCACCATCACAGTTGCATCCGAATGGATATGCATTGTTGAACAGCTTATTCATTATTTTTATGGAGCATCTCTTGCGGCCCACGATTCCTGAGGAAGTTAGATTTTTGTTTAATGTCAAGAGTTGGGGAGATAACCCCTCATTCACATTCCTAGAGGCAGTCAGGAATTGCTAAGTGGTGACTTGATCCTAGACCAAGCTTAGCTACTTCAAGAGGAGTGGTTCTACGTTCGATGCCCACAAGGGTTTGCCAGACGGTGATTAGTTAGACGTAAGTGCCACAATTTCTCTAGTGGCTAACGAGATAGTTGTAATTGACATTGAATCTAATAGTTTCTTTCCTCTGCAGCCGCAATTCCATCACCCGAAGGTGCCCACTTTAAAGAAATAGTTCGGATTCTTCAGAAGGTGCCTAGTGAGATCAAAGAGATTGAATCAGTGCTCACGGATGAAAATTTGAGGGTCGTTGGGCTAATTGACCGTGCCCAGAGCATAAGGCTTGAATGACCTTTAAGGCAGCTCTGGAAAGACTGGTAAATCGTAAAGCGCCTAGGACTGTAATTGCTGAGCAGGGCATCGAAGAGGATAACCCCATCGAAGATTAACCTATAGTTGGGCCCTTAGATAGTCCTCGACATTCAAAGGGGAAGAGGAAAGGCAAGGCAATTGCTTATAAGCTTTATAAATCTTCAGGATGAAAATCCATAGTCATGTCTCTACCAACCACTAGTGTTATTATCTCGGCGGCTCCTCCCCCACAAATGGAAAATCCCTTCGAAGGACTCGCTGATATTCCAATCCTGGACTATGTGTCGCTCTAACAACACACCGGATTAGAATGGCTCCACAGCGCTTTAGATTTTGGCAAGTCACTTTCTATGAGTATGGTCGACACAACCAGTTGGTCGGGGGGTTTTGCACATGCATACATACACTTTCACGGCACCTCATGATTTCCAATCATAAGCTATTCAATTCTTGAGATTATTAACTCTGCTTCTCTTTCTATTTGCAGATACGATGACAAGGCGGGAATCCATGCTCGGTAGCCTTCACTCGACAGGCCAGTCATCCAGTTCATATTATGAGTTCCACAAAAGGGAGGATGAAAGAGGTCGCGATCGCGATTATTCTAGTCAGGAGCATTACAAAAGGGAGTGGGACAGAGAAAGAGATAGAGAATATAAACTTCGCTCCTGATCACGCTCCCAACCACCTCGAGCCCCAACACAACCTTGCGGTCATGGCAAACAACCCTTGGAAACTTCACGCCAAAGACCGCCTGCTCAAGTATTAAGGTCTGATTCAAAGCGTCGAAGGACTGAAATCGTAACTCCTACTATCACTGAGAAAGATGTCACCTAGCCCACTAGGGAGGGAGCGATCATAATCACCCAACTGAAAAAAGATTTCCCAAACACTTATTTTGACGGCTTCATCTTCCCTCCGCATCTAAAGAGAATTCCAACCGAGGCTGAGCGAACTATGCACGACTATATCCATGACATTTATAGCTAGTACCGGAAATGGATGAAGACCGCGGACAAAGCATCGCGGTGGCCTTTAAGCGAGCAAAAACAGTTGAGAAATTAGAAACTAATCTCGCTCAAAAGGACTGTATAATTTAAGTACTTTTATGATGAGAGTGAGTTTTCTAGAAACTCAGAGACAGAGGCCAACACAAGAGCTGATGAGGCAACTCGACGAATGGAAGAGATGAGGCGGATGCACTTAGCCCTGGTTGAGGAGATAGGGCATCGGACCACCACAATCATGGCCGAACGCGATGGGGAACTTAAAGAACTTGAAATCTTAAGGCCAAATTCGCTGAAATTGTCAAAGAGAAAGACGATGCAAACAAAGCAGCCCATGAAGCGTGTGAACAGGCTGTGGTACTTAAGGAAGAAAGGGATGCATCAACGCTTAAAATATAGGAAACTGAGGGCAGGGTTGAGAATGAGGTGAGAATGGTAGAGACCAGGTTAAAGGCTGATATCGAAGATCTTCTTATAACATACAACGCTAACATTCCGAAGCACCGAAACCTAACCTGACTCGACAACTATCCATCACACTTGTATAATTCTTGGGGCTGCTTAGTGGAAGAAGAAAAAGCAGAACACCAAGCTGAATCAGTCGATGAATTTGAACTAGAGACCCGGGTGCTCAGTGAAGACGAGAGAAAAGTTCTCCATGACATCACGATCACATATGAAAAGGAGAAAATTAGTACTCACGATTAGAAGGATGGAGAGGGTTCTGGTGTTAAGCACTATTATGCGGGTTCTGAAACTCTTATGTCGACCCTGCCCGAATCTATATCTATGGTTGATCCTTAGTCTATTCCTGCATATAATCCTGATTAACCACAGTTGTCTCCAGCTCATGAGCATGTCTCTGAAGCTGCTCCGCCACTCATGATCCAATCTGAGGAAGATATTTTGAACATTTCTTGTGCTCATTCAAAGCCGGAAACGTTGAAGTAATCACTAACTCTTTTTCCTTATCTCTATTCAGTGATAGGAGCTACATCGTCCGTGCCACCGCAACCCAAGAGCCGCATCATGCGTAGGAGGCCCTTATTACAGAAGCAACCACTATGACGACCACTACACCAACCGACGGAGCACAGGGGGCATGCTTATTTTGACGAACAGATGATGGAAAAACTTATCGGTCATCGTAGTGACCATTTTGCCGATTTGCCATTTGTCATGGGTGGAGGCGCACCTATGACTAGCTCCTCAGACCCAACTGCTAGCATCCTCGACGATGCCCATACAATCCACGAAGACGAGATAATAGCTGAAATCAACGCCGAGATGGAAGCAGCTGTGTGGGATAGTGGTTTTGGAGGAGGGATGGCGGGCCCTGGTCCATCCCCTTTGTGAATGATTTCTCTTGGAGGCATGGTTGTTAACACCTTTGTGCCTCTTCCGGCCCCTAAAATTGATTCTATCCCTCCGACTCTACCTTTAGGAAGTATTCCAATACATGTGAGTTAGGAGGAGGAGGTTACCATGATGCCCTCGTTTGGAGATCAACCGTCGAAAGGCAAGGGCTCAAAGCGGCATCCAAGCGGTGATTCCAATGGGTCTACGCCAAAGAAGAAAATAAAGAAGGTGAGAGAATAGACATGTCTTCTCGGCTCATTTTTGGTAGATAGAAATTTCCTTTTGTTTTTTTAAGCTGCGTATAGATGCGGCTTCAGCCTTTGCTAGTAAGATTTTTTTTGAATAATTTTGTACTTATCCTTCTTTTCCAAAGAATAGTTGAAATAAAATTCCATTTTGTCTTAGCCTTCGAATCGGACTCGGGTTTAGTTGCTAATGAAGTGCACGTAAATATGCATATTTTTACCACGATATTTAATCTATTTAAATTAAATAAATGATCATATTGGGTATTTTAAATTGTTTTAAAAAAATCCATATTAATTTCAAATTGTCGTATATCCATCTTCATATAGGGGTAAAACGGTCATTTGTGTGCATATATTTCTATGAGAAAAATTAATTGGAAATTTATATATATATATATATATATATATATATATTTGTGTAGGAATTTGATCCAAAATAGGAGTGGTTTCATGAAGACACATGCATGTACAAAATGAATACAAATGAATGAAGATGGAAATAATTCAAAGTGAAGAACACGGAGGACCCCACTTACCCACCTAATTTAATTTACAAATTAGAGACTAATGCACATGCTTATGGAATTAATGGCTTCATGTACACTTAAATGATGATTAGTAGAAGCTAATGATTACTTCTTCACACTTTCTCAATGGTATTTTATGTATTCCCCAAAAATATGAATTAGGGTTAACACATGTATACATATCCCTTATGTTTCATGTAACCCTCTTCTTTCTTAGTCTCTCTTAGTTTAATTTAGGCTCAAAATAAAATGAAAATCTCTCTTTCTCTTTTCATAACTACTTAGCCACTTTTATTTCATGTATTTTTCCTTTCTTTTATGTAATGTTAATTAGTGTTTTATTTTACTTACATGCTTTCTTTCTTTCATGCTAATAGTGTAGATTTTATTTTCATGCAAAGTAGATTAGTTTTAATTCTGGTTAATTAGTTTCTTTTTTCCATTAGTTTTTATTTTCCTTTCTTTTTGCTTTCATGTTGCTAACTACATTTGTTAATCAAATGACAAATATGAGAGGCTAACCCCCTTCAATTTAGGGGTAATCAAGCTCTCTGATTATGTAGCTTTAACTATTGGTCAATTCATGCTATCTTTTTGTGCTTAATGATGATCAATGAAGTGTTTTATTTGTTGATCTTTCTTTGAATTTGATAGCATATATTGTTGACATCAAATAGGCTATGCTTAAATAATCACTAACACAAATGTCTCTTCATCAAAATATGATTATGGCATAAGAAAGTGAATTGAAATTCAAATTTGATGGTCTATATTTCTAATCAATAGTTAATATGTCATACTTAAAATAGATTTCATTTTCATTGTCAAGTTTCATAAAAGTTAGTAAGTAGTTTAAAGGGTGTGTTATAGTTTGATGGCTTATGTTGGCTAATCAATAGCACAAATATGTCATATTTATTATAAACATATCAATTAAAGCATTAATGACCATAAAAGAGAGATCATGATTTCATATGTGTTGAACAATATGATCTAAAGAGTGGAATTATCTCTAAATTGCCTCTACACTCTCATATTTTTTATCACTTTTCTTTTATCATTTTTCTCACTTTTTAGCTAATCACTTCCTAAATTTTTGGTTAATTTGATTAAATAGAAATTTAAAATCAACAATTCCTTACGGATCGATCCGTATTCGGCACGTACTACAAGTGTACGCCGTGCGTTTGCGGTTATTTTTATTATAAAATTCGTTCGGTTATTTTCTAGTTCATAGAACTTTAGTTGACACGAACAAGTTTTTGACGCCATTGCAGAGAATCGCTTGATTTTGATTTTCAATTCTTCGTATTATTTTTGTTTGTTTTTATTGTGTATTTGCTTTGTGTGCGAATTTGCATTAATTTTTTTTTTTTTTTTTTTTTCCGTTCGTGTGATTGTTGCTTGCATTTGTTTATGTGTTTGTTTGCATTTGTTGTTATTCCATTTGCATCACTCTGCATCTCAACCTCCTCACTGTCACTGCCTTTCTTCACCTTGCTGCCTTCCCCTATCAATAACACCATACAACTACAGTCATCCTTCACTTCACTGTCATTGCAACTTGCAAGTGCAGATCACACCAAACCACCCAGACCATAAACTGACATCCGCAATCACCCGCATACAATCGTCCAGCACAACAAAACTGTTACCACCTTCCCTATCGATAGTCCATTCTACCACTGCCCACTAACACCTCTGCCTTACAACCACCCACCCACCATTTCTGTCACCAATACGACCTGCGACCATAATTCAATCACCTATCATCTCTATTCACTACCCATTCTCTGCCTACATACCACACCGATACGCTACAAAACATTCATCGGCCATTGTCACATACTTCACAACTGCTGCCACCCTCACTGACACATGAACTGTCATCAGTTGACTCTCCACTTAACAGCCACTTGCAATCCCCCGTCGACCAGTACACATACATATCACCCACCATCACATACCCCGCCACAAACGAAAAACTACTTGCATCACAAAACTTCCACTGACCATCGCTACAACTTGCTCTGCCACTACATTATCACAACAAATACATACAAACCACCACAATCCACCATTACATTCAAAATTTCACCCATCTCCTCTATATACAAACAAACCACCGACAGCTTCCAACACGAAACCAGCAGCTCTACATTCAACCCAAACTGCTTCAGCTCCTAACCCATCAAAACATGTCATACTGTTGTCTGCAACCATCATATACAACAAAACAAACGACTTAACCACTGTGCACACTCAAACCATTCGAACTTCAACTGCCAGCTACCACAAAAATCTCCACTTCCCAAATCGCCGAACATCCGGTCGAACAACCCTCCTTTGAACGATTCAAACTCTTCAAACAACAAACTGCTGACTAAACCGAACAAAGAACAACCACCTGCGTCTTGCCATTTCATTGATCAAACAACAGCAAACATCGTACAACAACTTGCAACTCCATTTGCAATCCGCCAGCAAATCAATCGCCGATCTCCAAAATCTCAATCGCGAGCAAACCTCGCCCGACCATCAACCCAATTTCCAGCAAATCAATCGACCAACCACCACAACTTCGAATCGCCGCGTCCAATCTCCTCAAATCCAAAGTCGATTGACTTGAAATTGTGCTTCTGTGAATTCGAATTTAATAATTTATTTCCCCTTTTTTTTTTTTCTCGAATTGAAATCGCGGGAGACAGTGCATTTGTATGAAATATTTTCTGAAGTGACGATTGAATTGGGTAGAGTTGAGAAATATTTCAGGATCGGGTTTATTATTCTTGGGTGGGCCTGGGTCAACATTTTCATCTCTTTGTTTATTTTAATTGTGTTTTGTCTAAGTTGTTTTTTTCAGCCCATCCATGTAAAAAAAAAAAAAAAAAAATTGTTTTGTGTAATTTCTTTGCCTTTTTAGTTTAGTTTTGCTTTATTTTGGTGTAAGAAAAAAATTTGTTGTATATATCTTGTTTTTAATTTCAGGTTCCCGAAAATAAAAAAGAAATTGCTGCTTAAAACTACTCTGTCTGCATGCTTAAAAAAATTGCTTTCATCTCTACTTTTATTTGAATTGCATTGTTGATTGCTTGCATTTATATATATATAAAAAAAATTAAAATCCCAAAACAAAAAAAGTTACATTCGTAGTTGCATTTTTAATACACATTTACTTTCTGCTTTGCATTTCATTCTAGATTTTGATTAATAATAACGGTTAGACATTGATAACACTTAATTGTATATTTACAATTTGTCTTCTTTGAACAATTCAATTTCTCGGTGTTTAGGCTATGACAGAGTAATAACCATTTATAAATATTATGGTGATTCGTAAATATTATAGTGGTTTCCCCTCTGAAGGAACTAAACCTTTGACTGCATTGCTACGGTGATTCGTGGTCCACCGATAAATCCTGTCTGTTACCTGGCTGAGAACTATCTTGTTGAATTAAAACAACGTGTGATTATACAATTTTGGGTTAATTAGGATGAATCATTTGTAATTAACCAATGCATTCATTTAATTGCATTAGTTAATGCATATACAAAAAAAAATTCAAAATCCAAAACTAAAAAAAGGTAAATATTTCTTAACTTAGTTTTTTTCCTTTTCCTTTGAAAATTTTCAAATCAAAATTCCAAAAATCCAAATAACAATTTACTTATTTTTTTAAAATAAAAAAATCCAAAAAAAATATAAAAGCTTTTCAAAAAAAATGGAAAATAAAAAACAAAACAAAAATCAAATTTCCATTTTGAAAAATAAATTCTATCTGTAAATATTTTTTATTAAAAAAACCAAAAACATTCTTGAAAATGTCCGAGTTTCCTCACTCACATAAATTTTACAATAGTTGCGAAAATCAAAATAATCTATATGATTTCACTTCAAATTCATATGGATATTTTAACACCAACTATTGTTTAAACGATTCAAGTTTCGAACCACAATATTTTCAAAATAACGAGCAGCTCCCAAATCTTGAAAATAGCATTTTGTCTTTAATAGAAATCTCTACGCAACAAAATCAAATGATAAATGATTTGTGTAATTCTTATTTATATGAACTCAAGTCAAAGTTTTCAAAATAATCAAAATTTGAATTCACCTCAAAATTCAATTGATTTTGAGTATAACCCATGCCAATTTAATTTCAAACTTCAAAATGAACTTTAAAATCCAAACGGAAATGGAAATAACCTTTTAAATGATTTTGGCAATGGGAATAATCTCGACTACGATACTAGTGAAAAATTTATTCCCAATAAATCCAAATTGCTAATTCTCAAGTTAATAACTACAATTTGGATTTTGTTGAACAAATGGATAAAATCTATATGATCACATGGATTTGTTATTAGAAACATATATGAAACAACGTCAAGAACAAAACCTAATCCCAACATGTGACGAATCATCTGATAATCCATCTATTCCCCAAATCCACGATTTTCAAAACAACAACTTTTGAAACTAAAAATGATGATCTTAATGAAGTTGTTGAAAACACGGTAATTGGGTTGGATTTCAATTCTTTCGAGGGTGTGGAACCAAATTTAAAATTCGACCTTCCTTTCTCGATTTCAAAATTTTAAATACAACGGCTTTGGATTTTGAACCCGACACATGTAGTAAAGTTGTTTATACTTTAATAAAAGAAGACGAATTTAATAAATAAGTTGTTGAATTCTGAAGGGGATGATTTAAAACACCATTTTGATTTTGAAATCGGCAATTTTGAAGAAGTTTTCAATGATATGCTTGAATTTCAATTTGGTGAAAATAAACTTGAACTTCAATCAATTGTTTTATCAACCCCCAAAAATCATCGAAAATAAAACAAATCATACAATTTCAATAAAATGACATTCATTTTTCCAAATCCACATTTAACTCCGAAATCTTTTATGGTTTGGTTTTTCGTGCTTAAGCTGTATCTCGTATGCTTGACGAGATAAATGAATCTATTTCTGGAAGACCGTTTCATTTACACTTTGACGATATACTTTGTGATCTCTTTAAATACCTTTCATCTTCATCTAAATATAGGTTATCTTTTTATTTTTGTGTTATTTTCTCCTTCCACTTGGGTTGACTATGGGGACACAGTCAAAATCAAGTGTGGGGGGAGACTCATCTTCTTTTTGATTTTTCATGATTTATTTTTCATTTTTTTTCTTCCAAAACTCAAAAAACAAATATCAAAATTTTAAAATACAAAAAAAATTTAAGCATTTTTATTTATTATTAAAGAAACACTATAGAATAAATATATTGTTTCGGTTTATTAACTTCAAATTTTTGAAATTTTATTTCTTAACAAAAATAAAAATGAAGATTGATTACAAATAACGATAGTTTAACTAGTGTATAGGAAGGTTCATACGTTATAATTATGAATAGATCCTAATTGAAAATCTTTATTTTAAAAAGTGGTCGATTTAAAGTAAAGGATACAACATTTTTTTGTCTTCTAAGTTAAGTGGTGCTAAGATGATTTTGCGAAATTCTCTCTTTCCAAAAAAATAAAATAATGAAAAATAAAAAAAGAATTAAAAAAACATTTGCATATATGTAAATATTTTCTATTAACACCTACGGTCGACAGGTGTACACGCTTGTGTGTACACTCTGCATGCTCTGTACTTTTCTTATGTAATCCCGAAAGGCAGTGCAAGATTGATATATATGGCCTCAGTTATTTGAGCTAGGCGTAAATATATTAAAAAATCTTTTTAATAATGGCTACAGTCAATAGGTGTTCACACTCGTGTGTTCACTCGCCACGCTCTGTATTCCCCTCACATAAGTCCGTAAGGTACTGCATGGGTAATATATCTGGCCTCAGTGTACCCGAGTTAGGCATACAAATATTGTAAATATCAACAAAATTTTCAAAAATACAAGAGAGAGTAAGCAATTGAAATCTTAGCACTGTTCCTAACTTATTTGATTTGACTTGTTATTTAAAAGAAATGAATATACCACTTTGATAATCAACTAAGAATCTATTTCATAACTATACTTTGTTACCAACCGAAATAACGAGTTAAATTATTGTTTATTGTCATGATAACTTGATTTTACTGGAGATTTTAACAAGTAAATGACTTAAATTTCCAAGATAATGACCAAAACATATATTTAACTTATTCGTGTTAATTTAAAAATAAATCCTTCATTCATAAATATTTTTAAATACTCGCATTAATCTCTTTGTAAATAAATCTTCATTTTGTAAATATTTCCATTCTGCATTTGGATTTTGTGGGTAGTATCCGCTGAAGACCCTCACGGGACAACACTCATCCTACTAGGGACACCCAGAGGTTTAACGGCTTGTTGCATACGCTCAATGCAATCATGCTCCCTATGAAAATAGATTTATCTTAGTTTTAGTTTATTCGAGGATGAATAAAAAGATAAGTGTGGGGGTATTTGATGTGCATGTAAATGTGCATATTTTTACCGCCATACTTAACCTATTTAAATTAAATAAATGGTCATATTGGGTATTTTAACTTGTTTTAAACAAAATCCATATTAATTCCAAATTTTCACATATCCATCTTCATATAGGGGCAAAACGATCATTTGTGTGCATAAATTTCTTTGAGAAAGTTAATTGGAAGTTTATATATATTTATGTTGGAATTTGATATCAAATAGGAGTGGTTTCATGAAGAGACATGCATGCACAAAATGAATACAAAGGAATGAATATGGAAATAATTCAAAATGAAGAACATGGAGGACCCCACTTACCCACCTACCTTAACGTACAAATTAGAGGCTATTGCACAGGCTTGTGGAATTAATGGCTTTATGTACACTTAAATGATGATTAGTAGAAGCTAATGTTTACTTGGCCTCCATACTTTCTCAGGGGTATTTTGGGAATTTTCCAAAAATATGAATTAGAGTTTAACACATGTATATATACCCCTTATGTTTCATGTAACCCTCTTCTTCCTTAGTCTCTCTTAGTTTAGTTTAGGCTCAAAATAAAAAGACAAGCTCTCTTTCTCTTTTCATGTCTACTTAGCCATTTTTTGTTTCATCTATTTTTCCTTTCTTTTATACAATGTTAATTAGTGTTTTATTTTGCTTACATGCTTTCTTTCTTTCATGCTAATAGTTTAGATTTTATTTTCATGCAAAGTAGATTAGTTTTAATTCTTGTTAATTAGCTTCTCTTTTCCATTAGCTTTCAATTTATTTTCTTTTTTGCTTTCATGTTGCTAGCTACATTTGTTAATCAAGTGACAAATATGATAACTAAACCCCTTCAATTTAGGGTAATAAAACTCTTTAATTATGTAGCTTCAACTATTTGTTAATTTATGGTCTCTTTTTGTGCTTAATGATGATCAATGAAGTGTTTTATTTGTTGATCTTGCTTTGAATTTGATAGCCTGTATTGTTGACACTAAATAGGCTATTCTTAAACAATCACTAACACAAATGAATCGTTATCAAATATGATTATGGCATAAGAAAGTGATTTGAAATTCAAATTTGATGGTCTATATTTCTAATCAATAGTTAATGGGCCATACTTAAAACAGATTTCGTTTTCATTGTCAAGTTTCATGAAAGTTAGTAAGTGGTTTAAGGGGTGTGTTATAGTTTGATGGCTTATGTTGGCTAATCAAAAGCACAAATATGCCATATTATGAGAAACCCATCAATTAAAGCATTAATGACCATAAAAGTGAGATCATGATTTCATACGTTTGAACTATATGATCTACAGTGTGAAATTATCTCTAAATTGCCTATATACTCCCATATTTTTTTTTATCAATTTTCTTTTGTCATTTTTCTCACTTTCTAGCTAATTACTCTCTAAATTTTTGGTTAATTTGATTGAATAGAAATTTAAAATCAACAATTCCCTACGGATCGACCTGTATTTGCCATATTCTACAAGTGTACGCCATGTGCTTGCGGTTACTTTTATGATAAAATTCATTCGGCTACTTTCTAGTTCATAGAACTTTAGCTGACACGAACAGCTAAGTTCTGGAGTCATTGTAACGACCCGAAATTTTCTAACTCGAAAATTCCAGATAGTTATGAAAAGTAGAAAGAGATGGAAGAAGAAGAATAGAAACACCAAACATCTCCCATTCGCAGCGGATAAAATATAATAATAAATAATAACAATTTACAAAAGAATATTATATCTGTCGGTTACATTCTAATACATCAGAGATTCACATTATATACAGTAACTAAATATTTACAATTATCATGTCTCAAATTGACAATAATATAAATACAGCGGAAATACTCTATACGCTCCTGCCATCCAGCTCGCCTCCTGAGCTCCAGAACGTCCTAACCTGAAAATCTGTACTACTCAGTCTGACCCGAGCATTACACCAAAGTAACACCCGGGTCAGGCTGGAAATCAGCGTGAGTAAACCCAAACTTTGAATACCACAGTACACAGCTTAAATAAACCCGGATAACTTATATCAATTTAACCAATTCACAATTTGCTATAGACAACACTTATTTCACATATAAATTTCTAAGTACCAAACTTAGATAAAAAAATCCAATTTACTTAAATCGTTTCATTGCATCGTATTGATTTCACAAATCAATTTATAAAAATTTGAAGTGGTTTCGGGTATTTCCCAATACCCGACCCCGACCTCTTCGAAACCCAAGTTATTCAAATGAAATACACAACATTTCATATCAGAGATATCCACTCACTCAAACATCCAATACCATTCAATCGTCCATAGGCAAATTTGATCATTTCCAAATTAATTCAATTGATTCTAATTGAATTTCAATCCTCAATCACTTAGATTCCTTTATTTAACATTAATTAGTTTCAAATCAATTAATCAGCCATTCCTTTATAATTCATCTTAATTAATCACCCTGGATTGATTATTTTCAATTACATTCAAATAATTATCTTTATTTGATTTTATGATATTAATTATTCTTAACCAAATCAATGAGTAATCCTTAATTACTTCACAAATTAATTAACCAATTACACTAATTCTTAATTACTTACATTAATTGATTTCTCATGAGTCACTTATGATTAATTCATCTTAATTAATCAATCTTTAATTACATCGTTGATTATATAAATTAATGATTTTCGATTATGTTTTGATTTGTTCTAATCTAATTAATTACTTTAATTCAATCCCAATATAAATCATTCTCGATTAAACTCAATCTGTAATCAACTATTCTTTTATTTACTTCATTAATAAATGAATTATTCCTTAATTAATTATCTTAATCAATTTCTTGATAAATTTCACAAAGTAATTATATTTTATTAATTACATTAAGTAGTTACTAATCGAACCGCCCAATGATTATTCTGAATTACTTACACTTAATTAATTAACTTAAAACTTAATCAATTAATTAATTCTAATTGAATTAATTAATAATCCAATTTAATTACTCGTCCATTTTTAGTGAATCGCAAATCATTAAGCTTTTAGTAACATTAAAATGGAAACATTTTCTTATTTATGTTTAAGTTTAAAACAACTTAAACCCCCCAATATTTCAAGTTAAGCAACAATTAACTCGAGAATCAACCAAAACCAAAATCAACAGATCATCAATTCACAGTGCACACCAAATCAATTCAATCATTCAACCAATTATTTAAATTTAACAATTTAAATTTAAATAAAATTAAAAAAAATCCAATAGAGTGAGATTTACTCACCTTAGATTTTGCAATCCAAATCCGATCTCGATTTGTTCCTTCAGATTTAAACCTTGTATAAACAATTATGCGATTTATTAATATTCGAACTTATTAAAATTAAATTTCCATTTATGTATTAAATGTTGAACTTACAATTAAATTTTAAACCAATTCCCTTTAATAAGTTATTATTAATTATTTTGTGGCCAATATAATTAAATGAGCCGGTTAAACAAATAAATTACCTTAACACTTTGTTTTTCTTTTTAAAATAAGTTAATAACTCAAAATGTATGCATGTATATATATTTTCTTTGGGACTACATACATGCTTATAAGAATAAATTATAGATTTGAAAAATCTAATCTTACCTAGATTTTCATAAACAAACTAACAAAAGTTAATTAATAAATTTGACTTATCTAATAATTTATTCCTAAATAATTTTTTTTTAAAATATATTCTTTATAACAAAAATGATTAAATATGTTAAACAAATAAGCGAATCATTAAATTCATTATTATTATATTTTCTTAAATTTCTTCTCTGCATCTTCGGAAAAATAGAAATTTCCTTACAAACTTATAACTATATTAAAACAGAATTGTTTTACTGTAACATATTCATTTTTTTAAGAACATATATAGGTAAATTTTAAATCGAGAAAAAGGAAACGAAAAATGCAATAAACTCACCAATATGCTGACGACATCCACAAGATTGCTCGACCAAAATCAGAACGACGATCCCTCAAGTCGAATCGCCTCCATCTGCGACACCCCATAGTCACGAGTCACCCACTGTCGTTCGTTGTGAACACTCGAGCCTCTGCCTCCATCGAAGTCGAAGTCACTTCCGACATCGCCTCAGAACCCCACACCCAACAGCTCCTCGCGATTCAATGCTCGAACCCCAACAAACACACCCAGTCACCATCGACGACTCGCGCCTCGAGCTTGAACGACTCAAACCAAATAGAATCGTGAATTCCCTCTTTTTATTTGAATTTGATTTGTTGCAAAAATTTCTCTGAAGGAAAAAAAGGGAAAGTTCGAATCGATCTAATAATGACGTGAGAAAGATGCGGCCATTTTTTTTCTTTACTTACGGTTTCGATTCATTAGAGGGGAAAGTAGAACGGGTCTTGGAAAATAAGGCGACTCCCTCTTTATTTATTTATTTTCAATTCGATATCTCGTTTTAGCTTAGAGAGGAAGACGAGAATAAAATATCGATTGGGGAGAATAGCTTCCTGCGTACGCTTGACCACAAATAATTAAATACTGAAAATATCTCGCGCTGCCTAACGCGAAATCTCGAACCCCGAAGCAGACATGCCGACAGACGTTTATAAGGTTTTACCCTCGTTTCGAACTCAATGGAACATGTTCCAGAAGTTGATTCGATTATATGATCGAGTTACGGAAGTAAACAATCAATTTTAAATTAAATCGACTAAAATGGTTCTAAGCGTTTGAGCTGCCATGATCAAACGACAACTCCGATTGCTACGAAAATTGAAATCCGATAATAACTAACTATTACGGATCCAATGAAACTGGTTTCGTCGAATTCCGAGACTGTGCCTCGGAAGGCTATTTTTAAATTCCAATTTAAACGATATATTATTAAAATTGAACAAACCACCTTTAAATTAAATTTCAACCATTCTATTATCTTCAGCATCATCATTATAAATTTTATAAGCCTTCAGATTATCTTTAACAGACTTAAAATTCCAAATTCAGCATTTTACCCAATTTCGATTTATGTAATTCAACATTTAAACTATATAATTCAATAATTTAATTATCAAGTAAATATTGATATTTTGAAATTCAAGTTTTAAAATCAACCTTAAATATCCCAATTTAAATTGTTAAAAATTCTGGGTCGTCACATTCCTCCCCCCTTAAAAGAATTTCGTCCCCGAAATTATTAATTAGGGAGAATGGTCCCATACCCGTTTACTCTTTCACATAATTCACAATTCAACATTCTACCAATTATCTTTTATTAAAGACCCACTATCACCTCAACCAACTTTCCATACCTTTTATAGTTTTGAAACACTACCCTTCCGCTCAATCATTTAAATTTTCAATTTAAAACCAAATTTGGATTATCAAAATTTCCTCAAAATTTTTCTAACTCTCTAGATTTTCGAAAAAAATTTTCCAGCGTATCCTTTGCGCGGCTAGCTCAGTACTACTACAAAAGGACTCTACAGGCTCCCAAATACAAAAAAGAAAACAGAAAGCCAAGTGGCTACATCAAAAACCCAATCCAATTTCATCTAGAAATTTAAAATACATACCTTTTTGTCGGGCAATTCCCATTTATCTTTTGGAATCAAATCCAATTTTCTTTTCCCTTTTTAATACCTGCATATCTTATTTAGCAACAATATACAATTGTAACCTTTCAAATCATTTATACTTTTCTTACAGAAGTTTTCACAAATATTTCTATGCAAATTAGTTTTCCCTCTTTTACGCGAATTCAATTCGTGTTTAATTATGATATTAAATTTTATTTTCCATTTATAACTGATTCACCTTAGTTTCATCTACTAATTTACATTAGTTTTCAAATTTGAAATCGATTTGTCGTTAACCAAATTTTTTTTTCCTCAAAATTTCCCAAAAATTTTCAAACTCCCAAAATTTTCGGAAAATTTTGGCAGAGTCGTACGGAGGAGCTTTTTCAATTTGAAAAGAGATATAAATATATATACATCGACCCACCCGGTCGGAAAAAGCAAAAACAGTTCATATTTCCTATTTTTATTGTGTAGGCGTACCTTATTTAGCATTTTAAGCAAGCGGCTTATTTATTCTAGCAAATAGTGCAACCCAATCCAGCCAAAGGCTTCCCGGTACCTGTACGTACTCAATTTAAACATATAAGCGCTATATATATGAAGTTTACAACATTTCTCTTACTTAAACAACTATAACACTTCAACTCTAAAGGAAATGCATTCAAAATAACTTCCATGAGCAATTTATATATTTTCAAAACTAATTCAATTGTTTTCAACCAATTTATATACCATTTCATTCAATTTTAATAGTTTGCAACTCAATTTCTTACATTCCATTGATTTTTAATCCAAACAAGCTCATATTCGCTTTAAATGATTCAGAATCAATTCTATTTAATCTCATTTTGCTCACATAAATTTAATTACATTTGTTTACGCCAAATGACAATTATTGTTACGCAATTTCGACGATATTCGCTTAATAAAGTATCTATTTTAGTTCATAACTATTTCAAATTAATTTCAACCCATTACGCATTTAATTCCATTTCATTTCTAAATTATTTACCATCCATACGTTGCATTTCATTTCATCTCCGCATTGGATTCATTCCAAATTAATTTAATCCAAGCTTTATTTAATGGGCTTTCACTCTTATTTGAAGCCAAGCTTCCATAAATTTTAACTTAAGTTAATTTACTTTAATTTTATTCCAATATCAAACTTAAGTTTACTTCTATTTGATTCTCATTTAATCAATTTCCATTAAATTCACTTAGCCTATCAATTTTAAAATTTAATTTTCATTCACCTTCTCAATATCTAAAATAATATCCAAGCACATACTTAACTCATTTATATTTCAAATTAATATGCCACCGAACTTAAGTTCAGTCTGATAATCCAATTCCGATCACAACTTTGATTTAGCTTTTACTCTATCCAATTAATTTCAAAATCAAGTTATTTAACTTCTCTCAATCCAAAGAATTTTAATTTCTTTCATTTACGTCAAACGACAATCCATTTAATTCAATTAACCCGTTTTAAAGTTTCATTTACTTGCAACTTCCGTTAAATATTTTTCATATCACACTTGAATTTTATTTGTAATTTAAACCATCACATTTTTCAATCCAACTCTATTTTATTTTTATTTTTACAACATCTCTTCTAATTTATTTCATTATCAAATCCAAGCCGAATTCTATTTACAGTTTGAATTCATTTCAAATTCCATTATTAACTTACAATTCATTTTATTTATCCAAGTTAAACTTTATTAATATACTCTTCAAATAATTATTCAACCAATTAGCTTATTTCCAATCTCTAAATCAATATTCGATTTTTAATTACAAAATCATTTCTTTAAAATTCTCGAGTTTCAATTTTATTTTATAATTTCAGTTTGGGATTCCCTTGATTTTCCAAAATTCCAACCTTTTATTTTAAAATTTTAGAAAAGCTTTTAAATTCACATAATACTATTGAAATAGCTTTTTATAAAAATAGTTAGTCGATGTCTCAACCAGTCCATCCTTGTTCTCATAGAAATTCAGTCGTACGTTGATCAGGCGCAGGACTGAAAATCTATAAGTACTTGGTAAACTCGTTTTCAACACCCAGTGAAAATACTTGGAAAATAATTTTATTGAAAATATAGAAAAAAAATTTTGAAAATAGAGGAAATATCTTCGGTGAGAATGCTCTGGGAATCATCACCCACATCCATGGTCGTAGTTAACTCGATGGTTACGTTGCCATCCCGACAAAATCCATAGATAACTGTAGGCCTCCGCGCCTCTCGATTACACCATGGAGCCCACGACAGATCGCAGCTACAACTGGGGTTACGTAGCTATCACAGCAAAAACCCATATAACTGTAGGCATCAGCGCCATCGAATTTCGCTGCCAAAATTGAAACTTCTCCACTCCACTCACTACAACAAAATATGATATTAATAACGCTATTTAATAACGCGTTATTCTGAAGCGTTATTATTGACCCTTAATTATCTAGTTACCGGTTGATTTTTGTTCTCTCTAACGCGCGTATCTCCCTTCCCCTTTACGTGTAACGCTGCCCCAAAACATCTCCCTCCAACTTCCCAAATTATTTTCCCTCTCCCTCCAAAACCATTCCGCCTCCCTCCAAAACGCGCGCATCTCCCTCTTCCAAATCGAAGAAAGCAGAAACCCTCTCAAGTTTTGTCGAAGAAAGCAAACTCCTTCGATTTCGAAGCTAGGGCTTTGCGTGTAGCTCCAATCTGTCGAAGCTAGGGCTTCGCGTTTTGGATATAATCTTCGATTTTGATTCTGATAGGCGATATAATCTTCGATTCTGGTAATCTCGCTATAAATTTTCTTGCTCCTTTTTATAATTTATATTTTTTGTATTTGTAGCTTGTTTTTTCTAGACAGTAACTTTGATTTGGCTTGTAATGCTTCAAGAACAAGTTGTTGTGATGTAATTTGATAGTATATTAGTGCAATAAGCAGTGTTAGTTCTTTTTTAGACTACATCTGTTCCGTTTGTATTTGTCTCAGTAACTATCACAGTATGTTTCCTTATTCAATTTCACTCTAAAGAGGCTTAATTGGATAGATGAGCAACTTGCTAAGCTAGCTACAGATGATCCCTCAGTCATAGATTCTTCTCTTACTGAATATGGTGATGTTGTCTATCCTGACAGTAAGAGCATTATCCATAGGTAGTATCAGATAACTGTAAAATACTTTGTTTTAATACAAAATATTTGCTTTCGTACCCAACTAGATCACATGAGTTGAAACAGACCAGGCCTGCTTCGATTTTCACTTAGCAATCAAGAATTGATTTGCAACTATGTATGCACACAACATGGAAAGAGCATCAAATACAGAGATGGAAAGAGTTTGGTCGACCGTGATATCTGAGCATCAATGAAAGAATTGATTTGTAACTATGTATGTCTAAAATTCTTTGCATGTGAGTTATTAAATGACATTTCTTTCCATCTTCACAGGTTTTTCAATTATCAAGACAGAGAATTCCACGATGCCTCTCTCCCATACAAACCTGATTTCAGGGTGATGCCTGAGGATTGGGATGGCACTACAAGAGATCCAGACAAGGATCTCAATGAGATATCAATGAAAGAAGACCAGAGATTGTATGAAGATTTTGTTCAGTGCCTTAAATTCAACAAGAAAAAAGTATGATTTCTTCTATATAAAGAATATTTAAGTAGAGAATATTTGGCTATTCATTTTGGTAACTAAACATTTTTGCAACATAAAGTTACTTCAAATATGGAATCTGGATCTGCACTCCTTTTGTTCGAATCCATCTCCCTACAAGTTCAAATATGAGCATATTTTAAGGCTGGTGTTTTGCTTTGCTTTATTTTTGTATTTTGGTATGAAGGCCTTTTTATAAACTCCCATGTTATGTAAACTATGGCAGTACATGTTAACTATGCTTACATTGGCTTCCAAGTTGTGCAGTCTTACTATCAATTATGTCACGTGAATAGTGTATTATTAATTATGTGATTATCTTCACCTTCTAAATATGTAAGGATTATCTTGATAATGAAATATAAAAACAATATCTTGTATTATTAATTATGTGATTGATGCTATGAGGGGCCAGTACATTAAGAGATGTTTGCATTGGTGAATTTCATATCTGAGAAACAAATTTACATCAGTATTGCCAGTACATTAAGAGATGTTTGCATGCATAATCCTGATAGAGGCGTTGACAGCCTATTGCCACTACAAAAATAGACTTTTTTTAATAAATTTTCAACAAAGCCTATTTTCACAATAAGTTTTCTTGACGAGCCCATGTTTAAATTTTATCATTCTTTTTTTATTAACAGGCATGCATAGAAAGTCAAGATTCTACTATCCAAGCTCTTGGATTTGAAAGCCTTGCATATTTATGTGGAACAGATGTAGTCAGTAACAAACATTACCTGTCTAACTTATTTATTGAACACCATTCTATTTATCTAAATGTTCCCATGCCCATCGTATTCACCAATTTGCTGTCTAGTTGCTTTATCTGTTTTCTATTCTCAGTGCAGCTACCTTAAAGGCCATAGTTCATTTTTAGCATTTATTTGTTGTTTAGCTTTTATCATAAATCTTCCTGACATGCATGTTCCATATGCACCTTGGGGTTTGAGTTTATTATGGCCAAAAAGAAAAAAAAAACTTGAAAATAGAAAGGATGTAAATCGTCGATGTAACTGAATTGTAAATTGGCAGTTATGCATGATCAAAAACAGTTGTGCCAATCAAGGACTGTTACTCAAAATTTGTGGAATGTGGCCACATTAGAAATTAAAAAAGGATAGAAGATCGTAATTTGTAAATTTTCAGTAGGAAGTACTTAGATTCCATGTAGAAGATAATGGATGAATGATACATCACGGTGACATGGACCAATGTGTTTGTGTGTGTATGTATGTGCATATGCAAGCATGTGATGCTTACTTTTCGGACCATGAGGAAGAACAAGGCACTCGGATACATAGGTTACTATATTTATATGTTATGCTTTATAATATTGCTCGATTTTAGCATATTTATTTGCTGCAATTGCTTTATGGATTTTCAAAGACGCTCTTTCAAATTATCTAAGCGTTCTCTAGGAAAATACTAATCTCAGTGATAAACCAAATCTGAAGCGATCAAATGTTATGTTTTATTCACCACAATTCTGAATCACTTTATAGCAATATTGACCTTCATATTATATTGATTCGGCTAAGATATAATGCTTATGTATTGATGGAGCCTAAGGCTATTGTAACTATGATCATTTTGCAGCAAAATACATCAATGGTACTGCAAAGAGGCGTCGTCTACCTTTGCATTGTAGTAATTTTTGGACTCAGCATAGTTTGCTTGATAATGTATGTGCTTGTAGCTCAACTGTAATGAAATATGACATGTTCTGAATTTTACTTAACTTTGCATCTCGTATTTATTTATTTATTTTACGCTTTCAAATGCATGACAAAAGGTGGATGGTCAGAGGGCAAGTAGTGGGAGTGATGTAGTAGTTGCGATATGGTTAAAATGGAATTGCTGTGCAGGTGAGTAAATATTTGCAGTGTAATTTTTTATTCACTGAGCCGATATGAGGATGGTGGATCAGATGGGTAGCTGCACAGAATTGTGCAGGCAGGAGTGTTCTTGAATTGTGGAGATTGTGGAAGTGTAGATAGTGTTCTTAAGTACTGCGGTGGACAGTGGCAGTATTGAATTGAACGGATAATGGAGATGTTGTGTTAAGTTGAATTGTGATGTTTGAAGAGTGAAGCGGTGGAAGTTTGTAATTCCAATGAGGCAGAGAGGTGTGCAAAAACAGTTTATATTTGGTGGAATGGTATGTTAGGCAGGTGAGTGGGTATGAAAAGAAATGGTCAGATGTTTTGTGCACTGGTGGTTGAGTGAAGTTGCAAGTGGTGAAGAATGGTGAGGGCAATGTATGTTTTGTGAAGTGATATGGGGTGGCAGTTTTGTGGTACTAATGACTGGTGTATGTAGTGAAGTGGCAGGGGTAGTTGTAGTTTTTGGCAGTAAGGTTGAAGTTTGAAAATGGTAAAGAGAGGAGGAATTGTGGGTATGTGCAATGTTTACGATGATATGGAAGCAGTTTGTTTGCAGTCAAGTAAGGTATTTTGAGGAAACGGTTGATGGTGGAGCTGTTGTATATGTTTAGTTGTTTTGATTAGTGTAGTGACTGTGGGTGAGAAAACGGAAGTGCAAGTTTGGTTTTGTGATATGGAGTGGTATATGAAGTGATATGAAGGTAAGGGGTGCGTCAGTTAGCAGCAGGCGATGTGGTGGTGGGTAATGGTGACAGGCAGTTGCAGTGTTTTGAAAGGCAGTGCTAATGGCTGGAGTTTTGTGAAGTATAGCACGGTGGATGGAAGAAAAACGGTGACTGGTGAAGGAAGATGTGTGTGGTCTGTTGTCTTGGTTTGGAAGTTGTTTGGCATGCACTGTCTTGATGCACGCAGTTTTGATATGGTGACAGTGAGAGGTTGATGTTGTTTGTGGATGGAAGTATGTGATGGGCAACAGCAGTTTTGTGGTTACAGTGATGACAGGTATTGGCAAGTAGTGACACAGTGCAGCAGTGCGGAAGTTTGGTATTGTGAAGTTGCAGTGCGGCAAAGGTGGATGGAGCAATAAAAACGTATTTTTTTTGCCAATCAAGTTTGTAAAAGAAATTGAGTTGTAAATTGGATTGTAAATTTTAATTGAAAATTAAAATGTAAATTGAAAAAATGCAATGCAATTTTTTTCTTTTCAAATGAAATTGTGTATATTTTTAAAAAAAAATTAGAAATGCAAATGCAACTATTAAACAAGCACACTATAACATGTTGATTTAATAGCGCGAAATGACCGCTATTGAATAAATATTTTATAGCGGCAAAAAGGTGTTATAAAGATTTCCAGTTCCATTGAGATTTAGCTGTATTATAGCGGCTATAATGAGTTATTGAATTAACGTACCATAGCGGCGAATTTGCGTTATAAAACTAAGCTCAACCATAGCGGCGTATTTTGTGTTATAAATATTCAACAGTTTTTTATAACATGTCGATATACAGCGCTTATCAAATCGCTATAGTTGTGATTAATAGCGGCTATATGCCGCTATAAAAGACACTTTTTGTTGTAGTGACTTGACCATAGATCGCAGTCTACCGATGTTGCGTTGCCTTCCCGACAAAATCAAGTGTAGATTGTTGGCACTCATCCTCCACACGATTTCTCTATGGTCCCCACAGTAGATCGCAGTGACATCGAGTTACACTGTCGTCACAGCCTAACCCAAATGCCCCTGTAGGCATCAGCGCCCTCGACTTTCCCTACCCAATAATCCTCAGGAACTAGTTTTGTCCAGACTCCTCACATGATCAACTTTAGAACCCCCCCTTGGGGCTTAAGGCAGCACCATCCGGTGGCACTCTTGAGAAGTTCATTTCAAGGGAGCGCCTTTTCCACCAGAGTTATCATCAAAACATTTTATACTATACACATATAGTATCTTCAAATCATACACCTAGTATGATCTCATACAAAGCTCATTTACACAAAATCGATTATTCCAAAATCGATAATTCTCAAACTAGGCTTTCCAAATTCTCATATTGATTTTACCCAAAAATCAAAAGCCTTTCCAACCCAAAGGTTCCCAAAACCTTTTCAAAATCCTCATAAGATCCTTTATATATATATATATATATTCAGATATATATAATTTTTATAACTTTGGATCCTTTCAAACTTGTATAAAACTCCTTTTATACTTCAAACACTTCCAAAAACCATAGAAATATCCAATTTTCACCTTTATTCATTGTATATTCCTCAAAATATTCTTTCATTTCAAAAGAACCATTTCACATTTCTTATTCACAAATTCCCGATATCAATTTCATTCAAATCCGTACGATGTACACATACCATCCGTATGCTATACCAATCTAATCGCTCACTCGACCACACAATTTCACTTCCGAACTAGTATCGTCCACCGGACTTCCTAGTGTGGACTCAGATCTGGTTTCTTGATCAAAAACCGTCATTCTCCTTGCATAGCTATAATTATGATAGAGAACATCCAGAACCAATCAACAATCCATATCCAGGTTCGCCGTCGAAAATCGAGTGAAAAATCCCAAATCGGATCGATAAACTATCTCGAAATTCTGTGCTCAAATCGGGATCAAATCACTATGCGAATAGAATAATATACGTACATCCCACGTAATTATCTTCGTCGATTATTAACCAAATCAATTTCCTTTCTATTCACAAATACCTCAATTCCATTGAATTATCGCTTCAATTCCTATCTCAGTTGGGTATTTAATCAATAACAGTTTGAACTTCGACCAATTTATATTTAGAAAATAGCTTGAAAATTTTAAAAATAGATAAGTAGTTGAAAAATAATTATTAATTTACAAAATAGCTATAAAATAGTTAACTACTCGAAAAGATAGTTGGAAAATAGTTAAATAGTTTTTGAAATTTTAAATAATTGCAAAATAGCTGTAAAATAGAAATTAGTTTGTGAAATAGTTGAAAAATAATAATTAGTTTAGAAAACAGTTGAAAAATGGTTAAATAGCTCCAAAATAATTGTAAACCAATTATAAAATAGTTTGGCTTTAAGAAAGAAAAGTTATATATATTAAATAGCCTAGAAAAATAAGTTTATATTAAAACAATTTATATTGACACTAGTCAAGAGTCAACTGTTCACTTCCCCAACAATCCAATGTAAATTTACACTTAATTGACTCAATTCTAACTTGAATAACTTCAATTTCTATTAAAATTTATTTAATCCCAATTCAAGTTGAATAAATTTTGATCCCCTTCCCAATTTAAATCAAATTCCATTTTAAATTATCTTAACTTATATGTTTCAAGGTTCAAATAAGAGTTCAATACAATTTTATTTGTTTTCAAAATTTAATTTATTATTCAGTTTCATCTTCCAGTTTGAAGCCAGTTCTTAAACAAGTTTATTTTACAATTCAATTATTCAAATTTATTTTATTTATACAATACCATTCTCAAGTTAAAGATTTCCATTAACAATAGAATGATATCATCCAATTCATTTTAAAACGTCCATCATTTTCAATTTTTAAATCTCAAACCCATTTTGAGATCACATAAATTCCCAATTCAAATCAACCACTTAATTTTCCAAGTTAAATTTCAAGTTACTTAATCCAATCAACCATTTCAAGTTACTTAATCCAATCAACCTTACTCAATTTGAATTTTCGCTTCATACTTCAAAATTCTTTCCCTCTTATAAGTTCAAAACTTATATCACTTTGTGTTTTTACATCACACCTCGGGAAAAATCAAAACTCAACCTCCTAGAGTTTATTTCAAATTATCTTTGACATCATGTATATCCATACATATATACATATTTATTTCTTGGCCCTCCCAGCCATGTTTTAAAATTTTAAACCACCCTTAGTTTTAAATTCAAATCAAATTTCAAACAACCCATTGTTTCCAACAAGTCCCAGTTATCCAAATAATACTTATTTATTATTTTTCATTACTTTGAAACAAATTTCCGAATTCTGGGACCAGATTTAGAATTTCATTTTCAATCCATTAAATTTTAACTTAGTTGTATTTCTATTTCTACTTAATTTAATTTTAATTTCAATAATTTAACAACCAATTACCTTAATATTTATTAGAAGAAAATATTGCTTTATATATCAAAATATAGTTGTATAGAAACCATTTTAAAATCTTTATATAAGCAAATAACAAGTACGCTCTCATATCGACTCTATTCAATGAGTAATCCCCACCAGAGCCAAGGTTCTCGCTTAACCTTTCAGCTCTGATACCAAATGTAACGACCCGAAATCTTCTAACCCGAAAATTCCAGATAATTATGAAAAGTAGAAAGAGATAGAAGAAGAAGAATAGAAACACCAAACATCTCCCATTCGCAGCGGATAAAATATAATAATAAATAATAACAGTTTACAAAAGAATATTATATCTATCGGTTATTCTAATACATTAGAGTATCATATTATATACAGTCACTGAATATTTACAATTATCATGTCAGATTGACAATAATATAAATACAGCGGAAATACTCTATACGCTCCTTCCATCCAGCTCGCCTCCTGAGCTCCAGAACGTCCTAACCTGGAAACCTGTAATAATCGGTTTAACCCGAGCGTTACACCAAAGTAAGACCCGGGTCAGGCTAGAAATCAGCGTGAGTAAACCCAACTAACTTGGAATACCACAGTGCACAGCTTAAATAAACCTGGGTAACTTATATCAATTTAACCAATTCACAATTTGCTATAGACAACACTTATTTCACATATAAATTTCTAAGTACCAAACTTAGATAAAATAATCCAATTTACTTAAATCGTTTCATTGCATCGTATTGATTTCACAAATTAATTTATAAAAATTTGAAGTGGTTTCGGGTATTTCCCAATACCCGACCCCGACCTCTTCGAAACCCAAGTTATTCAAATGAAATACACAACATTTCATATCAGAGATATCCACTCACTCAAACATCCAATACCATTCAATCATCCATAGGCAAATTTGATCATTTCCAAATTATTTCGATTGATTCTAATTGAATTTCAATCCTCAATCACTTAGATTCCTTTATTTAACATTAATTAGTTTCAAATCAATTAATCAGCCATTCCTTTATAATTCATCTTAATTAATCACCCTGGATCGATTATTTTCAATTACATTCAAATAATTATCTTTATTTAATTTTATGATCCAAATCAATGAGTAATCCTTAATTACTTCACAAATTAATTAACCATAATCAATTACACTAATTCTTAATTACTTACATTAATTGATTTCTCATGAGTCACTTATGATTAATTCATCTTAATTAATCAAACTTTAATTACATCGTTGATTATATAAATTAATGATTTTCGATTATGTTTTGATTGTTCTAATCTAATTAATTACTTTAATTCAATCCCAATATAAATCATTCTCGATTAAACTCAATCTGTAATTAACTATTCTTTTATTTACTTCATTAATAAATTAATTATTCCTTAATTAATTATCTTAATCAATTTCTTGATAAATTTCACAAAGTAATTATATTTTATTAATTACATTAAGTAGTTACTAATCGAACCGCCCAATGACTATTCTGAATTACTTACACTTAATCAGTTAACTTAAAACTTAATCAATTAATTAATTTTAATTGAATTAATTAATAATCCAATTTAATTACTCGTCCATTTTAAGTGAATCACAAATCATTAAGCTTTTAGTAACACTAAAATGGAAACATTTTCTTATTTATGTTTAAGTTTAAAACAACTTAAACCCCCCAATATTTCGAGTTAAGCAACAATTAACTCGAGAATCAACCAAAACCAAAATCAATAGATCATCAATTCACAGTGCACACCAAATCAATTCAATCATTCAATCAATTATTTAAATTTAACCATTTAAATTTAAATAAAATAAAATAAAAAATCCAACAGAGTGAGATTTACTCACCTTAGATTTTGCAATCCAAATCCGATCTTGATTTGTTCCTTCAGATTTAAACCTTGTATAAACAGTTATACGATTTATTAATATTCGAACTTATCGAAATTAAATTTCCATTTATGTATTAAATTTTGAACTTATAATTAAATTTTAAACCAATTCCCTTTAATAAGTTATTATTAATTATTTTGTGACCAAATAATTAAATGAGTCGGTTAAACAAATAAATTACCTTAACACTTGGTTTTTCTTTTTAAAATAAGTTAATAACTCAAAAATGTATGCATGTATATATATTTTCTTTGGGACTACATACATACTTAAAAGAATAAATTACAGATTTCAAAAATCTAATCTTACTTAGATTTTCATAAACAAACTAACAAAAGTTAATTAATAAATTTGACTTATCTAATAATTTATTCCTAAATAATTTTTTTTAAAAAATATTATTTATAACAAAAATGATTAAATATGCTAAACAAATAAGCGAATCATTAAATTCATTATTATTATATTTTCTTAAATTTCTTCTCTGCATCTTTGGAAAAACAGAAATTTCCTTACAAACTTGTACCTATATTAAAATAGAATTGTTTTGCTGTAACATATTCATTTTTATTTTATTTTTTATTTTTTTCAGAACATATATAGGTAAATTTTAAATCGAGAAAAAGAAAACGAAAACTGCAATAAACTCACCAATATGCTGACGACATCCACAAGGTTGCTCGACCAAAATCAGAACGATGATCCCTCAAGTCGAATCGCCTCCATCTGCGACACCTCATAGTCGCGAGTCACCCACTGTCGTTCATCGTGAACACCTTGAGCCTCCACCTCCATCGAAGTCGAAGTCATTTCCGACATCGCCTCACAACCCCACACCCAACAGCGCCTCGCGATTCAATGCTCGAACCCCAACGAACACAACCAGTCACCATCGACGACTCGCGCCTCGAGCTTGAACGACTCAAACCATATAGAATCGCGAATTCCCTCTTTTTATTTGAATTTGATTTGTCGCAAAAATTTCTCTGAAGGAAAAAAGGGGAAAGTTCGAATCGATCTGAGAATGACGTGAGAAAGATGCAGCCATTTTTTTTTCTTTTCTTTACTTATAGTTTCGATTCATTAGAGGGGAAAGTAGAACAGGTCTTGGAAAATAAGGCGTCTCCCTCTTTATTTATTTACTTTCATTTCGATATCTCGTTTTAGATTAGAGAGGAAGTCGAAAATAAAATATCGATTGGGGAGAATAGCTTCCTGCGTATGCTTGACCACAAATAACTAAATATTGAAAATATCTCGCGCTGCCTAACGCGAAATCTCGAACCCCGAATCAGACATGCCGACAGACGTTTATAAGGTTTTACCCACGTTCCGAACTCAATGGAACATGTTCCAGAAGTTAATTCGATTATATGAGCGAGTTACGGAAGTAAACGATCAATTTTAAATTAAATCGATTAAAATAGTTCTAAGCATTTGAGCTGCCATGATCAAACGACAACTCCGATTGCTACAAAAATTGAAATCCGATAATAACTAACTATTACGGATCCAATGGAACTAGTTTCGTCGAATTCCGAGACTGTGCCTCAGAAGGCTATTTTTAAATTCCAATTTAAACGACATATTATTAAAATTGAACAAACCACCTTTAAATTAAATTTCAACCATTCTATTATCTTCAGCATCATCATTATAAGTTTTATAAGCCTTCAAATTTTCTTTAACAGGCTTAAAATTCCAGATTCAGCATTTTACCCAATTTCGATTTATATAATTCAACATTTAAACTATATAATTCAATAATTTAATTATCAAGTAAATATTGATATTTTGAAATTCAAGTTTTAAAATTAGCCTTAAATATCCCAATTTAAATTGTTAAAAATTCTAGGTCATCACAGTCATGGCTTCGGGTCACGATCGAATCGTTAAGTTGAACACCAATACCGCATTGTCTCAATTAGTGGCTGACACTTAAGTTTCGCCCCCAGTTTCGGGGACAAATTGAAAAGATCGGTAGGCCATTATTTTTCACCTTTAATGCATCAAGCTCAACTCTGTTGAAGCGAGTCTGAAACATGATGAGTTTAGGTGGTCGAATCACACATGCTCATCTATCGATGATTGCATCCACACTTTAGGGATTGCACTTGTGCGTCGGCAGTCAGTCATGCCCGCTTAATGTTTTGAGTTATGTCTGCACTACGGGGACTTAAGTTATTTTATAGGCGGTCAGCCACGCCTATTTGATATTTAGAACTTCGTCCGCACTCTAGGTACTTAGATTGATTTGTGGGTGGTCAGTCACACCTACTTTGCGTTTATACTCCGGCTCGCACTCCAGGGATCGGGTTGTCCTACGGGTGGTCGATTCATACTCGGTTTGTGTTTAAACTCCAATTGCACTCTGGGAATTTAGAGTTAGTTGATGTCTATACTCCAATCCACACTCTGGGTACTTAGAGTTAGTGGATGTTTGTACTCTAGTTCACAATCTGGAAACCTAGAGTTTGTAAACAGATGGTTAATCACATCTGTTTTGAGTTTCATAATTTTGTCCGCCTCCGAGAATGATGAGATGATCAGAAACGTGGATGGTCAATTCACTTCCACCCTGAGTTAACAAGTAAGGCCCCTGATGGATGTGTCTGTCCTCCTCGAACTTGGTTTGAATACGGACGAAGTTGTTAGGTGGACGGTTCCACCCTCTTCGGGCATGTATTAGTGAGTTCATATTCAAGTTCGCACTCTGGGAATCTGGAGTTAGTGAGAGGATTATCGTGTATCAATCCTTCTTTGGCTTCAGTGTGATGACTTGTCCCCAAGCTCAGGCTTCACATAGTGAGTGACCGATCGTATCACAGTCACTCCCTATTTGAATAAATCCCATCGTAGGGTGGAACTTAGTTCTTCATGCATTGTGATGGTCATATGATGCATTTTGAAAATCACTGCTCTGGCTCGAAGAGATTGCACTTTATTACTGAAATAAGAAAATATAACAAAGTCAGTTGCCTTGTTACAAATTTAGATTTCGTAATGCATAAAAAAATTGCAAATGACTAGCCGCTTAAATAAATAAAGCCTGTTATGTATAGTAGCGACGAAGAATTCACTGTTCCGGGCTCTCAGCTGAGTAAGACCGTCAATGGTTAATAATTTAAATGTGCTGTCTTCGAGCTTTCGTTCAACTTACGACCCTTCCCACGTTGGTTTTATATGTGAAGGAACCGGGTAATTCCCTTGAGGAGGGGATCGCCGAGTTCAAACGTTCGGAGTCGGATCTTGGCATTGTACAATCGAACGACTTGACTACGGTATGCGACTGCCCTCAAATCAGCCTCTTCTCGCTTCTCATCCAATAAGTCCAAAGATTAGGTAAGTAATATAACATTCGCCTTCGGATCATAATATGTCACACGATGAGAAGGTACTTCCATATCGATTGGAATAATGGCTTTGAATCGTAGGAAAGAGAGAATGGAGTGTGGCTGGTCGCAGATTTGTGGGTTGTTTGATAGGCACATAGGGCCATAGGGAGTTCATCGACCCATTTGTCCCTTGTCTTTTCCAATCATTTTTTCAGAATGGACTTTATAACTTTACTAACAGCTTTAACCTATCTATTTGCTTGAGGGTGTGCAACTGCGGAGAACTTCTTCTGGATGTGGAATCATTGATAGAAAAATTCAACAATGTCGAATTGTGCTCCGTTCTCAGTAATGATGGTATGTGGGAGGCCGAATCGACAAATGATGTTGCATACCACAAAGTTGATTACTTTCTTCGTTGTTATAGTAGCGAAGTGCTCAGCTTCCGCCCACTTGGTAAAGTAATCAATTGCAACGATAGCGTACTTCGCACCACCCTTGGCTAGAGGTAGAGAACCGATAATGTTAATGCCCCATACTGCATATGGCTATGGACTAACCATCTGAGTTATTTCAGTAGGTGGGGCTCTTGGAATCCGAGCGTATTTTCGACATTTATCACATTTTCTAGCATAATCCAATGCATCATGATTTACAATCATCCATGATGCCAATAATATCCATATCGGAGTACTTTCTTGGCAAAATCTTGCCTCTCGATGTGATCGCCACATTCTCCTTCATGTACATCATGCGATACTTGTTTGATTTCATCGTGGGACATACACCAGTGTAAAGGAATATAGTACCCTTCTATACATGACTCCATTTTAAATAGTGAACCGTGAAGCCTTTCGAAGAACTTGTCATTTTCCACTCCTGTGCTCTGGCAGGGTCCTATGCTCGAGGTAGTTTCAAAATGAGCTCATCCATGACTCCATATCGGGAATGACTTCAAATACCCCAGCCTGTTTCCATTTGATCGATGCTCGGGGAAGATAATGTATCCACGGGAATGATTCCCATTTGCTGCGCCTCACCTTTACTGGCTAACTTTGCTAATGAATCGACCTTCTGATTAAGTTCTCGGAGTATGCAGTAGATGGCATAATAATCGAACTGATCCAATATTTTCTAAACCCAAGCAAGATAAGCAGTCAGTCTTCGGTCTTTGGCCTGGCACTCTCCCAGAACTTGACACACGACCGATTGTGAATCACAGTAAACCTCCACAATAATAATTCTCAAATCTTTGGCAAGTCTCAATCCGACGTGCAGGGATTCATATTCAGCCTCATTGTTAGCTGTAAGGAAATCGAACTTTAAGGCATAGCATATAGGTCCGCCTTTAGGAGTTTCAAGTACAACCCCGAGGCTTGAGCGGTGGTCATTTGATGCACCATCAGTATGTAGCTTCCAAACATATTTTGGAGATTCACTTGTTTCAGGCAAATCTTTCGGGATAGTGAATTCAATGATGAAATCTGCTTGGACTTGTCCTTAAATGGCTCGCCTCGGTGTGTAAGCGATGTCGAACTGACTCAGCTCGATATTCCACTTGAGTAACCTACCAAACATCTCAGACCATGCATGGACCTGTCGTAATGGCTGGTCGGTGTAACAGTAATAGGATAAGCCTGGAAATATGGACAGAACTTCCTTGAGGCAATGACAAGACAATAAGCCAGCTTTTCCAGCTTGGGTAATTTCTCTCTACTTCGGTCAGTCGTTTGCTAATGCAATATACTGGTCGTTCTATCTGATCTTCCTCTCGAATTAGGGCAGCACTGATTGCATTTTCTGAATTGCCAAGTAGATGTACAACCTCACATGATCAATCGGCTTTGACAGAATGGGCGGGATGGATAGGTGTTGAACCAGTGCTCGGAATGCACCCTCGCATTCTGTAGTCTATTCGAAATTTTGTTTCCCTTTCTTGATCAGATCGAAGAAGGGAATGCATTTGCAGTGGATTTTGAAATGAACCTGCTCAGTGTTGCTACTTTTCCGTTGTGGCTCTGTACTTGCTTTATAGACCTTGAAGTCTCAAGATTTTTGATTGCCTATATCTTCTTGGGATTGGCTTCAATTCCTCGAGCGCTGATGATAAATCCAAGGAAGTTTCCATATGCGACCCCAAAGTGGCACTTCAACAGGTTAATTTTCATTCTATATTCTCGAAGGATGTTGAACTTTGATTCCAAGGATGTTGAACTTTGATATAATCAATGGAGAGCCGTGACTTCACAAGCATGTCATCCACATATACTTCCATTGTTTTTTCGATTTGTGTAGCGAACATTCGATTAGCTTACCATTGGAAGGTTGCCTCTGCATTCTTAAGTCCAAAGGGCATGACTTTGTAACAGTAAATTCCTAGTTGGTGACGAAGCTGGTATGATCCTGATTAGGCTAGTGCATGGGTATCTGATTGTAGCCAGAATACTCATCCATGAAGGATAAGAGTTCATGTATAGCCATTGAGTCTACGAGCTGATCGATTCGAGGAAGTGGAAAACTGTATTTAGGGCAAGCTTTATTCAAATCTAAGTAATCAACGCATGTTCTCCATTTTCCATTAGGTTTTTTATGACAAGTACAGAATTGGACACCCATTTCGGATATAATGCATCTCGAATAAACCCATTCAACTTGAGTTCATCAACCTCTTCCTTAAGGGCGGCAGATCTCTTTGGATCTATACCATGCCTTATTTTCTTAACCGGGACATGCCGTGGACCAATATTCAATGTGTGGCTCGTGATGTCCAGGGAGATTCCACACATGTCAGAATTCATCCAGGCAAACATGTCGAGGTTTTCCCAGAAAAATTCAACCAATTCCTCGTGCAACTGTTGGCTTAATGGAGATCCAAGCTTTGTCATTTTAGAATCGTCAGTATCATTGATCGAAACATCGATCGTCAACTCGGGTGGGGAAGCTTGACTGTCTTAACTTTCGTCTTCACTTTCAGCATCTCTAGGGTCAACATCCCTTGGGAATTGGTTGGGGTGCTCGAGCCTCGGCCCGGGCATTAACTGTCAATTCTTAGCAAAGCGGACGTAGAGAGATTCCTCTACGTCCTTTCCTTATTCTTTTTCTGTGCCTCCCATGGCTCAGCAACATAACAGGCCAGTCCAGTAGCCTGGTCTCCCTGAACAACTCCAACACCATTGTCGGTCGGGTATTTTAAAGTCAGAAACCAAGGGGCAATGGCAGCCCTGAACTCAACTAGGGCCGGTCGTCCCAAGAAAGCATTGTATGGTAAGTGTATATCCAATACAAAAAACTGTAATATCTAGACTCTCCGGCGTTCCCCAATTCCTAACTCCACTGGTAGCTCCGCCAACCTAGGGGGCATAGTCGCACTTCCATTGAAGCCATGAATGCGAGATTGACAAGGCTTCAAATCCTTTGCTTCCATCTTCATCTGATCATAAGCTCGCTTAAACAATATATTCACTGAACTCCTACTATCTACCAAGGTCCTCTTCATCCAAGCAGGACCTATATGAGCTGAAATGACAAGTGGATCAATGGTTGGGGATTCGACTCCGTTGACATTCCCGCTCCAAAATACAATGTCATCTTTCATCGTTTTTTGTTGCTTGGTCGGAGCCCTATCTTCCAATCTACTACAACATTCGAAGCTCCCATGTCTAACAGAACTGGTATATGACTCCATTTCCTTCCAGCTTTGGTCTGCTAGACGATGGCCACCACTAACAGTATTAATCACTAGCCTCCCGCCGGTATGAGCGGGTTCCTCCAGTCTCGCATTATTTGGTACATGATTCTGATTCGATGGGCCCGCACCTCCAGACTACGGTGCCCTAACAAACTGCTTTAAATTTCTCTATCATATCAACTTCTCAATAATATCCTACAAATGATGACACTCATTTTTGTTGTGGCCATAACTATCGTGAAATCTGCAAAACTTTCCTGTCTGAATCTGTTTTTCCAACGATTGCTTCGGAGTAGGTTTCTTATATTGGATAGTATTGCAAGTCTGCAAATACACATTTTCCAACGATGTATTTAGAGGAGTATAATCATCAAACATAGGAGCCTTACATCTTGGCCCATGATTCTGATCTCGTTTTCTGTTTTGATTTCCATTGCCTTTCTGTTGATTTTGTTTATTTCCCTGATTTGTTTAACAGTGACATTACTTTGGATTCCTTCCACACTAGGCCCAATGTCATCCTTTTTTCTAGATTGTTTCACATCCTCCCATCTCAAGAACTGGGCAGCCTTGGAATAGAAACAGTCCAATGATGCAGGTTCTTTTTTGGCCAACCAATTTACAAATTCAAAATCAGGATCAGTCCCCTTAGTTAGTGCCCTTAAAATTGACTTATCATTCGGATTACTAATCTTGACGCATGCAGCGTTAACCTCTCCAGATAAAGTTTGAGCGTCACTCTGAAAGCTTAAGTGAAACTAGACAAGGTGTTAACATCTTTCAGCCTTATGACATGCATGTGAAATTTCTCAACAAACTTCGTTGCCCATTGGTCAAAACATGAGATAGATCGAGGTGGTAGACGAGTAAACCACATAGCCGCTATGGCCCCGTAGGGAAATTGGGAAACTTCGGCACTTGACCGCATCATCGACTCATGTAGCATTCACTAACCACTCGTACATTCATATGTGCTAGTTGGGATCAGAGTTCCCTTCATAAACGGGTAGGGTTGGCATTCTGAATCACCATGGAGCTTCAACGTAGAGTATATCGTCAGTATAAGGGTATGACTCTGAAAGATTCTCCAATCGTCATTGGTGAGGTCCTGACTTTTGCGGATCATCCAACAGACATTGTCGGGATATCCGGCATCTGGACATTCTAGGCATATTGAGCCAAGGTATGGTTGGGATCGACAAAGCGAGGATGGGCCGGTCGCGGTCGACGGTCTATGTCTCTCCTCCTTGGTTCTAGGTCTTCAGGAACATAAGGTTTTGGAGTATAATTGCATTGACGATGGGTCAGATCCGTTCGTTTTCGAGTATCAACTTCCAAATCAATGGCGAAGGTAGCATTGCGGTTGTCAGTAGCGTGATAAGGAACAGTACCTCCTTGGGAGGAGGGTTCGGTTTGATGGCTGGTTGACGGGCCAGCTCTCGGTTGCTCAAGATTCAAGGTGCGCTAGTGTCCATTGGCCTGTGTATAGCTTCCATCTAGCAATGAGTGCGTAGATCTATGATTAAAGTCAGAAGAGGCCGAACTCACAATGGATGAATAGGAAGCCTGATCCCTTTTGGATCCCCTTCGTCTATGACGATTCAGTTGATTGGTCAGTTACACGTTAGCATTGAGTTGCCGAGTAAGCTGCTGGAAGCTTTGTGTCAGCTCTTGCATTAGCATTTGAAATTCTTCCTTAGTGTTAGGGCCTTGTGGATCTAAAAGTCGAGCAACATTCTGGTCAGCAAGAGGAAGTTACACGTGATTTTGTTTGTCCAGTTCGTCTGGATCTGCAACTGTTGATGTAGTCCTAGTGTTGACCATAGTGGATAGAAAAACTCTGTCCTAGACTTAGTACAAATCTGAATAGGATGGAAGAACTTTTGAACTTGAAATCTGGGTCTTCTCCTTAGATTCTTATAATCCGATGTCGGTTGTAGATCCCATGAGCAGGAGATAAACTGGGTTTTCTCAGTGAAAGCACTAAAGTGTTTGTACCAAAATTGGGCACAACACTCTTCAAATGTGTTTTAAAAGATAAAATGAAGAATATAAATGGAAAATGAGGAAGATTTAACAAACACACCAATTGATAAAAAGGAAAAAAATGCACAGAAACACACAGATTTAGAGTGGTTCGGCGTGTGGCCTACGTCCACTATGAAATGGTTGATTTTTATTGTTTTTTGCTTGCTGCTTACAACGAATTGCAACAGTACAATTCGAGTACAATAATAATTTCAGCATAGTCTGAACGTAGAAGAGCCAAGTCCTTTTTAGTGGTTCCTAGGCTGCTATTTATAGGTGTGGACAGCAACTATCTCGCCCAAATCTCGGAAGACGTCTTCTCTCACATGAGTAGCCCCACATGATCGATCATCGGTCGTTTGGACTTGATCCATGATCGATACGAATGAAATTCATATTGATCAAGATTTAGCCCAAACAAGTCAAGATCGATCATGAACATTCCTGAGGTTGCACGCTAGATCCTTTGAAAATTTGGTGGTGTGTGGACTTGTAGATCTCGAGTTATGATTGATTCAAGTTTGAATATGTTGAAGGCTACTAAGTTCACATCGCTTCTGTTCGCGTCGCTTCTGCGCACGTGATGACCAATGAAGTGATGCTAACCTTTAGGATCGATCCACTTTTTATGCCGGGTGACCGAATCATCCACTTCTATTGGCTTTGTTCGTATCGACCTGGTGTATTCATTTCATTTCAATGCCTTCATCTTCATTTTGCATCGATATCTGAGGCCCTTTCATATCGATGACTTGGGAGATGTTTGGCATCGATTACATGCAGATACTTCATATCGATAGTGCTTAGCTTGTTTTGTCGATAGAAGGTGTTAGTTCATATCGATATTTCGGTGGCTCATTCGCGTCGATCATTGATCGATCCATACGAACTGTGCAATTGGAATAGATACGAATTGGTTTCAGTTGATGAATACTAAGCTAAGTAAATGTGATGGATATGAAATAGAACCAGGCAAAGTGGATACAAAGTAGAGTAGGCGTGATGGATATGGAAATGATCGATGCGAAGCAGATGGATACGAAATGTATCAATACGAACTGATGGATACGAACCGAACATGTTTCTCACAGAATTTGATCGATCCATAACTTAAGCATACAAACTCCGATCGACTTGAAATCTGAAATTTAGGCTTTCATAGGTTTTCTTGTCGTGTCATGTTAATTGTAGCTCAATCTGGGCTCGGGCTAAATTTACCAGCATCCATAGCGAACCTATGTACAATCGATCTCCAAAATGGACCGTCTTCAGTTTTCAGTCTATTCCTTGGTATCGCGGCCTTGCCAAAAGGCATGATAATAAAGACCGGCTCAAAACCACCTTTCAGAGGCAATGAACATCAACCATTCATATGCATGCCAAACCTTTCAAAATCAAAGATTTCGCTTTTATAACAACCCTTTAAAAAGCAAACACAAGCCTTTCGAACCGGTCAAAGCCAATGAAATAAGAAGAAGGTTTCGCATTAATTCACAGGCATGCATTCGGAAGCTACCGACTGCATCGAATCCATTGGTACTTTAACATCTTCAAAGCCTCTATGGACAACCTATCGATAGAGTCGAAAGCTCCTATCTTTACTTCTAATGACAATAAAGCCACATAAGGAAAAAGGCGTGTTTGAGGACCTTTCGACGATGTCGAAAAGAGTTCTGGAGAAAGTAGGAAAATGAACACTGAAGACTCAACAAAGGTGAAAGGTTGATAAAAGACTCATTCGACTCACTCCAAAGGTCTGGAGTAAGATAAGGAAAGCGCAAAAGTGAGTTAAAGAATTTGAAAGAGATGCCTTTCGATGACATCGAAGGCAGACGAGGCCTTTTGACCAAGTCGAAAGGAATGTGGTGGCATATAAAAAGGGTCCTTTCGACCGGATCGAAGGCATAGGCATGGAAGGGGGCGACCTGCATCTATTAAAAAGACTCAATGGGTCTAGTTTTGGGGACCGGATTTTGGAATCCATAGCACATTTCTCTTATCTCAACTTTTTTGCAACAAAAAAGCCTTTGTAAACCCTAAATCATTTTTGGGAAAGCTCTCATAATTGTAACTCATTTTGGATTAATAAAAAATGGAGAGATAGAGAATTCATTAAGGTTTGGATTATGAGGAAGATAATTATGATCGTTAACTAGTCTAATGATCCATTGCACATGATTCTATCTTACTCTCTTGTCTTCTTTTGTCTATGCGATACCTTTAGATCAACCTAGATATGATCATTTGAAACACATTTTCATCAAAATCAAACCGTGGAAAATAAAAATGGTGATGATATTTCGACTAGCGGTCCCTAGCTAAAGGTACATCTTCATCGCCTTTATTATCATGGAAACCCAACAAAACTGTGGAAAATAAACATGGATATGATCATAATTGTAACTATGTGGATGATCATTTGAAACACATCTTTATCGAAATCAAACCGTGGAAATCCCTAGCGGTCCCTAGCTTCATGAAGAGCATGTGTTGTGACTTACAGCATTACAAGTTATAGAGGAAAGGAAAAGACAAGTGGTTTTGTACCATCCACATAAATGGAGTTTAAATCCCTTCCACTTTATACCAATACCGATCTTTGCCTTAGATAGGAAATACAAAAAGGATAACATCTGCTCAAAAATGAGGAAGGAAATTCAACTCCAAGGAAAAGGAACAATTTTTAAAAGAGAGAAAATAAAGGACTTCGATCACTTTACTAAGAAATGGAAGAACATGCTTGATCGTAGATTGAGCGAGGCTCGAAACTCTTTGAAATGGAAACTTTCTATAAGAGCTAAGGAGTCCATCACATATAATAAAAGATCCAAGAAAGAATCGCCTTCCAAAAGGTCAAGACTTTCTAAGAAATACTCCTTTACTACTTCCTATGAAGATATCTACCTCTTGACTAAGGACGAGCGTAACTATTGAGCTTCCCAAAAGAAGCATTCAAGGGATGAACGAAATTCAAAGGATTGTACTATCATTACCATTGCTTTAATGGGCACCACACAAATCAGTGTCGAAGCTTAGAAGTAATTATCACCAATTTTTTATGATAAGGGAAGCTGAATGAATTTGTATGAAGATGCTAAATCAACTATCAATAAAATAAGATCTTTTGAACAAAATAAGTGTATGTACATGGTTGAGGGGTAAAACTCTCTTAAAAATAATGGAAATGCCTAAATAATTGCCTAAGATGGTAGTAAGGGGTAAAAGCCTTTGATCCCACTAAGATGGCCTGGTCAAAGCACCTCCTAAAGGAAGGATGGAGTTAGCCTTTGCTCCCGACCAAAAGGACTTGGTCAAAGCACCAACTAATCCTTCGGTCCTGCCTACGTGGTTTGGCCGGAGCATAAGTCGTTTATCCCATCTCTAAGGCCTGGTTAAGGGACCTCTTGAAGGAAGGCCAGAGTAATCCTTTGGTCACGCCTAAAAAAGGCCCGTCCAAAGTTTTATGTTGGCCTTCAATCCTTGCCTACGCAGCCTACTTAAATCGCCATCTAGAGAGAGAGGATAGTTAAGCCTTTTGCTTGTCCAAAGCATTGAACTAAACTTTATTACTGCCATCACAAGCCTCACTAAAGAGCCGCGTAGAGGGAGGTCGGGTAAGTCTTTGGCTCTGCTTAAGATAGCTAACCAAACGCACCAGACAACAAACCTAAATCATCATCTAAGATGGTGGTAATGGGTCCGATCAATGTAGAGATCATCACCTAAGATGTTGTTGAAAGAATCAATCAAAAAGAGCGAAGTAGCTCAATCGATCTCCTAGAGAAAGATCCATGAAAAATCCAAGCCAGTTAGCGGTTTAAGTCAGACAATCTTCTAAAGGAAGATTCATCGAATATGAGTCATTTGTGCTCCTCAATAGACACAATCTCCAATTTCCAGATAAGGATTTTTGGTCTTCTATTATTATTATCATAGTATTTCTGGTCTTCTATTATTGTTAGATGGATTTCTATTCTTCTAGTATTAAAATGCGAAGGATTTTCGGTATTCTATTATTAAATGGCAAATGGGTTTCCTGGTCTTCTTTATTAATTATCGAACGAGTTTCTTGGTCTTTTACGAGAAAGAAAATTCTAGTATAAAAGGTTCAATTAGCACGGTTCTCAATATCTTAACAAGCAGAATGTTGATTTAGACAACAAAAGCTCAATATATAGAAAAGCAAGATAATCAAGAAATTTCAGGTAAAATCAGAAATTGATTTAAAGAAACATACCTTAAATCAGAGGCAACATTCGTTAAATACAAGTTATATTACAGTCTAATACGTTACATACAAAGCTATATGTATAGAAATCAAACAATAGAAAGGTATGGTCAAAGCTATTTTTTGGTAAGGCTCAAAGCTCTAGGATAACTTGTCCAAGTCTTTAGCAATCAAGGGTCGAAAATGTGGCAGATGTCCACATCCAAAATTTCTTTACATTCCTTTTCCTTTTTTCAAATGGCATCTGCGTCATCAACTGAATCGATTCGATTTTTCAAAGCGTGACGAAGAGTCTTATTAGCTCCTCATAGAGTTTGAACTATGCTCTTTAGTTCTTTAATCTTCTGCTTAAGAGCAAACTTCTCATGCTTAAGCTTTCCGACTTGGCTCTCGTAATCATTAAGGCATTGAGATTCTCTTTCACTCCACTTCTTGTTGAAGTATTGTAGTCACGCAAATTTATCTTTTTGACCCCACCTAGAGAATACTTCATTGCTTAGGCCTGGAGGTGGGCCTGTTAAAGTAGGAAATTTTCAATTAGCCAAGGACTAAGATCTAGTCACTTACTTGGGAGTGCGGGTAAGAAGGCTAGAATCGCATCCACTCGAGATAATCTCCAGAGATTGACAGGCTATTTGACTCTTCAGCAATTCAACTTCAAGATCATTAATTCGTTGATGATGTTTGGCCATATGGACATCAATCTCAACTGATGGTTTATAATCTAGAATCCTGTTTATCTTTTCTCTCAGTGTGTGAGATTCTTTTCCTTAATTTGATCCTCAAAGCTCGAGGTCATTTCTTTATGGTTTCTAAATAAAGATATTAGTTGAAAATTCTTTCTATGCCACTCTTGTGCCTTAGGGTTTTTTGGAAACTACAACGCCCAGGCTTCTTGAGTAGGACACCGCTTTTCAATGTTGGCTACTAGTCTATCCTTTATCTTGATTACTCATGAGAGGAAATATGAAGGATTAGATGCACGCATTAATTGGGTTTCCTATTAAGAATAAATAGAACATGAAGTAATACATGAGAAATGAACCTTTTCAGTAATAACAGCAAAATTTATGGGCGAAAAGAAAAATCGAATTACATCACAATTCTACTTCTAAGTATTCAGTTAACCCTTAAAGTTTTGATACTTCGATTTTGGCTCTTTCAAATGACCTAGCAGTGAAGGTAAGGGTGGTGTCAAAAGGGACTTTAATCCCTTTGGGGGTGTTAACTGGAGGGAATCGGTGGTAATCCTACTTCTAGATTTGAGGGCTGATGTAACCATACAATTATTTAGTGTGAAAAGTCCAGATCTCACCAAGAAATATGCCTTTCTTATCACCCAAAAAGTCAAAACAAAGCCGAGGGAATTGCATAAGAACCTACTCTAAGTCCTTAAGGAAGCACTGCCTTGCCAACCGATAAGTTTTAAGTACCAAAGACTTCTCCTTAAAATCTCTCTTTAGCTTAATAAATTTATTCTAGAAATCCATAGGAATATGGCTATTCCGAAATTCCTTGATCTGTGCGTTACATAGAAAATACACAAAATTCAAGAAGATAAAGAGAGAAAATAAGCTACATAAGTCATACTTAGTACAATTATACAATCACTAAGTTCATATAAAATTATTTCTTATACAATTCAAAATAAATCTCTTTTTATTCTATTTGACTTTATCGAGGGAAAGAGTGCGAGAAGAAATGGGAACTAATGCGACCCTTGGGAGATTCCAGCACTCCCTGGGATGTGGATTAGACCCGCAATCATTTAGGTATCTACGATGAAGATGACTAATAAACCCTGTGCTTTTCTTACCTTAATAAGAGAAATTGACAAGCATGTCTCTGTAGTAAAATTTATAGAAAATTTTCTACCAAAGCATTTTTATCATCAATTAGCATCCAAAAAAGGGTCATCAACTATACATTCTCAATCAATAGTTTCTCCCGGTGAAGGCGTGCCTTCTTCATTTGAGGAGCAAGTTCCCTTTCCTTGAAAAATATTAATTTTGATGAACTTATTGTTCTTGTACTTCCTAGACAACTCGATGTAGTCCTTATATTGCCTATCCAACTCCCTATTTAGTCGACCTATAACCATTTGTTTCTTTTCTAACATAACTTCATAAATTTTAGTTTTCTCCCTAACAATAATGGTTGATGTATTAACTAAGAATTAGTCAATAAATCAAAGCATTTGAATAAAGTGATCCATACATGAAAGTGATATTTAAGATGAAGGATTTTTTTCTTTTCCTTTGGATTTATGACTTGGAGGAGCACTGTCCATTTTAGGAAAATTCTTCCTTGGAGAGTCAGGAATATTAGCAGCTTTTGCATCCTGGACTGTTGAGTCTAGGTTAGCATCACTAGATTCATCCTTATCATTTGACTATCTAGCAAGGCCCTTTCCATCACCTCCACCGTTACCATCATCATTGTCGTTATCATCATTATCATCATTGCCATGGTCATCATTGCTCTTATGCTTATAACCATCTTCCTCTTCATCACCAGAATCAGTCTTTTCATCCGTTGGAGGATCATAAAAAGCCAATAGCTTCTTAGCATCGATCTCTTCCCCTTCCTCAGTGGGTCTCTCTCTTACTGTTTGAGTTAGAATTTCTTCGAATTTCTTTATATAATTTTTATTCCTAGTTGGATACAGAGAATGAAAGTCAAAATTTGGACATTTATCGGCGTTGTCCACATATGTTATTAATAGCGCTTTTTTATAAGAACTCTCGATAATGGTATTGACGGTGGTGTCAAGGAAGTCAGATACTTTCTACTTTGCATCTTTGATTACATTAGTTTACTTGTTCAAAAGAGTTATTTTATTTCGCAACTTATTCTTAAGAAACTCATTCTCTTCCACAAGCTTGGTCGCTTCATACCGACCTCCTCAAGAGCTATCTCTAAGGCTTTTACTTTATCATCTAAGATTTACTTGTCATTTCTCTCTTTAGTAAGTACAGTTTCTACTTCCTTGGGTAAAATAGTTAGTTTTCCTTTTCCATTATAGCCTCATTCCTCACCATTGAGATATAAATTATACGATTATAAAGTGAAGAATTTTGTTCCTTAAGATTGGATATTTCACTAGAAGATCAGGCAGCATCCTCTTAATACTAAAATATATGTTTAACAGCCCGGAATGAGTAACAAAACGTGAATTAGTATGTCCTATGTGAAAGATTGAGAACTTGAAATAGGTAAAAATGGAAAAAGTACGTAATCACAGGAATTGCTTAAAAATAGCAAATCGAAGATCTTGAGTATAATGGGAAGGCTATGGAGGCTAATGGGTAGCGAAAGACGGAGACTAAACAACCAGTTGAAGAAGATCGCCAAACTTACTGATAAGAGTTAAAGATTGAGATTTGGAAGGGAGTGGATCTTCCAAAGAGATATACAATCCAAGCTCCTTATAATGATGGTTTAGAGCCTTAGGAGTACCCGAAAAGTAATATGAAGGATTGGGTATTTAAACTGCCTCTCTTCGGTTGTTTGATGAGTTCTTTCTACAGAATGACCAAGATTTAAGGCTCCAAGGCTTGGGTCGATGTCAAAGAATGGCTCTTCCTCCACAGTAACAAATGTATGTGGGTCCCCGACTCTAGGCTCCTTGATAGAAGTGATAGCAGCTGTAGAACCATTGCTTAGTTTCCTTTTTTATATATTTGAATGAACTAGCAACGACATCCTTAAGAGACTGGGATTCAGGGGCTAGAACTGGGGCAGAACTGCCATCTGCACTCATTTTATCTTCATAGGCATCACTTAAGGGCTCCTTCTTCGTAGGAATAACTACTAAGGCGGATGAAAGGTAATCAGAAAAATAAGATTATGAAACAATATTACATGTGATTTCATATGAAATGTAAAGATATTTTACCATGCGCCTCAGGCTAAACTGGAGAATTGAAGCAAAGGATTGTGATTTTCCCATTACCTGTGACTGTTTTCCCCGAGCATTGTATTTAACCATTAGAGGCTCTTTTAAAATTTTTTGGTAATATGAAATGATAGATTTTTGAAGGAGCTTTGATGGTGTCAATAGTTTGAGCGTGTTTCCCATATTTCCTGCTCCTTGAATTAGGGATTGCATAGTTTGTTGGTCATCAGGACCTAGCTTTTGGAGGCACGATTTGGAAGGAAAAACCTATTAATAAGGGAAAATAGATAAACATGAGTAACTAGAAATGGGAGGCTTACTAGCAACAAAGAATGTCCCTCTAACGTTAGAATAGCACTTGATGAAAAAGAATTGTGTTTCCCACTCTATCGTCTTGTTGACACTCTCAAAGATAATGCTTTTTGGATGAGGATGGACATTTTATAGTTGATGATGTTGTTTCTCACCAATCTTGGTTGGACCACCATTGAATGAAGAACCTTAGCATTAAGAGAAAGGAGCACTACCTCCCAAGCCAAGACTTCCAAGTAGTTCAAATATGTTAAGAGTTTGGAGAAAATTGGATGGGTGTGATTTTCAAGTGTTCCAAGTATCTTAGAAGGAAGCGAGGAAAAGGAAGGTAGCTTGAGTGCCAGATATGGATCGAGGTAAAAGAAAATTATCTTTCCGATGGATTGAAAAAATATTATCTACGAGATCCACGGGAATGGCTATAGCCTCAGTAATTCCAAACTGCTCAAGGATGGAGCTCACTTCTTCCTGGGTCTCAATATATTATGGATTTAAAATATTATCTCCTCTCTTCCTAGCTGAGGGAGAAGGTTTGGGCCCTTTGCTAGAATTCTTTACAAACTTCTTGATAGGCTGTTGACCTTCCATCAGCCTGCTAGGTGATATTACTCTAAAATTTAAGAAATGATAATGTTCATATGATGTAGATTAATCATCATATGCTAAGTAAAAAAATTACGATTTGAACGGTTTATCTGCTATCTAATAATGACATTAAGATGCTTAGAATATATGTTAGTCGTAAGTTAATAACCCTTTGAAGACATATGTCGAGTTTATTAAAATACTTAAACTCTGACATTAGTAAAGGGATTCTATGGAAAAATTATGCACAAATCAACTAAGAGTGAATATGCAACGTCAATAAATCTGTTTCGACAACTATATTAATGATGAATGTCACAATTATAAGGCAATAGAGAATAGCGGAACTATAAATGAAGCTTAATTTACAGTATCAACAAAGGCCACAACATTGTGGCAACTTATGGTAAGGCTGTCTGTATCAAATCATAACTTAAACGACGAACTAAATGGCATCGTTTATTGATGTGGCATCTAATTGGTATATACTTTTCCTTAAAAATAGAAGGTTGTCGCACTTCATTTTGGTCGCTAACGATATGGGAGTTTTTCACTATTAATTTGATATGTTAATAAAGAATTTTATTGGCGTTTAATGTTACAATGCTTATATTATAAAGCACTAATAAGTACCACCACTATGACCAATGATAAAGTTACAAGGTTGTCAACAGTAATGAATGGTGACAGTATCGTCTGGAACATATTAATTATTCAAACAACTTGTAATAAGTTAAAATGGAAATGTCGCAAGTGATGACATCATGAAAATTCAATTTATGTTATTAAGGGAAAATACCAAAAAAGTAACAAACAATGGGAATGTCAGTGTCAACTATAACCCCATAAATTTTTGTCATGTTTGCGTAAAAAATGGCCACAAACACCCAATACCGTGAAAGCACCAGTGTATGAATATAAGTCAGCGATATTCAAACACAAATCACAGATCTCAGCAAATAACTCAAATACGTTTGCACAAAAGATGGGCAAAAAACTCCAAGTCGTATGATTTAGTTGATTTTATGTTGTTCGTAGTGATTTAGGTGGTTTATGCAAATGCGTAAAAAGCAGGGACTAAACTGTAAAAGACACACAGATTTATAGTGGTTCGGCCAGAATATGCCTACGTCCACTTTATATGTTATTCTCCTTTTCCGATCCGATTACAAGTACAAAGCTTGTAGTACAAGTGTATGAAAGTTGTTTGAAAGTTCCTTCCCGGTTTGAGCTCTCAAACTTCTCCCTCATTGTTGTACCCCTGCCCCTCTATTTATAGAGTGAGGCTGGGGGCAGGGGTCTTGGATGCATATAGCTGCTGGTGGGCCTGGGCTGCTGCAATCTGGCCTGGCACATCTGGTTCGGCATGGTCTTGGACCGGTGGTAGGTGGTGGGTGAGTTGGTTGGGCTAGGCACTAGAGTTGTTTGGTTCGGAGGAGTGCCGGTCCGGTGATGGATATGGTGGACCGGCAGTGGGTGGACCGGTAGTAGGAGAGAGTGGTTGGTCGGTCCGGTGAGGCTCTGGACCGGTGGAGGCTGGCTTTGGTTCGGTAGGAGGGGAAGTGGAGTTGGTTCGGTAGTGAGAGGGGAATGCCGAATGACCTTCACTTGGGAGTGCCGAATGACCTTCACTTGGGAGTGCCGAATGACCTTCACTTGGGAGTGCCGAATGACCTTCACTTGGGAGTGCCGAATGGACTAAGGGAAGGCCGGATGTGATTTTACATTACACTACGGAATGTAACTTTAAACCCTTGATACCGAATGGAGTTTTATCCTTGAACCATGAGTGAAATCCCGACCTCCATCATTCCTTGTCGATATTCCGGTTTTGACCAAAAAATGGGATAACACTTTGCCCCCCAAAACATGCCTTGTGATAACAAGGCGTGTTTTGAATAGTTCCGAATCCAATATCCAAAGTTCATAGCCACATTGCCAGAGTAGATCATCCTTGACTGCTCCGAGTCGATATCCAGTTCCAAATCCAACAACCAAAGCTTGAGCCAATTCCATGTCCATCCGAACTCGACAACCGAGTCCCAAACCATCCTTATCCAATAGCCAACAACCGAATCCAGGACCTCTTTGGGTCGATGTCCAAATTTATAACCTCTCCGGGCTCTTGCCAAGCGCAATCCACACTTGACGGTCGTGATCCAGTGTCCCTGGGCGTTGAGCTAACCTCTCCGGGTTCTTGCCAAGCGTAGTCCACACTTGACGACCTTGGCCCAGTGTCCCTGGGCGCTGTATAATGCCATGGCTTAAGTCCTAAGCCGAATCCTGGTCTCTCCGGACCCTTGCCGAGCACAGTCCATACTCGACGACCTGAAAATAACAATTGATAATATAGGGCCTAAGTCCTAGGCCGAATCCTGGTCACTCCGGACCCTTGCCGAGCATAGTCCATACTCGACGACCTGAAAATAACAATTGATAATATAGGGCCTAAGTCCTAGGCCGAATCCTGGTCACTCCGGACCCTTGCCGAGCATAGTCCATACTCGACGACCTGAATGAGTCAATTTACCACGTTCGGGCAAAGAGACTCACCCCTTGCCAGGCATAATCCATACCCGACGACCGTTTATCAAAAATCAGATAAAAATCTAATCAAGATCCAATCCAAAATCCGAATACAGAATCCAAAATCAAAATCCAAATCCAAAACCAGAAAACCAAAAATCCAAATCGGCATCCAAAACCGAAAACAATCATCAAAGGAAAATCCAAATCGAAAAGCAGGAAAAAACTAGGAGCTCAATCCAAGCTCCAAAACCGAAAACCAAAAAGGAAAGCAGTGTCCAATCCAAAAGCAAAAGTTAAGTTTCACAAACTATAGCATTGCAGTTTATTGTCATTCAGAGCATGCCTAGGGGCTATCTCCGTCCCCATACATGTGTAAATGACTTGGTTGCTTGCCAATAGTTTGCTACTTATTTCATATTAACCTGGTCAAGGGACGATCAACCGACCATCATTCCTGGGCCTCCCACCATCGTAGCTTGAGGTAGGCGGCGGTTGCTCCTGCCTCGCCGTTGCATTCCGCGGTCCAACATATTGCGGCAGTTGTCCATTCCTTACATGTTCCTCAATTATGTCCTTTAAGTGCCTGCAGCTGTTGGTGTCGTGTCCATCCAAATCATGAAAGAGACAGTGCCTTCCTGATGTCCTTTCCCGTTCTGTTGGTTCTCTCCTAGCCGGCCTCCGGTAGTGAAGGCGATTTCGAGTATTCAGGTATATCCGCTCCAGTGTCTCGTTCAATCCTGTGTATGTGGAAAACTTTGGATCCTTCCATTGCTTCCTAGCATTTCCAGAATCACTGTCCAACTTCCTTTTTCCTTTGTTTTTATCCGAACCATTGCTGGATGGTCCTCCCCCCTCAACCGCGTTAACCTTTTTCAGCTTTAAATCCGTACTCGCATCTTCTTGTCGAAGGAACCTTTCTGCCTCATGAAAAAATTCGTCGAGATTCCGTGGGGGATCTCGTATCAGAGATACCTTGAAATCCGAGTTCTCCCTGACTCCTGATACTGCTGCCATTAAAACCATCGATGGATCGGGCCGATCCACCGAAGCAACTGCGGCACTGAATCGAGTTAGAAAAGCTCTAAGCGATTCATCCATCCTTTGCCTTACCGACGTCAATGTCATCACATTCTTCGGTCTCTTGACATGAACCCGAAACTGTCCCAAAAACCTTTCCACCAATTCCCTCCAAGTCCTGATAGATCCTTCTTCCAGCTGCCTGAACCACATTGCAGCTAAGTCCGTCAAGTACAAAGGGAAGCATCGGGCCATCACCTCCTCCGATGCCCCCAGCACCTCCATGTGTCTGGTGTATCTCATCAAGTGATCCGTAGGGTCTTCCTTGCCATTGTATGCCTCCACGCTAGGTAGCTTGAACTTAGGTGGATTCTGAGCCATCCTTATTTCCCGGGTGAACGGACTCCTGTTTACTCCTTCCAAGTCTCCGTTGGTCAAACCACCTCGCACAGTCTTCCTGATTATATCTACCAATCCACCGTTATCTGTCGGGGGTTGCCCCCGAGGGAACTCCGGTACATACTCTTCGTGTGGCTCGTTAGCAGCAACGTTGGTTCTAGCCTGTTGAACTCCTTCCAAAGGTTCTCCTGTGTTGAATCCTGTGGGCCTGCCCCCAAGCCCTTGTTGATTTCCGCCTGGCTCCGTATCCTGTCCTTCATTGGGTTCCATAACCCTAGCTTCTTGTCCTGCATCCACAGCCGTTGTAGCTGTTCCTAGGTTCTGCATCCCTGCAACTCTCATTTGCTCCAAGAAAGTTTGCATCATTTCCTGTTGACTTTTCAGCAACCTCTCTTGCAGTGAATTTGTTATGGCTTCCATTTCATCCCGGGTTATATAGATCGAAGCCGGTCCTTCCTCACCTCCGGAGGATGCTTGTTGACTTCCTCCTTGTTGGCTTCTCTCAGCCCTTAGCCTTCTACTGTTTTGCCTAGTCATTGTCTTCCAAATCCAAACTTCTATCCGATGTAGTGGGAGCTGGTCCTTCTCAGTGAAAGCACCAAAATGTTTGCGTAAAAAATGGCCACAAACACCCAATACCGTGAAAGCACCAGTGTATGAATATAAGTCAGCGATATTCAAACACAAATCACAGATCTCAGCAAATAACTCAAATACGTTTGCACAAAAGATGGGCAAAAAACTCCAAGTCGTATGATTTAGTTGATTTTATGTTGTTCGTAGTGATTTAGGTGGTTTATGCAAATGCGTAAAAAGCAGGGACTAAACTGTAAAAGACACACAGATTTATAGTGGTTCGGCCAGAATATGCCTACGTCCACTTTATATGTTATTCTCCTTTTCCGATCCGATTACAAGTACAAAGCTTGTAGTACAAGTGTATGAAAGTTGTTTGAAAGTTCCTTCCCGGTTTGAGCTCTCAAACTTCTCCCTCATTGTTGTACCCCTGCCCCTCTATTTATAGAGTGAGGCTGGGGGCAGGGGTCTTGGATGCATATAGCTGCTGGTGGGCCTGGGCTGCTGCAATCTGGCCTGGCACATCTGGTTCGGCATGGTCTTGGACCGGTGGTAGGTGGTGGGTGAGTTGGTTGGGCTAGGCACTAGAGTTGTTTGGTTCGGAGGAGTGCCGGTCCGGTGATGGATATGGTGGACCGGCAGTGGGTGGACCGGTAGTAGGAGAGAGTGGTTGGTCGGTCCGGTGAGGCTCTGGACCGGTGGAGGCTGGCTTTGGTTCGGTAGGAGGGGAAGTGGAGTTGGTTCGGTAGTGAGAGGGGAATGCCGAATGACCTTCACTTGGGAGTGCCGAATGACCTTCACTTGGGAGTGCCGAATGACCTTCACTTGGGAGTGCCGAATGACCTTCACTTGGGAGTGCCGAATGGACTAAGGGAAGGCCGGATGTGATTTTACATTACACTACGGAATGTAACTTTAAACCCTTGATACCGAATGGAGTTTTATCCTTGAACCATGAGTGAAATCCCGACCTCCATCATTCCTTGTCGATATTCCGGTTTTGACCAAAAAATGGGATAACATGTCAAAAATAAGCAACATCGTTTATAATCGATATCGAAATTATGTAATGCTGCATATATTTGGAATAAGCTTTCTAATACCGTAAGGGGATGTCGCACCTCATCTTAATCATTAACAATATAAGAACGCGATAGCATAATTGTCAAACTATCAGGATAAAAAGTGAATATAAAATCTTATTAACATTGAATATCATACCAACGTTGGAAATCATCATTGTTGACATAAATCAAAAAGGGATAAATTGGTGTCGATCATTATAATAATAATACTATGAGTGATTCGTATTAATATAGTGAATTAGTATAGGGTTTTTGGTCTAATGAATCATCTTCTTTATCTGTAAACCTAGGGTATACCGTTTCTTATACTGATGTCGGTTGATATTCAACCCTTCCATACAACCGAAGGATATACTGCTAAGTTGGTCCAAATTGGTTATCACTCTAATTAATAAGTATCAAATCTTCATGACTAAAACCCAATGTCAATCTAAAATTGGGAAAATCCAAATTCCGGTACCAAGTTGTCTAAACTGGTTGGATGAATAGATCAATACAATACCATACCTGAATGATTCGATTGTTTGAAGAATTAGGAAATTTCTGAGTTATTTTAAGAATTGTAACTTCCTGCTCGAGCTTTTGATTGCAGGTAAGAAGAAGTATAGAACGGAGCTCGACGATTTATAGGAAGAAAAGAAGATACCGGACTATCGTCGATCTAATTTAAATGGATAGGTAGATCTATTTGGAATACCAATAGGCGGTAAAATCGATGGCGAAATATTGAATTGAAAATTCAATGGTTCCTCTATAAGGGTGAAAATTTATCACTATTCTTGATCTCGAAGGTGGGCGACGCAAAGAGCTAAGAATATCGCACATCATCATACCACTTATTGATGATTTTGATTTTCATTAATATTGCCTCTTTAATATAGCTGTTGATTAATACTGGCATTAGTCGATGGCCCATCTCCTTAAAGAAACGATAATGTCGAACCTCATCAAGGTATCTCCCCACGTATGGAGTTAAATTTGCTACTCTTCGACGTCGCCACTCAACCAGCACCACATATCAACAAAGCCAAGAATGATAACACTATTTATCAATGTCGCCTCTAATCAATGTCAATCTTTATTGGTACCACTATTTTATGCCTCTACTCTCCTGTATTTTTTGGTATTGCACTTCATCAATTATTGAATGATGAAACATGATGATATTGAAAATCATGGTTGCCAAGTTATACTGAATGAAGCCGCCTCCTATCAACATTGCTTATCGTTGATGCCACCTGAAATCATTGCTGTTATGTGATAATGTCACACCCAATGATCAAAGCCGCTATTCTATAATATTAACGATGAACGTCGTCAGTACCTACAGAAGATACACATACGATGTTGATGGTGAACGCCATCAATATCCACACAGGGACCATCTACACCACTCTTTATCGATGTTGATTCATACTCGCCTTGATTCAGGCTGATGTCGCCACCTACTAACTAAAGGTGTTGATCATCGTAATAGAAGTAAACAATGTCGTAGGTCCTTGGCACCATGTATCTTCATCCACAAAACAAAGCCAAAGCTTCCCCCTACATTCAAGGGCGACGAAAGTTACTATGTATCGTTGACGACGTCGATGCCTATGAATGTTGACATCAAACTACGAAGCCTCTATAAATATGGAACTAGGGGCTCTTTGGAAAGGGAATCATTCTGATCTCTCTTCTTACATTTTAAACTTTGTAAGCCATAAATTGATTTGGGGATTTTTGCCGATTGTAGCACTATAGCTTTATACACATAAGGAATATAATATCAAACTATTGCATAGCATATTTGACAAATTAACTCTTGAATTGTGACTTGCATATTAACTTGGATCATTCATAACATTCGATAGGACTTTGATTACTATGCATGGAATTATTATGGGCTTGACATCAAGCATATTTCATCCTAGCGACCTTCCCTAGGATTTCTTACTCGTTTCTAAACTATGTCCACTTTTCCTACACTTTTGGGGTTAGTGAGGAAATTTGTTAACAAATAAAATCTTTGGCTTATTGCATATTTTGAAAGTTGTTTAATTTTTTTACTAATTACTACAACTAGATGTAATGACGCATCATTTTGACCCTAAAAGTTGACAATAATACATTCATGATATTCGCGTGCCGAACATCCAAGTGCCAAAAAAATAGAAGGTTGGGGAGAGAGAATGAAGGGATAGAAGAAAAAACACACACCATGATGAGTAATATATAATATACAAATGATCTTTGTAAAAGAAAACTGTAATATACATATATAAGTTAGAGTAATTTATCCTATCATCAACCTAAATAGTTATAACAACACATCCTCACAAATGCCGTTTATTACAAAACAACAAATGCAGTGAAAATAAAAATAAAATAAGTGAATGCGTCTTGGAGGCAACTAGCTCGTCTTATGAAGCTTCAATGCATCCATAACTAAATGTGGAAATATGCTTGGGCTGACTCCGGGCATTATAAGAACAACTTGATCAGTCTCGTAAACCAGCTTGAGAAACACACATCATATGGATTTTAATGTTACAAAACCTTTCAAAAATAAAGGTATCTCGTAAGACCACACACCAATAAAATTGTACATGTTTCCTTGTGATAACCAAACCATATTATAAGAAATCTTGTGGTATTATAATAATGTTTAGCATTTAAAATAAATGATAATATCAAACTTAAGTAACCTCTAAACCTCTTTAACTAATCCTTACATTAATTAAAACCACTTTGTAAATTCTTACATTAAAATAATTTTGCAAAGATATATTCACAAACCATCTCTACTCTTTTCAATACTTGAAAATATTTATATACTTATCCCGATGATATAAGTACTTCCACAAAACACTACATTTTCAATATATAGAAAATGTACCAATATACTTATTTCAACAGTATAAGTATATTCACAAATCTTAAGAAATATTTCATATCCAAAACCACACTTAGTTGGGTTAAAACAAGTGTCATTTGAAACATTGATAGCAATAACCCAAATCACTTTTGGTTTAAGTAAATGGATCATATAGAAATTAGATCCAATATATTTATCACCACTTTCCTATTTCAAACAATACTATCCCTCGATTAACAATGAAATCGAACAAGTTAGAAAACTACCTTTGCATTGACATAGATTCTTAATTCTTAAGAAGAGACGGGTTTCCATGCCTTGGAATTTTATGTTAAATATGAAAAGAATATTTTCCATACCACCATATTTTAAAATGATCATTTATAGAAATCAAACCTCGTTTCCTTTTATAAATTCCTTTTTTTTAATAAATATCCTTATAAAAATCGTTTTATAAATATGTTTTGTATCTACAAAACTCATTTTACAAATCTCTTTTATATTTACAAATCTCCTTTCCATTTATAAAACCCTTTTCCATTTACAATCCTGTGTAAATCTCCTTTAAGAAATCCTTTTATAAATCCTAAACTTATTTTTATATATCTTATATACTTAATACAATCTTTTTTTGAAGATAGGACTAAATACTTTCCATTAACACATATTACCATAAATTCACATGTGATTTCTTACTCCAATTTACCAAAATGATCTCATTTCACTTTTATGAAATAACATTTAAAAATATATTCTTTTATTTGAAAACAACATTTACAAATCTATCTTTTTATACAAAATTTTCTATAAAATGTTTTGCAAATATTTATTCCAAGATATTTCTATCTTCTTTCAAAACAGAATCACTTTATTATAAAAGATAAATTCCCCTTTTCCTTTAAATAAATATCCATTATTATATTAACTTTTTCACATAATAAATACTTTTAGAACATTTTGGTATATATTAAATTAAAATGGATGGAGCAAAATAGATAAATTAGATTATCCCTTCAAAAGACAAAAGTTTTAGGATTGAGTGCTTCAATTTTTTTTGAAGTTTTTGGAAAAAATGGTGAAGAGCAAACCAAAGTTTTAAATATGTAGTAGATAAGAATTAGTGCCTAGCTAAGATGGGGTAAAGGATAAGGCTATAAAGAACAAAATAATGGTTACTCATGGAATAATAATAAGGAACCCCTATACGGTATAAAGAATAATGGTAAGGACCTATGAATATTTTGTTTGACATGAATGCAAGATTCGAGAATACCATCAAAGAATTTGGATTAAAAGAAGATCGTAATTGAGGATTATGAGGTGGTAAACACTCACGGATGATATTGGTAAACTCAAAGTTAAGATATGAGGATTTCGGAAGGATGGTATGTTAGTGAGGCTTATTCAAGTTAGAGGTAATAGAGCCACAACATTGTTAGTGTTAGTTGTAGTTGAGGAATAGCTTCCAGCAGTTGTCTTTATTAAAGGTAAAACCGCATAAAATATTGTAGGAAATGTTCCTTTTATTTTGTTTTCAAGGTGGACTACAATATTTTGGCAAAAGAAGAAGATAAGGAAATTTAAGAAATGATAGTCAACTAATGCATAAGATAAGAAAAATAGTGGAGACTGGAAGTTAAGAAATAAATTTATTTATTTTCCTAACTACTAAAATAGAAATGAAATAATATTTTGAGTAAACTTCAAGAAGCGGAGGATAGGGAAAGGATGTTGAGTAGCCATGGGTCAAGGTACACTTCAAAGGCTGGATTATTAATTGAACTTGGTCGTTGGTTTTTATTGTAAATAAAAAAAAGTTTCTAAAACTTAAAAATTAACGTGTAAAGTAAGGGGAGTCCATTATAGACATTGGACTGTTGACTAGACCCTAATTTCATGAGATATGGAGAAACATATTTTTAAAAATCCATATGCACATTTTGAAAAATAAAAATATCCTTGCAAATTGTTTTGACAAAATTTTTGAAATTTAAAATTTTATGGATATTTTTAGAAGGTAATATAAAAATATTTTTGAATTAAAAAAGAAGGAATTTTCAAATTTTTAAATGCCACATATTTAAGATTGAGGAATAGTTTACAGATTGGTTAGTATGGATTTTACTGTGCAGCAGAAGTGCCAATAGCATAAAATACAGTTAGGAATAAGGAAGAAAGATATTATAGCTAGGGAATTAGTTTCTCCAAATCTTGTTAGTAACCAAAAGTTAATTTTTTTAAATAAACCCTATTTTAAATTTTTAAAAAGAAATTGATTTATACAAACCCTACATGGAAAATTTTGAAAAGGATTGAGGGCAAAAGAGAAGGTCCTACGATACAGTGAGAAAAGGGTATATAAGTATGGATGGAAATATAGAATTTTCCATGTATAACCTTTTCTTGCATATGAAATATGTTTAGAAAATTGGATTTTTCTAAATTTGGATGTTAGCAATGGTGTGCTAAGATTTTGGATGGTAGAAATCGGATGCAAAATTGGTTGAACTATGCATCTATCCATAGAAGTGTGGGAAAACTTGGATGTGAAAGCGGGTTTTTGGTTTTCAAAAGCTTCATGCATATAAACTCCCAGTATATTTAGGATATTTGCACCATATTTTGAAATTATTTTAAAATAATGCATTCATACAGGATGCATCGATTTAGAATTATTCATTATGCATATCATATATGTTATGATACATCATGCACTTATACACGATTGATTGCAAAGTTGTTGTACACTAATAAAAAGAAAGAGATACACAAAACAGAGATAAATACCATGTTTTGTACCGTCTATTTCATGAAAATTAAAAAATAAATTCCTCGTAATTATAAACATCCCCTCTTTATGATAAGACATGGAAATTAATCGTATTAACACTCGTTGAGTAGAAGCTTAGTTCCAATATATTAAAATGTAGTAAATCCCATAAATTGAACATTAAGATACGATGGGGAATAAAAGTACCAATAACATGGAAGTAATGAAAAAGGAAAATATAGGAAATAAGCTAGAAGAAGAAATAGAGAATAAAATGGGAATAGAAATTAAATTTGGAACTAACGAAAAGAAAAGGTGGAATAATATTAAGAATTTGATAAAAGAAGAGGTAAAAGAATCTCAAGAAGAAAAGTTAAACGCATAATTAAAATGAAGACCTAAGGTCAACTATAAGAGCTATAAAGGCAATGACGAAAAAGTAAGAAGAATTAATGTATACATATATGTATATGAGATATGTATATAACTAGCCTCAAATATATGTTTATCATGGGTGTGGATATTTAAAATTTAATGTACAAATTATAAGAAGAAACTGATTTAATGGTCATTAGAGTAGGTTGGCATGCAAGGGACAGTAGGGTTATACAGTGGTGATACTAAATAGCTACCAGAAGTGTGTAAAATGAGACCGATATACGACATGTTTAACCATAGGACCCATGGAGAGTATATACTTGCGTATAGGTAGGGGTACCCTTAGGATAGAATTGTCTGCTTTAAATTTATTTAGAGGAGGGTATTGCCTTGATTGCAATAGGCAATCTAAATGGATAATGAGTGGAACCAGGCACTATGCAGTGTGTGATGGTACCAATTTTTAAGAGGTAGGGATTCATAGGGGGCCAACATCAATAGTCCCAGGCAGTTATCGGGAAGGACAAGGTTACATCTAGAGGGTCTTCTTCTATAGCCTACCAGAGTTGACCATGCTGGGTCATGCATCGTCATAGTTGTTTGCTAGTTTTTTTGATAGAGCAAGGCTTGATAACCTATAAAGAGATTCCTTCAAACCATGGTCAGTGTACTATGTGGAGCTAAATCCACCATAGGAACCAAATAACGTAGATAATTCCCCAAGAGAATATGTCAAAATGTATGAAAAGCCAATGCAAAGAGGACGGTGAAATGTATGAAAAGTCGTTAGTGCGGCACAATAGGAATTTCATGAGATATATGGTATCATCATGATACAATGAGGCAATTGATCCGGATGAGGTGCTAAATGAGAAATTCTAAGGAGGATAATATGTGGGTCCACTAGGGGACTATGGGATATATGTATATATTATATTGATAGTTATGAATGTAAGGAATGTAGATGGGGATAGTTCGTACGTGGATATGGAGCTAAGACGATTCATAAAATGTTAACATACATAACATGAGATAGTGAACAATCGGCATAAGCTAGTGTTATGTATAAGATGTATAATTTACCAGTCACTATAATGTTGTTTGACCCCTTCCTCATTAATAACCCATAGGATAATTAGAAGGGCGGGTATTGGTGCTTAGCGCGTTCAGTGCTGACAAGGACATTTGAATTTGGGAAGTGTCAAATCTTGGTCAGTACTTATATGATATATTATATTTTAATTACCTTATTGTAATTTATTTTAATAGAGCTTTGATATGCATTCTTTTGTTTTATTTGTGGGATACCAAATCAACGATCCGTGTTTTAGTGGACTTGGGTATTCGGTTTAGCGAAAATTAAGATCCACTGGGGTGTGGATTGTTACAAAAGTTAAATGAATTTCTTTCATTTTTAATTTATTCTCAAGGTTTGTTTGCCATAATTTTATTTTCAATAAAACTTTATAAATAATTTTTAAAGCTTCACATATCTCAATTTAGATAAATTTCTTTTTCAACAATTAAGTTTCGTACTTTTGTATTTCACCATTACCATAATTTCCTAATAGGGTATTCATTTATACCATTCTTATTTAAGCACCATTAAATTTTCCTTATTAATGTGGCTATTCTTCTAATTGAATGTTACTGAATTATAAAAAGGGTTTCTTATTGTATATTTTCCAAAATTTATTTACAAAATTACCTTATGTCTTTTATAACACGATTACTTTTCATTTCACCCTCCTTCAAATTATATGTAGTTTTAACATTTTTTTAGAACACAATATGCCTTTCATAACTAATCAAAAGCATTACATACAATTTATTTAAGCATATATCCAATGAGTGAAGTGGAGCCTTGGCGTAGCGGTTAGGTCACTCGCATGGTGATCTTGGAGTCCAGAAATAGCCTCTTCGCAATGCGAGAGAAAGGCTACATACATTATCGATATCCCTAGAGCCCGCTATCGTGCGGGAGCCTCGTGCACTGGATTCCACCTTTTTTATATATATTATATATGAGTGAACATGCTCCATATTTACATATATCAAATAATAAAATGACATTACTTTTCCATCCAGTTATTAGCGAATTATTTTGTCAATTGGCTGCAATGTAATTGTGCAATCAACTTCGCCTCTCCATTGACCTCGACAACTGCTAATACCTGATAGTTACACATGTCATCTAAAATGTTAATACATATAAGGCCTCTTTAGGGTTTTCTTTATAATCACTTTTAAGCATAAAATTTTTAAGATAATATTTATACTTATATGCAAGTATTTCTACAATAGAATTTTTTTTGCTCAATTCATTTACTAAAATATCTTTCTAGATAAGATTCTACTGTCCCAAATAGTGTTATTCAATTCCAAAGCAATCATTTAGGGTTATTATGAAAGCCACATATAATATTTTCAAAACATCACTTCATTTATAAGTAATATCTATTTTAAAAGTTATATTATTATATTTTTCCTCGTTAAATATTATTCATAATACTTTAAGATATAGTAACTCAAAGTACCATGTTGAACTGCCATATTGTAGTGATTAGGAATCTTTATCGAGAATACTAGTCAGACAATTCAACCAGAATTCTTCAAGCACTTAATAAGCAATTTAAGATAAAAATATATTTTCAAAAGCTTCTTTAAACATGATATCTTTGAATTTTTCAACAATCTTGCCTTTGCAAAATATTAACTTACTTGTACTAAACATGATCAAATACAAAATAAACCCTTTTATTAAAGAGATTTTTACCTTAAATAGGTGCTTTCTTTTATTAAATTACTTTCAATAAGTCCTTGTATTTTAAATGAAAGGAAATTCACTACTAGCTATTCGCTAATACCCACAATCATCCATGCATAAACCAAGCAACCATCAGAATAAATTCATCTTAGTATTCAATTAATTATATATATGGATTAACATTTTTTTTAAACAAAACCAAAATTCCAATATTCCTTGCGGTAGCTACACCACCGAAGGCAACGCAAGTTCCTTTTAGAATCAAGTAGATTTCAAATTCTCAAGTGATGAATCCTACTCAATATAATTTTTCAGTGATTAATAAATTTTTTTTAAAACAACCAGGTATCCATTGACCAATCAATCATATTTAACTAATTAATATGCTCAGCGGAAGGCATTCCATCTGCCTCCACTGCATAACTCTAATCACTAAGGGATTAGTACATAATACTTCGATTTGAAGCCATCTAAATTCTAATTCACACTATCATGACAATGATTTATATAATAATATAAATTTTTACAAATATGTTTCCCAACTACCTCTTATTATATATATATATATATATATATATATATATATTTTCTACTAATTAATAGGAAAAAGGTCTAAGTCTATCAAGGGATGGGACTATGTTTGTCTAGGCTAAGATTTTGTTCTTTATATTCTATGTTGTTTTAAATCAAGCTCTGATATCATGCTGTTAACCCCACCTCTAGACACATACTACTCAAGAATATTACAAGTAATATTGTCGAGTAATACGAAGAATGAGGTTGGTTAGGAGCGACTATTCATGTATATTACTTTAGGCTAACACTGCCATGCTTTTACCTTTTGAATCTGGGACAATAAATTTTGTATGACAAGTCTCGACACGAAGCAATATGCACATTGACTAATATAAATCAAAACAATATACAATGCATCTCAAAACATAGAATCATGGAGAATATAATACATCTTAATATCACGAAGTTCTCTAAGTAATATTTATACAACAAATGAGTCTCTACCTCAAATACTACTTAGAATACATGCCCATGTCTAACATAACCAACCTATTCACATAAATACTGTTGAATATGCGATTATATGATTTTTGTTTGATGATAACAAACATATATATATATATATATTCGTGTAAATGTATTTGCTAATGTACTATTTTATTTATTTCATAGATTAAATAAATATTTGCTGATTAAAAATAAATAACACAGAATTTGAATTCAAACAAAATTGTTTTATTCAAACAAATATTTATTACAATTTTGAATAGTACAAATTCGAGCTCTCACTATACATACACAATTTTGATTATAATATAAATTCAATTACATCACAATCTTTCATTTACAAATGTCCTCACTATGTATCGCTCATTCACACATAATTTATCTTGAACTTCATTCCGATATGAATCCAGCATCTGAGCAATTTGCAAAAATAAATATTGACGCAGTAAAATTGAAAAGGAAGTGTTTTTGCAGTATAAAACAAATATGAATTTTAAAAATAATATCTGCCTCAGTTATTTGGGTTGTTCGTCATTATTTAATTTTCAATTCATCATACACGAACCGTTTGTGACATATACAGTGTATCACTGTATATGCCACAAGGCCGTGCACACCGATATATACACTTGATAAATTTACAGGGACAGGTGAGCACAGGTCAAACCCAAAATACCGGATTCAACTCAAGTGCAACAAAATAATGTGACAACTTTCAGCACAAGGACAAATCCGAGCTATAAGCTGGATTCAACACAGGTGCAAGTTCATGAAAATGGTCAAGACAACTAAAACAAGCCTCGACCAAAAATCCAAAGCACAAATACTACAGGTCTGAAACCATAAGGGCAGTGACAACATACAATAATGACCAGGCAACAACCATTATGCAAACTGAACATCTACAATGACTAGAGACTACAAAGAAATAAAGGCCAGACAGATTCAAGATGCATTCATGTACAACAAAACTGGAAACAAAGGCAACTCAACTCAATTGTAAAGCACAACAGCTCGAATGACCAAGTGCACAAAGGCAGTGGTACAAAATACATGAAGACACAACATAATGAAGGTGAAAGCAAACAAAGATAAGGCAACACAGCAAGGCACAACAACAATGATCAAACTCAGTTCAAAATGATAGTATGCAGTTCCATAAGACCATCAAGCTAAAGCATGGCATGACCAAGTTGAGTCAGTACATGCTTGAATACACAATCAAGACCACATGATACTTCAAACTACAACAGACTCGACTAAAACCAAATGCAACCAGACTTCGAATCAAGCATGCGGACAATAGGTTTTAGTTCAATATGGTTGCAGCGAAAACTACAAGTACAAAGCATGCACATCAACCCACTACACAATGCAATACAAGCTTCAGCTAGAAAATCAGATGTCCAGATACGATCAAAGGCTATGACTTCAAGACCAGATACAACATGCACCAGTGAAGCAACAATGAACATATATATGTATGTATATAAATGATGCTTGACAAATTACAAACTGCACATAAAACAGCAGTTCAAATAAACAATGCAAGCTCAAATTGAAGCATGTACAAGTTGCAAAAATATGCAGATGGTCAAGCTATTATTCAACAAAGTGTAACATGTACACAATGACAACCAGAGCATAGCACAAAAATGGAACGAAGTCCAGAAATCAAAATAGCTTCAAATGGCCAAATTCGAACAAATTCACAAAGCAGCAGTTTCAAATCAATGTAACAGGTTGTTTTTAAAACAACATCAACCTAAAGCATGGCATGACCAAGTTGAGTCAGTAAACACTCGAATACACAAACAAGACCACATGATAATGCAAACTACAATAGACTCGACTAAAACCAAATGCAACCAGACTTCGAATCAAGCATGCAGACAACAGGGTTTAGTTCAATATGGTTGCAGCGAAAACTACAAGTACAAAGCATGCACATCAAACCACTACACAATGCAATACAAGCTTCAGCTGGAAAATCGGATGTCCATATATGATCAAAGGTTACGACTTCAAGACCAGATACAACATGCACCAGTGAAACAACAATGAAGCATATATATATGTATGTATATAAATGATGCTCGACAAATTACAAACTGCGCATAAAACAACAGTTCGAATAAACAACGCAAGCTCAAATCGAAGCATGTACAAGTTGCAGCAATATGCAGATGGTCAAGCTATTATTCAACACAGTGTAAGATGTACACAGTGACAACCAGAGCATAGCACAAAAGTGGAACGAAGTCCAGAAATCAAAATAGCTTCAAATGGCCAAATTCGAACAAATTCATGAAGCAGCAGTTTCAAATCAATGTAACAGGTTGTTTTTAAAACATCATCAAACATTATCATATAAGTGCAGTCAACTACAAAATCAAGTTTAAAAAGTCAAGGTCGATACACAAAATCATATGACCAAAGTCAAATGAAACCGTGGTGGCCACGGAACCGAGCAGTGTCGTGATAACTAAGCAATTAAGGAATCGAACCAAGTCACAGTTCAAAACCGCGTGAATTGAAAAAGTCAGAGAAATCATCAACATCCAAATGAAATCAAATGGCCAAAGAACAATGGTGAAATAATCAGATGAACGCAAACAAAGGAGATCGAATCCATATATAAACCAAATCATCATCGGCAGCAAAGGCATCGAGTTCAATCAAGCATAACAGAAAAGCAAAAAGGTATAAATTACATACTGAAGCCATCTCGAACTCGATCAAATTCGAAGCAGTCGAAGCAAAAAAAGGAAACCATCGATTGACAGAAAAGGAATGCCGAATCAAGTATTCAATCGAGCATTCAAAGGCACTTCTTCGAATTGCACGAAAACCCTAATTTTCGAAGGAAGAGGAACGAAAGTAAAACCACAGCCCATTATCATATAAAAGGAATGGGCCAAAGAATATAAAAGAAGGAAAAAGGGGCCGGCCTTTATTTTAATCTTTGGGTTTATAGTTACTAGTAAGGCTCTAGTTAAATTAGGGTTTATTTGATTTTAAATTGTTTTAAATTTGTATTTTCCTTTTTAAACCTTTGTAATTTCTAGTCGTGTGCTTAGGGGATAAACTACGTGGCGTAGTTTGAGAATTCGCAACTCAGTGGATGAGTTGTGGCAGGGTTTCGAGCGTAAATTTAGGTTAGTCAGTAGCAGGTGTTGCGAGTTTACGTGTGTAAACGTGTGACTACTTAATTTCTAGTAGAAACCTTGGGGGCAGCACGTAGGCAGGGTTTTGCCAAAGGTGGGTAAATTCTATGCCGTCCTATTTCTGCATTTATTATTCTGCTATTATCTGTGGTGCTATAACTATGATTTATCTGTGTAGAAAAAAATTTATAAGCTTCCGCAATTAATTTTTATAATTATCAACATCACCCTATTCACCCCCCTCCAGGGTGAAATCGATCCTACAAGTGGTATCGGAGTTAGAAACAAAAGCCATTTTTGTTTTAAAAATTTGATTTTTTTCAAAAACCAATTTTTATTTTAAAAATTTGAAATTTTAAATTGGCTACTTTTGTTAAGGATCGTTCCAATATTATTCCTCCTATTTTTGATGGAACAGATTTTTTAAATTGGAATTTGAAAATGGAATTTTATCTAAAATCTGTTAATGTTAAGTGTTGGGGTATTATTGAAAATGGGTGTGATATAACAGATAAGAAAATTATCTCGATTAACCCTCTTGCTATGCATATATTATATTCTCATATTAATCAAGATAATTTTAATTTCATCTCTCATTATGAAAATGCACAGGAAATTTGGAATACTTTAGATGCAATATATGGTGCACAAGTCAACAACAATGAGAAATGCTCGACAACCAACTCAGTTAAAGAAATATGCTTAACAGGATTGGTAAAAGGAAGTTGTGATGAGGATGATGATAATGGAACAGCTGAGCTGACACTACTAATAAAGAGATTTAAAAAGTGGAGCCACAAATACGGAAATCCAGCTCCAAATCAACAATTGAAAAGCAGAATAATCAAAGCACTAGACAACTCAGAAGAACACAGGATCATTTGTCACAAGTGCAACAAACCCAGTGATATCAAGCCCAATTATCCCCAAATTCAACTCGATAAAGAAAAGAAATCAAAAAGAAGAATTTTTTGCAGCCACGTGGAATAAAAGCGATAGCAGTGACAGTGAGAAAGCTGATTTGTGCCTTCGAAGTGATATAACTGATAGCGATGATGATGAGCCAAGCGAGGTATCAAAACTTACTCACTCAGAATTACTTACATATTTCCATGAAGTAAATGGTTGTTTAGAACGACTTAGGGAAAATACGCTAAACTTGAGTCACAAAAAGATATTTTGATAGAATCAAATGAACAGCTTGACCAATTAGTTAAAAACTATCAAAGCAAGTGCCTTAAGTGTGATTACTGTCCAACATTCGAAGAAAAGATTAAAAAATTAGAAAACATAATTAAAACGCTTGAAAATGAAATTCTGATTTTGAAAGAAAGTGAAAATACAAGAAGAGAAAATTCTATTAAAAGGTGCACACAATTATTAAACGAAATTGAATCTCTCAAAACACAAGTCCAACAACTGTCAACGACTTTAGATAAATTTTGCAAAAGTGATTAATCGTTGAATATGCTCTTAGGGAAACAAATTGTTAATATAGTTAGACAAGGACTTGGATATAATCAATCTGAACCCGTCAAAAGAAAAATTAATCAAGTCAATCAATGTGCACAATTTGTAGAAAATTTGGACACAATCAAAATAATTGTTGGTATAGACCCAAACACGTAAAAACTATGCCAATTTGGGTTCCAAAAGGCATAAATATAAAATCTCTCAAAGTTAAACAAATCTGGATGCTAAAAGGAACATATATAAATAGTTTCGGGTCTCCACAAAATTATTTTTCAAAATATTCTGCCACTAACAACAATGGACCTATAAAAAAAAATAGGTCACAAAAACCTTTCATCGTGTAGGTGTGGTGGCATGCTAAGGAACAACAATAGTGTTACTTGGATTCTGGCTGTTCCAAGGACACAATGAGCGTCAAAGCAAAGTTCCTTAGCCTAGTACAAAGGTGACAGAATCACAATGGACAACAACGAAAAATATCGTAAAGGTAAAATAGGTAATGGTATATTTATTTGAACGATATATTCAATGTGATAATCTGCACCATAGTCTAAGTTAAATCGGCCAATAATAAGATGATGAAACAATGATGATTTTGATTTTGACTTATTCAAAATTGTTGGCCAATTATATTCTTATGCCAAGAACACTATAAAAATATGTAGTTGTTGAATTACTTCATATATATTAGTTTGGATTAATAATAGTGTTTTATTGGATGATAATACATTTGATTATAATACGGCTAACTCTATATTAACGGTTTTTTGATTATTAACACGGCTTCAATTCAAATTCAAGAGAATGTCATTTAAAATACTGTTAAAATTGAGTTTGAAATTTTTGGTGCACACTTCATGATCTGCTCAATCAAATTCAATTAGTAATAATTTGGAGTGAGAAAGAAATTTAGATGCAGATTACACTGGTAATCTAGTTGATAGAAAACTTACTAGTTGAACGTGATTTTTGTAGAATACATTTAGTAACTGCATCGTTTCTTTAAGAAAATATATGCATATTTTTCAATTCAAATAATTTTCAAATAGCAGAAATTTTTCTCATATAACCCCCTTGAGAAAATCCTTTTTGACCATATTTTCACATCAGTCATTTTGAAAAATTGATTTCATAATTATTTTTGAATTTGATTATAAATGACTATTTTGACTAATCTGACTCCCTAATAATTATCGAAAAGATAAATAGTGATTGGAAAAGTGACGAGTGTTGAATTTTATCATATATTATGACTCAAGACGGTATAATTAGTAAATTTCTTTAGAAATTTAAACAAGAGTTATAAAAAATTTTGTTGGTAAAATTCCATGACCATCTCTGTTTCTATCATATTTCTAACGACCATCACTTATCAAAATTCAATATAGTTTGTCGATATGTGGTACTTTAAACAGGAATCATTCATTTTTCATTTTATATTTTTTTTTTAAAAAAATACCAAAGTATTCACTCTCATTTAAAAGTCCTCGCGGTTATGCATGGGTGAATTACTTGGAACTTGTTATGTGCTTCCATGCTCATTTAAATGTCCTCGCGGTTATGCATGTATGGAACGCATATCAAAGATTGATTTTTAAAATAAACAAGTTGATTCTAATCCCATTTAAAAGTCCTTACGGTTATGAGTGGTTAGAAGATACTTGAATTCATTTTTTAAAAATAAAATTGGAATACTACTAATCTCATTTAAAAGTCCTAACAGTTATGCATGGTTAGTAGATATTCAAATTCCTGATATAAATATACCACAAATAAACACCACTGTATGGTTTTATATGATGACATCATTCCCATCATTCTAAAAGTGGGATATGCGCCTAACAAAGTATTTATGATTTTTGTTTGATTTTTTATTGAAATTTAATATTTATATTCAATTGAGTTTTAATGTTGGATTAATATCGATCACTTTACCTCTATTTTCTCTAACACTATTACTCTTTTGTTGATAACAAAAGGGGGAGAGAAAAGTTAAGATTTTGTCAAATAAAATCAAGAAAAGGTCAAATATTTTACATTTGAATCTAGGCTCATTTGCATATTTTTAATTGTATGCATATATGTAGGGGGAGCTTTGTGTAGAGGGGAAACATTTAAATAGAGGGAGCAATTAGAGTATATCTATGAACAAATATATTTAACATATTCAAAATCTTAAATATATGTTTGTTATCATCAAAAGGGGGAGATTGTTGAATATGCGATTATATGATTTTTGTTTGATGATAATAAACATATATATATTCGTGTAAATGTATTTGTTAATGTACTATTTCATTTTTTCATAGATTAAATAAATATTTTCTGAATAAAAATAAATAACACAGAATTTGAATTCAAACAGAATTGTTTTATTTAAACAAATATTTATTACAATTTTGAATAGTACAAATTCGAGCTCTCACTATACATACACAATTTTAATTACAATATAAATTCAATTACATCACAATCTTTCATTCACAAATGTCCTCACTACATATCGCTCATTCACTTATAATTTATCTTCAACTTCATTCCAATATGAATCCAGTATCTGAGCAATCTGCAAAAATAAATATTGACGCAGTAAAATTGAAAAGGAAATATTTTTGTAGTATAAAACAAAATGTGAATTTTGAAAATAATATTTGCCTCAGTTTTTTGGGTTGTTCGTCATCATTTAATTTTCAATTCATCATACACGAACAACTTGTGACATACACAGTGTATCACTATATATGCCAAAAGGCCGTGCACATCGATATATACACTTGATAAATTTACAGGGACATGTGAGCACAGGTCAAACCTAAAATACCGGATTCAACTCAAGTGTAATAAAATAATGTCACAACTTTCAGCACAAGGTCAAATCCGAGCTATAAGCTGGATTCAACACAGGTGCAAGTCCATGAAAATGGTCAAGATAACTAAAACATGCCTCGAAAAAATCCAAATGTACAAAACCAAATGCAAAGCACAAATGCTACAGGTCTGAAACCACAAGGGCAATGACAACATAATATAATGACCAGGCAACAAGCATTATGCAAACTGAACATCTCAATGACTACAATGACCAGAGACTACAAAGAAATAAAGGCCAGACAGATTCAAGATGCATTCATGTACAATAAAGACGGGAAACAAAGGCAACTCAACTCAAATGCAAAGCACAACGGCTCGAATGACCAAGTGCACAAAGGCAGTGGAACAAACTATGTGAAGACACAGCAGAATGAAGGTGAAAGCAAACAAAGATAAGGCAACACAGCAAGGCACAACAACAATGATCAAACTCAGTTCAACATGACAGTATGTAGTGCCACATGACAATCAAGCTAAAGCATGGCATGACCAAGTTGAGTCAGTAAACACTCTTATACACAAACAAGACCACATGATACTGCAAACTGCAATAGACTCGACTAAAACTAAATGCAACCAGACTTCGAATCAAGCATGCAGACAACAGGGTTTAGTTCAATATGGTTGCAGCAAAAACTACAAGTACAAAGCATGCACATCAAGCCACTACACAACGCAATACAAGCTTCAGCTGGAAAATCGGATGTCCATATATGATCAAAGGCTACGACTTCAAGACCAGATACAACATGCAACAGTGAAAAAACAATGAAGCATATATATATATATATATGTATGTATGTACATAAATGATGCTCGACAAATTATAAACTGCACATAAAACAGCAGTTCGAATAAACAATGCAATCTCAAATCCAAGCATGTACAAGTTGCAGCAATATGCAGATGGTCAAGCTATTATTCAACACACTGTAACATGTACACAGTGACAACCAGAGCATAGCACAAAAGTGGAACGAAGTCCAGAAATCAAAATAGTTTCAAATGGCTAAATTCGAACAAATTCATGAAGCAGCAGTTTCAAATCAATGTAACAGGTTGTTTTTAAAACATCATCAAACATTATCATGCAAGTGCAGTCAACTACAAAATCAAGTTTACAAGTCAAGGTCGATACACAAAATCATATGACCGAAGTCAAATGAAATCGTGGTGGCCACAGAACCAAGCAGTGCCGTGATAACCAAGCAATCAAGGAATCGAACCAAGTCACAGTTCAAAACCGCATGAATTGAAAAAGTCAGAGAAATCATCAACGTCCAAACGAAATCAAATGGCCGAAGCACAATGTTGAAAAAATCAGACGAATACAAATAAAGGAGATCGAATCCATATATAAACCAAATCATCATCGGCAACAAAGGTATCGAGTTCAATCAAGCATAACAGAAAAGAAAAAAGGAATCAATTATATACTGAAGCCATCTCGAACTCGATCAAATTCGAAGCAGTCGAAGCAAAAAAAAGGAAACCATCGATTGATAGAAAAGGAATGCCGAATCAATTATTCAATCGAGCATTCAAAGGCGCTTCTTCGAATTACACAAAAACCCTAATTTTTGAAGGAAGAGGAACGAACGTAAAACTAGAGCCGCCATTATCATATAAAAGGAATGGGCCAAAGAATAAAAAAGAAGGAAAAAGGGGTCAGCCTTTATTTTAATCTTTGGGCTTATAGTTATTAATAAGGCTCTAGTTAAATTAGGGTTTATTTGATTTTAAATTATTTTAAATTTGTATTTTCCTTTTTAAACCTTTGAAATTTCTTGTCGTGTGACTATGGGACAAACTACGTGGCGTAGTTTGAGAATTCGCAACTCAGTGGCTGAGCTGTGGCAGGGTTTTGAGTGTATAGTTAGGTTAGTCAGTAGAGGACGTCGCGAGTTTACGTGTATAAGCGTGTGACTACTTAATTTCTAGTAGAAACCTTGGGGCAGCACGTAGGCAGGGTTTTGCCGAAGCTGGGTAAATTCTGTGTCGTTCTATTTCTGCATTTATTATTCTACTATTATCTGTGCTGCTATAATTCTGATTTATCCGTGTTAAAATAATTTTATAATTTTCCGCAATTAATTTTTATAATTATTAGCATCACCCTATTCACCCCCCTCTAGGGTGAAATCGATCCTACAAATACATCTGTAGACATGATATAGGCCAAGAAGCAACTAGTCACGAACATAGTCACTGAGTCCATATACCTGTCATGTCTAGACATGACCCGAGTATTTATAAAGATAATTGGGTTAGACTCTTTCTAAATATAATCGGGTGAGATCACATAATAAGCATGTGAAATGCATAATATATGAAAATAACAACATAGTTGCCACAGTCAATGAAAGTTATCAACACCAAATACTATAGCAAATAGTCATCACATGATCATTGAGGGATATTATTCCAATATAGTGTAAATAGGATCGAATCAAGCATAAAATTGCATGAAAGTAACACATACCAAATATAAAGTTGTACTACTTTTGGTTAACACAAAAGTCTAGCATATAGCAAGTATAGAATTTATTTAGTAAATCCTATTAGTGTCATGATTATGGGAATTTTTTTTATTAGTGTGAGCTACTCTATTCCAAGACATATTATCCTCTTAACACAAGGGACGCAAATGGTATTGGCTTTTGTGGTTGTAGGCAGTCACTAACACGGGTTTTATCACTAACAAGGATCCCATAATATCACCAACATGGATACCATAACTCGGGTGGTTAACCCTGCGGTCTAGCCTATAAGGAAAAGCGGATAATATGAACTTTGAAACTAGTGAGCTATGGACATAACATGTTTTCCCATTACACTGAAGTGTTACATACTATCGAATAGTAATCACTAAAGTAACACTGTGTGTCTCATACCACTCAATATTGCTAGAGCATTTACTATAGACTAGGAAACATCAATCACTTAATTAATCTACAAAACAAATAGTATAATCGACCAATGAAGTGACACCAAATATCCCATATCACTTGGGATTACTAAATCGTTTCATTATAGTTCGTGTCCCATAGAAGTAGCAATTTATATAAAATATCATTTCTAAGACCATATAGGAATTTATAATTTCAACAAGTTAAGTGAAAGGGTAGTAAATTGCCAAAGGATGAATAATTACACTCAAGCTATGGTTTGCTCTTTCAACACATGTGTAAATGCTTTCAAAATAATATACACAAATATAAAAACATACATACATTTATAAACTTCTTTTGAAACCTATAACTTATTTATTATTCAACTATACATACATATATGACTTTATTTGTTGTTATCATAAATAATATATCATAATCTGAATTGATGGAAAGGTATATAAACATATGTATATATACATATAGTTATTCAAATTCCATTAAAGTCTAAGAGTTTATAAAATGCGCTTTTAAGTATTTATACATATTTAATATAGTAAATCATAAGTAGAAAATGCTGCCACATTATGCTAAAATAAACCATCTATATGCATATATAATCAACCAAAAACATGCGAAGCAAAGAAAGGACGAACCAGGGCGCTTTATTTGGAGTTGAAGTGGCTCCATGTAGCTACCACTGGTCCACTGGTGGAGCACCACTGGTCGACCGGTGGTAGCGAATTCTGGAGCTATTTCAACTCTAGGGACGTCTCCGACCAGTGCTCCGTCAATTCTTCGATGATGGTACATCGTTCCTTGTTCATGTACAGATATTTTCAAGCTTGCATGCATTAAAAAAATTTAAACAAGTCATGATAATCATTAATTAGAACATCAAGTTTTACAATTATCTAAGGGTAACACTTTTAGCAAGCAGTGGTTCGAAACAACATCAAATAGATTCAACTTAACAATAAAAATTAACAATTAAATCACTCTAACAAACATTCCACCCTATCTAGAAAGAATGGTGAGGATTACTCACCTTATTTTCTTTTACTTCCTTAGAGATTCATTGCTTAAACCAATTGGACTTTTCAGTTTCATCTAACCCTAAAACTCAATTAAAAGCACAAAAGAATTCAAAACTCACTCAATCATGAAATTGATGGTTCAAGAAGATAGGTAGGAGATAAAATAACATATCTTGATTTCCTAGAAATTTTCAAAATTTTATTTGTATTTGAAAATGGAAAATTTGGATTGAATGTGGAAGAGGACATAAACACTTGCTTCTCCTTTTAGAAATTAGTAAGTATCAGTTGTTTGCAAATGATAAAATGAGAAAGTGACTTCTCATGTTTACTCAAAAATGGGTATGAGTTTCATGTAGTCCCACTTAAAATAAAATGCCAAGCTCTTATATTTATTTTCTCTTTTAAATTCAACCTTTACATTATAATTTTCATATAAGACCCTTTTCTTCTTTGTTTTACAATATACATTTTCCTAAGCTGTTTTATCAAACCATGAATTAACTTCCCTAACAATTTCAAAGTCCAAAAGTACACAATTTTTATTTATTAAACAATTTCAAAGCTCATGGAAATTCATTTTTATTTTCTTTGGTATAAAAATCTTAATTGTTAAATATATATTTATTTTCCATGATAAAAATATCAATTTAATAAATTTCCTAAATGCGAATCTTAAACACTTACAAATTCCTTAAATCATTCATAAGAATCTTATCTCCTCAAAGAAATCCCACTATATCTTTTAAAAATAGATTACTTACCCTTCGAACACTTTTTAGTTCCTCTTTATAATAGACAAAATGGAAAATAAACCTCTTTTATTTTCATAAAATTTTGATTGATTTATTTATTTATAACTTAAAATTATTCATTATATACATTAGTTTTCCAATATTGAATAAATTTAGAATTTACATTTCATAGGTATTTAAGTTTCTAGCCTCCATATTTCAATATTTGAAAGAAATTTAATTTCTTAGTTAAATTTCCAATTTAAATCATTATTTACTTTACTCAAATAATTCCAAAAATCAGAGTTGTTACAATCACGGTCCCCCAATGCACCTAGATACTATCCTCGCTAGTATCTCTCTATCAACATCCCGTTTGAGATCCCTTGCTCCCGTCATAGCATGGTCTCATCGCTACACATATCGAGGACTCTTATAGTGTCTAATGGTGGTTTTTCATACATTTTTCCATACTCTATCTTACTGATGGCCTTTCATACATTTTGCCGTACTCCATCTCACATTAGGGATTTACTACTTTTTTTTGTTTCCTACTGTGGACTCGGCTCCATGGACCATCCCAACCATTTTGAAGGAACTCCTTTTGGGTTAACTAGCCTTGCCCTAACAAACAAACTAGCAAAAAAATTATGGCAGTGCATGACCCAATTTTATCTACCTTGGTAGAAGGTGAAAACTATCTAGGTGTAACCCCGTCCTTCCTATTGGCCACCAAGGATCAATAACAGATCACCCTATGCAGGCCTACCTCTAACTAATTGGTAACAAATTCATCAACTATTGCTGCATAGTGCACGATCCCGCTCATCATCCCATATAGATTACCTAATGCAATCAAGGCCATGCCCTCATTCTATCTATTCTTGAAGCAAACTCCTCTATTTAATGATGGATTTTCAAATATTTTGCCATCCTCTATTTATTTGGAGGTATTTCTTTATCTATACACAAACGTATATCATCCATAGGTCCTTTGGTTGGACATGTCCTGTATCATTATAATATTACACAACTGCTGGTAGCCACTTACGGTGGGTAGACTTCTATTATATAACGTTATTTATCTCGCATTCCAACCTACTCTATTGACTATTTGTCATATCGTTTATATAGTTATACATTAATTTTAATAGTTCACACCCAACATAAGTGCATATTCGAGACTACTTATATATGTCTCAATGTGTGTGTGACTCTGTGTGAGTGTGTGTGTGTATCATACTTTATTAATTATCATGCCTGCATCTTTACTATTGATCCTATGTCTTTACTTCTTTATGCGTTTCACCTTTTTCTTTACTTTAAGTTCATTTACCACTTTCTTTTATCTAGTTCATAATATCATTGTACATCCTTTTTATCCGTTTTCTAATTTTCGTTGTTATCCCTTTATTTCTTCTTTCCTATTTTTCACATTTTATTTTTTGACTTAAATTCAATCTTATTGGTATTTCACATCTTAACCATCTAAGATATTTTATCGGATTCATATCTTACCATTTAACTTTGGTGTTTATTGCATTTTAATGTGCTAGAACTAAGTTTCTAACATAAAATGTTAACACAGTAAATTTCCATATTTATTTAAAAGAGAAATATTCATGCAGTGTTGTAATTACAAGGAACTATTTTTTTAATGCTTAACCAAGACGATACGAAATACGACGATTACCTTATTTTATATATTACATTCTTTTTAGGTGCATTCCTTGTTATTTCAAACACCACACTTTTAATTATTTTAACTTGATAATGCATAGAAATCTACTTGCAACATTTAGAATTTTAATGAATTAAAATATAACTCAAAACCCTTAACAAATCTTCTTTATTTTACATTTTTCCATTCAAATATCAAGTTATTATTGTCATATCACCTTAAAATCATAATTCCATACTTCTCAAAAAAATAAATTTAGGCAATTTTTTCAATTTCATTAAATCTTATTCCCTAGTCAATTTCATTTATTTATCCCATAATCACTTTCATAATCAATTGCATAATCAACTTCATTAGATCTATTCCAGAATACTTTACGCATGTACAATTTATTATCAAATTCGTTATTCACATTAAAAAAATAGCCTCTAAAGATACAAAAGGAGCATGACCTTATATACCAACTACATGCACTCTCTCAGAAATCATCCGGTCCACATTTGATATGAGACTAGCAGTTACCCAAGCCATAATTATTTTCTTGAATTATCCTCGTAATGTCAAAAGTTGGCTTTTTAGTTGACCTCTCATCTCTCTCAAATAGTCTTTTATTCCTCTCCGTCCATATTTCAAACATTGTAGGTTTCAAAACCAACAGCATCACCCTAGACTTGGTATATCCTCCACCTAGTTGCCAAAAAATAATATACCTATCATTACCACTTAAGCTTGCAACACGTTGAACTGAGCAATGATCAGATATTTATTTCTAGATAGAAGTAGGAACTTTGGGATTGAAAAAGTATATGGGAATTTGATTCATTTGTTTGGTTACGGAAGCAACAACATGTGGAGGTTAAACGCCCTATATAAACGAGTTTATCTTGTGTCAGAAGGGAATTTTTGAGCACTCTCCACATGAATAAGTTATGTTTGAGATCACTAGAATTATCCTAGATTCTGGTATGCCGTGGTTCAGATTCGCCGTGAGACAATAGCTTGTAAACAACCTCGGTACTTAACGTCATTTTCTTTTCTCCCCATAATAAGTCTTCATGTTCTCTAATTTTAATCTTGGCAGTAGAGATCCGATGCCTGAGCATTCTAGCCCTTTGACTACTAAAATAAGGTAAGACAATCTTATCTCCTAATACATAATAAATTGCTCTGTCTTGAAGAGGAATCCCATATTAATTCATTTCCATGTAAGTAAGCTTATCATTGAGAACCATCCCTTTTCTAACCTAAGGAGAAGACCAAAATGAAGCTCTCAAATCTCTGCATGGAGCTGTTGAAATATATATTTGAAAAAAAAGGTTGGAGACTAGAGAGAAGAAACTTGTTCTCACTAATCCACACAATTCACACACAAAGAGAAGAAACTTGTTCTCCCAAATAATGCTTTAATATTATTTTTCCTTTGCTAGATTGCTTTCTTGATTGATTATAAAATGAGGGGAGAGCTCCTCTATTTATATGACTCAATAGAACATTCTAGATGTAGAATATTCTAGAAACATGACTCATTTGACAACTCTAGAACTTTCTTTTTAGAAAACTCTAGAAACATGACTTTTATACAATTATTATTTCTAGCAACTAATATAAAATTCTAGAGCTCTCTCCAAATTCTATTAAATACAAGAACAGTCTAGAAACTTTGATAATAAGAAACTTCTAGACATTAATAAATCAAGTTTAATATTTCAACACCCCCCTTTAAACTTGATTTTCCCCCATTTGAGCTAAACTTTTACGCATACCAAGTTTCTTCTTTAACTCCTTGAAAATCTCCAACTTCAAAGGCTTCGTTAAAATATCGGCAATTTGATCTTGCGTCTTGCAATGCTTGACAACTACTTCTCCTTTCCCAACTAAGTCTCGAATGAAATGATACTTGATTCCTATATGCTTGCTCCTCCCATGAAAAAATGGATTTTCGGTGAGTGCTATAGCAGAATTGCTATCACAATATATAAGTGGACTTTCTTTTGGAGTATGCTTAAGTTCTTCTAGCACCCATTTAATCCATAAAGCTTGACAACTAGCTAAAGATAGTGAAATATATTCTGCCTCGGCGGTTGAGAGAGCCACAACTTGTTATTTCTTTGACATCCATATGATTGCACTAGATCCAAATTAGAAAACATTTCCCGAAATACTTTTACTATCATCAACACTTCCGGCCCAATCACTATCACAATATCCAAGCACCTTAGGATCATTTATCTTTTGATAATAAATTCCATCCCCAAGTGTTCCGTGCACATATCCCAAAATTCTTTTTCCGACGTCCCAATGTGTCGTCTTTGGTTGCTCCATGAACCTGCTAATCAAGCTCACACCATATGTAATGTCCAGCCGAGTGGCTGTCAAATACATCAAACTCCCAACAAGACTTCTAAACAATGTTGGATCAACATATTTAGAGTTGTCATCCTTACTTAGTTTCAAGCCAACTTCAACTGGAGTGCTAATTTGCTTTGCCTCTTCCATTCTAAACTTCTTCATCAAATCTTTTGCATACTTTTCTTGAGGGATAAATATACCATCATTATCTTGGTTTACTTCAATACCAAGAAAGTAATGAAGTAGACCCAAGTCGGTCATCTCAAATTCTTGCATCATACTTCTCTTAAATTCTTTAATAATCAAGACTATTTCTATATAAACCAATGATGAGAATGTTACGTTTGTTCTCCTTGATGTAAAGAGTATGCTCAAATGGACACCTCTTGAATCCCATCTTCACAAAATAGTCATCTATGCGATTATACCATGCACAAGGGGATTGCTTAAGGCCATACAATGCCTTCTTCAAGCGATAGACTTTATGCTCTTCATCCTTTATCACATAGCCGGGAGGTTGATCAATGTACACCTCTTCTTGTAGTACTCCATTCAAGAAAGCAGATTTAACATCCATTTGATAAACTTGCCACTTATTTTGAGCGGCCAATAAAATTATCAAACGAATTGTTTCAAGACGTGCCACGGGAGCAAAAACTTTTTTGTAATCAACACCATACTTTTTCTTGTAGCCTTTCACAACTAATCGTGCCTTATGTTTATCAACTTCACCTTGTGCATTAAACTTTGTCTTGTAAACCCATTTGACTCCAATGGGTTTCTTCCCTTCAGGTACTTCAACCAACTCCTATGTTTGGTTCCTTTCAACTGCATCAATTTCTTGATCCATGACTTGTCTCCATTTGTCTTCCTTGGCTTCTTCTTCAAAATCAACTGGATCCGCAGTTGCATATAAAGAAAAATCAACAAATTCATCTTCTAAAATTCTTCTTGTTTCTCCATAAATCTCCGCAAGAGGTCTTGTCCTTTTAGGTGTTGATTCTGAACTTGAAGATGATGAGCTTGGAGGAGAACTAGATGGTGGAGTAGGTGGAGTCGATCCTTCTTCTTCAGTTGGCTCAGATGCATCATTATCAAGCAAGATACTTGTACTCTTTTTCTCATTTTTCCATTTCCATGCTTCTTCCTCATTGAAAATTACATCACGACTAATAATAGTCTTCTTTTTGATGGAGTTATATAATTTATTTGCCTTGGATCTTTCACTATAGCCAACAAAGATGCACTTTTCAGATTTGTCATCAAGTTTTCCTCTCTTTTCATCCGGCACATGAGAGTAACAAATGCTTCCAAAAATTCGAAAGTGGGAGATACATGGCTTGTGACCGCTCCATGCTTCTTGTGGAGCCTTTCCTTGAACACTTTTAATTGCCGCACGGTTGAGAACATAGCGTGCACATGCTACAGCTTCGGCCCAAAATATTTTAGGCAATCCTTTTGTCTTCAACATACTTCAAACAGGTTTCATGATGATACGGTTCTTTCTTTCGACCACCCCATTTTGTTGAGCGGTTGAGCGGACCGTTAGTTGATGACGATTGCCATGATCCTTTAAGAAATTTCCGAATTCTTCCGCCATATATTCTCCACCACGATCGGATCAGAGTGTCTTTATAGAAAAACCACTTTGCTTCTCCACAGGTGCTTTAGAATTCTTGAATACCTCAAATACTTGAGATTTTTCTTTGAGAAAGTAAATCCACATCTTGCAATTATAGTCATCAATAAAATTGAGAAAATACCGATTACCTCCAAGAGACTTTGTGCGCATAGGTCCACATAAATCCGAATGCACTAGCTTCAAACGATTCTTTGCTCGCCATGCCTTTTCTTTTGGAAATGGATCTCGATGGTGCTTGCCAAAAACACAAATTTCACATACTTGATCTTGTTTGCTAATATTTGAGATGCCTCTCACCATATGATCTTTGCAAATCTTGGATAGAGTGCTAAAACTCAAGTGATTATAACGAAGATGCCAAAGCCATGACTTGTCATTAACAATATTAGCAAAACATGAAAATGCTTCATTTTTAATTTTCAACGGAAACATTTTTATTGGTGTCATCTTCACTTTTGCAATAAGAACACCAGTTTTGTCTTTGATCTCACATAAATCATTTATGGAATTCATATTATGTCCCTTCTTTAAATGTTGCCCAACACTCAAAAGATTGTATTTAAGATCGGGAACATAATAAACATTAGAAATATAATTTGTACCTTGCTTTGTATGTATCGGAATATCGCCATTGCCTTTGACAATGAGCCTTTTGTTATCACCTGCCTTGACTTCTCGTTGGACACTTTCATCAAAGTTCACAAAGCATCTTTTATTTTCGGTCATGTGGTTACTACAACCACTAGCAATATACCATATATCATCAAAAGAAGCTTCTTGAACATTACAAGCAAGAAGCATACTTTCATCTTGTGTCTCCAAATTCTCATGTAGAAAATTAGAATTATCTTTTTCATCATTAATTCTTTTAAAACAATCCTTTTTCATATGCCCATATTTATGACAATAATGACATTGAATATTATAAGAGTTACATCTTCCTCTTCCACTGTATCCTCCACGACCTCTTCCTCTTCCTCCTTGAGATGGGCTTGAATTTTCACTTTGAATTTGGCCTCTTCCTTGTCCTCTACCACGAGCTGATCTTCCACCTCTTCCTCTAAATCCACCATGGTTGGTGTCTCGAATTTGAAAAGCTTGCTCGGAAGGAGAGGAATCAAATTGTTTGATGCGAAGCTCATAAGATTGTAGTGAGCCCAACAATTCTTCAAGAGAGAAAGTATTTAAATATTTGGATTCTTCACTAGCAACAATAACATGCTTAAATTTCATTGTCATATTTCGAAGAATTTTTTCAATAATTCTTTTATCCGAAATTTCTTCACCATTGATTCGAAGTTGATTAGCAATAGAAATAGTTCTATTATAAAATTCCTCCACTGATTCACTTTCTTTCATTTTGAGAAAATCAAACTCACCTCTTAGAGCTTGAAGTCTTACCATCTTTACCTTTTCTTCACTTTTGTATGCCTTGTTGAGAATGTCCCATGCCTCCTTTGATGTTGATGCCGAAGAGATCCTTTCAAAAATTTGCTTCATCCACCGCTTAATAGATAATATAAAGAGCATTCTTGTCCTTCTTTCGAATCTCTTTCAAAGTATTCAATTGTTGTGCTGAAAGTGTTGCTTGATTCTCCGATTCTTCATATCCATTTTAAAAAATCTCCCAAAGATCTTGAGAGCCATACAAGACCTTCATTTGAATGCTCCATTGATTGTAATTCTTTCCCGTCAAACGAGAAAGTTGAGGTTGCAACACATTATTGGAAGTCATCCCTAAACCTTGCTCCGATACCACTTTGTTGAAATATATATTTGAATAAAAGGTTGGAGACTAGAGAGAAGAAACTTTTGTTCTTACTAATCCACACAATTCACACACAAAGGGAAGAAACTTGTTCTCTCAAATAATGCTTTAATATTATTTTTCCTTTGCTAGATTTCTTTCTTGATTGATTACAAAATGAGGGGAGAGCTCCTCTATTTATATGACTCAATAGAACATTCTAGATGTAGAGTATTCTAGAAACATGACTCATTTGACAACTCTAAAACTTTCTTTTTAGAAAACTCTAGAAACATGACTTTTATACAATTCTTATTTCTAACAACTAATATAAAATTCTAGAGCTCTCTCCAAATTCTTTTAAATACAAGAACATTCTATAAACTTTGATAATAAGAAACTTCTAGACATTAATAAATCAAGTTTAATATTTCAACAAGAGCAAGTTAAATGTGAGGTTTTAGAAAATCTCTTAGCCCAATCAAGCCTTTCCAAACCCATCTTGCATTTGGATTTGCCTATATTTGCCAAAAAACTTTATTTCCAACATAATGCTTGAGACACCATACCTTCCACAGATGAACAGTTGTTAACTATATTGGATAGGTGAACAACACTCACTGCCTAATTCTAAGTAACCAAACTTATGACCCCAAGACCACCTTGTTTCCTAGACTTTTGAACTTTGAAGTAGGATATAGGAATTGCTTTCTTTGAGAATGGGGTCCTAAACCTGAGAAAATGACAACAACCCTTCTATATCATGTTCATAAGCTTCGTAGGGAGGAGGAACACCATTGAGTAATTTGCTTGCATTAAAAAAATTATAGATTTTATGATGGTTAACTTGCCCTCAAAAGATATGTGCTTATTGTTCCATTGACCAAGTCTACACGTTATTTTTCATAGAGCTTCATGCATTGTTGTTTCTTAATTATGGATGAGGTCAAAGGGATTCCAAGGTAGAGCATTTCAGTGCCATGTGTAGTAATATTGAAAAAAAAAAAATTAATTGGCTGAACACATTCTCATGAATGCCAGTATATATCAAAGAAGATTAAGTAAGATTTATTTGAAGGCCAGATAACTTGTGAAAGCAAGACAGGGTTTGGAAAATATTATTTAATAAAAGTATATTTGGCTTAGAGAAAATAAGGAGGTCGTCTGCATAACACGGGCTTGTAACTTGTGGGTCTCTGCATTTGGGATGGTGGTCAATCTCGTTGATAAAATACTTATGATTCAGCAAGGAAGTTAAGAGCTCCATAATGACTAGAAAAAGGTAAGAACTAAGGGATCACCTTGCCTTGAGCCTTGTTTATCTTTAAAGTATCCACAAACCAGGGAATTAACATGCATGGAAAAACTTGCAGTAAAGATACAAGTCATCACAAGCCTGTGAAAGCGGTAGGAAATCCCATACTGGCTAAGGAATAAGAAATGTCCTTCCAGCTAGTAGAATCATATGCCTTCATTAGATAAATTTTCAAGAAGCATCTTAGACTCAAAGCTTTATTATCGTATACTCTAAGTAACTCGTGGGTTTAGAATGTTATTAATTATTTTCCTACTAGGGAGGAAATCACTTTCGTTTATGGAAATTAAGGGTGGCAGAACACACTTGAGCTTCTTAGCCAGAATTTTTGATATGCATTTATATGTCGTGTTGCAGCATCTTATAAGCCTATAATGGCTGAGAGAAGTAGAGAATTCATTTTTAAGGATAAGGCAAACGATGGTGGAGTTCATACCTTGTAGTAAACTCCCACTGCTAAAATAATTATGTATGGCTTTAATGAAACCGAACTAATTAGATGACAACATGTAATAAAGAAGCTAGAGTTGAATCCATCAGGACCTCTTGAGTTGTCTTTAGAGATAGAAAAAAGGGCATCCTTAATCTATTCATCAATAGTCGATTGATAAGAAAAATCAATATGGTCATGGGAAAGGCTTGGCAGACACATTCTATCAATTATGACGGTCTCAAAGATGCCATTTGAATTACCTATGTTAGAAGAGAAATGGTTGAAAAAAGCTTCACTAGTAGCATATAGGCCCGTGTGGATGTTTTGTTTTGAATCTTCAACTTGATGAATTTTTCTTTTGCACTCTTTGGCTTTAAGGAAGTTGTGGTAGTATTTTGTGTTCTAATCACCTTAAGAGTCCCAATTAACGTGACATTTCTGTTTCACCATAGCAGCTTCAGAGATGTGAGCTTCCTCTAACTTGGCAATAAAGTCCTATCCATGTTCATACAATAATACACAAATAGGTGTTGAAATATATATTTAAAAAAAAGGTTGGAGACCTGAGAGAAGAAACTTGTTCTAAAAAATAATGCTTTAATATTATTTTTCCTTTGCTAGATTACTTGATTACAAATGAGGGAAGAGCTCCTCTATTTATAGTCCCTAATAGATCATTCTAGAATTACTTTTACTTGATTACAAAGAAAACATAATTCTAGAAATACTTTTAATTGGTTACAAAGAAAACATAATTCTAGAAACACTTTTACTTGATTACAAGGAAAACATAATTCTAGAACTCTCACCCCCCTTTAAACATAATACAAGAATTCTCTAGAAACCAATAAATCAAGTTTATATTCCAACACCCCACTTTAAACTTGATTTGCCACTTATTTTGAGCGGGTAATGAAATTATCAAACGAATTGTTTCAAGATGTTCCACGGGAGCAAAAACTTCTTTGTAATCAACACTTGTAGCCTTTCACAACTAATCGTGCCTTATGTTTTTCAACTTCACCTTGTGCATTCAAGTTTGTCTTGTAAACCCATTTGACTCAAATGGTTTTCTTCCCTTCAGGTACTTCAACCAACTCCCATGCTTGGTTCCTTTCAATTGCATCAAATTCTTGATCCATGGTTTGTCTCCATTTGTCTTCCTTGGAGGCTTCTTCAAAATCAATTGGATCCGCAGTTGCATATAAAGCAAAATCAACAAATTCATCTTCTAAAATTCTTCTTGTTTCTCTATAAATCTCTGCAAGAGGTCTTGTCCATCTAGGTGTTGATTCTGAACTTGAAGATGATGAGCTTGGAGGAGAATTAGATGGTGGAGTAGGTGGACTTGATCCTTCTTCTTCAATTGGCTCAAATGCATCATTATCAAGCAAGATACTTGTATTCTTTTTCTCATTTTTCCATTCCCATGCTTCTTCCTCATTGAAAATTACATCACGACTAATAATAATCTTCTTTATGATGGGATTATATAATTTATATGCCTTGGATCTTTCACTATAGCCAACAAAGATGCACTTTTCAGATATTTCATCAAGTTTTCCTCTCTTTTCTTCCAGCACATAAGAGTAACAAATGCTTTAAAAAATTCGAAAGTGGGAGACACATGGCTTGTGACCGCTCCATGGTTCTTGTGGAGCCTTTTCTTGAACACTTTTAGTTATCGCACGGTTGATAACATAGCATTCACATGCTACAGCTTCGGCCAAAAATATTTTAGGCGATCCTTTTGTCTTCAACATACTTCGAACAAGTTCCATGATGATACGGTTCTTTCTTTCGGCCACCCAATTTTGTTGAGGGGTTGAGCGGACCGTTAGTTGATGATGAATGCCTTGATCCTTTAAAAAATTTCCGAATTCTTCTGTCATATATTCTCCACCACGATCGAATCGAAGTGTCTTTATAGAAAAACCACTTTGCTTCTCCACAAGTGGCCTAAAATTCTTGAATACTTCAAATACTTGAGATTTTTGAAAGTAAATCCACATCTTGCGACTATAGTCATCAATAAAAGCGAGAAAATACCGATTACCTCCAAGAGAGTTTGTGTGCATAGGTCCACATAAATCCGAATGCACTAGCTTTAAAGGATTCTTTGTTCGCCATGCCTTTTCTTTTGAAAATGTATCTCGATGGTGCTTGCCAAAAACACAACTTTCACATACTTGATCTTGTTTTCTAATATTTGAGATGCCTCTCACCATATGATCTTTGCAAATCTTGGATAGAGTGTTAAACTCAAGGGATTATAACGAAGATGCCAAAGCCATGACTTGTCATTAACACTATTAGCAAAACATGGAAATGCTTCATTTCTAATTTTCAATGGAAACATTTTTGTTGGTGTCATCTTCACTTTTGCAATAAGAACACCAGTTTTGTCTTTAATCTCACATAAATCATTTTTGAAATTCACATTATATCCCTTCTTTAAAAGTCGCCAAACACTCAAAAGATTGTATTTAAGATCGGGAATATAATAAATATTAGAAATATAATTTGTACCTTGCTTTGTCCACATCGGAATATCGCCATTGCCTTTGACAATGAGCCTTTTGTTATCACCTGTCTTGACTTCTCGTTGGACACTTTCATCAAAATTCACAAAGCAACTTTTATTTTCGGTCATGTGGTTACTACAACCATTATCAATATACCATATATCATCAAAAGAAGTTTCTTGAACATTACAAGCAAGAAGCATACTTTCATCTTGTATCTTCAAATTATCATGTAGAAAATTAGAATTATCTTTTTCATCATTAATTCTTTTTAAACAATCCTTTTCATATGCCCATATTTATGACAATAATGACATTGAATATTATAAGAGTCACCTCTTCCTCTTCCACTGTATCCTCCACGACCTCTTCCTCTTCCTCCTTGAGATGGACTTGAATTTTCACTTTGAATTTGGCCTCTTACTTGTCCTCTACCATAGGCTGATCTTCCACCTCTTTCTCTAAATCCACCACGGTTGGTGTCTCGAATTTGAAAAGCTTGCTCGGGAGGAGAGGAATCAAATTGTTTGATGCGAAGCTCATGAGATTGTAGTGATCCCAACAATTCTTCAAGAGAGAAAGTATTCAAATGCTTTGATTCTTCAATTGCAACAATAACATGCTCAAATTTTCTTGTCATACTTCGAAGAATTTTTTTGATAATTCTTTTATCCGAAATTTCTTCACCATTGATTCGAAGTTGATTAGCAATAGAAATAGTTCTATTATAAAATTCCTCCACCGATTCACATTCTTTCATTTTGAGTAAATCAAACTCACCTCTTAGAGCTTGAAGTCTTACCATCTTTTCCTTTTTTACACCTTTGTACGCCTTGTTGAGGATGTCCCATGCCTCCTTTGATGTTGATGCCGAAGAGATCCTTTCAAAAATTGCTTCACCCACCGCTCGATAGATAAAATAAAGAGCCTTCTTGTCCTTCTTTCGAATCTCTTTCAAAGTATTCAATTGTTGTGTTGAAAGTGTTGCTTGATTCTCTGGTTCTTCATATCCATTTTCAACAATCTCCCAAAGATCTTGAGAGCCATACAAGACCTTCATTTGAATGCTCCATTGATTGTAATTCTTTCCCGTCAAACGAGAAAGTTGAGGTTGCAACATATTGTTGGAAGTCATCCCCAAATCTGGCTCTGATACCACTTTGTTGAAATATATATTTTAAAAAAAGGTTGGAGACTTGATAGAAGAAACTTATTCAAACAAATAATGCTTTAATATTATTTTTACTTTGTTAGATTGCTTGATTACGAATGAGGGGAGAGCTCCTCTATTTATAGTCCCTAATAGATTATTCTAGAATTACTTTTGCTTGATTACAAAGAAAACGTAATTCTAGAAATAATTTTACTTGGTTACAAAGAAAACATAATTCTAGAAACACTTTTACTTTATTACAAAAAAACATAATTCTAGGAGTCTCACCCCCTTTAAACATAATACAAGAATTCTCTACAAACCAGTAAATCAAGTTTATATTCCAACAATAGGGTTATTAAATAAACTAATTTGAACCCGGTCAAGATCAGATTTTATTTGAGAGGAAAGCTCGCTTCCAGTGCCAAAAGTTTCCTTACTCCAATTCCTTAGAGCAAGTTTGGTATTTTAAAATTTCTACTGTAACTTATACATACTATTGTCTTAGACTAGGATAACCCAAGCCTGAGTTACAATAGACAAGAAGGAATGGTGGTTAGCCCAAGAGTTAAAATATGTGAAAGAAGTGGGTTTGTGGATTTGAAGGTTGAAGTTAAGAATAAGGGGGGAGCGATTAGAAAGGCTTGGAGGGGGGATAGGGAGTGTGTGTTTGGAATGTTGGCGAATAAAATTCTACCAAGTTTTGGAAGAGTCACTGAACCATTCCTAGATTTTTTGCTCCAAGTATGGTATAAATCATTAGATGGAACTTAAATAAGATCAGCTATAAGAATGGCATTATTTAATGGAAGAGTGTCCTTGAGGGAGGGGAGAAACCACCGAGCCTGTCTTGGGAATAAAGCATGCAATTCCAATCTTCTAGCACAATCCAAGTCAAGTTTGATGGTTTGAAATGCATCAGTTCCTGAATAAAATTAAGTCTAGGAGCTAAGAATTTTCAACATAGACAAAAGTAGAAAAGAAGGAAAAATTAGAATCACGGTGGTAGACTAGAAAATGGCAAGACTGTTTGCAAGCTGATATAGGGGTTAACGTGTAAACTTTAGGGTCTCACATGAGTAAAATTCTACCAAAAGGAGAGGAATGAAGATTGTGATGGACATTCCATTCAGGTTTGATGAAGGCAGTCGCAGTAGGAAGAGTATGTTTGTTTAGCTTGTTTTCCAAAATGGCTATCATGGATAATTTCTGGGTATTAATGAGATTTTAACTTCAATTTTCTTGGTTAGTGTAATGACCCACTTTTCCATACAGTTTAAGCGGCCAATAAACCACACATGACACACTCAAATTGAAAGACGGATACACACACATACACACATATATGTATATGCATATCAATCAGATATACTAACCAATTTAGCATGGACAGTTATAACAACACGTCCTCACAATTGCTGGTAAATATAAACATGAATGCAATGGCAAAATGACCATGTACGTGAATACATCTAGGCTTCCAGCTCGTCTTCTGAAGCTTCAAACATCCAACTAAACTTGGAAATATGCTCGGTCTGACCCGAGCATTATAGAAAAACACCGCCCGGATCAGTCTGGTAAAACCAGCGTGATAAACATAATCAAATGGACTCTTAAGGTTTAAGTAAACCCTTTGAAAAAAAGGTATTTCATAAGACCATGCCGCACATAAACACGGACGAGTTTTTACCTTCGATAACCAAAAACTTTTATTTCATAAATCCAATGATATTATAATAATGTCTAAAGGTGAAAATAATAATAATCAAGTAGCGGTGATGCTTGTGAGTGTACATCATAATAATACTAGGTATACAATCAAAAATTAATAAGGCACTTTGTGTAGGATTTCCATAGAGGTACCCTCAGTACTTCGAGGAACGTTCCTCCTGCACAAGGATTAGAGATATCCTTCCGAAACAGCCTACATCCCTAGTGATGTACCATAGTAAATCATGGATGGTCTTGCTAAGACCGAATGCATCGCCCTATGCATTCATAACAACTATAAGTGACATCTAAGAGGAGCCGACTACACCCTATGGGTTTGCCAACCTATTGGCCATGCCTTTTATCTCTCGTTTTAGTCATTCCTCCTGATGAGGCTACGTCCGGCATTCCAACTTACGCACCGCCACCAAAAGATCATGGAATCCAACAAGGATTCCAATACCCCAACAGGTCTCAGAATCATACATGGATTCCCACTTCTCAAATAGATCTTGGAATCACGCATGGATTCACATACCCCAAATGGTCTCGGAATCACATATGGATTCCAACATCTCAATACATCATGAAACTCCTCTGTAGAATCGTATATGATTTTCGGAGTGGTCATGGGTTACAAGTTATCACTTACAAGTAAACTCTTCCACTTCCCGGGTGCTCCACAAATCAAATGTCGATTTTCGGTGTGCTCAATATCGAATCTTTAGGAAATAATAAAACAACACTAGGATCATCCCATAACCTTTGAGTGGATGGATCTCCTTATCATTTGTCCTAGAAGAACGAAACGAGTTTATACATACGTATAGTATAGCACCATTGACGGTAACTGTACCATATAATCCCCTATTTCCCCTAGATATTTCCAGAGTTAAAGTCATTTGGTGTTATGTATGGAATATTTTCCTACTACCAAAATTAAGAAGAATTACATATTTAGACCAAGATTTGATAGTCGGTTATTTAACTATCAAATAACAAACATTCAAAAAATGATTACCTTTTCCGGGGAAATCACTAAGCCTGTTTAAATAAATCTTTTATTAATTTTAAATTCACATTTTAGATACTTGGAAATCACTTCCATATATTTATCTCAACGGGATAAGTATATTCACAAGCCACTATATTTTCGATACTTAGAAAATACAACCATATACTTATCGCAATGGCATAAGTATATTCACAAACCATTTCACTTTCAAAACTTAGAAACTGGAAAACTATGAAAAAAGATTTCGGAAGCACAGTTTAATATCGACTATGGATCATAGCATACTCAATGATTACGTCACTATTTCAGTGAATCCATAGTAAAATGTAGGCAATCCCTGCCTCTCGAATTATGCCATGAATATCAACCTTCTCTTTCAAAATTTCTTTATCTCATAAATAATTACAAATCTATTGGGAAAGCTTTTTTTATAAATCCTCGATCTATTTCTAAAACACCTTTCATATATCCTAAAACTCCATTTATAAAACCTCTCCTTTTCATATCTTTAAAACCCATTTATAAAATTCTTTTATAAATATCCAAAACCATTTATAAAACTCTTCCCCTATTTAACAAACCTATTTATACTAACTTTCAAAATGGTAAGATTCCCTTAGTAAACCATAAATTATTTAAAATTACTTTAAACAAAAAGTTATTACTAAACGTCCTTCGATTTTATTTAAATTAAATCTCGTTTAAAATAATAACTTAAATTCATATTAATAATATCTTAAATTAATATTCAACCACTATTATTTTATAAATAAGTTAATTTCAAAAAATATTAATAAAATAGCTAATTAACTTTAAAACATGATTAAAAATAATAATTAATTAACTGTAAACAAATATTAATATGATAATTAATTAACTTATAAATTAAATAACTTAAATCAATATAATTAAGTAACTTGATTAAAAATTAAAGTATAGATAATCATTTTAAATAAATAAATAAAATATAATTAGAACATTTTAAAACCATAACTAAATAACTTTAAAATAATAATTAAACATTTTTAAACAAGATTTTAAGAGATAACCTTTACGAATCATATTAATAAAAATAATTAACTTTAAATAATTATTAAAACAATTAGAAATTATCTTTAAAATATTATTATCAATAAGTTATTACATTTTTAAATCTTATTACTAAATAATAATTATCTTTAAATTTTATAAATAAAATTGTTATTTTTAAATAACTTTCAAATCAATAATTAGCTTTTCAAATTTTGAAGGAGCCTTAACGATGATCATGGCACTTAAATAAGCTACCATATTACTCAATTTAACTTTTCAAGTTAATAACTGATATTTACATAATCCACGACTATGTAAATAAATCCAAAACTTAACAATCACTAGTTAATATATCACTTATTCAAAGTGAAATATCAATTTATCGATATATAATCAAATGTCCAAATCTATAACATAGCAGAATGGGGATTTATTCTGCTAATTAAATGTCAAATTAATTTAATTAGCGGAACAATGTTTTATTCCACTGAACAGGTGTCCAATTACCATATTCAATCCAATTTAACTCAACAATAAGTTATTTGGCCAAATAAACATCAGTAACTGAAGTATATAAATCCGAACGAGGTTATCGTTTATAACATGATTTAAATTCTGTCCGTACTTATATGTCATAAATTTTACATGTTCGAAGCTTTTAACAAGTTACACTACAATGTTGTACTCATCATTACGAGTTTAATCCAAAAATCCACATGTCAAACAGATTTAAAACGGATGAAATATCATAGTTTAAAAAATCAACACTTATATTTATGTAATAAAATTTAAATCATATGCATATTAATTTCTCACCAAGTCAAATGAAATGGCCCAAGGCCTATCCAATGCAACCCGCACCCAATTCGAACAGGGTCATCTTCCCCCAAAATGATGCCTGCATATGCTCCAGGTTGTATCACTATGCACGCTTGTGTATGTGCACACGCACTACGCTATGTCATCACCAACACTAAGGCCACCAACAAGGTTGGCCTTAGACACTCACCACGATAGCGTTCTTGCTTCAAACTCTGGTCACTTCGATCAAATTTCGACCGCTAAACCCGAGACGACTCCACCATTGACACAACTTTATTTCCGCGTTGCTCGAGCTATGGACCACCAGAGACTTCACTTCCATTTCCCTTAAAACCTCAACACCAACTCCTTCCTCCAAACGAGGTCATGACCTGTACGTAGCCTCCTTCCTCCGCCTACACCTTCGCGTTCACAAGAGAAATCCAAAATTTTCCTAAATCCTAAACTAAGCAATTCCCAACACTCTAAAGCGTAAATCGAAAATCGGCCATGGTCATCCGCTCCGCCTTGTTTCTAGGCTCCTTCACGACATCTCCAATCAACCACTCAACCACCGGTTCGCCGAAAATTATTTTACGAATGTTTTTCGATCATCAGCTCCTCCCCGACCTACCAAGCCATGAAAAATCACACGAAGCCTTTAAAAATCCACAATCGCCGCTACAAACCCATCCGTATCCTCCATTCGTTAATTCATAATCATCAAGAATGGTCATTTTCTCTCAATCTTTTAAGGTTATTTACAGATATCTCTCCTATTTCTCGACGAAAATTCTCGATACTATTTTTAATATAAACTAGAGATCCAAACAAATATTTTTCGCGTTGCGACCATTTGTCTAAAATGAATAGATTTGGAGGAAATGGTTTTTGAAGGTTCGAAGAGTTTAAAATTTGTTTAACGGAAGTGAAGAAAAATGAGAGAGAGGTGGAACAAGTGCCTACGTAAGCATACACATACACACACGTAGAGCAACCACCTAACCTGGATAAGCAAATCAAATCATGAGTATAAGTTCAAATCAAAAGGAACAATGGAACATCGGCGGCTGGTAGGGTGGAAGAGGGTGAAAAATTTTGCTGAGTCGTAGAAAGGGACTGCTGATTTGAAAACGAGACTGCTCTGCACTTATTTGATTTTGTTTGGTTGAGTTCAAAATCTGCTACACCATACTACATTCACGTATAGCCGTGGATAATAGAAAATAGGACGCGATGGTGCCTAACAATGTAACGCAATTCCAAAAGAAAATAAAACCCATCGGTCATCAAATTTTATTAAATTTCTAAAACACCAATATCCGACGTAAAATACGTAAGATGAAAATTCAAATATTTTCCCAATTAAAAATTTTGGAAAAATTCTACAAGTTATATTAAAAATACGTCATTGAAAATCAGGTCTTAATTGAAAAACAAAGATTTTATTATAATTTAATTCAAATTCGAATATTTAAAAAAATTAAATATTAAATTCGAAGACCCCAAAATACAGGTCATCACACTCTCCTCCATAAAAATAATTTCATCCCCAAAATTTCCACACAAGAACATTCAATACTATCCGTTAGCTCGTAGGACGATCATAGATTATTTATATACAGAATCTGATTCGATCACTTCTTGAACACATACCTCCACTTCCAAACTAGTATCGCTCACCCGATTTACTAGTACGGATCCTGATCAAACTCCTTAATTAGGAACCTCTTTTGTCCTTACACGGTCGTAGACTATGATAGAAAATGTTAGTTCCATATCAAAAACCATCATCAAGTGCTCGCCGTCAAAATCGAGTAATTGATCCTCATTTGGAATGGTTGAAACACCTCGAAGAATTGTACTCGAATACTAGATCAAAATTATATGGTTTGGAAAATGATCTATGTGCACCTTCGTACTTATTTTTCAGATACCAATTCTATTACAACTAAATTATTTATGAAATTATTTTCATAATGCATAGCTTAAGTTGTAAAACTTATAAAATTCTCTATCAAACCCAAAGGGTATGCCCAACTATTAGATTCAGACCATTATTTTGAAATTTTTTAAGAATTTTGAACGTCCGGGTTTCATTCAAAACACCTTTTTGAAATAATACTACATATTTTAATCCATATAATATATATATATATATATATATATATAATTAGTCCGAGTAACCCCAAAAATGAAACCAAGGAACTGGGCGCTACTAAACAATATCATACATTTCCTTACATGAAGGATGGTACTCAAGGGAAACGTTTACCATTTGAACGTATCTCTTACCCATCTTTAGTTATTTTCGAGCTACTCAAACTAGTTGACTTAAAACCTCTTCCTTCTTTTCAAATTCATTTTGAAACAATAATAAATATATTTCCATATATAAAACCCGTTCACTTCTTATTAAGATTTTTTCAGTTCACAGTGGTTGAATTTGGTCTCTTTTTGCTATTTTTGATTAAGAATTTTTAGGGTTCTTGTAATGACCCAGAATTTTGGTCGTTAGTTTTTGAACATTTAATTTATTTTAAATATTGGGTGTGGGTTGTTAATTGATTTTGAAATATGGAGATTTGGGTTGAATTAGTAAAATGAGTTATAATTTCAAATATAATGATTTAGTTGGATTTGAATTGTAGTGTTGGACTTTTGGATGGAATCAAAAGTCGACAAGTTAAAATTGGAATCTTTATATTAATTTAATAATGGAATTTAATATATATAATAATAATGTAAACAACCAGATTTTGATTTAAAATGAATCGGAATGATTTCTAATATGAATACAAATTCTATATGATTTATAATTACGTAGTAAAGTTATAAAAGTGAAATTTTAGATGATTTTGACAATTTTGAAATCACTCGATTTAAATCGATGAGTTAAATAGCCTTCCGGTGCACAGTCACGGAATTTGAAAAAAGTAGTTCTATTAGATCCGTAATAGTTAATTATTATCGGATTTCAAATTTCATAGTGTTTGGAGTTACCATTTGGCCGTACGGGTGAGAAACGCGTTGAAATTAAAATCGAAAATTCAATATTTAAACCCGATTCAAAAAAGATATCTTCCACATATGATTGAATTGGGCCCCGAAACATTTCCATTGTGTTCGGAATATGGGTAAAACCTATAAACGCCTGTCGGCATGTTTCAATTGGAATTCTTTTCAAAATTAAGTAATTTGTGTAAATATTATTAAATTAATTTATAAACATATACATACATACATACATACATACATACATACATACATACATACATATATATAGTGTTCCACAGTAAAACCTAGCTCATCAGCTCGTCGAGATCTTCAGATCTAATGGTCAAGATAGATGGAAGCGAAGTAGATTCGCCTGAATCTGGCCATAAAGACCGCACGTACGTGCGCAGTTTTCGAGGCATTGTGGCACCAAGGTCGCGCGCGTTCAGGGTAGAGGTGGAGTCGACGAGGCGCATCATCGGGGTGGTGCTCGATTGACCTCGGGTTGACCGGTGGTGATGAGCAGTTCATCGAGCGGTGGTTGTTGGGTTCGTGTTCGTATAGCTAGGGACGAAGGAGAGTAGAGGGGGTGCGGCCTGGATTTTGCCCGTGGAATCTATAGTTTAGTTTTGTTTTGGTATAACGAAAAAAAAAAAATTTATTTACAAAATTATATTCAAACGTATAAAAATTCATATCTCTTGGATGTGTGATCATAATTTGAGGAAACAGGAAGCGTCGGAATCACAATGACAAGCGGTACGCAGTGGAACAGATCTGGGAACGATTGAAGCCAGTGAAAATTTTAGATTAAATCGAAGGCGCTCGATTTAATTTAAAATTGGAACGATTGGCATTTTAAACGCAAGGTGAATTAATCTCACTCACATATGGATTTCCATAATAAATTTTAAATAGTTAAAATTTAAATTATTGGTTGATTGATTAAATGTGATTATCATTATTAGTCTGGATATATACACACACACACATATATATTGGGGTGATTGACATTCCCGTATAATATAGCGGATGAGACCCTATGCGCCCACATAATAACGGATGACCCTTTATACCGCGATGTCCCCCTCGAAGTGGGATTTGGTATTTTAGTTGTTATGCTAACATCTGTAGATGCAAGAAAATGGGTTGGAGGGATCCAACTGGATTTCTCAAAATATTGAATTATTTTCATAATCTGTGATATGTTTTATTGATATCATGTGATAGATTGTATTGGAAATCTAAGTTATTCGGTGCTATGGCTTGGATGAATGTATTTTGATATTTTAAATACAGAAATATAATGAATTGGGTTCTTAAAGGAAATGAAAAGGGAATTTTTGGAATAAAGAATGAAATTGATGTTTCAGATTTAAATAAGGATTTTAATCATAATAAAGGGTGAATTTGGTGTTAACGGATTTCAGAATTGATTTTGGATAAATCAAGAGATAATTTTAAATGGAATTTAACTTATGAAATCGGTTTGAAATCGATTAAGTGATTTGGGAACTATGATTTAAATGATAACGAGGAATGGAAATTTATAACTGGTTTTATAAATATAGTGAAATATTTATCAGTGGATAAATTTGAAAGTATAAATTCATGGTGGAAATTTATAAGGAGATGGGAAATGTGTTTTAAAAATAAAAAGCAGTTTTATTTTCAAAATGTTAAAAGAAATTTACATGATTAGGAGTAAATTAAATTAGGATAAATCGAGTAAGATTTATAAAGGATTAGATGGGCTATATTGAAATGGAAAGTGTATTTCCCTGCAAAGCCATGTATATTTTCAAAGGAGATTTTTATGTATAAGTAAAAGTTTTAAAGTTGTTTTAAAATGAATGTTTTATAGAAATTATTATTTAATCATTTTAACATGTTTAAGTAAATATTTGTTAAGTTAATATAGAAGTGATTATCTTAAAGGTTTAACTAGTATTATGATTTAAAAAGATAATTATTAAATTTCATACTTTATATAATAATTTAATTTTTAAGTGGTTTTGGCTAAAGTTTTACTTGGAAATTATTATAGAATTTCATAACTATTGTTTGAATAAATTGACTTAAGTGGTTTTATTTAAAATATTTTAAGTATATATTTTGGGTAAAGTGATTTAAATTATTAAAATCTAATTTTTATATAAGATTGGGTGTTTTTCGGTGGAATAAAATAATTGGTTGAATTGATTGTTTATTTCATAGTTAAATAACCGACTATCAAATTTGGACCTAAATATGACTTTGGAAATATTTAGGAGCAGTACGGGAATAGGTACAGTTACCGTTCGAGGTGTTATACCGTATGTATAAACTCGTTCGTTCTTCTAGGACGTTTATAAGGAAATCCGTCCACTAACGGTTAGGAGGTGATCTCCAATCTTATCTTCGTTTGTTTTTTCCTAAAGAACTGGGGTTAAGTTTACCGAAAAATAAATGTTGTTTCGAAGAGACCAGGATCAGATTGTTATCCGAAAACCACTTCGATCCAACGAGTATGTTTTTGTGATAAAAACAAGAGCTTGGAGTCAAAGATGGAGCAGTGAAGTGTAAGGGCTAATCGCTACTAATTCTGAGGGTGATTCCAAAATGGATATAGTAGGAGTAGTGCCTTCGGTTCCGTTCGAACCCGGAACAGACTTGTATGGATAAATGATTTCAGAACATCGTCAGAAGGACGATGAGCATTCTAAGTGAGATGTGTTCTAAAAACGTAATGCTTCGCCTCGAACCTCATCAATCGAGAATGACTAAAAATCAGAGGATATGCAAGAAGGCTAAGTGGGTAGCACCAATTAGTGTAAGGTCATCCCTGTCTAGATGTCCCTTTTTATTCGGTTGTGAAGGGCGGTTGCTAATCCCTACCGCAGGGTGATCTTATTCGGCCAATCCAATAAGGGGTAGCTCCGGTCTTGTGTTGTAGTAGGATCAGGAGGGGTCATCGGTTTGCTAATTTAGACCAGGTACCATGACAGGTGGTACCCCAGTGCATAGTCATTAGTTGGAAATCCATTCTCTCTACATGCCTTTACGGTTTTGATTGTAGAGCCTAGTATTGCTGGAATTTAATGAATGTAACAATTTCAGCTATTTGAATGAGTATTTGTACTTAGACACTATTATAATATCAGAGGATTTTGATAAGAAATGTTTTGGTTATCGTAAGGTAAAAATACGACATGTTATTTGTGGCGTGGCCATACGAGACACCATTTTATTTTCAAAGGATTTTTGAAACTTTAATCAATTGAGTGTATTTTCTCATGCTGGTTTTCCAGACTGACTCGGGTGTAATTTTATTATAATGCTCGGGACAGACCGAGTATTATAAATGCAGGATAGGATGTTGTGGAACTCAGGAGACGAGCTGGATGGTGAGACGTATCACACATACTTGATGTACATTCCACTGTACAGTATAAGCTGTGTATTCAGTTTGTGAGGACAAGTTAATATAACTATCCAGATTTTGCTATTGATTGTGTTGTACTCTGGTGATGTAATGTATAAACTGATATACTTCTTTTTGTATAAAGATCAATCATTTATCTATTATATATTGTTTCGCTGCGATTGTGATATTTTGATGTTCTTTTGTTTTCTCTTCTTCTGCCTCCTTCTTTCTTTTCCCTCAGCAATCTGTCTTTTCCGGCACTCGATCTTTCGACATGTTATACAGTGTCATCTATGTCGATTTTCAAGGGTCGAAAAGGGCGGGTCATCACATGTGGTATTAGAGCTTAGGTTGGCAATAACCTAGGCTTTGGTGGGGGAATTACTTATTAGAGATAGAGTCAGTAGTGCTCTAGCATGAGTTTGAGTGTAATAATAGATATGAGAGCGTAATTGTTAGTAAGTATAAAAATTGTTTCTATATTGTGTTGACTTATCGGTTGAGTGTTTATGAATTCTGGTCGGTACGGGAAGTACAACCATATCGGTAGGAGTTTCTAAATTCTTAAACAAGATGAATCAATATAGTATTGTTTTAAAGTGGGTGAATGAAATAATTTAACCCGAAATCATATTTTGATATAAAGGAAATAATTTTCTGAAATTATTATATTTATTTGGATGTCTGGTTAATAATATTATAATCAAATAAGAATTTAAATTTGAAATGATCTATTTTTATAACCAAATAGAATTATGTAAGTATGAAATAATACAATGGAACATAACCAAAATTTGATCTAAACAAGAATTTAAATCACGGGAATTTCGGGAAAAACGTTTTAAAATGAGTTTGAACCAAGTGTGGAAATTTAAAATCTTAGAAAATTTTGAAATGTTTTCCAAAGACTTCGAAGGAAATAATGGTGTATTATTCTGGGAAATGTTTTTGGAATAGAAATTGTTTTGAAATAAATTTTTGAAAGTAAAGAAGCACTAAACTCACTTCAGTTGCTGGAAAATAATCCTATGATGATGGCCACGTCATCAGTATTCATTTTTAAGTTTCTAAGTGATGGATTCCTACCAGAGTGGTTTGGTATAATTATTTGTTTACACTTGTTTGATAAACAAGTTTGTTTCAGAAATTTCAAACGGGAAATTGTTTTAGTAAAACCAAGTTGTTTTGGAAATCCAAAGGTTTGATTTGATATACCAAGAGGTTATGTGTTATTTATGATTTCAAAATGTTTTAAAATTTAACCGGGTAATTGAATTATTGGAATTCTATTTAAATGATGTGAAAAGTCAAGGAAGATCGGTATCGAATTTATAAGGTGAAGTAAAATATAAAATATGAATGGACTTTGTTGAATATGCGCTTATATGATTTTTGTTTGATGATAATAAACATATATACATTCATTTAAATGTATTTGTTAATATACTATTTATTTTTCACAGTTTAAATAAATATTTGTTGAATAAAATAAATTACACAGAATTTGAATTCAAACAGATATTTTATTCAAATAAATATTTATTACATTTTTGAATAGTACAATTTCAAGCTCTCACTGTAACTATGCAACTTTGATTACAATATATCACAATTTTCATATTTACAATTCACCTCACTACATATCACTCACACTCGTATCTATCTTCAACTTCATTCCAGTTTGAATCCAGCATCTGAGCAATCTGCAAAAATATAAACTAACGCAGTAAAATTGAAAAGGAAATATTTTTGCAGTTTAAAATAAAATAAAATGGATTTTGAAAATATGATTTGCCACAGTTATTTGGGTTGTTCGTCGTCATTTAAATTTGAATTCATCATACACGAACAGCTTGTGACATACATAGTGTATCACTGTATATGCCACAAGGCCGTGCACACCGATATATACACTTGATAATGCTACAGGGACATGTGAGCACACGTCAAACCCAAATGAAAAGCCAGGTTCAACTCACGTGCAATATATTTAAAACCATGACACGAGCACAAGGTCAAACCCGAGTTTTTGTAACTGGATTCAACTCAAGCACAAATCAAAAGTACACATGAATATGAAACTAAACAGTCAAGTTCAGTGGTCAAATGCAATAGGCCGAGAACCAGACAAATGCATGCAACAACAGTGAAAGTGATCAACACAGCAACTAGTAGAGCTCGCATGAAACAGTGGTATGAACAAGTGAACCCAGACTGAAGTATGGATAGTGCAAAGTGCAATGATACACCAGGATATCAAGTTCAGTGAAACTCAAGCAAGTGCAAGACTAAACCAGCGTGAATGCAACATAGCTAAGATGACTCAAATAAACAAAACACCAAATAGACCATGGAACAGCAAAGTGATCGAACAAACAAGATCAGGGCAGTGGACAGTACAAGCCAGCAAATGCAACGACCAAAACCAGATAAACAAGACACAGGAGTAAACAGACTCAAGAGAGTACAATGCCACTGGAGAAAATTCACAGCAACCAGAGTAGACGCATATATGCAACATGAACATTTAAATGAATACACGAACCAGAATACACAGTGGCAACCACAAGATGCAGACAAACTCAAAGCAAAACTAGTTCCAACATGAACAAAAACATAGCAACTGCATAGCAACTAGACCAACATGACCAAGTTCATATGCATAGCCCAGATCACTATAATAAAGTAACATGACAACAGATCAATTCTCAATGCATATATATATATATTTATATCAGAGTGAACTATGAAGATCAACAAGTAAAGGCCGCAACAGAATACATCAAAAGCAAGCCGAGAACAAACACCAAGTGCAACAGTATGAACAAAAGACCAAAGAAAAAGATGGTCAAAGCCGTAATATACAATGCATACATGAGTCAGTGCAGTAATACAGGGAATCACATGAACAAATAACCAAACAACATCATGATTGAAATTCAAGTACCAGAGAAGAAGGTCGAAGACTACAAGATGAACGAAATTCAACAGTTCAGAGAAATTCACGAACCAAACAAAATACTAGCAAAACCGAAGTTGAACAAGTCAATCAAGTATTCACCGTGTTATACAAGTAAAATGAAAAAGTGCGTATCTTTGAAATGGTCATTACATAATCAAGCAAAGTCAAAATCGAAGCCGTGTCAACCAAGCATCAAAAATACGAAATTGACAAAGTCAGATTTTATCACAAGCATCCAAGTATAATCGAGTGGCCGAGATGAATAATATGACAAATTCAAATGATGTTGTACGAACGCAAATCTAGGGTTACAAAACTTCTATAAACCATCATCATCGGCAATCTCAAATTCATTCGAGTTCGAGCATAACAAAGAACAAATCATCCAACTCGAATCACGATCGAGTTCAAGCATCAACCAGTAAAGCAAAAGGGATAAAATTACATACCGAATCAACGGAGAACTCGATCAAACAGAAGCGGGCAAGAGCGAACGAACGAGAACGAAGCACATGAAAAGGCGCAACTTCAAAACCCTAGTTTGGATTGAAGAGAATAAAGCCCTAAGATCGAACAGAGCCGCCAACTATCTCAAAGAGGAACGAAGCCCTAATTTGCAGAGCCACCATTTGAACGAGACAAAAAGGAACGGGCCAAGCAAAAGAAGGGAACGGGTTATAGAATTAAAAGAAGGGGCCGGTCTTAAAAGGCTTTAGTTTAATTAGGGTTATTTTTAATTAGGGTTATTTTTAGGATTTAGGGTTATTTATTTATGTGTCTTTTAATTATCGTTTTTATTTTTCGAATCAAAACTTTGTAAATCACCACCTAGGGTTTAGGTAGTGTCAGATTGTCTAGTTAGAATTAGTTCAGCGAGCAGGGTGTGCGAGTTTGCAAAGCTCTATAGGCGGGAGCAGAGTTTGCGAGTAAGCGAAGCTCTATAGGCGGGAAGCAAAGTTTGCGAGTAAGCGAAACTCTATAGGCGGAGCAGGGTGTGCGAGTCTAGTAGAGTGTTTGTGAGGGGGAGCAAATGTTTGCGAGCAGGGTGTGCGAGTCTATTAGAGTGTTTGTGAGTGGGAGCAAATGTTTGCGAGTCTAGTAGAGTGTTTGTAAGCGTGATACTGTTTAATTCTAATAGAAATCTGTGAATGCAGCAGTAGGCAGGGGTTGCCGAAGCTGGGTAAATTTTGTGTGTGATTTACTTTACAGCATATTTATTTCTGCAGTTTGTTTCTGTGTTTATTTGCTATAACCCTATTCACCCCCCTCTAGGGTTAATCTAGATCCTACAAGTGGTATCAGAGCCCGGTATTTTTCTTTAACTCTAGAGTCAGGAATCCACCAGATAATATTTTTGTTGAGGGTCATTTCAATATTATTCCTTCTATTTTCGATGGAACAGATTTTTTGAACTGGAAATTGAAAATGGAATTTTATTTAAAATCTGTTAATATTAAATGTTGGGATATTATTGAAAATGGGTGTGATAAAACCGATAAGGAAAGTATCTCGATTAATGCTCTTACTATGCATATATTATATTCTCATATTAATCGTGATAATTTTAATTTTGTTTCTCTTAGTGAAAATGCACAGAAAATCTGGAAAACTCTCGACGCAATATATGGTGCAAAAGTCAATAGTAATGAGATGTTCTCCACAACCAACTCAGCTAAAGAAATGTGCTTAACAGGATTGGTAAATAGCAGTTGTGATGAGGATGATGATGATGGAGCACCCGAGCTGGCATTACTAATGAAGAATTCAAAAAGGAAATTTGCAGCCACGGGGAATATAACCGATAGCGACAATGACGAGCCAATCGAGGTATCAAAACTCACTCACTCTGAATTACTTACCTATTTCCACGAAGTGAATGGCTGTTTTAAACGACTTAGGGAGAAGTTTGCCAAACTTGAATCACAAAATGATACTTTGTTAGAATTAAATGAGAAACTCGACAAATTAGTTAAAACCTATCAAAGTAAGATCCCTAAGTGTGATAAGTGTCCAACATTCGAAAAGGAAATTGAAAAATCAGAAATCAATATAAAATCACTTGAAAATGAAATTCTGATTTTAAAAGAGAATGAAAATAATAGGAGAGAGAATTCTATTGAAAAGTGCACACAATTGATAAATGAAAATGAATCTCTCAAAACACAAGTCCAACAATTGTCAACGACTTTAGATAAATTTTCAAAAAGTGAAAAATCGTTGGATATGCTATTAGGAAAGCAAACTGTTAATACGGTTAGACAAGGACTTGGATATAATAATTCGAAAATTGTTGAAAGCAATATTAATCAAGTTAATTCTATGTGCACAATTTGTAGAAAATTTGGACACAATCAAAATAATTGTTGGTATAGACCCAAACATGTGAAAACTATACCAATTTGGGTTCTAAAAGGCACAAATATAAAAATTTTGAAAGTTAAAAAAATTTGGGTGCCAAAGGGAACAATTATAAATAGTTTTGGGTCTCCACAAAATTATTTTTCGAAATATTCTGCCACTAACAACCATGGACCTATAAAAACAAATAGGTCACATAAATTTTTTCCCGTGTAGGTGTGGTGGCAGGCTAAGGAACAACAACGGTGTTCTCTGGATTTTGGCTGTTCCAGAAACACAACGAGCGACAAAGCAAAGTTCCTTAGCCTAGTATAAAGGTGACAGAATCACAATGGGCAATCACGAAAAATTATCGTAAAGGTAAAACAGGTTAAATTATTTTTAACGATATATTAAATGTGATTATCTGCACCATACTCTAAATCAGCCAATATTGAGATGAACAAAAGATGATGTTTTTGATTCTATGACTTTTTCAAAATATTGACCAATCATCTTTAAATAGAATTACTTGGAATAATTATGATGGTTGGCTGATTCGGACTTAATTGATATGATTTTTTGACTTGTTCTTATTTATGACATTGATTTGTGCTTAATTGATGACCAATCAGATTTTCAATTTTGAACTAATCCATATAAATTTGTTCGGTCAAAAGATGGTTACTCATGCTACACGTAGATATATTTGTTTTGACATTTTGGTCATTGCTTGTAAATCTGCACGATTTCAATTTTCATGTGAAAGCTGTTAAAAAGGATTTTAAGAAATTGTTGAAACTTCAAGAAACTGTTTGAAATGATAATGATTGCTCATAAATATAGTTGTTTATTCTACGGCTTCTAAAATTAACACCATGATATTTGTTTGAGTGTGAACATGGCTTCATTTCAAATTTCATTCTGAAATAGTTTGTTGAAATTTCACAATCCGGTCATTGACATCCAACGAGTGAATATTGAGTGAAATTTAAATTCAGATGCAGATTACACTGGTAATATAGTTGATAGAAAAATTACTAGTGGAACGTGATTAATCTTTGAAACATTCATTTGCTGCATCGTTTTTCAAAGAAAATATCTGCATATTTTTCACTTGAAACAATTTTCAAATAGCAGAAATTTTTCTCATATAACCCCCTCGAGAAAATCATGTTTGACCATATTTTCAGATTACACATTCTTATTTGATTTTAAATGACAAATTTTGACTACTCTGACTCCCTTTGATTATCGAAAAGATGAATAGTAATTGAAAAAGTGATGAGTGTTGATATTTATCATATATTATAACTCGAGAAAGTATAATTAGAAAATTTCTTTAGAATTTCATAACAAGAGTTATAAAAACGTTTTGTTGGGTAAAAATTCCATGACCATATCTATCTCTATCATCTTTCTATCGACCATCACTCATAAAATTACATATAGTATGTAAATTTGTGATAGTTTACAAAGGAAATCATTTGTTCTTCAATATCTTTAAATTTGTGAAGGAAATTATTTGTGCTTAAATTTATTATATTTGGCAATAAAAATAAATATCCAAAGTATTCACTCTCATTTAAAAGTCCTCACGGTTATGCATGGGTGAATTACTTGGATTTTTGATTATGTGCTTCCATGCTCATTTAAAAGTCCTCACGGTTATGCATGTATGGAACGCATATCAAAATTAATTGATTTAATAGACAAGTTGATTCTAATCCCATTTAAAAGTCCTCACGGTTATGCGTGGTTAGAAGATACTTGATTTTTTAAAATAAAAATTGTGAATACTACTAATCTCATTTAAAAGTCCTAACGGTTATGCATGGTTAGTAGATATTCAAATTTCCCGAAATAAATATACCACAAATAGACAGAACTGTATGATTTTTTTTATGATTTTATTCACATCACTTCTGAAAGTGGAATATGCGCTTGACAAGGGTATTTATGATTTTTGTTTGAGTTTTATTGAAATTTGATATTTATATTCAATTGAGTTAAATGTTTGATTCATGTTTGTCACTTCATCCCTATTTTTATAACACTATTATTCTTTTGCTGATAACAAAAGGGGGAGAGAAAAGTTAAGATTTTGTCAAATAGAATCAAGCAAAGGTCAAATAATTTTTCCATTTGCATATAGGCTCATTTATATATTTTTATTTGTATGCATATATGTAGGGGGAGTATTGTGTAGAGAGGAGCATTCAAATAGGGGGAGCAAATTAAACGAATCAAATACATTTAATACATTCAAAATCTTAAATATATGTTTGTTATCATCAAAAGGGGGAGATTGTTGAATATGCGCTTATATGATTTTTGTTTGATGATAATAAACATATATACATTCATTTAAATGTATTTGTTAATATACTATTTATTTTTCACAGTTTAAATAAATATTTGTTGAATAAAATAAATTACACAGAATTTGAATTCAAACAGATATTTTATTCAAATAAATATTTATTACATTTTTGAATAGTACAATTTCAAGCTCTCACTGTAACTATGCAACTTTGATTACAATATATCACAATTTTCATATTTACAATTCACCTCACAACATATCACTCACACTCGTATCTATCTTCAACTTCATTCCAGTTTGAATCCAGCATCTGAGCAATCTGCAAAAATATAAACTAACGCAGTAAAATTGAAAAGGAAATATTTTTGCAGTTTAAAATAAAATAAAATAGATTTTGAAAATATGATTTGCCTCAGTTATTTGGGTTGTTCGTCGTCATTTAAATTTGAATTCATCATACACGAACTGCTTGTGACATACACAGTGTATCACTGTATATGCCACAAGGCCGTGCACACCGATATATACACTTGATAATGCTACAGGGACATGTGAGCACAGGTCAAACCCAAATGAAAAGCCAGGTTCAACTCACGTGCAATATATTTAAAACCATGACACGAGCACAAGGTCAAACCCGAGTTTTTGTAACTGGATTCAACTCAAGCACAAATCAAAAGTACACATGAATATGAAACTAAACAGTCAAGTTCAGTGGTCAAATGCAATAGGCCGAGAACCAGATAAATGCATGCAACAGCAGTGAAAGTGATCGACACAGCAACTAGTAGAGCACACATGAAACAGTGGTATGAACAAGTGAACCCAGACTGAAGTATGGATAGTGCAAAATGCAATGATACACCAGGATATCAAGTTCAGTGAAACTAAGCAAGTGCAAGACTAAACCAGCGTGAATGCAACATAGCTAAGATGTCTCAAATAAACAAAACACCAAATAGACCATGGAACAGCAAAGTGATCGAACAAACAAGATCAGGGCAGTGGACAGTACAAGCCAGCAAATGCAACGACCAAAACCAGATAAACAAGACACAGGAGTAATCGGACTCAAGAGAGTACAATGCCACTGGAGAAAATTCACAGCAACCAGAGTAGACGCATATATGCAACATGAACATTTAAATGAATACACGAACCAGAATACACAGTGGCAACCACAAGATGCAGACAAACTCAAAGCAAAACTAGTTCCAACATGAACAAAAACATAGCAACTGCATAGCAACTAGACCAACATGACCAAGTTCATATGCACAGTCCAGATCACTGTAATAAAGTAACATGACAACAGATCAATTCTCAATGCATATATATATATATATATATTTATATCAGAGTGAACTATGAAGATCAACAAGTAAAGGCCGCAACAGAATACATCAAAAGCAAGCCGAGAACAAACACCAAGTGCAACAGTATGAACAAAAGACCAAAGAAAAAGATGGTCAGAGCCGTAATATACAATGCATACATGAGTCAGTGCAGTAATACAGGGAATCACATGAACAAATAACCAAACAACATCATGATTGAAATTCAAGTACCAGAGAAGAAGGTCGAAGACTACAAGATGAACGAAATTCAACAGTTGAGAGAAATTCACGAACCAAACAAAATACTAGCAAAACCAAAGTTGAACAAGTCAATCAAGTATTCACCGTGTTATACAAGTAAAATGAAAAAGTGCGTATCTTTGAAATGGTCATTACATAATCAAGCAAAGTCAAAATCGAAGCCGTGTCAACCAAGCATCAAAAATACGAAATTGACAAAGTCAGATTTTATCACAAGCATCCAAGTATAATCGAGTGGCCGAGATGAATAATATGACAAATTCAAATGATGTTGTACGAACGCAAATCTAGGGTTACAAACCCTATATAAACCATCATCATCGGCAATCTCAAATTCATTCGAGTTCGAGCATAACAAAGAACAAATCATCCAACTCGAATCACGATCGAGTTCAAGCATCAACCAGTAAAGCAAAAGGGATAAAATTACATACCGAATCAACGGAGAACTCGATCAAACAGAAGCGGCCAAGAGCGAACGAACGAGAACGAAGCACACGAAAAGGCGCAGCTTCAAAACCCTAGTTTGGATTGAAGAGAATAAAGCCCTAAGATCGTACAGAGCCGCCAGCTATCTCAAAGAGGAACGAAGCCCTAATTTGCAGAGCCACCATTTGAACGAGACAAAAAGGAACGGGCCAAGCAAAAGAAGGGAACGGGTTATAGGATTAAAAGAAGGGGCCGGTCTTAAAAGGCTTTAGTTTAATTAGGGTTATTTTTAATTAGGGTTATTTTTAGGGTTTAGGGTTATTTGTTTATGTGTCTTTTAATTATCGTTTTTATTTTTCGAATCAAAACTTTGTAAATCACCACCTAGGGTTTAGGTAGTGTCAGATTGTCTAGTTAGAATTAGTTCAGTGAGCAGGGTGTGCGAGTTTGCAAATCTCTATAGGCGGGAGCAGAGTTTGCGAGTAAGCGAAGCTCTATAGGCGGGAAGCAAAGTTTGCGAGTAAGCGAAACTCTATAGGCGGAGCAGGATGTGCGAGTCTAGTAGAGTGTTTGTGAGCGGGAGCAAATGTTTGCGAGCAGGGAGTGCGAGTCTAGTAGAGTGTTTGTGAGCGGGAGCAAATGTTTGCGAGTCTAGTAGAGTGTTTGTAAGCGTGATACTGTTTAATTCTAATAGAAATCTGTGAATGCAGCAGTAGGCAGGGGTTGCCGAAGCTGGGTAAATTTTGTGTGTGATTTACTTTACAGCATATTTATTTCTGCAGTTTGTTTCTGTGTTTATTTGCTATAACCTTATTCACCCCCCCCCCCTCTAGGGTTAATCTAGATCCTACAGACTTAAATAACTAAATAAGTTTATGAACTTATAAATTGGGAAATAAAAATTTAAATTGGATTGAGAAAACAAAATTGAATTGAAAGGAAATTTAGTTAGGTTGAAGATGATATTGAATGAATTAAATAACTACTCGACTAAATTCAAAAGAATAGTATGAAGATGAATTTAGCGTAAGCTAAATTTTTTTTAAAAAATTATTGGAATGAATAAAATTTAGATGGCATATGAAAAAAAGAAAAAATTAAAAGTAAAATAAAACCCAAAGTAAAATTTTCTTGATATTTTGGTAAATGAAATAGAAATCAAATGTTGAGTTGAAATCGAACGGCCGAGATTAAAGGTAGAAAAAATAAAATAAATTTGTCACTAATTTATATATATAAATTCATACAAACTTTAAAACGCTATAACTTTGTCATACGAGGTTCGTTTCTTACGAAACAAATTGCGATGGAACCGTATTGATGAGCACAATATTATGGAGCTGGATTGGAATTCATTTGAGCTAGTGAAAATTTTGGGTAATTCGGAATAAAACGCTGAAATCACGATTACAATCAATGTGAGTACAACTCACTCTTTCTGACTCACTGATATTTCTATATGAATGAGAAATGATTTATTTTATGATGATTGATGACATTTTGGATGATATATAATATATTGATTGGTATTTGGATATATACCTACCTAGTGGAGCAAATGGCCCTATACATTCTCGTGTATGAGCGGATGACCCTTTGTACGCATGTCTGCCTCGAAGCAGACATTGTACACATATGCTAATACGTTTATTTATTGCAGGTGAGAGGTTGGAGGGATCCAACTGGATTCCTCGCCAGTATAGATTTATTTACAGATGTTGCGATATATTCTGTTATCTTATAACATATGATGTTTGGATTCCGTGATTGATATATTTAGTGCTGTTGCAACATTAAGCCTATGTTTGATAATTTAAAAATGTTTAAGTCATGATTTCCAAATCTAAAAGGACTTTTAAAGTGATTTTGGAAATCGATGTTTTGTTAATTTTAAAGTGTAAAGGAATCGATTTATTTTAAATAAATGAAAGTTGTAATTTTTATTATTATAAAAATTATGATGTTTTGGAAAATAAAATTGAGGTGTGATTTTTGAAATGTGAAGTTAACTATTTTGTGAAATAGTATAAATTGAGATTTTTGATTTATTATAAAAGGTTTATATATAAGATTTATAAAATGGATATTCTATAAATAAAAAAATGGAATTATAAAGAAGTTTTATATGTGTGAAAATGAAGTATAAATGGATTTTATAAGTGAATAAGATTTACGAATTGTGAAGTTATAAAATGAATGGATTTAAATAAATGAATTATAAGTAAATAACTTATAATTTGGGTTTTCGGGTATACAATTGAGTTATAAATGGAATCGGTTAACAAAGGGATTTTATATATAATAGTTTTTATAAAATTAAAATGGAATTTATAAACATTGTTTTATAATTCTGTAATCAAATAAATTTGATAAGTAAATATAGAAATTATTAAAGGAGATATATCCACGATTTTGTACAGTGGATAATCATTTAATTAAATATGTAGAAGTATTGAATTTGGTTAGAGATTTATATCCAAGATTTTGGGCATTGGATAATTCTGAATTAAATGGTAGAAGCTTTAATTTGGTTAATGATTTATATTCACGATTTTGGACAGTGAGTAATATATTAAATAAATGTTTAAAAAAGTGATATTTAACTGGAATAAAATGGTTTAAATATGTTTTAAAATGTATTAAGTATCGAAACTATAAATTTCAATGTTCATTGTTGCAATAGACGTTTTCGAGAAGTAAGGAAATAATGGCCTACAGCACTGTTGTTATAGTAAATGATTTTCGAAAGGAAAGGTTTCTATAGTATTGGGATTTATATATCTATCTTATTTTCGAATCCCTATACTAGTGATTTTGGGTTGTCGTAATGATGTTTTACGTAACATTCGTTTTGACCAGAATAGATGTGTTTAAAGAGAACGTTTTCCTTAAAGAATAAAATCTATACTTAATCGTGATTTAAGTATGTATAATACTTTCTAAGTGTTGAAAATAAATTTATTTGTGAATTACTTATTGTTAAATAAGTATTCTGAAATGTTTTCCAGTATAGAAAAGTTGAAATGGTTTGAGATTATATCTTTTTAAAGATAATCTGAAGTGGATATTTGGCAAGTGATTTAATTAATAAAAGATTAATTAAAAAGGCCTAGTGATTGTTATAGTGCTAAATATTCGTTTGTTTGTTTTGATAGTTAAATAACCGACCATCAAACATTGCCAAATTTTAGTTCCTCGACTTGGTGTGGGAACTATTAGTTCATACACTTAGTAAGTAGCCTTCCGTGTAGGCTTGATTATCGTTTGTGTTGAGGACGTTGATTCGTATAGTGCTGAGTATTACTCCAATCTATCGAGCTTCCTTCTTGGCCCGAAAGATAGCAAGTTGAATGTTGGAAATGTGATAAGTCTATGAGACTTAGTTTCTATGTGAGGTTGAGAAACGCTTTTGCGTTGTCGATGCGAAGTGACCGGGATCAGATTTATCTGAAAACCACTTCGGACCAACGTATATGCGACGATTGTGCAGGTTGCTTTATGATGATATTAATATTCCAGATTTTCATAGCATGGGATTGCTTGTTGATCGTTTGGGGTTAAAATCCCAATATAAATCCAGTAGCAGTGGTGTAACGACCCAGAAATTTCGAACCCGAAATTTCCAGATAGTTAGTGAAAAAAAAAAGATAGAAGAAGAAGAACAGAAAAGAATCACACAATCTCACATTCACAGCGGAAAAATATAATATCAATAATAATAGTCATACAAAGGAAAAACTGTACTTGTCAAATTACACTTTTATAATATCAGAGTTTCAACATATTTACAACCACATGACAGATAAATAATCTGTTTCAGATACTATATATAACACAGTAGAAACTCTCCATACGTTCCTGCTCTCCAGCTCGCTACCTGAGCTCCAGAACGTCCTTACCTGAAAATCTGTAATACTCGGTCTGACCCAAGCATTACATCAAAGTAACACCCGGGTCAGGCTGAAAACCAGCGTGAGTAAACTCATGTAACAAGGAATACCAAAACATACAACCTATTTAAAACCCGGGGTAACTCATTTAGATTTTCAACTTCACTAGTTGTTATAAGCATCACTTATATCACACATCAATTCTTAAATGTCCAAAACTTAGATTAAATGGTCAAATACACTTAAATCATTACAAACCAGCATATTGATTTACACATATCAAATTTATACAGAATCGAAGTGGTTTCGGATATTAATTAATACCCGACTCCAGTCTCTTCGAATCCAATGTCATATTATACCAAGTTATTCAAGTGATTAAATTTAATTAATTAATGTCACTTAACATAGCAATAACATAGATAAATATCACCTAAATACCATACCAATAAAATGTCACAGCACATCATCCAATAGATATCATTCAACTTATTTAACAACAATCATCCATATGCAAGCATTTCCATTCATATCATAATTTATCATCTAATCCTGCTTAATTAACTATTAATTAATTTACAATCATTTAATTAATTCATTGCTCCTTGATTACCTTATCGATCAACCAATTAATCTCTAATCATAGACTAATTATCCTTCAATCCTCAATTAATATCCTTTAATACAAGGTAATCTATCCTAAATTTACTTTAGAAATCAATTAATTAACCTCTAATTTACTGATTTATTAACCATCAACTATTGATTAACAACCTTAATTATTAATCAATATCTCTTAATTCAAATTTACAAATCAATTATATCTTAATTATAAATTTATAAAACTTAATTATTAATTAACAACCTTAGTTACAAATTAATTAATTCATAATCACAATTAACTTCCAATTAATTGATTTAGAACCCTCACTTAATAATTAATTTACAAATTAATTATTCTTAATTAATCACATAATTAATCCTTTATAATTAATTTATCAAATTAATTAATTATACTAACTATTTCCAAATCCTGATAACTTTAATTATCTTAAGATAAAATCTTATTCTATAAAACCTTAATTGCCACTTAACAACATCTTAAATCAAAATGTTTAAGCAACACTTATTAAACATCAAATAGAGAGTTTAAACCAATTTAAAGTTTAAAATTCCAAAAGAAAAGTTTAAAACTTTTAGAACACCTTGTAACATTGTAATCATTCTCTGCTTCAGGTTGTACCCGAAACTCACTCGAGTCAAATCCTGCGTTTATCTTCTTTCCATTTTAATTAAAACTTTGATTAAAAATTAAGTTTCAAATTCCTTCAGGAAACACTTTCAGTAAATCCCGAGAACGAACACGAGCTACCCTATCAATTACTCGAAGTTGACCTTGATATCATCACAGTCCCAATTCCCTGACACGCACCACCGCTACGTGCACATGCACCGTCTCCTGAGACTTCTCCGACCATCGATGACAACATCGTCAAGTCACCCAACCCTCCAGTGAACAACAATGATCATCCAAATCTCGTCTTCAGCCTCGATTCAAAATCGAGCATCCCAGATGAATGGAACCCAAATCCATCATCATAAAATCCATTTGAATCCACGATTCCAGTCATGAAAACTGCTACAACTCCAGCTATGGTTTGCCGACACATCCCACCTTCGTTTCCCAGAGCCTTGTGTAACTTGAATCACCAGAGGCAAGACAATGATTCAATTTACCAGCTTGATGAAAACTAGGTTTGAAACCCAAATCATCTCGTCCCCGCCGCCACGTTCATCAGACGACCCACCTCCCATTTTGCCGTGACCTCCATCAACCCTACTTGCTTCAGTGTTGATCTCGAGGCTCCCAACCTCTCCTATCATCAGAGATTGTTCGAAAGCCAAAATTTGTTCAATTCGAGCTTCCCATTGATTTACTCACTTAAAAACCTTGGAATAAATCTCAAAAATTACCAACTTCCAATACAATTTGGTTTATATGACATAATTATGAAATATGAAGAATCAATTTTTTCCAGGTTGAATAAGATTTCCACTGTAATTCCATTTTCCAGTAAAATAACTTGTTAATTAAGCTATAAAATATATTTTTTTTAAAAAAAATCAAGTTTGGTTATCAAATCCAAATCTTCTTTAAAGATTATAACTCATAGGATATTGGGAAGTGAGAAATCTAATTTTGTAATGATCTGATGATAATAAGAACAGTGACATATTCTTATATTTAGACCTTCAGACTCAATCAATCCTATTTATATATATGCATACAGATCTTTGCAAACATTTTTTTTAACATGCTTTAAGCTCTTTACATGAATTCAAAGTTAACAAATTTCCAACTTTAAATTATTAATTTATTCATCTGTTTATGCTCACAAAATACAGAGCATAACATAATATTGACAGGAACATGAATGCATCCATATATCTTTACATATGACCACATGAATTAATCAAGCAAATCATAATCACAATTTTAAATCTGTTTTCTACATGTTTTCAGACTTTAAAACAGGTTTAAAGTTTTAATTAACTCATCTCTTTGATGATGCAGAGATACTGAAAGGTCAGGTTTTGAAAATCTGAGAAGGCATGCTTGATTTATATTTTCTGAAAACTTGTTATTCAAACATGCACAAGATCTTTAACATACATATACATTATTTCACTTCCAAACAATTATGCAAGCATATTTTCATCCAAACTTCGATAATCATTCCATACAAGTCAAGATGTAGTGGATTTTTGAAATAATTAAAAACAGTTTACTCACCTCTAAAAGAATCAGAGAAGCTCCGTAATTTTATTTTATTGTTTTTAACTTTTCTTTATTTCAGGTTTTGATCTGAGTGATTCACAGGCTTGCAAACAAAATCTTGCTTTTGATTTCCATGCTTAAAGTTCCCTGCTTTTGAAATACTACAGATTGTATTTTGTTATAGATCTGTTTTTTTTGTAATCCTACATTTCCAGCCTGTTTAATAATTATAATTACTTTAAACTATTTTTAAAATCAAGATCACCTACTTATAATCAAATTCTTTCCAAAAATCAAAGCCTAATAGGGATTTATTTTGAAAGTTAGGAAGGATTTTAAATTTGATAATGTACCAAAAATTTCACAAAGGCTTACATACTGTCATACTTTAAAGTATAGTAGGACCTAAATTAGATTTGAACTGAAAACATCATGCACAACATATTTCCATCAATATCACACAGATAAGTTAGCACCCAAGATTTATTTCAAAGGTTTACTCACCTATCAAATGAAGAGCAGATGATAATTTCTGATGCAAACTTATACTTTCCAGGAACAGATTTGCATTGCTTGCTGAAACCTGGGTTCTACTTCCAATTTGATTGTTGAAGTTGATCTTAAAATTTCATTTGCTTGGTGATGTTGATTTTGATCATGCAGCTAAACTCCATTTCTTGTTTTGCTTTAGAGTTGAATTAAACTTTACATTGCAGTTCATACTTGAAATAAAATTGCAGCTTTTCAAACAGATTTTAGATTTGTGTTTTGCAAAACTGGTTTTGAATTTATCTTCTTACAATCTGATTTCAGATTTCCTTTTAAGATAATGTGCTAAACAAAGTGAATTGTTAAGTTTTCCACTTAATAAATTTTTAAATAAAATGTTATTTAAAAACAATGCCACTTGTTACATAATGATGTATATTAATTTACAAGTGTCTTCCTTAAGTATAAATGTCTTACACATGTTCATCTTAATACTAAAAGAAATTCTTAATTTATAAATGTATTTAAATTTATCTAAATCGAATTCTAATTTATATTATCATGTTTATATAAATGTTTATCTATTTTTAGCCTTAAATGATTACATATAAATTACTTTTATAAAATTACACATCTTAATGTTTATTTGAATATTTTTTTAAATAAAACAAAATAAACTTTTATTATGAAATACAATTTAAACCTTAATATTTTTAAACAAAGTAGATTTTTACTTTAATTACTTTGAAGATATAAGATAGACCTTTAAATTAACCTGTGAAAAGTTTCGATACTATTTCAATCAAATTCACCAATTCATAATTTAAGTCCAAACTATATTATTATTTTTATTTTAAGATATATATTCTTTTAAATTCCATTATTAAATTTAAATTCAAAATAAATCTTTAATCATAATTTAGAACATCACACTATTAATTGATTGGTTATTTATACTTGAAAATAACAATTTTTTATCAATTTTAAACAATTTAATTAAGAGATTTTCACATTTTAAATCTCATATAATTCCAGGATATCACATTCCTCCCCCCTTAGAATCTTTTCGTCCCCAAAAAGAAACGAAGCCAGAATTATTAAAATGCTTAAATTCAGATAAATTTTTCCTTGATCATTTTAAAACCCTTTAAAATCTATATATAGTATTATCAAAATAGTTTTATAAAAATATCATTCTACAACTCGATGTTTCAACAAGTCCATCTTCGTTCTCACAGAAATTCATCATACGTTGATCAGGCGTAGGACTGAAAATCTTTAAGTACTTAGCAGACCCATTTTCAACACCCAGTGAAAACACTTTAGAAAATAATTTTATTGAAAATATAGAAAACATTTTTGAAAATAGAGGATATATCTTTGGTGAGAATGCTCTGGAAATCATCACTCCCATCCATGGTCACAGTTACATTCCAGGGTTACGTTGCCATCGCAGCAAAAGTCCATGTAACTGCAGGCTCTCCGCGGCCTCTCGATTATGCCATGGAACCCACACAACAGATCACAGTAACATCCAGGGTTACGTTGCCATCGCAGCAAAAGTCCATGTAACTGCAAGCTCTCAGCGGCCTCTGATTTTCGCTGTTGAAATGAAACTTCTCCACTCCTACATAGGCCGTAGTCTACCGATATAAAATCAAACGCAGACTGTTGGCTCTCAGCGGCATACATGACTTTCGCTATGTTATACCATAGGTCGCAGTTACATCCTGGGTTACGTTGCCATCGCAACAAAAGTCCATGTAACTGTTGGTTCTCTCAGCGGCACACGCGACTTACGCTGTGGTATACTCAACTCATAATCCTCAGGAACTAGTTTTGTCCGGACTCCTCACAGGATCAACTTTAGAACCCCCCTCCCCCCCCCCCCCCTGCGGGGCTCAAGGCAGCACCACCCGGTGGTACTCCTGAGAAGTTCATTTCAAGGGAGCGCCTTTTTGCCCAGAGCTATCAACAAAACATTTTATACTATACATATATAGTATCTTCAAATCATACACATAGTATGATCTTATACAAAGCTCTTTTATACCAAAATCGATTGTCCCAAATCGATGATTCTCAAACTAGGCTTTCCAAATTTAATATTGATTTTACCTAAAAATCAAAAGCCTTTCCAAATCCAAAGGTTCCTAAAACCCTTTTCCAAAATCCCCGTATGATCCTTTATATATATAGATATATATAAAATCCTCGATAAAAATCTTTGGATCATTTTAAACTTGTATAAAATCCTTTTATACTTCAAACATTTCTAAAAACCCTTTTCTTCTGGCAAAAGATTCATCAAAGGGACTTTCATTTTATAAAACAAAGATATTTACTTTGTTTACTCAAAATCAAATATTCAAATTTGATTACTCTTTTCAATATAAATTTTATTCAAATCCGTACGATGTACACATATCATCCGTACGCTATACCAATCAGATCGCTCACTCGATCACACAATTTCACTTCCGAACTAGTATCGTCCACCCGACTTCATAGTGCGGACACAGATCTGGTTTTCTTGATTAGAAACCGTCATTCTCCTTGCATAGTCTAATTATGATAGAGAATATCCAGAACCAATCAACAATCCATATCCAGTTTCGTCCTCGAAAATCGAGTGAAAAATCCCACTCGGGTCGATATAACTATCTTGAAAGTCTATGCTCGAATCTGGATCAAATCACTATGCGAATAGAATAACATACGTACACCCTACGTATTTATCTTTATTGGTTATTAGCCAAATTAATTTCATTTCTATTCACATTCACTTTGATTTTCATTCACTTATTCACAATTGCTTCAATCCTTTTGGATTATCACCTCTATTCTTACCTCGATTGGGTATTTAACCAATAACAGTTTGAACTCCGACCTGTTTATTTAGAAAATAGCTTGAAAAAAATTAAAAATAGATAAGTAGTTGGAAAATAATTACTAGTTTGTAAAATAGCTGTAAAATAGTCCAGTAATTGTAAAATAATTGGAAAGTTATAAAATAGTAATTAGTAGTTGAAAATAGTAATTAGTTTATAGAATAGTTAGAAAATTGTTAAACAGTTTCAAAAATAATTGTAAACAAGTATAAGATAGTTTGGCTTTTAAAAGAAGGTTGTTTATATAATGAATAGCTTGGAAAAATAGGTTTATATTAAAAATAGTTCAGAGTCAAACAACTCACTTCCCAATCTCCATTCTCATCAATCCAATTTAAATTTCCACTTCCATTTAAATTGACCCGGTTCCAATTTTAAATAATTTCAATTTCCATTGAAATTGATTCAACCCCAAATCAAATTGAATTAACCTCAGTTTCTTTTCAAAATTAACTTTATTCAACCTTGATCTCAAATTTTTCTAATTCAGATAAATTTCAATTGAACTAGTTCCAATTTCAATTCATTTCAACTCTAGTTTGAATTAATCCCAATTTTCAAACCCCATTTCCAAATCAAGTTGAATTATTCTTGATTTCCTCCCAAATTAAATTCAAATTCCATTTGAATTTTATACTATTCAACATTAATTATAATTCCACATTATTCCAATAAATTTGGACTAATTTCAAATTGAATCCACTTCAATTTCAAATCGTTACAAATTAATCCAATCCAAATTTTCCATTTGAATCTTATACTCATACATCTTCAATCACAATTTCAATTACTTCAAATCAAATTCAATTTGAACTAATTCAAATTTCAAATTTAAACCATCTCTCATTCATTTAAACAATTCCAATTCACAACTTAAAGATTTTTAACAACAATAGGATGATATTATCTAATTTATCTTAAAACATCCATTCATTTTAAATTTCTAGATCTCAAACCCAATTTGAGATCACTCAAATTCTCAATTACAATCAACCATTTAACTTCCCAAGTTAAATCTTAATTTCATCGTAAAATTTACAAATCAGGTTGGACATCCCAACGTATTTAACTTTTCCCAAGTTAAACTCAATTCACTTAATCCAGTCAACCTTACCTAGTTTGAACTTCCATTTCAAATTTTGAACTTCTCATAAATAATCTTCCCACTTATTAAGTTCAAAAACTTAGCACTTCGGGCATCACATCTTATTCCACATTCAAAACTCAACATTTAGAGTTTATTTCAAACTATATTTGATATTATGTATATCCACATATATACATATTAACTTCTTTTACACACCAAGTTATACTTTAAAATTTTAAACCACCTTTGGTTTTTAATTCAAACCAAATTTCTTTTAAATTTTCAAACAACTCTTGTTTTAAATAGAACCATTTCATTCAAATGCATTAAATAATATTATTTATTATTTCTCTAAATTAATTACATCATTAATTAATTCCAATTAATCACATTCGGCAATTAACTTATTTCTTAATTTCCTTCATTAAGTAATTGTCCCTTAAATTACTTATCTCCGGTTACTTCATTAAGTAACTCCCTCTTTATTTATCATTTCCAATTATAATTATCTTATTCTAAAACTCTTCTCCAATTCAAGATTTCAATTTCAATTTGAATCCATTTCAAACTTATCTTTAATTTAATTTCAATTTGGTTGTAACTCTATTACCACTTAATTCTTACTATTAATTTAATAAATACTACAACCAATTTCCTTTATATAATAGATAATTTATTTCTTATATAAGATTCATTTACTTTTGAAATCATTTAAAAACCTTTATATAAGAAAATAACAAGTACGCTCTCTCATATATATATACACTCAACTCATTCTAGGGTACCACTTACCCTATCCTTAATGAGTAATCCCACCAGAGCCAAGGTTCTCGCTTAACCTTCAGCTCTGATACCAAATGTAACGACCCGAAAATTTCAATCCCGAAATTTCCAAATAGTTAGTGAAAAGAAGAAAAGATAGAAGAAGAAGAAGAACAGAAAAGAATCACACAATCTCACATTCGCAGTGGAAAAATATAATATCAATAATAATAATAGTCATACAAAGGAAAAACTGTACTTGTCAAATTACACTTTTATAATATCAGAGTTTCAACATATTTACAACCACAGGACAGATAAATAATCTGTTTCAGATACTATATATAACACAGTAGAAACTCTCCATACGTTCCTGCTCTCCAGCTCGCCACCTAAGCTCCAGAACGTCCTTACCTGAAAATCTGTAATACTCGGTCTGACCCGAGAATTGCATCAAAGTAACACCCGGTTCAGGCTGGAAACCAGCGTGAGTAAACTCATTTAACAAGGAATACCAAAACATACAACCTATTTAAAACCCGGGGTAACTCTTTAGATTTTCAACTTCACTAGTTGTTATAAGCATCACTTATATCACACATCAATTCTTAAATGTCCAAAACTTAGATTAAATGGTCAAATACACTTAAATCAATACAAACCAGCATATTGATTTCCACACATCAAATTTATACAGAATCGAAGTGGTTTCGGATATTAATTAATACCCGACTCCAGTCTCTTCGAATCCAATGTCATCTTATACCAAGTTATTCAAGTGATTAAATTTAATTAATGGATGTCACTTAACATAGCAATAACATAGATAAATATCACCCAAATACCATACCAATATAATGTCACAGCACATCATCCAATAGATATCATTCAACTTATTCAACAACAATCATCCATATGCAAGCATTTCCATTCATATCATAATTTATCATCTAATCCTGCTTAATTAACTATTAATTAATTTACAATCATTTAATTAATTCATTGCTCCTTGATTACCTTATCGATCAACCAATTAATCTTTATTCATAGACTAATTATCCTTTAATCCTTAATTAATCTCCTTTAATACAAGGTAATCTATCCTAAATTTACTTTATAAATCAATTAATTAACCTCTAATTTACTGATTTATTAACCATCAACCATTGATTAACAACCTTAATTATTGATCAATATCTCTTAATTCAAATTTACAAATCAATTATATCTTAATTATAAATTTATAAAACTTAATTATTAATTAACAACCTTAGTTACAAATTAATTAATTCATAATCACAATTAACTTTTAATTAATTGATTTATAACCCTCACTTAATAATTAATTTACAAATTAATTATTCTTAATTAATCACATAATTAATCCTTTATAATTAATTTATCAAATTAATTAATTATACTAACTATTTCCAAATCCTGATAACTTTAATTATCTTAAGATAAAATCTTATTCTATAATACCTTAATTGCCACTTAACAACATCTTAAATCAAAATGTTTAAGCAACACTTATTAAACATCAAATAGAGAGTTTAAACCAATTTAAAGTTTAAAATTCCAAAAGAAAAGTTTAAAACTTTTAGAACCCCTTGTAACATTGTAATCATTCTCTGCTTCGGGTTGTACCCGAAACTCACTCGAGTCAAATCCTATGTTTATCTTCTTTCCATTTTAATTAAAACTTTGATTAAAAATTAAGTTTCAAATTCCTTCAGGAAACACTTTCAGTAAATCCCGAGAACGAACACGAGCTACCCTATCAATTACTCGAAGTTGACCTCGATATCATCACAGTTCCAATTCCCTGACACGCACCGCCGCTACGTGCACATGCACCGTCACCTGAGACTTCTCCGACCATCGATGACAACATCGTCAAGTCACCCAACCCTCCAGCGAACAACAACGATCATCCAAATATCATCTTCAGCCTCGATTCAAAATCGAGCATCCCAGATGAATGAGACCCAAATCCATCATGCGAAAATCCATTTGAATCCACGATTCCAGTCATGAAAACTGCTATAACTCCGGCTATGGTTTGCCGACACATCCCACCTTCGTTTCCCAGAGCCTTGTGTAACTCGAATCACTAGAGGCAAAACAATGATTCAATTTACCAGCTTGATGAAAACTAGGTTTGAAACCCAAAACATCTCGTCCCCGCCACCACGTTCATCAGACGACCCACCTCCCATTTTGCCGTGACCTCCATCAACCCTACTTGCTTCAGTGTCGATCTCGAGGCTCCCAACCTCTCCTATCATCAGAGATTGTTCGAAAGCCAAAATTTGTTCAATTCGAGCTTCCCATTGATTTACTCACTTAAAAACCTTGGAATAAATCTCAAAAATTACCATCTTCCAATACAATTTGGTTTATATGATATAATTATGAAATATGAAGAATCGATTTTTTCCAGGTTGAATAAGATTTCCACTGTAGTTCCATTTTCCAGTAAAATAACTTGTTAATTAAGCTATAAAATATTTTTTTTTTAAAAAAAAAATCATGTTTGGTTATCAAATCCAAATCTTCTTTAAAGATTATAACTCATAGGATATTGGAAAGTGAGAAATCTAATTTTGAAATGATCTGATGATAATAAGAACAGTGACATATTTTTATATTCAGACCTTCAAACTCAATCAATCCTATTTATATATATCTGCATACAGATCTTTGCAAACATTTTTTTTAACATGCTTTAAGCTCTTCACATGAATTCAAAGTTAACAAATTTCCAACTTTAAATTATTAATTTACTCATCTGTTTATGCTCACAAAATACAGAGCACAACATAATATTGACAGGAACATGAATGCGTCCATATATCTTTACATATGACCACATGAATTAATCAAGCAAATCATAATCACAATTTTAAATCAGTTTTCTGCATGTTTTCAGACTTTAAAACAGGTTTAAAGTTTTAATTAACTCATCTCTTTGATGATGCAGAGATACTGAAAGGTCAGGTTTTGAAAATCTGAGAAGGCATGCTTGACTTATATTTTCTGAAAACTTGTTATTCAAACATGCACAAGATCTTTAACATACATATACATTATTTCACTTCCAAACAATTATGCAAGCATATTTTCATCCAAACTTCGATAATCATTCCATACAAGTCAAGATGTAGTGGATTTTTGAAATAATTAAAAACAGTTTACTCACCTCTGAAAGAATCAGAGAAGCTCCGTAATTTTATTTTATTTTATTGTTTTTAACTTTTCTTTATTTCAGGTTTTGATCTGAGTGATTCACAGGCTTGCAAACAAAATCTTGTTTTTGATTTCCATGCTTAAAGTTCCCTGCTTTTGAAATACTACAGATTGTATTTTGGTATAGATCTGTTTTTTTTGTAATCCTACATTTCCAGCCTATTTAATAACTATAATTTCTTTAAACTATTTTTAAAGTCAAGATCACCTAGTTATAATCAAATTCTTTCCAAAAATCAAAGCCTAATAGTGATTTATTTTGAAAGTTAGGAAGGATTTTAAATTTGATAATGTACCAAAAATTTCACAGAGACTTACATACTGTCATACTTCAAAGTATAGCAGGACTTAAATTAGATTTGAATTGAAAACATTCATGCATAACATATTTCCATCAATATCACACAAATAATTTAGCACCCAAGATTTATTTTAAAGGTTTACTCACCTATCAAATGAAGAGCAGATGATAATTTCTGATGCAAACTCATACTTTCCAGGAATAGATTTGCATTGCATGCTGAAACCTGGGTTCTACTTCCAATTTGATTATTGAAGTTGATCTTAAAATTTCATTTGCTTGGTGATGTTGATTTCTATCATGCATCTAAACTCCATTTCTTGTTTTTCTTTAGAGTTGAATTGAACTTTACATTGCAGTTGATACTTGAAATAAAATTGCAGATTTTCAAATAGATTTTAGATTTGTGTTTTGCAGAACTGGTTTTGAATTTATCTTCTTACAATCTGATTTCAAATTTCCTTTTAAGATAATATGCTAAACAAAGTGAATTGTTAAGTTTTCCACTTAATAAATTTTTAAATAAAATGTTATTTAAAAACAATGCCACTTGTTAGATAATGATGTATATTAATTTACAAGTTTCTTCCTTAAGTATAAATGTCTTACACATGTTCATCTTAATATTAAAAGAAATTCTTAATTTATAAATGTATTTAAGTTTATCTGAATCAAATTCTAATTTATATTATCATGTTTATATAAATGTTTATCTATTTTTAGCCTTAAATGATTACATATAAATTACTTTTATAAAACTACACATCTTAATGTTTATTTGAATATTTTTTTAAATAAAACAAAAATAAACTTTTATTATGAAATACAATTTAAACCTTAATATTTTTAGACAAAATAGATTTTTACTTTAATTACTTTGAAGATATAAGATAGACCTTTAAATTAACCTTTGAAAAGTTTCGATACTATTTCAATCAAATTCACTAATTCATAATTTCAGTCCAAACTATATTATTATTTTTATTTTAAGATATATATTCTTTTAAATTCCATTATTAAATTTAAATTCAAAATAAATCTTTAATCATAATTTAAAACATCACACTATTAATTAATTGGTTATTTATACTTGAAAATAATATTTTTTATCAATTTTAAACAATTTAATTAAGAGATTTTCACATTTTAAATCTCCTAAAATTCCAGGATATCACAAGTGGTCTCTTCATTGTGAAATATCCAATGCAAGGACTATTCGCTACTAATCCTAGGGATTTCTCGACAGGATGTGGCAGGAAAGTGCACTAGGTTTGTCCTGTTCCTGGACAACTTGTATGGATGTTTGTCTGACATTGCATTTCCATAGATTACGTACATTGGTTTTTACAAATGTACATCAGCGGTGGCGGAGAAGGCAACTTCTCTTAGCTTAACACTCTCTATGAGACGTATGAGCTTAAGGGTTGTATTTTTGTGGAAGGCAATTAGTAGTCAACGGAAATGGCCGTGTAGCATTCAAAATGGGATATATGACTGTGAAAGGTAATCGTTGGTCAGGCCTCATCAACCGAAAATGACCGAAACGGGGTTAGATGCAGCAGGACTAAGTGGTTCACTCCCATTAGAATATGATCATCCTCTTCTAGATATATCTTTGCATGCTATGACATCGTGTATCTGATTATTATGGTTTGTATGCTAGAGGGCCCTCTGTAAAGGTCAGTAACGACCGAAGGATGACATATTCGGTACCATCTAGTTAAGAGGTGGGCTGGTCTTGTGTTGTTAGAGGGAAGATGTTCTGTGCCTCGGGACATCCATCTAGAGGCATACCCCTTTAGAAGGTAGTCCATTCACCTGGTCATTTGTAAGGAAATCCAAACTCCACTACGTGTTTTCCATTTTGATTGTGTTACCCAATTAGGCTATATGCTGGAATTTAATAAATGTAATAATTTCGACTATGATTAATATATTTGTATATAGTAGACACTACTATAATATAAGAGGATTTGATATGATGTGTTTTAGTTATCGTAAGGTAAAAACATGTCCGTGTTTATGTGTGGACTTGTCTTATGAGATACTTTTGTTTTTTAAAACTAAGGAAAAGTTTTGGTAACTAAATAAAATAAGTTGAGTGTGTTTCTCATGTTGGTTTACCAAACTGATCCGGGCGTTCTTCCCTTTCAATGATCAGGTCAGATTGAGTATATTACAGGTTTAGATTTGGTGCTTTTGGAGCTTCAGCAGGAGAGCTGGAGATCTTCATTTCATATACGCGTATCTGTTTTGATTATTGATTATCCATTGTGCTTAGTTGTTTAAATTATCAACATTTGTGAGGACAGGTTATTATAACTGTTCAGGCTGATAACTATTGATTGATTGTTGAACTCTGATTGATGTATGTATATACAGTTTCTATTTTATAAAGTTCATTGATATGATATTATATGTTTTCTGCTGCGATGTGAGATTCTATCTTGTTCTGTTTTGTCCTACCTTCTCTCTTTCTTCTCTTTTCTTCTTCTCTCTTCTTTTCTTTATCTTGACTTTCCGTCAGTTTGTGCTTTCTGGTTCGGACATGTGTGCATTATTGTCGATTCAAAGGGTACGAATTTGCGGGTCATCACATTTGGTATTAGAGCTTAGATTTTGTATTTTTCTAAGCTTTAATATGTACTCATTATAGATAGGGACAGTAGCATCCTAGATTGAGTTTGAGTGTATTATATATGAGCACATATTTTTTAGTGATATAAAAATGTTTTATGTTGTGTTTGCTTATCCATTGAGCTGTTTGTGAATTCTGGTCGGTATGTGGGATGCCATATTATCGATACAGATTTCTGAACACTTAAACGAGGCAAGTCGACATAGTATTAGTTTAAATTGGGTAAATGAAATAATTTTATCTTTATTATATTTTATATATAAAGGAAATAACTTTATAGAATTATTAAAGTGTACATAAATTGAATGTTTGGTTGTTTGAAAATGTAAAAAAAAATATAAGTTAAATAAAAGCTGTTTGAATAATCTGAATAGAAATAACAATGTAAAAGAATGTAATTGTATAAGAAAATGAATTATATAAGTATGGAATTATAATTACTATGATTTAAAATTGTCAAATAATCTTACATATAAGAAATGAAACAATATGTGTTATAAATAAAAATGAACTTAAACTATGTATTTGAAAATTTGAATCCCATTGATTTTGAAAGTTGTTTTTCAAAGTTAAAGAGATTATATTATTATAAATCTTAATAAGATAAATGAATTTGAAATGATCTTATATAAATAAGGTAAAATAGTAAATTATATAAGTAAAAGATTTATAAATAAAAGGATTTTTGAAAGAATATAAAGCACTGAATTCACTAATGTTGCTGAGAAATAATAAGGGTGATGACCGCACATCATCAGTACCATTTTCGAGTTTCTGTGTGATGGATTTGCTACCAACGATAAATTGAAAACGAAAATTGAAGTTTTTTTTTATAAACAAATTTAAATTTAAAATCGAAGTTGTAATTGATAAATATAAGTAAAATAAGTTTTGGACTTGTAATATATGAGATAATAAAATTTTAGCTTTAGTAAAGTTGAAATAAATTTGAGTTAGTAAAATAATAACTTAAATGGTTAAGTGATTGTATAATATGAACTTGGAAGTTTAATTAAACCTAAATGTAAAGTGATTATATAACAATGATTTGAATTATAAAAATGTGAATGGAAGTATACTTAGGTAAATGTTTATGAAAGTTGAATAAATAAGTTATAACTTATAAAATGAGAAAAGGTAAGTGAAACCAAACATTAAAAATGATTAAACAATTTTGTTAAGCAAACAAAATTTGAATTTGAATAGCAGAATGAAATTTGACTCAAGTAAAAGTTAAATAAAATAGAATTTGAAATGAATTAGAGATGAACTTAAGTTATATAGTGAAAGTGAAGGTAAATGAAGTTGAAATGAAAGATAACTTAAGTGATGTTAAATGAAGTTGATTTTGGTATCAAGTAAATTAATAAAGTGAATTAAGTGAATGTGAACTTGAGTTATATAAAGAAATTCAACTTTAATTATAAAATGAATCAACATTAGAAATGATGTAGTTAAGAATTAGGTTAAGAAGTTGTGAATTGAATAATTGAATGAAAGTCAATTGAATTTTAAACCAATTTTAAATTAAAAGTGTTAAACCAAATTGAATATAAGCGAAGCAAATAAATTTGGTTATGTTAGTTATGCATTGGTTGTAAGATGGTTGCTAATTGATTGTGTAGAAATTCATATGAAAATGAATTAATGAAATTGAAAGCTATGTAATTGAATTTGATTTGAATTGAAAGTGAACAAATTTGAATGTAAATTAGTGAATGTAAACTAATTGAATGTGAATAAATGAATGTTAGTAAAATCCAATGTTAATAAATCAAATATGGATAAAATTGAAAATCAATTCAATGAATATTAATAAGAAGTGAATGTTTATTGATTTGGTTATGGAGCTGTTGGATGATAGTTGTTTGATGGTTGGATTTGTTGCTTTTGTTGCATTGCTATATTGACATATATAGTTTTTATGTTGGTATTTGATGTATATTGATATTATTTTTTATATTAACATGTTTCTCATTATTGTTGAGTGTTTAGTAGGTGCGTATGGCGCTTGCTTCACATTTGGAGCTCACTTTCGTGCTATATTAGTCGTATATGCTAGCTAATAATATATACGGTACATATCTCGGATTACATATCATACCTTTACACCTTTTTCCCTTCGGGATGCCTCAACCTCAAAGATGAGATGTATATTTGAGATATATATAAATATGTTGTAATCCTAATGCGATCGAACTGCGCAAAGGAGACTGGTGAATTTTTTTGAAATTAAAAGCGTTAGAAAATTTTTGGAAAATTTTTGATAACTAAAATTTTGATTTATGAGTTGAAAGTTAAATGATATTAGTTGTTCTTGAAAAGATAACTATAAATGGATTTGAAAACATAGAAAAGTTTTTATAAGAAGTTTAACTAATGATTTTTGGAAAAAGTTAAATAGATTTGGTAAATCTAATTTGAATGAATTATTCTGAAAAGTTAATTGATTTTGTGACTTTTTCTTACTTGGTAATTTCGGGGACGATATTCTTTTAAGTAGGGGAGAATGTAACAACCCAAAATTTCTGTCATTTTATATTCATATATTTAATTGATTTTAAATATTCACAAGTTAATTTTATAAGTCGAATAACTTATATTTGAAATATAAGGATTCAATTGGATAATTAAATTGTTGATTTAATACTTGAAATTATAGAAATAACTGATATTTGAATTTAATGTGGATAAAAATGATTTATAAAGTTGGATCAAATTCTATTTGAATTAGTATGATGTTAGAGAATATTTAAAATCGAATTAAAAGTTAATTTGTAAAAAATTGGATATTTTGATATTTAATTGACGAGTGAAAATGACCATTTTTCAAACAGTCTCGGATTTCGACGAAACCTATTTCATTGGATTAGTAATGTTATATTACTTTAAGATTTCAAATTTCGTGTCAATCGGATTTACGGTTTGTCTGGGGCAAGCTAAAACGGTTTAAGCGAATTTTAAATTTAAAATAGTCGATTTGAAAATCCATCTTCCAAATACGATCGAATCGGCTCCCGATATATATTCCATTGTGTTCAGAATAGGGGTAAAATATTATAAACGCCAGGCGGTACGCTTCGTTTGGAGTTCGGAAAAATTTCGGAAGAATAGTGTCGCGTAATTTTCTATATAAGGCCATCATTTGTTCTATTTTGCAAAATATTAGAGTTTTAAACCCTAGCCGCCAGCACACATTTTAATGGTCGAAAATTATTCTTCTCCTCCTCATTTTTTTAAAATCCGTCAATCAAATCAAAAAGTTTTCAACTGCAAAGAGGAAGAGGGCGGTGAGATCTACATTCTCAACGGCTGTGATCGAATTTGAGTGCGTTGGATCAACGACAAATCGAAGATGAACGTCACACGTTCACACACGGTTTTCGAAGGAAACGCGCAACCAAGCTCGCTGCCCTTCGTGGTGATGGTGGTGCTAGCTTCGTCGCACGACGTGGTGGGCTCCAATCTCGCTCTGGTGGCTCGTAGGTGGTCGCGCTATTCAATAAGAGGGGCGGCTAGTTTGGTTTCGGTTGCGTTTGTATTCACTTGTGGAGGAAAAGAAGCAATGGCCTAATGTGGAGTTGAAATCGAACGGCCAAGATTAAAGGTTGAAACAATAAAATAAATATGTGATTAATTTGTATATATAAATTCGTACAAACTTTAAAACGCTATAACTTTGTCATACGAGGTCCGGTTCTGACAAAACGAATTGCGTTGGAACCGTATTTACGAGCACTATATTATGGAGCTAGATTGGAATTCATTTGAGCTAGTGAAAATTTTAAGTAAAATTAAACGGTCATTTAATTTTATTCGGAATAAAACGCTGAAATCGCGACTACAATCAATGTGAGTACAACTCACTCTTTTTGACCCAGTGATATTTTTATATAAGTGATAAATAATTTATTTTATGATGGTTGATAACTGTTTGGATGATATATGATATATTGATTGATATTTGGATATGTACCTGCCTAGTGGAGCAGATAAACCTATATGTTCCTGTGTATGAGCGGATGAGCCTTTGTACGCGCGTCTGCCTCGAAGAAGACATTGTATACATATTCTAATATGTATATTTGTTGCAAGTGACAGGTTGGAGTGATCCAACTGGATTCCTCACCAGTATTGATTTATTTACAGATATTGTGATATAGTATGTTATCATATGACATATGATGTTTGGATTCCATGATTGATGTATTTAGTGATATTTCATCACTGGGCCTATTTTTGATAATTTAAAAATGTTTAAGTGATGATATCCAAATTTAAAAGGACTTTTAAAGTGATTTTTGGGAATCGATGTTTTTTTAATTTTAAAGTGTAAAGGAATCGATTTATTTTAAATAAATGAAAGTTGTAATTTTTATTGTTATAAAAATTATGATGTTTTGGGAAATAAAACTGAAATGCGATTTTTGAAATGTGAAGTTAACTATTTTTTGAAATAGTATAAATTGAGATTTTTGATTTATTATAAAAGGTTTATATATAAGATTTATAAAATGGATATTCTATAAATCAAAACAATGGAATTATAAAGAAGTTTTATATGTGCGAAAATAAAGTATAAATGGATTTTATAAGTGAATAAGATTTACGAATCGTGAAGTTATAAAATGAATGGATTTTTGTAAATAAATGAATTATAAGTAATTAACTTATGATTTGGGTTTTTGGGTATATAACTGAGTTATAAATGGAATTGGTTAACAAAGGGATTTTATGTGTAGTAGTTTTTATAAAATGAAAATGGAATTTATAAACATTGTTTTGTAAATCCGTAATCAAATAAATTTGATAAGTAAATATAGAAATGATTAAAGGAGATATATCCATGATTTTGGACAGTGGATAATCCTTTAATTAAATATGTAAAAGTGTTGAATTGGATTAGAGATTTATGTCCACGATTTTGGATAGTGGATAATTCTGAATTAAATGTATAGAAGCTTTACTTTGGTTAATGATTTATATTCACGATTTTGGACAGTGAATATTATATTAAATAAATATTTTTAAAAGGTGATATTTAAATGGAATAAAATGGTTTAAAGATGTTTTAAAATGTATTAAAGATGTTTTAAAATGTATTAAGGATCGAAACCATAAATTTCAACATTCATTGTTGAAATAGACGTTTTCGAGAAGTAAGTAATGATGGCCTATAGCACTATTGTTATAGTAAACGATTTTCGAAAGAAAATGTTTTTGTATAGTATTGGGATTTATATATCTATCTTATTTTCGAATCCCTATACTAGTGATTTTGGATTGTCGTAACGATGTTTTACGTAACATTCATTTTGACCTAAATAAATGTGTTTAAAGAGAACATTTTCCTTAAAGAATAAAATCTATTCTTAATCGTGATTTAAGTATGTATAATATTTTCTAAGTGTTGAAAATAAATTTATTTGAGAATTACTTATTGTTAAATAAGTATTTGGAAATGTTTTCCAATGTAGAAAAGTTGAAACGGTCTGAGATTATATCTTTTTAAAGATAATTTGAAGTGGATATTTGGCAAGTGATTTAATTAACAAAAGATTAATTAAAAGGGCCTAGTGATTGTTATAGTGCTAAATATTTGTTTGTTTGTATTGATAGTTAAATAACAGACTATCAAACTTTGCCAAATTTTAGTTCCTTGACTTGATGTGGGAACTATTTAGTCGTACACTTAATACATAGCTTTCTGTGTAGGCTTGATCATCGTTTGTGTTGAGGATGTTGATTCGTATGGTGCGGAGTATTACTTCAATCTATCGAGCTTCCTTCTTATCCCGAAGGATAGCAAGTTGAAATTTGGAAATGTAATAAATCTATGAGACTTAGTTTCTGTGTGAGGTTGAGAAACGCTTTTGCGTTGTCGGTGCAAAGAGATTGGGATCAGACTTATCTGAAAACCACTTCGGACCAACGTATATGCGATGATTGTGTAGGTTGCTTTGTGATGATATTGATATTTCAGATTTTCATATTGGGGGACTGCTTGTTGATCGTTTGGGGTTAAAATCCCAATATACATCCAGTAGCAGTGGACTCTTCATTATGAAATATCCAATGCAAGGACTATTCGCTACTGATCCTAGAGATTTCCCAACAGGATGTGGTAGGAAAGTACCCTCGGTTTGTCTTGTTCCTAGACAAATTGTATGGATGTCTGTCTGACATTGCATTTCTATAGATTACATACATTGGTTTTTACAAACGTACATCAGTGATGGCGGAAAAGGCAACTTCTCTTAGCTTAACACCCTCCTTGAGACATGTGAGCTTAAGGGTTGTATTTTTATGGAAGACAATTAGTAGTCAACGGAAATGGCCGTGTGACATTCAAAGTGATGTGATATATGATTGTGAAAGGTAATCGTTACCTCGTCAGGCCTCATCGACCAGAAATGACTAAAACAGGGTTAGAAGCAGCAGGGCTAAGTGGGTCGCTTCCATTAGGATATGATCATCCTCTTTTAGATATATCTTCGCACGCTCGTGTATCTGATTGTTGTGGTTTGTATGCTCGAGGGCCTTCGGTAAAGGTCGGTAATGGCCGAAGGATGACATATTCGATACCATCTAGTTACAGGGGTGGGCCGGTCTTGTGTTGGTAGAGGGCAGATGTTCTGTGCCTCGGACATCCATATAGAGGTGTACCCCTTCGGAAGGTAGTCCCTTCACTTGGTCATTTGTATGGAAATCCAAACTCCACTACATGTTTTCCATTTTGATTGTATTACCCAAATGGGCTATATGCTGGAATTTAATCAATGTAACAATTTCGGCTATGATTAATACATTTGTATATAGTAGACACTACTATAATATAAGAGGATTAATATGATATGTTTTAGTTATCGTAAGGTAAAAACATGTATGTGTTTATGTGTGGACTTGTCTTATGAGATAATTTTGTTTTTGAAAACTAAGGAAAAGTTTTGGTAATTAAATAAAATCAGTTGAGTGTGCTTCTCATGCTGGTTTACCAGACTGATCCGGACGTTCTTCCCTTTCAATGCTCGGGTTAGACTCAGTATATTTACAGGTTTCGATTTGGTGCTTTTGGAGCTTCATTAGGAGAGCTGGAGATCTTCATTTCGTATATGCGTATCTGTTTTGATTATTGATTATCCGCTATGCTTAGTTGTTTAAATTATTGGCATTTGTGAGGAAAGGTTATTATAACTGTTCAGGCTGATAACTATTGATTGATTGTTGAACTCTGATTGATGTATGTATATACAGTTTCTGTTTTATAAAGGTCATTGATATGATATTATATGTTTTCCGCTGCATTGTGAGATTCTATCTTGTTTTGTTTTTTCCTATCTTCTCATTTTCTTCTATTCTCTTCTATTCTCTCTTCTATTCTTTCTCTTGACTTTCCGTCAGTTTGTTCTTTTTGGGTTGGACATGTGTGGATTATTATCGATTCAAAGGGTACGGATTTGCGGTTTGTCACACTTATGCTCCAATATCTCCAATTTACAACGACACGGGTCAAACACCCTTAACTTGTAGTTGACAGCTAACGGTCAACGTGGTACACATTAGGTCGATCTATGGCATTTGTTTACGATGAATTATTTGCATGTTTTAATATGTTTAATTTGATTCCGTTTGTTAATCAGTCGTTACCATTTATTTCATTCTTTCTAGATTTGACCTAACATTAATTTTTCTTAAGGTTTAAGCTACCATTAACAAACTATTTGCAATTAACGTTGGTTAATTATTGTTTGTTTCCTTAATTACATATATAATTATTCCAATTTCAAAAACTTCAAATGTTAATAAGCTTTTCATTTAAACTCCAATCGAAAAATTTAATGTATGAAAATTGATCAAAAAATCATCACTAATCTAATGGTATAAGTTTCATAGCTATGTTATGAAGTTAGCTAAAATTCAATTTTCAATATTACTACTTATTTATTAATTATTTTTAATTAATTAGCATAAAAACGTGGGGTGTTACATTACAAGTGGATCTAGAAATTTCTAAATTGATTTAACGTTGTAATTGTAATTAAGAAATAGAGAAAGAAATGATTCCCCCTATTCTAAGTGGTGGAGGGTGCTTATTTATAATGATAGCCAACACGTAGGATGGCTGACATGTGTCCATTCAGCTTGGTATCCACCATCTCATTGTATGTTAGATACTTGACATCCTTAATGTCTTTGGAGGTTCCACATTCCTCGTTGCTCATAAAAGCTCGAAGTCCTTTGCTAATGTTGAAGATTGTCCTTCCTTTATAATTCGTTATCCCTTCCACTTATAGAAGCTTGATATCATTTGCTATTTGTAGATGCTCGACTACTCTTACTGTTGTAGAGGCTTGATGATATTTATTTTAGCAAACGATCGTTATTCCCTAGAAACTCGGTAGCCTCATTTATGTTAGGTGTTCAACATTAATTTTTTACTTATGGATGCTCGACAACACTCACTGTTGTTGAGGTTCGATATCATAGAGATTCAGTACTTCTTCATTCTTTGGTGGGGCTTACTAATTACTTAGATGCTCAACATCCCTATTGTTGTAGAGGCTGGACACCACCTCTTATGGTTGTAAAGGCTCGACAACCTTACCTTCATGTTCGACAGCCCCTGTAGCTCGATAACTCCAGTTATTCTCTGACCCCTTTATGTTATTTAACTCTTGAGTACGAGCTTGATAATTACTTTTCTGTTAGATATTTGACAACTCCTTGCTGTTGGTAGAGGCTTGTTTCCTTCTTCTTATAGTTTGAATGCCTGATAACCCTACTATCTTCGATAACTCTCATCACTTTCAAGCTCAACATATTTTCTTTTGATATTCGATATCCTTTTGATAGAGCATTGTTAGAGGCTCGCTGCATCATTGACTTGGAGGCTTAATATTTCACTGTGGATTTATTAGCCTGTCATACCACCATACATCTTTTGGCTCGATACCAATTTTTTAATGTTTCTATACTCTCCTGTGGACTTAACCACTTTTTTCCCTTGATGATTTCTTAATCATATTTGTTAGTCGAAAAATATGCGGGTAAGGGAAATAATTGGCAAAAAAGAAGCGAAGTTAAAACTAACGCGCATTTTCTTGGACTAAAATAATTTGTGGTTGCTTCGGTTGCCAAGGAACCTATTCAAATAATATTACTTGCTTTGGTTTTAATGACATCTGAAGCAAATAACACTATTTGCTTCAGTGGTCAATGAAAATCGATGCTAATTGCATTTTTTATATTTTCCACTGCTTTCTATGTACCAATACTTTGGTTGTTAAAGGAGAAGCAAAGAAAATGATAATATTTGCTTTGGTTGTGAACACAACCGAAGCAAATAAGGTGATCCAACAGACATATTTTATACTAGTGGAAGAACTGAAAAGTGCCCATGAGGAACCTAGAGAAGCTAAAGACGCGCTAAAATATCAGCATGAATGTAACATTAGGTTACGCACAAGGGTTGAGGCTACCGAATCAAAGTTGGAAGGAATGTTGCAATCTTTGAAAGATGGTAATAAAGATTATGGCATTATCTTTGAGAACAAAATAGCACAAATGAAGAAAACTATAGAGGATATGAATGCTCAGACCACTCATAAAATTGGAGAAAGAGAAGCCGTTGAAACTGGGAAGGTAAAGGAGCTTGTCGAACTGGAAAAGGAGGATGGAGGAATGATGCCCTAAGACACTTTGGGGGATTTTGGAGGAATACTAAGAAAACTAAAGCAGAGTTTATTGATACTTTGGAAAACACAAGTGAAAAAGCTGGACTGAAGATTTATGACCATTGAAGATTCCTTGCATGATGGTCAGAGTAAGATCGCTTCCTTCTTAGTAAAACTTAGACGAGCGAAAATTAAGAGCAAGATGGGGCAGATTTTCTTGCAACATGCCAGAGATGCCTTTGACTATTTCTACCATATGTTTAATCTAAGTTTCCTACACAATATCATGGGTTTTCAGACGTCCATAGAAGGGTCAATATATCATTTGGCATAAGCTTGTTATGAACCTAGAAAGACTTTTTCTGTCAATTCAGTCCCACCTTTGGTTAGCATACCTTAGTCATTTGTAATAGCCGTTTGTGTTTTTTTGTTCATTTGTAAATTATGATAAATTTGTGCTTCTATATTGATAAATATTTCTCCTGAGTTGTACATAAACCGTGTTGGTTTAAAGTTCTTTGCAAAATTTATAAATTTCTTGCAAATAATTTACATAGTTTATTGTTCTTTAATATCATTTTATGTGGGCCCATTTGATCGTTAGCTTGTTCTTTTCAACCAAGATCATGAGATAGCTAGCGTGGAAGGAAAATTTGATTCGGCTTTAACTGGAGCTACTGAGCTGAAAGGTTCACTGAAAGATGTAGAAAGCATATGTGAGCTCATATACGCGATGAGATTAAAGCTCTAGAGCATAAGGTTAAATAATTAAATGAACATATTGCAAGGAAGATCAACTTTAAAGATGCCTCTATTACATCCTTAACCCTTGGTGCAACTTGACACCTAATGTTGTTCCTATACTTCCTTCTGTGGTTGACCCAAACAATGTTCTTCAATGGAATAATGATTTGGAAAACTATTTTGAGATTAAGTTTATTGGGTTGGATGATTATTATAGGAAGGAATCGAGGACTTCTTAAATCTGCACCTCACCTTACATTTCTACTGCATAAGAGCTCTTTGGTCCCTTTTCTAGAACCACTGAGAGAAAAAGGGATCAACTTTTGGGTGAGATTGAACGAACTAGGAGGGTGGCTATGGAACGTGTGAATGCCCTTAAGATTAAAATATTAACCATAGAATGTAAAGTCCACTTGGATTCTTTTGTTGTTCTCAAGGTGGGATGGATAGGGTTTCCTTAATAGAGTAGCTTTGTAACAACAAGAAGAAAAAGAATATGGCAGAGATTATATTGTAGTTCTCAATCGATGTTTTTGCTCGCTTCTGGAAAGGGATATCTGACCTTTTTATATAATCATGCAGATTATGAATTTCATTCGTAGGATGATGGTGACCCTTGGTCCAGTGCTATCTACGATCCTCATAATGTTTTTGGTCTTTTTGCCCTCCGTTGCACATCGGTCATTATCATGAAATTGCATGAGTCATCTCCTGCTCTCCAACTTGGGCGTACTTCCGTTCAATGTCTGGCCCTGGATTCTCGTAGGCCTTATCACCAAAATAGGATTATAAAGGACACTTCCTCTAAGTCTGAGTCTTATTTGTGATTTTTTATTTTTCTTTTGTATTGTTACAGTGTGTGTAAAAGTAGGATAAGTATTGTATTCAATGAATATAAATGGCCTTGAATAAGTATAAGAATTTTTTTTTTAGGTTTACCTGGAAATTTTTAAGTAATTTTTGGGACCATATCTATTTTGATAGTTGTTGTGCATCCAATAAACTGCTCTTTCTTTCCATATTTGGGTTATCTTTTATTGTAATTCATGTTTCATGAATGTTGTTTTTAATGTTTGAACTTTGTAATGCCCTTGGCAAGATCCGCCCCACTATCTGAGGCAGATAGTTGTTTTTGACCGTGAAGTCAGGTCGTGCGTTTACAACCTTCTCAAATCATACGCATGAATTTTTGTACTGGTTTGGAATGTCTATTCTCCTTACGTCTAGTGTGGCTATATTAACAGATTAACATAGACCGATTTTTATATTGATTCGGGCTACATAATATCCCTACGTCCAGTTCAGTTATTTGACTGAGAAAGCCAAGTTGCATTTTATGTACTTTTCTTTTGATAACTGGTTCAAGCGGTGTAAAATCCCCATGTCCGGTGTAATTATTATGTAATGTCAAAGAGATTACCGTAGAGACATTTTTATACTGGATCAGGCCATCTAATATCCCTATACCCAATTCATTGTGATATTACTCCTTTCACAACAATAATTACGGTGTTTAATACATAAGTGATGTAGGTTATATAAAATAGGTCTTGAGGTGCTTAGACTTCCATATTCTTGGAAATAAGTTGCCATCAAGTCTTAAGAGCCGGTATGCCCAGTTAGCTAGGACATCTGCTACAACTATTGGGTCTTCCCTATATGGACCTAGAGCTTCATCTGTTAGGTCTTTTGTGTTGTCCATTAACCTTTGCAATACAAGGTTCCCCTTGTAAAAGTTCCTTTCGTTGAGCTTGGCGTTGTAGCACCTTGCCATCCTTTTCTGGCATGCTACAGATATTGTTGATGCCTTCTCCCTCTTTTCATTAATGAGATTGAGGGTAGCTTGCTTTAGCTTTTTGTTCTTTTCTACTATGTATGATATTCTTTTATGTGAAAGGACTATTACTTCTACTGGAAGCATGGCCTCATATCCATCGGTTAGTGAAAAAGAAATATGGCCTACTGGAGATCTAGTCAAGGTCCCATAGGCGTATAATTCTAGAGACGGTTCTTCGACAAACTTTTCCCTTAGCTTTCTGCAGTCTTTTTAAGTAGATTCTTAATTGTTTTATTTAAAGCTTCAACTTGCCCATATACTTGCGTATGTGCAATGGAAGAAAAACTCTTGATTATGCCATTCTTCAAACAAAGCTCTGTAAAATCTTTACTTGCGAACTGGGTTCCATTATCATACATTATGTTGTAGGGGATTTTGAAACTAGTGATTATGTTTTTATACCGTAAAGGCGACTATCTTTTCCACCATGATCGTAGCTTAGGGCTCCACTTCTACCCATTAAGTAAAGTAGTCAATTGCCACTGTTGTGTATTTCATTTCCCCTTTTGACATAGGAAGTGTACCTATTAAGTCTATGCCATATATGTTTAAGGGCCATGAACTTGCTAGTGAATGAGCTTGTGGGATGGCTGTTTGGGGATGCTTATGAATCTTTGGCATTTATGACAACATTGTATAAAGTATTTTGCATCTTGAAGTGTAGTGGGCTAGTAATAATCGTACCTCAACATTTTTTTTTCCAACATGGCTCCCCTTGAGTGATCCTAACATTGTCTTTCATGTACTTCACTCATGACTCGTACCCCTCTACTTTTGTGATAAAGGGTTGAGTATCCTTTCTTGTATAATATGCCATCAAAGAAGGAGAGGTACAGAGCGTGGCATCTTATTTTTGGGCTTCATTCAGTTTGGGGGAAAATTCCATATAACAAGAATTGTTTGACAGGGGTCATCCATGTGTTCTCTTCAGTTTATTGAAGTAGAGATTTAATCGGGGACTGATCCCAATTACCCTTTGTCTCTTCGCTCTAGAAGCCCTGAACCACTACTCTCTAAGCTTGGGTTAGGACCGTTCTTTGATTAACTTTTATGATGCTTGGTTCCCTGTTGTCTAATTGGAACCGCCTTTGTTTCTTTTGCCACTTCTGGCAATTTCAAGCTTGGCTGATGAGTCAGTAGACGAGTTGTCCTCATGCTGAATTGTTCTATACCAGATTGTTTAGACCACTCCAATAATCTCTTAGTCGGTTCCACGTATTTTGCTAAGGTTAGTTCCTCCACTTGGTAATTGCCTCGCACTTGGTTCACAACTAATTGAGAATCATTTTGAATTTTAAAACGTGATACCTTCATTACCTAGGCATTCTCAATCCTGCAAGGAGAGCTTCACTACTCCATACAGTTTTTATTTATCTAGGATAATTAGTAAATATCTAATTCCTACCCCATGTCCACTTGATGTTCCACCTACAAATAGCTGCTAGAACTGTGAGGTAGGAACTTCTCCCTCTAGTTGAAGTTCAATTGGTAATGTGCATTCTGCAATGAAGTCTTCTAATGCTTGTCCTTTAATTTTTTTATAGGACAATATGTGATGTCGTATTAACTATGCTCCATTGACCATTTCAATATGTGCCCTGTAGTCTTTGGCTTCTGCAGTATTTGTCTTAGAGTTTTAAACATAAGACTTTGATGGGATATGCTTGGAAATATGGCCCCTGCTTTTGCTGTGAGGAGCATGTTGTATTCTAACTTTTTGATGATTGAGTAGTTTAACTCCACTCCGGACAAACACTTGATTGTGAAGTAAATGTCCTTTTGAATCCCTTCATCCTCTTATACAATTGCAACATTAACAACTTTATCAGTTGCAGTTAAATATACATTCAAATCCTCACCTGTTATTGGTTTAGATAGGACTGGAATGTTGGCTAACTAGTCTTTTAAGTTTTGGAAAGCAGCTTTGCATTCCTTAGTCCATTCAAAATTTCCCCTTCTTTACTTGATTGAAAAATGGTATGCACCTATTGGTTGTTTTCAATATGAACCCGCTTAGTGTGGCTACTCTATCATTTAGACTCATAAGATCCTTTGGCATTGTCGGGATTCCCATTCTTTTTATAGCTTCAATCTTTTCAGGGTTCATCTCAATGCCGTAGGCGCTCACTATAGATCCAAGGAACTTACCGGGTTGAATGGTGAAAGTGGATTTCAAAGGGTTTGGCTTCATGTTATATTTCTTTAGAACCTCAAATATTTGTTCATTGTATTGGATGTGACTTGATGTTGCCTTTGACTTAACTAACTTGTTATTTACATATACCTCAACTTTGTTCATAATCTAATCTGGGAACATATTATTAACTGGCCATTTATAAGTCACCCTCGCATCTTTTAGTCCGATAAGCATGACTTTGTAGTAGTGATCCTTTATCTTTCACAAAGCTGGTATTCTCCTGATCTCGCTCAAACATAGCTACTCGATTATATCTTGAATATATGTCCATGAATGAAAGAGTTTATGTCCATTGGTCGGATTTACTAGTTAATCAATTCTATGCAAGGAGAAGCTATCCATCAGGCAAGCTTCGTTGAAGTTGCTTCCCATTAGGTTTCCAAGAAATTATCGGGTTAGCGATCCATTTGGGATAGCATACTTCTCTAATGGATCCATTATCTTTTATCTACTTAACTTCCACATGAAGGGCATTGTATCTTCCTAGTCTAGGGTTCTGTGATTTTTCCAAGCTAGATAGGAATCTAGATTAATATTGAGTGCAAGATAGATAATTTTTGGATCTAGTCCTCTATATCTTAGTTTCTCTAAGTGAAGATGTCTGTTGATTTCTTCAAGTATTTTATTAGTTTAACATGAGCATCCTTTGGGTCTACCTGCACATCTTCAAGACCGTCCACCAGTTTTAACTCCCTTTTTGTTTACCTAATCGTAGGTCTATTTCACTTTCTTCTCTTTCTAATTTTAAGGTGATCGAGGGCGCTTGTTTTCGAGCTTCCTCAAATAAATACTGGGTGTAGATTGAATTACATTCATCGTTGCCAATCATATGCACGTATGTTCTTTTCGCTTTCTTTATGGATTTCAGTGGTGTAAAATTACTTTCTTTGGCACCGGCTTGGGTGCTTAATACCAACGCAGTTCTTTGAACTGGTTTGATTTCTTTTTTGTTATTATTATTATAGATATTAGAAGAGACAACGTAGTAATTTCAAATAATTTTACTGGTAGAACTAAAGTCTACACCGTATAATTCTTTAGCTAAAAATTATTCTTCTTTTGTCGATCCTATTCCCGCAGGAGTTCTGAATTTCATTAGCTAGAGGCTTTTTAGGAAATGACTACCCCCAAGCCTATCGATGCTGGTCTTCACAAGAAAGCATTGTATGGTGATGGTTGATCAATGATTAAGAAACTTGCATAATTTGATTTATGTGGAGGAGAAGTTCCTATTGCACGACATGCTGATCTTATTGTGGCAATTGCAATGTTATTGAAGCCAAAAATCAGCTCTGGACTGGGCATTAGGATTTATGATGGGAGCATTATCTGATCATAAGCAGACTTGAATATTTCAGAGTTAACGAAGACTTTTTTCATTATGCAGTTTGATATCTACAGTGTGATAATAAGTGGATCTTGGTGTGGGAACACCACTCCTACAGCGTCTGTTGCTATGAATGTTATTTCTAGTGTAGGCTTTTGCTTAATTTGGAAGACCGTCTTCACTATGTTTTAAATTCTTGCGTATACCACTTTTATTCTTTTTTGCTTGCTCTCCATCATGAATGAATCTATGAGGTTGGATGTAAGAACTCACCTTGAAATGGACCTAAATTCCGACCCACAAAAGGCCCATCAAAACTTAGACCCATTCCAAAGCTCAGTGCTGGTTAGAAAAAGAATAATATAAATCTATTTATCTACACGTTTAGATCTTAAAGTGGAAGGATAAAACATCATAGTAGTGAAAATACCGAAAATGTCATAAAATCCATAACATAATACCAATAATAACCATTACATATTCATAGTACATTATTTCTAAAATATAATGTTTTTCAATGGGTACATCAGAAAATGACATGAATAGATGAATAGATAAACTGCCACAAGCTTCCTCGTTGCCCTCTCCATCTGAAAAGTCATCTTGTTTCTAACCTATGTTGTAATGATGAGGGAGTCAGAACAATATATTTCCGGTGAGTAATAATCTCGAGCCATACGTTAATAATATTTAGGCTAAATAGGAATATGTCATTCGCATTCTACCTACATTGTATGTCTTTCCAAATATAAGCCTAAAGGCTTCCCAAATATAAGTCCAAAGACTTTCCAGATATAACCCTATAGTCACTTCACTTTTAATCCAATAACCCATATCTATCGTCAATAATGTCATATCAATGTAAAAGATAGTACCCAAGTTACTTAATTCCTTTTAATCGAAACTAGGCAGAATCCAACCATTTAATTCATCAATTATGGAAAATCCTCATCATTTAATACCTACCTTATGGCTGACTCCTCGCTAGTAACTATCTAGCTAACTTTCCATGGAACCTCTTGAGCCACTTAATAGTTCATATCAAAGCGGGCCCTTTCCCAAGATATCTCTACCATGCCTAACCAATAACCCTGACCATCTACTACTTTATACATAAGGAAGAAACGTGCCCCCACACAACCACTTAATACCTTTCGTCCCTAATACAGGTCTTCGTCTTATAACATATACCCTACAGTCATGTCTCACATTAGTCTAATTATTTTTAGGTATTGGTAGCCAGATTAGATGGGCAGATTTATCATAAAGAATTTCGGACTAATATCACATCATTCGTAGTTACTTATTATAGGTGATGTCTCATATTAGCCCTATAGTCACAGACTGCTGATAGCTAGATTAGCTGGCCTGACTTTCATGTGATTTTGACTGACCTTACATCCCTATAACTTAGTAATAATCTATAATAAACTCTACACATATTATCACACATTTCACCACATCTATTAAAGCCTTATAAGAAATCTTTCTTATTTTGCCTCTAATTATTTTCCAAATGGGGACTTAATAATAATCAATCGCCTATTAACTATGCAATTAATACATTATAATTATACATCATTTACGCTAATATATAAGTGTGTGTGTGTGTACACACGTGCTCGTAGTAATTTCTAAGCATGTGAAGTTTATGCTCTAAACTAGCGTGTAATTGTCGACTCTTTCAAAATTATACAAGTTTGATATTTATATTATTAATATACCATAAATCCAATATCCATAAAAATCCAATCAATAGGCTTTTAAACAAATAAAATTGAAATCAACCTATTATATTAAACAATAATATCTATAATAGAAACTTACAGTTTCAATAACTTTATGCTTTATTCAACTTCTTTATGCATGAAATTAAACAAAGGGAATTTATATTAAAATTGTGGAATAAGGAGCTATTTTGTATCTTACACACCATTTCCTAAACAAAACCCTTAATCAAATCCAAAGAAAAAAGAAAAAAAGTGGAATAGAAGTTTAAAACACTAAAATTGCAAATCTACACAATTATTTTAATGTAAACAATTGAGATTCCAACCTAGAACTGACATTTTGCTTTGGTGGAATTTTGGGAATTTTACATATGATGTTTCCCTAAACCAAAACTCTCCAAGTGATATTTCAAATCCAAACTACACTAAACAATTACTAAAATACAAAGACTAAGATTTCCACTCATTATATGTCCTTAGCAATGCTCCTTTTTTGGATTTAACGTGCCTTCAATGATCTTTTTCAGATCTCTTATTTTGATATATATATATATATATAACATGGGATTTGTATATACGTTAGATTCAGTATTAAACGTACGGAGGACAACACGTTTAGGAAATAAACAATAATAAACAAAAAAAAACATATAGGATCTCTTCCTTGAAACCCTAAAGAAGTTTTTTTTTAATTTTTTAAAGAGCTGAACTGAAATAGCATCGTCAGTTTCCCAAAATAATTTGTGAAAAAAGTAAGGGAGCAAGACTCCTATTTATAGAGATTGAAATGCATCAAAACCATCAGATATAATTTGGTTCAAAATAATAAAAATCCAGATGTTAACTATTGCAAAACCCTAATCGTCGTCCACAATCACTGGTCGACCGTCGCTGCCCACCAATCGACCAATAGTGGTCAAGCGGTCCTAGGCAAGCAGTCGAATAGTCTTGTTATTTTGGGAAGGATTTTATTTGCCCTAGTTTTTATATTTTTAATTCCTTAATTACCACTTAAATGTTATTTTTAACGCTTATTTGACCTTTAAGTATACTTACTATTAACTTTCAAATTTCAAATTTAAGAATTATTTAATTATTTGAATTCAAATTCTATTTAAATTTTTTAACTCCAAAAACTTTAAATGTCCATAATTTTTTCTTTTGAGTTTTACCTACAAACATATTATATATGGAGATTGATCAAAATTTTGCTATGAACTCAACGGTAAAAATTTCATCGTCAAATTCTGACTTTGCAAAATTTCCAATTTTAGTCATATATCATTTAGTTAATTTATACAACTTATTTATTTATTATTAATTTACAGGATTTTACAATGGAGGGATTTCTTACTTGGTGCTCACTTGGGTCAGGACTGAGATTTCCAGACCTATCTTCGAGTTTTCTACAACGTGCATGGGTAACCTTTTTGGATCAACTTCTCTATCTCGTTCTTCAAATGTCGGTAGTTGTCTATGTGGTAACCATAGCTCTATAGAAATGGCAATATGCCCCACCTCGATTTTTCTCTGCCTTCCTTCCTTTATTGGGCATATTATGTGAGTTCAGTCCTAGCCATTTCATAAATCTGACCGAGAGTTTGGGTGAGGGGCTTTGTTGGCATGAAGCTGAGTTCCTTTTGTCTTTTTGCTTGTGGATGGTAGCCTTTTCGCCCATTTTCTTATCATAACTGGGGGCAGAAGTTCTCCGGTTTTGTTACAGAGCCGTCTTCTTCCATCCTAATATAGCCACTGGCTCTTTCATAGAAAGACTTCATATTATGGCATGGATTTCTGTCATTCTTATTCCATATAGATATTTCCCTTCTGATCCCAGTGTAAGCCTCCATTAGAAATGCTCCTCATACTTACTCTTATCCATAGAGCTTCAGACTTGAAACATTTCGTATAGTTGTGCAAGCTTTCGTTCTTACCATGCTTAACACATGGCATCATATTTACATCCGGGGAGGTTTCTCTCCCTAAATAGAATGGCCTTAGAAAATTAGTAGATCGCCAAGAACTAACCTCCCCTGGTCTGAACCTTCTAAACCACCTAGAGATTGGGCCAGTTAGGCAAACTAGGAAGAGTTTACACCTTGCCATCCTTTATACTTTCAGATATCTATGTAATATCCAAATGTGTAAATGTTGTCATCATGATTTGAGTTCCATCAAACTTCTAAATTGATGGTGCTTTGAAATTATCAAGAAAATCTGCTTCAACAATGGTACAACTGAATGGGGAAGAACCTTCTTCTCTTTCTTTCTCCTAGTGCTTTGCTGGCAGAGTTTTGCTAGTTGTTCCATACGAGCTTTTAACAGAAAATTTTGGCCTTCCCTAGAGTCCGTTAGAGACGATTCATCCTCATACTACGAGGTGGCTTCATCATCTTTGAGGGTAGATTGGGTTTGTTTCTTCAACTACAAAGGGTTAACATTGGTTGGTTTGGTTTTGATCCATGACTTAGCATGGATCTTACCTTCAGCTTAATACTAATTTTTGGTCCAACGGCACATGTCCTATCTTTGGGAGTACCATTGTCTTTCCTTACTAAATAATCAACGCAGTAGGTGATGATGGTGGTGGGCTATGTACTATGGTGGAGAAGAAAGCCTTAGGATAGCATGTTGGGCCATTATGTTCTCTAGCCCTTCCATACGTTGGTTGATCTGGTTTGTGAAGGCATTTCGTGCGGCAAGGTTCATATCTAGGGGAGCTTTAGTTGAATCTTGGGCCTCAGTTTAGGTTTTTAAGCCTATAGATGGCTTCTTTGAGAAAGGCTAGATGTAATTATTCTAGAGGAGGCAAGATAGATGAATCGGTAGGAGCTATGGTGTATAAGAAAAATAAGGATAAAATTTACTAGATGTAGGAAATGGAGGTTCAGGCTCTCTTTCTAATTCCAAAAATGTTAGTGAGATATTTTATCTCACAATAACTTACCTATCTCGGAAGTAATTGAAGTGTGCTTCCGTTAGTCAGAATCAACAAACTTAAGGCATATTATATTTTCGTTTAAGTAGTAATTATGTCACTAGGAACTTATAAGATTAGGTAGTTGCACTTTAACTATTTGTTAAAATGTTAAATCAAGTTTATAACAAATAAAAACAATAGAGAATCTAACATTGTAATATAAGAAAATAAAAATGCATAATAAGGTAAAGACAAAGAATTTTACGTAGTTTGGATGTTAATGAATCTTACGTCCATGTGGAAGATGTCACTTTTTTAATTTCATATTCCTTGTACAAGCATTAATGATGGAGAATACAAAAATGTTCACTATACACCTTAAAAAACTCCATTTTGAAAAGGATCCTTTTTTTGCTACAGGGCATTTTCTATTCATAGTACAAAGATGCACATGGACTACCATGTTCCTTCTTCCACTGCTCTAGTTTTCTCCCTTGGATCATGCTACAAGCCATCCTTCTGTGTTGCTCTTTTAGTGTGCATAGATTGCTGACGTGTTTTGGAAAGATACCATGATTTTAGTGGTTGAATTCTAGGCTTTGGAAGGAGATTTGAAATTGAAGGGGGGGGGGGGGTATTTTAATTTGAGAAACTTCAAATTTCAACAGGCTCGACGTTTCATCTCTGCAAGGCAAAGTGGCCCATGCACTACTTCCATTCATGAATGAGAGTATGAACAGTCATTTCCCCTCTTTTCTTCATGTAAACTATGATGTTTTTATTACTTTTGCCTTAAAGATATTGAGGATTGTTTGTCTATTCTGCCTTGAGCATTGGTGACATCAAAGAGGATGATTTATGCTTTCTGGTGTATCAGATTTGCATAGTGCTGCCCTAATGATGAAGATAGTTAGAGTCAAGTTGCTTTACTGGGTAAGGGTGGTCAACTTTCCATTTACGAAGGAAGTCGCCTTGGGTGATTCTATGTCGAACTACTTTGAGCATTGGACCACACAGATTATTCATAAGGGTGACTTATACCTTTTTTGTCAACGTATAAGTGCGGATCTGTGTAAGAACATCGTTGGGTGGCTCTATATGCAGCCCTTGGAATGCCTTTAACTTTGTGGGGTACCGCTTAGAAAGCCTTAGTGAGTGCAATGCAGATCCGTTCTTGATGGTTTTAGAAATGTAAAAGCTTTTGTAATAGTATTAAGTTTTATCAGGTCCTTTGATTGTAGAGCGGTTCGTTCCTCTGTGCTTCTGAGCTTGTTATGTTTTAATGACGGCTCATTCCTTTCTTAGCTTACCCTGATTGCAGTAGAATTATTCATTGGCTTTTTATGATGGCGGCACATTTTTGATCGACTTATTTTGATGGTGACACATTGTGTCATTCCATCTTTTTTAGTGTCTATAAGGTTAGGGCATCCATATTTTCCTTCAATGAAGGATTGTTAGCATAGGTCTATTAGTTTGTGAGTGCAACATATTTTGTCTACTTGTAGCTTTTTAAGTGAGATATGTTATACTTCGACTCTATTAATGCAGCTTCTGATGTTGGAGCGCATCATCAATGTCTACTTGTTATTTGGGATTTTGGTTGCATTTCTTCCAATTAAATTGATTATTGTAGTATCTATCGACCCAAACTGGTTGAGGGCAGTTTTTTAAGTGAGATGTTTAGTATCTATCGACATACTTCTACTTTCTTTTCTTTTCGGTTTCAATTGTGAGGGCAGTTTTCTTAGTTTTATGCTTTCTTTGACCTAGCCCCACGGAATTCAATAAATATGGGTACAACATTCCCTATATGTAATACAAAGTAGTCGAACGAAGTTATGAAGGTAAAAGTTGTTAGTCCGGCCAGTATTGTCAGTATTGATGGTAAACGTTAAACCTCTTTGTGGCTTGAATATGAATGAAGAGATCCAGTTGCGATCAGAGTTGCATAGCAGAAACTGATTATAGTATTCCACTATAGGTGTTTGTTTGCTCATTTGAAATGTGTGTATTGTCATATAAATTTGTTTGATTTTGTGGACGATGTGTGGGAATTTTCATTGTTGTCAATAATTCAAAAATTGGACGTATGTACGAGTTCTGAAAATAGATATTATTTTTCAAACAAGCAAATGAATAGATAAAATATGTGTTTGATTTTATAAGGTGATTAAAAATAGTTTAATAATTTATTTTGATGTTAATTTGTCTATCTAGTGCTTTAAGAATTCTGATCGATGCGGGTGCACACATTTTTGATAGGAATTTCTAAATACTTAAACAAGGCAAAGTGGACACAATATTTCTGGAATGATGTAAGAAATATTTACTCAGAACTTTGGGTTGTTTTATAGAATAATATATTATTTAGAAAATGAATTTTTTTCTAAATTTGAATATATTTTAAACAACGTATGCAACCATTGGATATTTGTGTGAAGTTGAGATCACTGACAAGGCAATGTTGATATATTATCCTAAGTAGTCAACATTACAGCCAATTGGCAAAATGAAACATAAAAGTTTATAGCATGGCAACGTTGTACTTTTAATATGAATTAAAGTATGAATTCGTATATAAAGAGATGTTCAGTTAAAAATTGAATCAAAAAGAATATTCTAATCAAATAGACATATGGATATATAACTGTATTACTTTGAGGTAAAATAAATATTTTAAATATGAAGTAAAATATTTGATATATTTTTAAAATTAATTTTTCCATGGAATTATATTTAAAATTTTGTAAGATGGCAATATTTTGAAAATTTAAGATTTATTGTTTTGAAATTTTTTTGATAATTGAATATTATTTTGAAATATTTATGTGATTTGGAAATCGTATAATATTTGGAAGTATTAGAAATTATTTTGACTTGAGAATACAAATATACATGTATTTATTATGATGATTTTGATTTACATTTGCACTCTAGAAACATGCTAAAATGTGTGGAAACTATGGTGTGGATTGCTTGAACTAGTTTTATAACATTTACAATTGCTTGAATTTTTAATTTGAAGAATAGTATGCACATGAACAATAAGTGGCTTGAAGCCCTTTTGGGTTGAGTAGTTGAGAGATTTGCTTTTAAACTTGCACTTCGAAAACAATTTTGAAATTTTCTAGATTAGTATTTGAATATTTTTTAGTTTGTTTTTATATTAGTATTTAAATATCTTTTAAAAAAGAAATGTTTAGTAACTTATAAACATTAATAAATATATAAATTTGGATTTTTTATGGTAATGAAAGATATTGGAATGTTATGTGTTAAAGCAAGAAAAATATATACTATTTAAAATGGTTTAGTGAAAGTTGTGAAAAGTTGATTTTATGGAATTTGAAAATTTTGAAATGTGGTTATACATTCAAAAGAGATATAAATTATTATCGAATGAGATTTGTTAATTTAATGATAGTTTTGTAAATTGTTTCGAAAAATATTATACGGTAAATTACAAAACTAATTTATACAACTAAAGATGTGTGGCTTTACTGATGGAAATTTGAAATAAATTATTTGCAAAATTCCCCGTAACTCTTGCATGGATTAAAGTCAATTAGCTATGAAATTGGAAACAGAAAATGTTGTGCAAATATGGCCGTAATTTTTTATTTTGTTAACCGAATTTGTTGAATCTTTTTCCATTAGAAAGATATTTTAATTTTGGAAAAGGTTAGTGCTCATTACTTTTTGAAATTTGAAGTTTAGTGGCATTTAAATATGTTTAAACTTGAATAGGAAAGTCAGGCTGTGAATGTATTCTCCAAGATTTGATGTTGTGATCATGTGACCATAACTTTTTAATGCCTCATTCAATTTTGATGATTTTACCCATTTTGAAAAGCCTATAACTTAGGCTACAACTTTTTCTTAAGGTTTTTGTAAAATTTTGAGGTTTTCAAGGTCGAAAACATGAATTTCCTAAGTGTGCTAGCATTTTTTTGTTAAAATATGTGTTTACAAAGTATAACTCTCATAACTCATGATTTATTTGACATTTTTGAAAACCATGAATTTTTTTGAAACGCTAGAACATTAAGCAACAATTCATTCTTTCGAAACATAACTTGACTTGGCGTTTTTGACCTTGGATATGTAACAAAAGAATGGTTTTACACATATGTTTCTATATATATTGTGTTTCCTTGCATTTGATGAAAGAATACTTATAATACTTCTTATATGAAGCTAATATTTAAATTTGAGTTAAGTATATTCTTTAAGAGGCATATTTGGAAAAATTGGCAATGCCAGCTTGCTTTTGCTCGCTAAATAATAAGGTAAATTTCTTGAAATGCTAATAAAAAGGTATGTTTTTACGGTATATCATTATATGATGCGATATTATGTTGTTTCCCTATGTTTCGACATGCCTCATTTGGGATGTATATTTGATATTATTGCATTTTGATTTTTTGAAAAGCTCTCTGCATAAAGGAGACTATTGAAATTTTCTGAAAATTTCAACACTTAGAAAAATTTTCGAAAAAATTTATCATGCACACAAATGAAAAGTCGTTTATTGTATCTATTTGAAATAATAGAATATAATAAGATGAGTTGGAATGTGGAGATACATAGAGGATTGTGTGAGTTGATAGAAATTTGTAGTATGATATTTCCTTACAAGAAATTGTGAGGACTCAATTTTCCTAAGTTAGAGGTATGTAACAACCCTGATTTCTATAGTGTATGAATAAATAATTTTAGTAAAATAAGATTGATCAAATTTGATAATTAACAATTTGAAAATTAATTTTAGTTAACTAAATTATATTTAACAAACGATTTAGATCTAACAAAGTAAGTTAAATTAATATGATCTTTTTGAATAATACATTAAAGTCAAATAAAATGTTTTAATTGAATATAAAAGGTTTTTAAAGTTTAAACAATTTTTATGCGATTAAAACAATGAAAAATAATAACAGGAATTGTAAAGAATGAAATTGTGTAGTTATTAAAATATATTCAGCATAATGGAATGTAAATTATTTTTAAGGAAATTGAAATTTATTTATAAATAAGCTAAAAGGAGTTATGAAAAGAAAAGAAGTCAAATGAAAAACCAACACTAGATTGAATTAGAATCTTAATTAAAATAGAATCAAGCTAAAAACAATTTTGGACCCAAGCTCATTCATCTATACTTTGTTCTAGAAAGCTCTCCTTTCATCTTTGCCCAACCCGATCCACTCTCTTTTACCATGATCCCTGACTCATTCAACTCTACAAAACATGAGTTGGAACGAAAAAGTAATATAAATGATCAAGGCAAAGCTAGAGGAAAGGGAGTCCGCGACTTGGCGAATGCTCGAAAGCGACGTGGCGAATGCTCGAAGTAATGTTGCAACCTAGATGCGACTGCTGCATCAAACGAAACTAATTGTTGCATCTGGAAATAATGATGATAAGGAACAGGTGTATACGTGTGTGCTTGGCTATGGCTTATGGTGTGGATGTATTGATATTGATGGCTTGGAGAGACAAATTGGTGAATTTTTCTGGTCTAGGGCTAAACCAATTCGTGAGTTGCACATGTCATTCGATGAGTTACCTCTATAACTCACAACTTTTATCTAGATCCCCTCCATGGTTCTACTTGATTGCCGTGTGATGAATGTTTGTTGATATGCATTGAATTGGTTTGATTTGTGCAACCATTGTTTACTTCTTGATTGTGATGGTCATTTGAGTTTAATTGACATTTTTTGGGTGAGTTATATCTTGATAAGTCACCAATGTGATCTAGATCCAACTTTTTGTATTTTTTATTGTTTGTGTATTTTTTGATATTGTTGAGTTGGATGAAATTGAATATCATATTTTATACCAACCATTGTTGCGATGAGATCATATATTTTCAATTAATTGTTGTTGTGATTAGATCACACTAGTAATTATCGACCGTTGTTGTGATAAGATCACATATTTTCAACCAATTGTTGTGATGAGATCACACTAGTAATTGATCAGAAAGGGATGAATAAATTAAAATGGAACATTTTGAAAGAGATGAAATATTTTTGTTAACAAATACTGGATTTTGGAATGATTTTTTATTTAAATTTGAAATTATTATTTGTAACAAAAAAATTATTTCAGCAAATTGTTTTGAGTTTTCTATGAACAGATATTATTTGGAAAGTAAGAATTCCAAAAATTGATTATATAAGTGAATTTTTAAATATATATTCATATTCATCAATGATTATAGAAATATTTGAAAGCTTTTATAATATGGTAATTAAAATTTGTATTGATTAATAAATTGGACATTTTATAAAACAATATTTTAGAATAAAAAAAAGTTTGAATGTGCTTTATTCATCAAATGGAAATTACTATTAACAGCAATCTATTTTAAATTTTGTTAACGATAATTTTGGAAGTATCACTTTTTTATTTATTTATTTTAAATAAAGTGAAATTTTGGAATTTGTATACAAATAAATAATATGAATCAATATTTGAATGAATAATATTAGAAGATATTATATAAAGAAGAATTTTAGTTTGATTAATTATTATTTTAAAGTAGTTTAAAAGGGCTTGGATGTAAATAAGGGTTCTGGAAATATGATATGCAGAATTAATAATTTAGTATACTTTTAATTAATTTTCGATATTTGAAATTATTTTAATGATTTTGGGGAAAATGTGGTTATTGAAAAAATTGCTTTTGAATCAATAAATAGTAATATGGTGTTTTAATTGATTATATTCTTTGTAACAACCCGCATATTTATCGGTTTTATATTTAAATATTTTATTTAAATATTTTATCGATACTCGGAAGTTAGTCCGAAAAGCTACGTTTTGCATACGATCGAATTAGGACTCGGGACCACTTCCATTGAGTTCAAAATGACGTTTGCGATGTTTTTAAGTGTAAACTTTGATATGTTTGGAGTTAGTGGAATTCTGCTACTTTTTTTGTACTTAGGGTTTTGGTTTGGGCTGAGCCCATTAACCCCACTTATGTATTCAGTCCCAACCCCTTCTCCTCTTCATTACTTCATTCCTCATTTCCTAATACTCAAGCTTTTATAACAATGGAGAGTGGAAGAGGAAATTAAAACTCCAAGCCCTAGTCTTCATTAGCAAATCCAACCTCTAGCTCCAAACTAATAGAAGAACCCATTGGTAAGCCTTCCCTTCTTCTTTTCCAACTCATTCTTTTATCAATTTCAGAAATTCCTAAACCTAACTTTGGGAATGTTCTTCTTTTAAATCTTAGAATCAAGCTTCTTGAGTTGGATTTGAAGAGTGGTTGATTCTCCCTTTGTTTTCAAGGCTCATCTACATTGATTTTGTGAAAAGGTGAAAATTTTATCTCACATCTATGTTTATGATTATCTTCGATTGTTAGGTATGAATTGCAAACACATATTCATGTGCTTTTGATTTTGGTTTGAATTGGTTTGGTGTATATTCCAATTTTTGGTGTTTTGAAATCAAAATCTATGAAAATCCTTTTATGGATATCTTAACATGTTTTGGTGACGCATCGAAGAGCCATAAGGGCCGGGTAGTCGATTGGCATAAACCCCTAGCTCCATTGCTCGAATTCGGTTGCGAATTGGTTGGCTTTGTACATCTTGTGCAAAGGCAGGGAAAACTGCCTTAGCTCCAGTCAGTCGACTGGACTTCTTGGTCAATCGACTGGCTGAAGCTAATAAGCAGGGTGAAGACTTCTTGCAGAGCCTTGGGGGCTCTGTTTACTGCAGTCAGTCGACTGACTCACTGAGTTCAGTCGACTGACCTGCATCCCGAGAGTTTTTTGGGACTGTGATCAGTCGACTGAACTCAGTGAGTCAGTCGACTGACCTGCTCTTAACTGCCTATTATGCCTATTTTTTGCCTATTTCTCTTGTGTTTCCAAATTTATTCGATTCGCGTTTATTCCCTCTTGTTGTTATCGTTTATTATCTACTTTGATGGCATTTTCTTCGGGATTTATGTGAACATACATTTGATGGATTCGGAATCGATTTCTTTGGATTAATTCACGTCTTCATATGTGAATTTTGGTGATTGATTGTTTCTACAATCATTTTTGTGCTTTATCACTTTCAAATACAAAGGTTTCTATACTAGTAGTAAATATTCAAACTCTTTATCAAAGATTATTTAAACTCTATTTTCAATATCAAGGTCGTTTATAAAACCGTCTTCCAACCTATTAGTATATACAAGCCTTTAACTCACTCGTATGAGAAATCTAATTAAACGGCTTAGTAAAACGAGTGGTATGAAACGCTTGCGTTTACTTCGTCGATTAATTCTTGGACTTGTTCGATTGAATCTCTTGTGACAATTTTCTAGTGGAGATCTACAATTTGTTCGTAAATATTTAAGTTAAGCTAGTGGTTATGGGACATGAGGCTAAGCTCATATATTTACTAGCTTACTGTAATTGACACTTCTTGATGATCATGACGATCATTTTTGTGATTTAGACTAGCAATTGTGCGATGTCTCTTTGTCTGTGATTTGGACTAGACCCCATTTCTGTGTGATTTCGACTCACACATGTGGGGTAGCGCCCCATGGTCTTCGGGCCTTTCGTGTGTTAAAATTTAATGGTCAGCTACCATGAGATAGCGTCTCGTTCGTGTGAAACATATGTTGGTGAGTTTTCAAGCTCCCGTTCGTGTGATAGGCCTCCTCCCCCCTTCATGATTTCTGGATTTCGTGTTTTGAATTCTGGAATTTATGCTTTACCAATTTTAGTGATTTTCATTGATATGATTTATCAATTTTTGTGCATTGGTGAATTCGTGTGTCATTGACTTGTTGTGAATACAAGTTTTGGGTATGAAACCCCTTTTTGGATCTTTGTGAAGATTCTTGTGGTATTGAACGATCTTTTGTTGATCATCATTTGCATGCTTATAGTAGTATGCCATTATGGATATTATATGTTTATGCCATATCTTTTACTTTATATCATGTCATCTGATATTTATAGCTAGATTGATCCGTTTATTATTTTCTTATAAATAATACTCGGGTCAGACCGAGATGTTGCAGGTGCTACTGCTTGACTTATCCCCAGGGATTCATTACTCTGACTTTTGGCTAACCACATAGATTAGCAGTTTTTGTTGTATATACTTGAGATATAGACTCATAGTTGTATTCTTTTGTATAACATGTGTTGCTATTCTTTTGTATTATTGTGGATCTTTTTGACCACTACTCTGATGTACACTTTCATGTGTTAGTTATATATTCATATCTTCTTCCGCCTTTGTGATATGAATTATCTGTGACTGATTTATGTTATGTTTATTTCTATATTTGTTTCCAAAGATTATATATAGCCACCGTGTAATAGCTTTGAGTTTGTGTCTGTATGTCGGATTTCCTCTTGAGATGAAATACATGTTATATTTTATCGGTATATCGGTGCTCGCACAAAGCAATTACACGGATGGTTGCTCCTCAACAGCCTTATTCTCCGTGCTAGTTGACAGCATTACACCGTAGTGTTCTTGGCTAGCGTGGGTATAGAGGTAGAGCGTAACAGCTTGGTATCAGAGCAAAACTTCGAAACAATGTAGAATAATTTAACAAGGATCGCCGTCCTAAGTCCATCTTAGGAGTCGTGCCTTAGGATTTAATTCGTGTCTTCGTACCGTTCTATCCTATTTTATTTTATGATTCCTTGTTTTATCTATCAAGATTGCTTTATATTTATTTTGCGAATAACCTTCTTCTTCCTTCTTTCTTTCTTAAGGAAGGGAAATGGTTAGGCCAGGCCGTCCCAGCGCCGGTCAATCTAGTGCTACTCCTCAAGATGGAGTTTTTATGTCTGCACAGCAGCTTCTTGATTTAGCTAAGAATGCTCAAGCATCTGGTTCTAATTCGGAACCAACTTATCCTAAGTCTGGATTTGCACGTTTGTGCAATGATTACACCAACCTGGGTGGGAAGCCATTTAAAGGTTCTGAAACTGTCATCGAAGTTCAGGCTTGGTTGAGGACCTGCGATCGGATCTTTATTCGCATGAATCTCGTCGATCTTCACCGTGTTCAGGTGGCTTTCAGTATGCTCCAAGAGAGAGCATTGGACTGGTATGAACTTCTTATTTCTGAGATTAGTGAAGCGGATCTCACCTGAGAGCAATTCTAGCAACGCTTCGAATTAAAATTTGTGCCAAAAGCTGAGAAGGCGACTTTAGCTCGCCATTTTATTGACCTTGTTCAAGGTGAATCTTCCGTGACTGACTATGTCGCGTCTTTTGAATCTCTCTCTAAATATGGGGTTGAGTACATCAACACTCCATTGAAGAAAAATCAGAGATTTGTCTATGGCTTGAACAAAAGTCTCAAGAAGCCATTACTTCTAAAATTAGAAGTTCCCTTCGACCAACTCATTGATATCGCTCTTCGTCTTGAAGAGGCAGATAGGGAAAGTGATGTTGAAGTGATGGGTTCCAAACCAAACTTCAACAACAAGAAGAGGCAAAACAAATTCAAAGGCCCTTATCCCCACAAAAAGAGTAAGAAAGCAACTCCTGCTGCAAAGACATTTTCCTCTACTGGAGGGAAATGCTTTAACTGTGGTTCCAGAGACCATTTTGCGAACAAGCGTTCAAAGGCTCGTACTTGTCGCTATTGCAAAAGCCCAGATCAATATTTATCTTCTTGTCCCAAACTTCAAAATAGGAAGGAGGGAAAGCTTAATGTTGCTCAAGCCCCTGGCAACACATCTCGTGGTCAAGGTATTTCTCATTCTATCCTTGATGGTATTATCATATTTCGTGATCAACCTATTCGAGTTCTTTTTGATACGGGAGCATCCCATTCTTTTATATCAAAAGAGCTTGCTGATACCTTTTCTTTAAGTGTTGTTGCTTTAATGACTTCTTTGAGAATTGCGAATCCGGTTGGTGGATCCGCAATCCTTAGTTTGCTTTGTAATGATATGGAGATTATTTTATGTGATTTCTCTTTCCTAGCCAATTTGCATGTCATGCGTTATTTAGGCTTTGGAATGATTTTGGGAATGGATTGGCTTAACCGTTATGAAGCACATATCCTATGTCCGGAGCGGACTATTTATCTCCGACATCCTCAATCTGTTAAGCAGATTTCTATTATTCTCAAAGATTTGGATTCCACTTTATCTGCATCTTTATATTCTTTAAATCCTCGTGATGATGATAATGATGATGAGGAAGACGTCATTTCTCTTATTCACGTTGTTCGTGAATTTTCCGACATATTTGAGCCTGTTTAGGATTACCACCTAAGCGAGCAATTGAGTTCAGAATTAATCTTACCCCTGGAGCTCAACCTATTACTCGTCCTCCTTATCGTTTATCCAATAAAGAAAATGAGGAGATGCGCAAACAATTATCCGATTTGGAAATGAAGCAATTTATTCGCTCTAGTTCCTCGCCTTGGGGAGCTTCAGCTATTTTCGTGAAGAAATCCGATGGCACACTTAGGCTTTGCGTTGACTACCGCAAGCTTAGTGATCTTACTATCAAGAACAGATATCCTTTACCTCGGACTGATGATCTATTCGATCAACTTAGTGGTGCTAAAGTCTTTTCACAATTGGACTTGGCAACTGGTTTTCATCAGCTTCGTATTGCAGTGGATAGCATTCCTTTGACATCGTTTCGTACTCGGTATGGATCTTATGAATGGTTTGGTATGTCATTTGGGTTAACGAATGCCCCGGCTTATTTCGTTGACCTTATGAATCTAGTTTTCAAAGATTTCCTCGATCGATTTGTTCTCATCTTTATGATGATATTCTTGTGTATTCTAAAACTGAGGAGGTGCATGAAAAGCATCTTCGGATTGTATTGGAAACTCTTAGGAGTAATCAATTAAAAGCAAAATTTTCTAAATGCCATTTTGGCAATCTAGTGTGAAGTTTCTCGGTCATATTATTCCTGAATCCAGAATATCAGTGGATCCTTCAAAGATTGAAGCGATTCAAAGTTGGAAGAGACCGGAGAGTGTAATGGAAATTCGTAGTTTCCTTGGATTGGCAGGTTATTACCATCGTTTTGTCAAAGATTTTCTAAGATTGTCGTGCCTCTCACTATCTTAACGAAGAAAGGTGTTAAATACATCTGGGCGGACAAATGTGAGACTTCTTTTCAGAAACTTGAAGAACTCCTTTCTGATGCTCTTATCCTTGTTATTCCCGAGGGGAACCAAGATTTCGTTGTTTATACCGATGCTAGTCGCGTTGGTTTGGGTGCCATTCTTATGCAAAGAGAACGTGTTATTGCTTATGCTTCTAGGCAATTGAAGCCTGCTGAGACTAGATATGCCACTCATGTTAGAGCTTGCGGCTATTGTTTTCGCCCTTCGTATTTGGCGTCATTATCTTTTGGGAGAAATGTTTATTCTTTATACCGACCATAAATCTTTGAAATATCTATTTTATCAAAAAGAACTTAATTTGAGTCAACAGCGTTGGCTCGAATTTCTTGCACCTTATGATCTTGATATTCTTTATACTCCCGGAAAGAAAAATCGAGTTGCCAATGCACTTAGTCGCAAGCAACAAGCGGTTGTTTCCATGATGATATCCGAATGGAACGATCTCGAGGTTTTATCCACTTGTGAGATTCGAGACCGCGTATCCGATTTATGCTCATCATTTGCTTTATGTAGCCTTAAGGCTCATCCTTCTCTTTTAGACCACATTCTTGAAGCTCAAAGGCTAGATCTCGAATTGGCTCTTCTTGGCCAAAATATTAAGGATAAGATTGATATTGATGGTTTGAAAGACTTTGATATTGATTCTCGTGGCGGCATTCGAAAATTTGGTAGACTTATCGTACCAAATATTGGTGATCTTCGTAAAGATATTTTAGAAGATTCTCATCGTTCTAAATTCACCATTCATTCCGGTAGTAGTAAAATGTACGCTGATATGAAGCGACTTATTATTGGGAGGGAATGAAACTTGATATTGCTAACTTTGTTAAGTGTTGCATGACTTGCCAACTCATTAAGGCCGAACATCAAAGGCCCGGTGGGTTATTGCAACCTTTAGAAATTCCAATTTGGAAGTGGGATCAAATTTCCATGGATTTTATTGACGGCCTTCCCCGTTCTCGTTCGGGTCATGATAGCTTATAGGTGATTGTTGATAGACTTACTAAATCCGTCCATTTTATTCCCGTTTGATCTAACCGAACCGTTCCTCTTTTGGCCAAACTCTTTGTTAAAGAGATTGTTAAATTACATGGAGTTCCTACTTCTATAGTTAGTGATCGTGATCCATTGTTTACTAGTGGATTTTGGAAGAGTCTTCAAAAAGCTTTAGGAATGAAGCTTAATTTTAGCACCGCTTATCACCCCCGGTCCGATGGACAAACCGAGCGTGTGAATCAAACTCTTGAAGATCTTCTTCGTGCTTGTGTGCTTGATTTCGGTGGAGGCTGGGAAGATCATATTCCTCTTGTTGAATTTTCCTATAATAATAGCTTTCAATCTAGTATTGGCATAGCACCTTTTGAGGCACTCTATGGTAGGCCATGCCGATCTCCTTCTTGTTGGCTTGAGGCCGGTGAGAAGCTGGTTTTAGGTCAAGACTTTATTCGTGATTCCACAGACAAGATTGACCTTATTCGACATAGGATGAAAGAAGCCCAAAGTAGACAAAAATCCTATGCCGATAACCGGAGGAGGAGATTAGAATTTTCTGTTGGAGATCTTTTTTTATTCGTGTTCACCTATGAAAGGTGCTGTACGTTTCAGTCGGTCAGGAAAGTTAGCACCTCGATATATTGGGCCATTTCCTATCACTGAACATATTGGTTCCATGGCTTATCGCCTTACATTACCGGCTCAGTTTTCTGCTATGCATGACTGTTTCATGTTTCTCAATTACGGAAGTGCCTTCGAGATTCCGATTCTATTCTTGAGCCCGGTATTGTGGAAGAGATTGAAGTTTCGCCTAACTTAACTTATGAGAAACATCTTATTCGTATCATTGCTTCGGAAGTCAAACGACTTCGAAATAAAGATGTTCCGCTTGTTAAAGTTCAATGGTCTTCAAATCCTAAGGATTGTTCTTGGGAATCTAGAGAGTTCATCAAGCGAACGCATCCTGACTTACTTTCTCATGCTCTTTAAGGTGAACTTCTTACATCAAAATTCTTTTGTGTTAATATGCTTTTATGGTTGTTACTCTATATCTTCTTCTTAAATATTGCGAGGACGCAATTTCTTTAAGGAGGGGAGTCTGCAACAACCCGCATATTTATCGGTTTTATATTTAAATATTTTATTCAAATATTTTATCGATACTCGGAATTTAGTCCGAAAAGCTACTTTTTGCATACGGTCGAATTAGGACTCGGGACCACTTCCATTGAGTTCAAAATGACGTTTGCGGTCTTTTTAAGTGTAAACTTTGATATGTTTGGAGTTAGTAGAATTTTGCTACTTTTTTTGTACTTAGGGTTTTGGTTTGGGCTGAGCCCATTAACCCCACTTATGTATTCAGTCCCAACCCCTTCTCCTCTTTATTACTTCATTCCTCATTTCCTAATACTCAAGCTTTTATAACAATAGAGAGTGGAAGAGGAATTAAAACTCCAAGCCCTAGTCTTCATTAGCAAATCCAACCTCTAGCTCCAAACTAAAGAAGAACCCATTGGTAAGCCTTCTCTTCTTCTCCAACTCATTCTTTTATCAATTTCAGAAATTCCTAAACCTAACTTTGGGAATGTTCTTCTTTTAAAGCTTAGAATCAAGCTTCTTGAGTTGGATTTGAAGTGTGTTTGATTCTCCCTTTGTTTTCAAGCCTCATCTACATTGATTTTGTGAAAAGGTGAGATTTTTATCTCACATCTATGTTTATGATTATCTTCGATTGTTAGGTATGAATTCCTAACACATATTCATGTGCATTTGATTTTGGTTTGAATTGGTTTGGTGTATATTCCAATTTTTGGTGTTTTGAAATCAAAATCTATGAAAATCCTTTTATGGATATCTTAACATGTCTTGGTGACGCATCGAAGAGCCATAAGGGCCGGGTAGTCGATTGGCATAAACCCCTAGCGCCATTGCTCGAATTCGGTTGCGAATTGGTTGGGTTTGCACATCTTGTGCAAAGGCAGGGAAAACTGCCTTAGCTCCAGTCAGTCGACTGGACTTCTTGGTCAATCGACTGGCTGAAGCTAATAAGCAGGGTGAAGACTTCTTGCAGAGCCTTGGGGGCTCTGTTTACTGCAGCCAGTCGACTGACTCACTGAGTTCAGTCGACTAACCTGCATCCCGAGAGTTTTTTGGGACTGTGATCAGTCGACTGAACTCAGTGAGTTAGTCGACTGACCTGCTCCTAACTGCCTATTATGCCTATTTTTTGTCTATTTCTCTTGTGTTTCCAAATTTATTCGATTCGCGTTTATTCCCTCTTGTTGTTATCATTTATTATCTACTTTGCTGACATTTTCTTCGGGGTTTATGTGAACATACATTTGATGGATTCAGAATCGATTTCTTTGGATTAATTCACGTCTTCATATGTGAATTTTGGTGATTAATTGTTTCTACAATCATTTTTGTGTTTTGTCACTTTCAAATACAAAGGTTTCTATACTAGTAGTAAATATTCAAACTCTTTATCAAAGATTATTTAAACTCTATTTTCAATATCAAGCTCGCTTATAAAACCGTCTTCCAACCTATTAGTATATACAAGCCTTTAACTCACTCGTATGAGAAATCTAATTAAATGGCTTAGTAAAACGAGTGGTATGAAATGCTTGCGTTTACTTCGTCGATTAATTCTTGGACTTGTTCGATTGAATCTCTAGTGACAATTTTCTAGTGGAGATCTACAATTTGTTTGTAAATATTTAATTTAAGCTAGTGGTTATGGGACATGAGGCTAAGCTCATATATTTACTAGCTTACTGTAATTGACACTTCTTGATGATCATGACGATTAATTTTGTGATTTAGACTAGCAATTGTGCGATGTCTCTTTGTCTGCGATTTAGACTAGACCCCGTTTCTGTGTGATTTCGACTCACACATGTGGGGTCGCGCTCCATCGTCTTCGGGCCGTTCGTGTGTCAAAATTTAATGGCTATCTACCATGAGATAGCGTCTCGTTCGTGTGAAACATATGTTGGTGAGTTTTCATACTCCCGTTCGTGTGATAGGCCTCCTCCCCCCCCCTTTTTATGATTTTTGGATTTCGTGTTTTGAATTCTGGAATTTATGCTTCACCAATTTTAGTGATTTTCATTGATATGATTTATCAATTTTTGTGCATTGGTGAATTCATGTGTCATTGACTTGTTGTGAATACAAGTTTTGGGTATGAAACCCCTTTTTGGATCTTTGTGAAGATTCTTGTGGTATTGAACGATCTTTTGTTGATCATCATTTGCATGCTTATAGTAGTATGCCATTATGGATATTATATACTTATGCCATGTCTTTTACTTTATATCATGTCATCTGATATTTATAGCAAGACTGATCCATTTATTATTTTCTTATATATAATACTCGGGTCAGACCGAGATGTTGCAGGTGCTTCTGCTTGACTTATCCCTAGGGATTCATTACTCTGACTTTTGGCTAACCACATAGATTAGCAGTTTTGTTGTATACACCTGAGATATAGACTCATAGTTGTATTCTTTTGTATAGCACGTGTTACTATTCTTTTGTATTATTGTGGATCTTTATGACCACTACTCCGATGTACACTTTCATGTGTTAGTTATATATTCATATCTTCTTCCGCCTTTGTGATATGAATTATCTGTGACTGATTTATGTTATGTTTATTTCTATATTTGTTTCCGAAGATTATATATAGCCACTGTGTAGTAGCTTTGAGTTTGTGTCGGTATGTCGGATTCCCTATTGAGATGAAATGCATGTTATATTTTATCGGTATATCGGTGCTCGCACAAAGCAATTACACGGATGGTCGCTCCTCAACAGCCTTATTCTCTGTGCTAGTTGACAGAATTACACCGTAGTGTTCTTGGCTAGCATGGGTGTAGAGGTGGGGCGTCACATTTTTTGTAACGAGGAATTAGAATAAAAGAAGTTATAATACTATCTGGTGTTTATTAACCCATCTTTTACCAATGCAGTAGACATGTGGATTTAACATAACAGATTTCACGATTATCAAGACCAGTAGCCTAGAGTGATGATTGTGAGGTCTAGAAATCAAGTGCAGGCTATGATATGAAGCGACGACCAACCAAGACCAAAAGATAGAATCTTCAGAATATTCTAAGAACGGATTAGTACATCCCCCTATTAGAGGATCGGTGCATATCCTTTTCCTTAGGGGATCGATACATATCCCCAATTTTTGTCCCAAACTGGGTAAGACCAGTATAAAGTGACAGGGAAGGCCCAACGAGGCTACATTTCGAATTTTAAGTCGTTTGGAATTTGTAAGCTCAAGTTATGGGCAAACTACTTCACCAAGAAATGGGATGGGTATAAAAGGGGTTGGCATAAGTCAGCCATGCAAGTACAACTCAATGGAAAACAATCAATATCTCAACACCTACACATCCAGTTGATATGAAACTGGGAGTAGAAGCTATCTGCAATATGTGGAACACCCTATAGGGATCGCATATCATTTGGAGGGAGCAGCCCCTATCCTTTCGTAGGAATAGTCTATAATCAGCATTCGCACTATATTGCAACAAAGATCGATCAATAACTCGAGTTCTACTAATCCGGTTGACATGAAACTTCGATACATAATATAATATGGAGTGGACCCCTAGGGATTGCAGTCCTTTGGAGGAGTGTGAAGGGATTAGCCCCTATCCCTCCAAAGTTATCAACTAAAATTAGAGCATATGCAACATCACTTCACGAAAAACATGATATCTTAGAAACGTATGTCAGAATGGCATGAAATTTGGAGGGCAACTAACAAACATTATAGGGAACCCCCCAGAGCGATTGCACCTCATTTGGACACCAAAATAAGGATCGATACCGATCTCTATTGTGGGTCTCAATGGGATTCAAAATTCTTCTATGGCCTCGTCATGGCCTGGAGGTTCTTCTTTCAAAATTTCAGCCCGATCCATGCATGTCTTCCCCTATAAATATAGCAAGAATGGCATTAGAAAAATGAACTTCTTTCTTCTTCTCTTTATCTTCAACCTAGGCTACGCTATGCCAATTTTATTCTTGGATTTTGATTGTAACTGTAAATGAACTACAATATAGTAAAGATTATTATTCTAGAGTGGACGTAGGCCGGAGTTAGCCGAATCACAATAAATCTTGTCTCTTTTTACTAGCTTTCATTTTCAATTTTTCTGTTCTCCCTATTATATTCTCTACATTAGATACTACTTGGGATTTGTGATTTGATATTGGTGCTTTTATACAACAGGATGCTGGTGGCCAGTTTTGATGCCAACATTTTGGTGCTTTCACTAAGAAGGCTTGCACTCACGGATTTGGAAGCTAGGATCTTAGATTTGGAAGCTTGGATATTTGGATCTATGGAGCAATGGCTAGGCAATTAACGAGAAGCATGCTACTGGAAAGGAGCCACCATAGAGCGAGCCAGGAGGCTTCCTCGGGAGTTAGAGCTAATCAAGCATCTATCTACAACACCCGGGATGAAATGGAAATGATGATGGATGCTATGCAAGAGAGGATTGAAAAGACAAGAGGAGATGATGTAGAATTTACTCCGATAGATTGGACAAGTGGGAGCACAGAATCAAGGGAATAGAGTAATAAGGGCTAATGACAAATTAGATCAAGTAGTTGGAGTAACAGGAATTACTGGAAATCAGAATCAAGAACATGAAAATGAAGCCAATGGATAAAGCAATGGAACATAGAAGCTGGATGTAGTTCCTAGCCATCTTGGAAGGACCGGCACATCTTAGAGGGATCGGCACGGATCCCTAACGGCTAGGGGGCATGCTCCGTGTCTAGTTGATTGTGAAGAAGACTGCGATCAATCCCATAGAATTTGGTACGAATCAGAATTTGGATGCTCGTCTAGAGGAATACATTCCACACTTCCCTAGTAGACTCGGCGTGTAGCTTGGACATTATGATAAGAGATTACCACTGGAAGGCAGTGATAGGTTTATAGAGATGATCAGGCGACCTATGCATGGAGGATTGGTGAATAGGGATTTGGAGGATGTAAATAGAAGTCCATTTGCTCCATATATTGGGAATGCTAGGAATCCATCAGAATTCAAACTACCAACACTGGAAGTTTATGACAGATGGCCGGATTCGACTATGCATATGATGAGGTATATATGACATACAGAAGTACTAGAGGCATTGGAAGAAGTCTTGGCATGATGCTTCCCCCTGTACTTAACGGATGTAGCTGCACTATGGTTTAGACAGTTGGAAAGAGGTTCTATTAGCACATGGACGAAACTGGTCGAAAGATTTATGGAGAAAGTTTCGGATTCGCATTACGGGACTAAAGAATGTGATGACATTGACATCAGTAAATTAGTGGGCAGGAGAATCGCTCAAGATTTTCTTAACCATGTTTAATGCGACAGTTATTTCGGTGAATAGACCGGATGCATCGATGGTTTTGATATTGGCAGTGTCAGGAGATTCAGATAATTCAGATTTTAAGATATCACTGATACAGGATTCACCGATGGATCTTGGAGAAATATACCATGAAGCAGAAAGGTTTATACGAAATGAAGATGCGTAAGCTAACAGAGAGGAAACGGAAGTTAATACGATACGGGATGTAAAACCACCCGGTGAATGCTCAGGAACGGAAAAGGATAAACGAAACATAGACTACAGCTCGGCAGAGGGGATAACCCAAATTATCGTCTTAATCGAAATTGAATGAAATCCTAGAACGGATATATCTGGATACTTGAGGACGCCTTCTACATCAAAGGCCAGCAAGGAGGGAACCCTCTAGATGCGAACGGACCTCAGGAAAGCGTCATCTATTCCATGAGCTGAATGGGCGCAATACAAACAACTGTAGGAATTTGAAGGATATCATTGAGGAACGTGTAAGAAATGGTCATTTCCAACAATATGTAAGGACTTGGGTGCGGCTGTGGAACAGGAGCAGCCATCGTCCAACTCGAATGAAAATGGCACCGGATAAAGACATCGTCATCAACTTGTCATCAATTGATGGAGATTGCGTGGAATAAGTAACAAACTCCATAGTAAGATCAATAAGTCACTTACACATACATAGGATCAACGACGGTCCTTAGGCATGCTCGTAGATGATGATAAACCATAGTGCTTGAGTTTGTGAAAAAAAAAATTTCCTTCTTGTTTTCTTCGAATTCTTGTTTTTCTAATTTTATTTGAACTCTGATTTACAGGTGTATGGACACTTCTTTTATATTTTGGCAAATGGACTTAGGAATGCTTAAATTTTGATCAATGTAATCGATAACATAGGGTGCAGTTGTGGTCCTATCCGAAGAAAAGGGATAACAATTACAAGGTACGAGCCTTTTCATTGGGCAAACACAACGAAATAAACTCGTGCATCATGGATTAAGTCCTCAATTGCGTATCAAGGCCAAAGAATAAAACCCAACAGGTCATCAGGTATGGACTATGCCTAGTAAGTGGTAGGTTGCTTCGTTCAAATGGAATGGATCAACCTACTCAGGTCATCGTGTACGGATCGTGCTCGGAAAGGATTCGGAGAGATCAAGGTCGTCAAGTATGGACTAGACCTGGAAAGTGGTTGGTCGTTTCGCTCGAACACGATGGATCGACCTGCTTAGGTCATCGAGTATGGATTATGCTCGAAGAGAATTCGATAATATCGAGGATTTGGATTAGGATAACAAAGCGAAGACATATTTGGAAATTAGTTTCAAACAACAATGGCTTTGGCTTTCGATGGATGCAAATTCTGATTGAACAGTCTAGAGAGACCGTGGATTAGAATTGAATTTCGAATTTGAAAATACAAATGTCAACGGATTACGGATTTTGAATTTACGGCAATTCAAAATGTACCTTCGTATCGCAAGGCATACTTTAGGGTCAAAGTGTTAACCCACCTTTTACTAAGGTAGTAAACAGTCAGATTTAACACAATAGACTTCACGATTATCAAGGCCAATAGCCTAGAGTGATGATTGTGAGGTCCACAAATCAAGTGTAGGAAACGATACGAAGAGATGATCAACCGAGACTAAAAGATAGTATCTCTTGAAAATTTTGAAATACGGACTAGTACCTCCCTAGACAGGGGATTAGTGTCTATTAGTTCCCCTAGGGGATTGATATTTTTGTCCCAAACTGGTAAAACTGGTATAAACTGACAAGGAAGGCCTTGCGAGGCTACATTTAAAATTTCAAATCATTTGTAGTTTTATGCTCAAGTTACAGAAAAATTACTTCACCTAGAAAAGGGATCGGTATAAAGGGGGTCAGCATATTTTTGCCGAGCAAGCGCAACTCAATGGAAAACAATCAAGATCACATACACTTCCAATTGGAGCACAACATGTGCAACACTCCATAGGGATCACACTTCATTTGGATCTAGTTGAAGGGATCGTCCCTTATCCCTCCATAGGGATTGGCTATAATCTCCTTCGCACGATATTGCAATAAAGATTGATCAATAACTCGAGTTCTAATAATCCAGTTACCATGAAACTTAGAGACTATACATAATATAACATGAAGAGGCCCCTATAGGGATTGCATGTCATTTGGAGGAGTTGGAGGGATCGACCTTTATCCCTCCAAAGGGATCGACTGAAATCACAACATATGTAACATCATCTCATGGAAAACACGATATTTCAGAAACCGTAAGTCAGAATAGCATGAAATTTGGAAGGCGAGTAAAAACATTACTAGGAACCCTTAGAGGGATTGCACCTCATTTGGACACCAAATTAAGGATCAGTACCAATCCCTATTGTGGGCCCCAATGGGATTGAAAAATCTTGTGTGGCTTCGTCATGGCTTGGAGGTTCTTCGGCCGATATTTCAACCCGATCCATGCATGCCTTCCCCTATAAATATAATAGGCATGGCATCTGAAAAATGATCTTCTTTCTTCTTCTCTTTATCTTCAACCTAGGCTACTCTTTGCCAATTTTATTCTTAGATTTGGATTGTAACTATAAACGAACTTCAATATAGTAAAGATGACTATTCTGGAGTGGACGTAGGCTGGAGTTAGCCGAACCACTATAAATCTTGTCTATATTTACTAGTTTCATTTTTAATTTGCCTGTTCTCCATATTATATTCTCTACATTAGATACTACTTGAGATCTGTGATTGGATATTGATGGTTTCATACAACTGGGTGTTGGAGGCCAATTTTGATCCAACATTTTGGCACTTTCACTAAGAAAGCTTGCACTCGTAGATTTGGAAGCTAGGATATTAGATTTGGAAGCTAGGACACTTTGATCTATAGAGCAATGGCTAGGCAAACAACAAGGAGAGTGCTATCGGAAAGGATCCACCATGGAGGGACTCAGGAGGCTTCCTGAGGAGTTGGACCTAATCATGCATCTTTCTACATCACCGGGGATGAAATGGAAAGAATGATGGATGCTATGCAAGAGAGGATACTAAAAAGACAAGAGGAGATGATGCAGAATTTACTTCGACAGAATGACAAGTTAGAGCACAGAATCAAGGGAATAGAGCAATATCAAGGGAATAGAGCAATAGGGGCTAATGACAAATTAGATCAAGGAGTTGGAGTAGCAGGAATCGCTAGAAATCAGAACCAAGAACATGAAAATTAACCAATGGGCAAAGGAGTGGAACAGAGCAGTCGGTTGTAGTTCCTAGCCATCTTAGAGGGATCGACACCGATCCCCAATGGTTAAGGGGCATGCTGCCAGGTCTGGTTGATCGTGACGCTAGAGGACTTGCGATCAATCCCAAAGAGCTTAATGTGAATCAGAATTTGGATACCCATCCATAGGAATACATTCCAGAATTCCCTCATAGACTCGAGGGGTAGCTTAGACATTATGATAAGAGATTACCACTGGAAGACAATGATAGGTTTGTAGAGATGATCAAGCGAGCTACGCATGGAGGATTGGTGAAAAGGGATCTGGAGGATGTAAATAGAAGTCCATTTGCTGTTAATATTAGGAATGCTAGGAATCCACTAGAATTCAAACTACCAACACTGGAAGTTTATAACGGATCGTCGGATCCAACTATGCATATATGAGGTACATATGGCATATTGAAGTGCTGGAGGCATTAGAAGAAGTCTTGGCATGATGCTTCCCCCTGTACTTAACGGATGTAGTTGCGCTATGGTTCAGACATTTGGAAAGCGATTCTATTAGCACATAGACAAAATTGGTCAAAAGATTTATGGAGAAGTTTCAAGTTCACATTACGAGACCAAATAATGTGATGAAATTGACATCAGTAAATCGATGGGCAGAATAATCACTCAATAGTTTCTTAACCAGGTTCAATGTAGCAGTTGTTTCGGTGAGTCGACCGGATGCATCGACGGTTTAGATGGCGGTAGTGTCAGGAGTTTTAGATAATTCAGATTTTAAGATACAACTGATACGGGATTCATTGATGTATCTTGGGGAATTCTACCATGAAGTAGAAAAGTTTCTACGACAAGAAGATGCGAAAGCTGACAGAGAGGCAACAAAAGTTAATACGATGCGGGAAGGAAAACTACCCAGTGAATGCTCAGGAAAGGACAAGGGTAAATGAAACATGGACAATAGATTCGATGGATCAAAGCTGAAGAGGGGAGAACCAAAACTATCTTCTTACACGAAGTTGAATAAAACCCCAGAATGGATATATCTAAAAACTCAAGGATGCCTTCCTTATCAACAGTCAGCAAGTAAGGAACCCTCCGAACGCGAACGGACATCAGGAAAGCTGTCTATTCCACGAGCAGGTCGGGACTACAGGCATTTGAAGGATATCATTGAGGAACACATGAGAAATGTTCAGTTATAATAATACGTAAGGACTTGGGTGCGACGGTGGAACTGGAGCAGCCACCGTCCACCTCATATGAAAATGGCACTGGATCAAGGCATCATCATCAACTTGCCATCAATTGATCGGGATTGCATGGAATAAGTAACAAATTCTACAGTAAGATGGCTAAGTCACATACATATATACGGGATCGAGGTCGGTCCCTAGGCATTCTCTGAGATGATGATAAACCATAGTGCTCGGATTTGTGAAATTTGTTTTTTCCTTCTTGTTTGCTTCGAGTTATTGTTTTTCTTGTTTTATTTGAACTTTGATTTATTGGTGTACGACTCTTATTTTATATTTTGGAAAATGGACTTATCAATGCTTAAATTTGGTTCAACGTAACAGATAATACAGGTTGCGGTTATGGTCCTATTAGAAGAAAAGGGATCACGATCGCAAGGTACGTGCCTTTTCATCGGGCGAACACGACGAAATAGACTCATGCATTATGGACTAAGTCCTCAACTTCGTATCAAGGTCGAAGAATAAAACCAAACATGTCGTCCGGTATGGACTATGCCTAGCAAGGGGTACGTCACCTTGCTTGAATGAGTTGGATCGACCTACTCAGGTCGTCGAGTATGGATTGTGCTCGGCAAGGATCCAGAGAGATCAAGACCGCCAAGTACGGACTATGCCTGGCAAGTGGTAGGTCACTTTGCTCGAATGCGATGGATCGGCCAACTCTTCGTCGAGTATGGATTATGCCTGGAAAGAATCTGGTGATATCGAGGATTTGGATTAGGATAACAACCCGAAGAGGTATTCAGATATTAGTTTCAAACAACATTGGATTTGGCTTTCGATGGTTGCAGATTCGGATAGACCAATCCAGAGAGACTGTAGATTAGAATTGAATTTCGAATTCGAAAATACAAATATCAACGGAATATAGATTTTGAATTTTTAATTTATGGCAATTTAACATACACCTTCCTATCGCACGGCATGTTTTGGGGAAAAGTGTTAACCCACCTTTTATTAAGGCAGTAGACAGACAGACTTAATACAACAGACTTCATGGTTATCAAGGCCAGTAGCGTAGAGTGATGATTGTGAGGTTCAAAAATCAAGTGTAGACAATGATATAAAGTGACTATTTATCGAGACTAAGATATTGTATCTTGAGAATATTCTTTGTACGAATTAGTATCTCCCCTAGACAGGGGATCGATGCTTATCGCTTCCCCTAGACGATCAATAAATATCCTCAATTTTTGTCCCAAATTGGTGAAACTGTTAAAAAATGACAAGGAAGGCCCGCAAGGCCACATTTATAATTTCTAATCGTTTGAAGTTTGTATGCCCAAGTTATAGACAAATTACTTCACCTAGAAAAGGGTTTGGTATAAAAGAGGTCGGCGTATTTTTGCCGAGCAAATGTAATCAATTGAAACAATCAATATCTCAATATCTACACATCCAATTGAAATATAACTCGGAGCACAAGATAACTACAACATGTGGAACATTCCATAGGGATCACACTTCATTTGGAGCAAGTTGGAGGGTTTGACCATTTTCCATCCATAGGGATCGATTATAACCAGCCTTTGCACCATATTTCGACAAAGATCGATCAATAACTCAATTTCTGCTAATCCAGTTGGCATGAAACTTAGAGGCTATACGTAATATAACACTAAAAAGCCCACTAGGGTTCACATGTCATTTGAAGGTGTTTTGAGGGATCATCCCCTATCCCTTTAAAGGGATTGGCTGAAATCAAAACATATGCAATATCACTTCACGGAAAATGCGATATCTCACAAACTATAAGTTAGAATGGCACAAAATTTAGAGAGAAAGTAGCGAACATCATGGAAACCGCCTAAAGGGATTGCGCCCCATTTGGACACTAAAATAGGGATGAGTATCGTTCCTTATCGCGGGCTCCAATGGGCTTGAAAATTCTCTTGTGGCCTCATCATGGCCCAGAAGTTCTTCTGCCGAAATTTCAGCTGGATCCGTGCATGTCTTCCTTTGTAAATATAGCTGACATGGCTTCAGAAAAAAGATCTTCTTTCTTATTCTCTTTATCTTCAACCTAGGCTACACTTTGCCAATTTTATTTGGATTTTAGATTGTAACTGTGAAAAAAAAAACTTTAGTATAGTAAAGAGGATTATTCTAGAGTTGGCATGGGCCGGAGTTAGTGGAACCAGTTTAAAATTTTGTCTCTTTTTACTTGATTTCATTTTTAATTTGTCTGTTCTCTACATAATATTCTCTACATTAGATACTATTTGAGATCTATGACTGGATATTGATGCTTTCATACAACTCTAGGTGTTGGCGGCCAAATTTGATGCCAACAGTGTTGGTCTTTCATAATATTTCTCTAGTTATACATTAGACTTGTTGTATGGAATAATAGTATGATGTTGGGTGCAATTTACGAACACTAAGTAAATGGGAAAGTAACACCAAGTGTTATGGGATGTTTGACTTGATATTTGTTCGATTACTTTCTGTAAGTAGATTTTACTCTAAAAGTGCCTAATATATGGGGTACTGTATTTATGGTGATACAACCTAAGAGTGTGCAGGCTGAGAGCCATCAGAGTGTTTATTTATTATGTTTACTTCTATTATACATCATGGAGTAAACCGGATTGGCAATTATTCATCTACTGACCTGATAATGGGGTTGCTTCCTGAATTCATGACGCTTTTTGATGTATGTAGCTGAGAACACTACTCATGCATCACATAGGCTAGCAGTATGTTACCATTAAGGGCACTTAGAGAGTCATAACCATGGCATAGCGTTGGCTTGCCCTTAATGGATATTAGGTCACAATGACCATCGAGGTATGTACGACTATATGAGTTACGATGAGAGCATATGAAAAAGGCTCCTGGAGCAGGCTGAGCGCTATCAGTCTCTCGTCTGATAAGATAGCATGAGATTCTATAAACACTTTATTATTCACCTATTTGAGACTATTTTGTTATTTTGCAGAGAGCCAAGCATACCTTGAGAGCCAATCCGATCATTTTTCGAGACTGGCATTGAAATAGATATTTATGACATTAAGAGCACATAGGACTAAGACTCCTAATGTTTATCATGGACACTGAGAGCTGAGTGAATTATTGAGGTCTAAGAAATCGTATGATTATTTCATGGCCGAGAGCCAAGTCCATTATTATGAGGTTGAAAGTCTAGGTGATGATTATGTAGTTATCGATGTCTTTGATAATTTATTAGACCGAGAATCCATGAAGTTATGTAACCCCATACATGTAACACCCCATATAACCAACCATAGCTAAATAAATTAAATTAAATCAAGAGGGGGTAAAAATGAAAATTTTGCAAGAGTTGGAACTTGACCCCAAAATTTATGTTATTGCGTTCATGGTAATATTATGATCAATTTCCATATATAATACGCTGAAAATGAAGCTCAAACGAAGAAGTTATGAGCATTTGAAGTATTCGGGTTTAAAATAATTTAAATCGAATCAAAGTCAAATGAATATTTATGTTTGAAATTCAAAATGTAGAAATTTAGTGAGATTAGACTTGGGGGTTAAGCAAACTTAAAGTTATTGTAAACGCTAAATAACAAATAAGGAATATAATAAAATAAACAATGGCAACAAAAAATAATGTTACAAATAGTGGAGAGGTCAATCCCTAGAGGTCGAGTTTTGGTAGGAAGAGGTCGATCGCTTCTTGTTAAGTGGCATTAACGGTTTGTTAATTTGAATGTTGCTTATTTTATTATTTCCAACCAATCTTCATCAAATGGTTTCACTGCGTAGCAACCACTGTAAATAAGATCCTAGATCCCCAACTTTAATTTACAATTTCTTTGGAAATACTAGCAAAGCCCTACCACTTTATCTCTTTAGTGGGTTCAGAAATTCCATCAAAAGTTCAAAGAATCCTATTTATTTTTCTATTAATTCTTCCAACCAATTCATCTCCAACTTTGCTGAATATAACTGATATATAATATATATTTACACACACATATCTTACTTTGTTTATGTAGTTGTGTGTGTGTATCAAATGAGAGATCTGGAAGAGATTGTTAGGCGTTGCAAATCCAAAGAAGATAAAGCTAAGGATATTATATGAGTGGAAATCTTAACATTTTTAATCGGTAATTGATTAGTAAATGATGGATTTGAACATAGCTTAGGGGTTTTGGGATTGTGAAAACAAACACTATAAAATCTTCAAAACTCATTTAAATTCGAACTGCGAATTCTAGGTGGAAATTCTCAATTGTTAATGTTGGATTAATAGTATTATATAGTTTATGTAGTTTTAGATAATTTCAAATTCTTTTCCGCTCCTCCTCATTGTTTGACTTGGTTATGAAATTTTGATTAAATAATAAGGGTGTAAAGTATGAATTCTATTCATAATTTGCACCACTTATTCCATAAAAATTGAATAAAAATTACCTTGTTTAGTTCTCTGTAAGAGAGGAGTTGAATGGAAGGTGAAATCGAAATTGTAGTTTTTATTGTTAAGATTTGTAATATCCCGGAATTTATGGCAATTTAAATTTGATAATCTGTGTTTAAATTTAAATTGAATTGATAATTTTTGTTAATAAATTTGATTTGATTTAATAATCTTCTTTATTTAAACATTTAATTTGTGAATTTATTATTAATAAACTGATAAAATTGTTTTCTATTTAATAATGTATATATTTATGTATATTTTAAATAGACAAGTTGTTTTTAATTAAATTAGTATAGCATAATTTTAATTGGTAAATTGTGATTTATTTTTGGATTTAAGCTTTTCAAAATTTTTTAATAAAATACTAAATGATTTTAAATATGTGAGATAAATTTTTTATTGGTTTAAAAATTCATTTTAATTTAAGTTTGAATATTTAAAATAAGTTACAAAATGTTTGTGTTATTCTTTTTGAAGTATTGATTTATAAAATGTGATTTGTTAATTTAATTTGTAAATTTAAAACACAATTTAAATTATGAAACATGTATTCAATAAGTTACAAACTCTTTTATAAATTTATTTTAATTGTTTAAAAGTATCTTTGACAATGGATTCATTTGTATATTGTCTTATCTATATTAACACTTTGCTTTTTCTTTAGAAATTATTTATATACATAACTAAGTATAAGAACTAATTAATTTAATTTAAAACATTCATTAAAACTTTAATTAAAATACTAATCACTTAAGGATACATGTGTAAACATCTTAGGTTCTAATATAACAAATGTAAACTTATCACCATTTTTTTTAAATGACTAGTGTTCATACTTGAGACATATGTCAAATTTTGGTTTTAATTTTCCTTTAATTTTAATTTAAATCAATTATTGTTATTTAAACTTGCATATTTTCTTTTCCCTTTCTTTTCTCATTTTTCATTTCATTAACATTCTATCTTAAAATCAATGCATAACAAATTTGCATTCCCCTCTTCCAAAAACATATACGCATTCCATTCTCAAGCAAACAAACTTGCATATCAACTTCTATGAAAATCTGCAAGTTCATCTCCTCAAAATGCAAATCTTAACCCTGTAACTCCTCAAAATACAAATCTGCATCTCAATTTTAATCAAGAAAACCTGCATGTGCTTGTAAACTAAAGCATGCATGTCATTCCCTGTAATCAACTTCCAAAATGCACAACATTTCTCAAATCCCATGCCAATTTTCAAAATCTACATCCCCCAAAATACAAACCTGCATGTTCTTGTTTATTGAAGCATGCTTGTAAGGTTGAGGATTAAGGAGCAAGGTCTGCATGTCTTTCAAAAGTCTGGAAAATAAAGTATGAAGCCTGCATTTTTGTTTCTTCAATCTACAACCTGGGGTGGGGGGGATTTGCATCTGCAACCATGAAGCAAGCATATAGGCATTCAATTCTTTAAAAAAACTGGAAGCATCTTTTAAAAACAAAATGGCTCTGTTCTTCATATTAGATTCAGGTGAGTAACTTAACATATTTGAAAGTTTAAGTATAAAATATGGATTGCTTGATTTATTCATGAAAATAAGTAGGCCTATACTTATATATTGTTAAATATTTTGTTGTGTATATATATAAGCATGAATGCGATGTATGTTTGTTTACCTGTGGTACTGTCTGCACAGTACAAGCTCAAATGGATCAAAATTTCTTTCCTTTTGATCTCGTTGTTGTTATGACCTAGTGATTGACTGAAGTATGTTTGGTTCATGATAAAGTAAAGTTAAAACATTTTATATAGGTCAAATAAATTTTTGAATTGCTTGAAAATTTAATAACAGAGCAAACATTAATATAAGAGGAAAAATTCAAACATTTTGATTTATTGTTTCAGGTTTATTAATAGAAACAACAAGTGAATTCATGAATTTTAAATCAAATACTACAATTTTTAGTGTTTTTAAATAAAGAGCAGTTTTGAATTTACTGTATTCTACTTATTGGTCATGTTTAGTTGGAGCTTGCATTGGTTTTGGATGAATTTGATTCTGGAGATAGTTTAGCTATCAAAGATTTTAGGAAAAACACTGAATTGGAGTGAATTTCAGTTTTGATGATGAGATTTGGGTTTTTAGGTTTAGAACCCTAGTTTTTCTAGGCTGTGCAAAATTAATCATTACTGCGTTTTTAATGGATCGAGTTCGATGTTCTTTTGGGTATGGTTAGATGTGGTATTGATGAAGTCCTCGCCGGAGTATGGAAGGTGATGGTGGATGGTGATGGGGGAAATTGATGTTGACAGGTTGGGATGTTGTTGCTGTCGGCAGTTCCAGGTTTGGTTGGGTTATGGTCTTGTGTTTCCAGGTTTTTGTTTTAAAACCTGAATTCAAATTCAAGTTGAATTCTGGGGATCTGAGGGTTGAAGGGTGTAGTGGGGTTACTGGTTGATGTGGGATGGCCATTGACGATGGTCAGTGATGGCCGGAGTTGAAGTATGGGTGCACAATGATGGGTTGTGCACGTTGGTGATGCTGGGTTTCAGGTTTTGTTGCTCGGGATTGTCTCGGGGGAATTTAGGTGGTGACTCGAAGCATAGGGTCTTGTGACTCGAAGTTAATATAAGGATTGCTCGTGTAGATGTTATGTTTCAGGTTTTAGAGTTGATCAGGAACTTGTTTCCAGGTTTATTAAATTTGAAGTAAAAGAAAATTACAAACAAAAATCTAAAACTAAATTGAACCTGAAATTGAATTTAAATTCAATTAGCTTAATTTTGGATCTTTGGATTAAATTTGAAATTCTTTCAAACTCAGTTTGGTTTTAAACCAAAACAGAAACTGTCTTTCTGTTTTTAAAAATTTAAAAGTACAGCTTCAAATTGAAAGATGAAGTTCAAACTGTAATGTTTTAACCTGAAACTTGAATATGAAATCAATAATTTAAATCCTTGATTTTTGAATCATTTTTGAATTCAAATTTAAGATGTCAAACTAAAACAGGAAATTGTTTTTCTGTTTTTCTATTTTAAATTTAAAAGCAAATTTTAAAAATGCAACTGAAAATTTAAAACAAGATTAAAATCTGGGAACAGAATTAGGAAGCTCAAGTTTGAATTTAATCTAAATCTCGAAAGTTTAAATTAGATTTTTAAACTTTTACAGTATAAAGAACATTGTTTTGAATTTAAAACTATAAGTTTTAAATTTATGAAATAAAGTTTAAAATAAGTTTAAATTCAGTTTTAAACCTAAAATTTGATTTTTAATGTCAGTTTTAAAAATAAAATAAGTTTTAAAATTTAAACTTGTTTTAACTATTTTAGGAAAGGTAATATGATTTGAATTTAAAAATGGAGATGGAAAAGTAAGTAAAGTTTTAAATTTCTAAGATTTAATCTGAAATGAAAATTTAAATTGTAACTCAGTTTGAAATTTAAAAAGAATTTTTTTTGAAATTGAATTTTGTTTGAAACAAATTGTTTAAATTACTTTGTATAAAGAAGAATGTTTCTTAATTTAGAATTCAAGAAATTGATTTCATTTAAATTATTTAATTAATTTAAATGGAATATTAATTATTTAATTAAATGAATATTGTGGATGTTTAATTAAGTAATTAATAATTTTTAAGTTAATTAATTAGATTTAAGATTAATTAATTAAGGTTAATTAATCTAAAATTAAGGATGGTTAATTAAATTTTAATTAACAATTAAGATTTATTTAATCAAGTGATTAAAGATAATTAAGATTTTAATTAACACTTAATTAATTAATAATTAGAGATTAGTTAAATTGTAATTAAATATTGATTAATTGATAATTAATAATGGTTAATTATAAGTTAATCTCTTAATTAAGAAATGTTAATGCAAGTCATTAACTTAAGATTATTTAACAATTAATTATGGTGATAAATTTTAATAATTAATTAAATTAATTAATTAATAATAATCAATTGTTTATGTTAATTACTTAATGAAAGTAATTAATGAATTAATTACTTAGTGTAATTAATTTGATTTATGTGATTAGTTTAAATTAACTAAGTTAAATTAATTTAAACATTTGTGGATTATTGATAATTACTTTATGTAATTTATTAATTAATAATTACTGAATGTAATTAAGGATATTTATTATAGAAGTAATTTGGATTTAAATTATTTGAAATAAATCAAGGATTAATTTAGTAATTAATTATGAGAAATTAATTATGGGATGAGTAATTAAAGTAGTTAATTACTAGTATTATTAATCATAGGTGATTAATATATATATGGATTAAATTGAAGATTAATTACTTATGTAATTAATTTATATAGAGATTGATTAAATATAATTAGAAATCATTAATTAATTAATGATGTAATTTGGAATTGATTAATTAAGGTATAATTAATAATGAATATGTAATTAATGTAATTTTAATTAATTAATTAATTAAGAAATTACAAGTTAATTATTTGCAAAGGGTTTAATATAATTAACTTGTGTAAGTAATATTAAATGCTAATTACTTATTGTAATTAGAGATGGTTAATCAGTAATGATTAAGTAAAATAAATATTGAGATGATGATTTATAAATTGATTTGTAATCAATTAATGGTTAAGTTAAGCAGAATTTTAATGATGAAGTAATTAATTTAATTCATTTTAAATTAATTAGAGTTTAGGTAATTAATTTAATTCATTTTAAATTAATTATAAATGGTGTGATCATTAGATAGTTGCTTATGTTTGATGAATGGTATTGGTTGCCTGGTATGGTTTGTAATCTCAGTTATGAGATGAGTAATGTTATGTGATATGGATGCACTGGTTGCTTTTGAATGATGAGATGAATTTTCTGATTATGATATAAATTATCTGTTGATGATAAGGTTGATTATCTATTGTGATGAATTATCTATTTGTGTATATTTAGATAATTAAATTGAATTGTTTTAAACTTAAAACAACTTGGCCTTAAAAGACACGCTTTGGATTTCGATGAGACCAGGATCGGGTTTGCTACATTACAGCGTGATAGGGGGTTCTCGCTTTGCGTTAGGTGGCGAACGGGTGACTCTTACCCCTACATGCCCCCGCGGGTAGTATAAGGCCTTTTGGGGTGGTTGCGAGTCGAGAGGCTGGCCGTAAAAGCAAACCCGAGGTATCACTGTGAGCCACAGCGGGACTGGGATGGTTGAAAAGCCTACCGGTCGTGAGCCGTTGCTGATGGTTGAAAAGCCTAGGTCGTCTCAGTTGGTATCAGAGCGTTAGGTTGAGTGAATACCAAGGCTCTGTAGTGGTGTCTATCTTGAGAGAGCGTATTTGTATTTTTAATATATATATATATATATATATATATATATATATATATATGGTTCTACCTATTTGTTGGATTACCTGTTCAGGTTTTTCCAATGTAAGTTATAAAGGTAGATGGGGTAGAAGTGTGTGTAACACGATTACCATTGGTTGGAATTTGATGGATGAGGTTGAAAGTGTATTTGTCGAGACTGTAGACCGAATACCGTCTCGAGTGAGTTTTGTTGTGGTGAAGGACTTCATCGGTCTCTGAAGGAAACCTGTTAAGGTTCGGAGTTCATCTTTGAAGTACATAATTGAGTTTGGATCTGTCGATAAGGCTGAAGCAAGTGAGTGATGATATCTTGATATCTCAGGAAGTTGTAGCTGCGTGATGAGATGCAGTGACTATGGATATTTCCGAAGATGTTTCTTTGGAACAAGAGTAAGGAGTGAGTCTGCTCGGTGATGTGGTTGAGTTTAGCAGAGTGTTCTGAGTTGGTGAGGAATCTTCTAGCAGAGTAGTTTCTCCGAAGTGGAGTTCAGAAGCAGCAGAGTGGATCCGTTTCTCGTGTAAGTTGGCTAGGCCAGCATAAGTTGTTCTGTTTGGTAGAGAGAGAGCAGTTTTCTTTGGATATAGGCTGAGTTGATCGCAAAAGTGACTTGCGATAGTATGTTCCTTTGGAGTTGTAGGAGATTGTCCGGATTTCTTCCAGGAAGTCAGAAGTTTGTCTGCATTTGGAGATCGAGTTATCTTTCGAGGAATGGAACTGGTGGGTTCAGTTAGTAGATGGATGGTTCCTTGAGATAAAAGTTGGTGAAGCAGCTAAGGTTTCGGAGAAACATCTGAGTTTTCTTTATGGAAATATGGAACCATATTTCTATGCTGGGTTGTCTAGTCTGTGCTCATGTTCTTCAGCATTTTCTTCTACTTCGGATCAGAGTTGTGCAGCGGAAGCAGTTTGGGGGTGTTTCTGTTTTGTCTTTTCCGGATAAGAAGAAGTTTGTTCTATCTTCTATTGTTGAGAAGTTGAGTGTGTGTTCTTGGTTTTTGAGTGATCTTGAGGAGATCATTGGATTGTTTTAATCCAATCTGTTTCTAGAGGAATCAGCAAGAGTTAAGCTGATCAGGATGGATGTTGATAGCCCAGGATCGTCCGAAGAGTTTTTATGGATAAGAGACGGAGAATTTGGATTCTGGAATCAGAGATTTTATTTGGGATAAGTTTTTCTCTGATCCCAGGAGCTATAACTTTGGGAAGCTAGCTCTGTAGTGTTTTGGGTTTCTTCTGTGATGGGTTAGATCAGTGCTTGGTTTTCTAGAGTTGAATTGCCAGTTTGGATAACTGGGATTCAGGGTGTTTCACGTATCTCTGAGGGAGTACGTGTTTGATATTTCTGGTTGTAGAACCAGCAGTTTAGGTGGTTTGTTTATTGAGTCAGACACGTTTATAGTCTGATATTCTGTATAGAATTGTTGTTAGGAGCTCTATAGCTTAGTAGTATTGATTGATTGGATTCTATAGAGCGAGTATCCCGATATATATATATACCGGGGAAACCCGTGAAAGTTTTATCCAAAATTCTTTTGGATAGTTAGATTTGTTCTGATTGTGCGAATTGGTTGCTTTGATTGTTGGGATATGATTAACGTATGTTGTTTTAAAATAAAATCTGTAAATAGATTATTAAATTACCTTTGTTTTAAATTTTGTGGACGAAATTTTTTTAAGGGGGAAGGATTGTAATATCCCGGAATTTATGGTAATTTAAATTTGATAATCTATGTTTAAATTTAAATTGAATTGATAATTTTTGTTAATAAATTTGATTTGATTTAATAATCTTCATTATTTAAACATTTAATTTGTGAATTTATTTTTAATAAACTAATAAAATTGTTTTCTATTTAATAATGTATATATTTATGTATATTTTAAATAGACAAGTTGTTTTTAATTAAATTAGTATAGCATAATTTTAATTGGGAAATTGTGATTTATTTTTGGATTTAAGATTTTCAAAAATATCTAATAAAATAATAAATGATTTTAAATATGTGAGATAAATGTTTTATTGGCTTAAAAATTCATTTTAGTTTAAGTTTGAATATTTAAAATAAGTTACAAAATGTTTGTGTTATTCTTTTTAAAGTATTGATTTATAAAATGTGATTTGTTAATTTAATTTGTAAATTTAAAATACAATTTAAATTATGAAACATGTATTCAATAAGTTACAAACTCTTTTATAAATTTATTTTAATTGTTTAAAACTATCTTTGACAATGGATTCATTTGTATATTATCTTAACTATATTAACACTTTGCTTTTTCTTTAGAAATTATTTATATACATAACTAAGTATAAGAACTAATTAATTTAATTTAAAACATTCATTAACACTTTAATTAAAATACTAATCACTTAAGGATACATGTGTAAACATCTTATGTTCTAATATAACAAATGTTAACTTATCACCATTTTTTTTAAATGACAAGTGTTCATACTTGAGACATGTGTCAAATTTTGGTTTTAATTTTCCTTTAATTTTAATTTAAATCAATTATTGTTATTTAAACTTGCATATTTTCTTTTCCCTTTCTTTTCTCATTTTTCATTTCATTAACGTTCTATCTTAAAATCAATGCATAACAAATTTGCATTCCCCTCTTCCAAAAACATATATGCATTCCATTCTCAAGAAAACAAACTTGCATATCAACTTCTATGAAAATCTGCAAGTTCATCTCCTCAAAATGCAAATCTTAACCCTATAACTCCTCAAAATACAAATCTGCATCTCAATTTTAATCAAGAAAACCTGCATGTGCTTATAAACTAAAGCATGCATGTCATTCCCTGTAATCAACTTCCAAAATGCGCAGCATTTCTCCAATCCCATGCCCATTTTCGAAATCTGCATCCCCCAAAATACAAACCTGCATGTTCTTGTTTATTGAAGCATGCCTGTAAGGTTGAGGATTAAGGGCAAGGTTCGCATGTCTTTCAAAAGTCTGGAAAATAAAGTATGAAGCCTGCATTTTTGTTTCTTCAATCTACAACCTTGGGGGGGGGGGGATTTGCATCTGCAACCATGAAGCAAGCATATAGGCATTCAATTCTTTAAAAAAACTGGAAGCATCTTTTAAAAACAAAATGGCTCTGTTCTTCATATTAGATTCAGGTGAGTAACTTAACATATTTGAAAGTTTAAGTATAAAATATGGATTGCTTGATTTATTCATGAAAATAAGCAGGCCTATACTTATATGTTGTTAAATATTTTGCTGTGTATATATATAAGCATGAATGCGATGTATGTTTGTTTACCTGTGGTACTGTCTGCACAGTACAAGCTCAAATGGATCAAAATTTCTTTCCTTTTGATCTCGTTGTTGTTATGACCTAGTGATTGACTGAAGTATGTTTGGTTCATGATAAAGTAAAGTTAAAACATTTTATATAGGTCAAATAAATTTTTGAATTGCCTGAAAATTTAATAACAGGGCAAACATTAATATAAGAGGAAAAATTCAAACATTTTGATTTATTGTTTCAGGTTTATTAATAGAAACAACAAGTGAATTCATGAATTTTAAATCAAATACTACAATTTTTAGTGTTTTAAATAAAGAGCAGTTTTGAATTTACTGTATTCTACTTATTGGTCATGTTTAGTTGAAGCTTGCATTGGTTTTGGATGAATTTGATTCTGGAGATAGTTTAGCTATCAAAGATTTTAGGAAAAACACTGAATTGGAGTGAATTTCAGTTTTGATGATGAGATTTGGGTTTTTAGGTTTAGAACCCTAGTTTTTCTAGGCTGTGCAAAATTAATCATTACTGCGTTTTTAATGGATCAAGTTCGATGTTCTTTTGGGTATGGTTAGATGTTGTATTGATGAAGTCCTCACCGGAGTATGGAAGGTGATGGTGGATGGTGATGGGGGAAATTGATGTTGACAGGTTGGGATGTTGTTGCTGTCGGCAGTTCCAGGTTTGGTTGGGTTATGGTCTTGTGTTTCCAGGTTTTTGTTTTAAAACCTGAATTCAAATTCAAGTTGAATTCTGGGGATCTGAGGGTTGAAGGGTGTAGTGGGGTTACTGGTTGATGTGGGATGGCCATTGACGATGGTCAGTGATGGCCGGAGTTGAAGTATGGGTGCACAGTGATGGGATGTGCATGTTGGTGATGCTGGTTTCAGGTTTTGTTGCTCGGGATTGTCTCGGGGGAATTTAGGTGTTGACTCGAAGCATAGGATCTTGTGACTCGAAGTTAATATAAGGATTGCTCGTGCAGATGTTATGTTTCAGGTTTTAGAGTTGATCAGGAACTTGTTTCCAGGTTTATTAAATTTGAAGTAAAAGAAAATTACAAACAAAAATTTGAAACTAAATTGAACCTGAAATTGAATTTAAATTCAATTAGTTTAATTTTGGATCTTTGGATTAAATTTGAAATTCTTTCAAACTCAAGTTTGGTTTTAAACCAAAACAGAAACTGTCTTTCTGTCTTTAAAAATTTAAAAGTACAGCTTCAAATTGAAAGATGAAGTTCAAACTGTAATGTTTTAACCTGAAACTTAAATATGAAATCAATAATTTAAGTCCTGGATTTTTGAATCATTTTTGAATTCAAATTTAAGATGTTAAACTAAAACAGGAAACTGTTTTTCTGTTTTAAATTTAAAAGCAAATTTTAAAAATGCAACTGAAAATTTAAAACAAGTTTAAAATCTGGGAACAGAATTAGGAAGCTCAAGTTTAAATTTAATTTAAATCTGAAAAGTTCAAATTAGATTTTTAAACTTTTACAGTATAATGAACATTGTTTTGAATTTAAAACTATAAGTTTTAAATTTATGAAATAAAGTTTAAAATAAGTTTAAATTCAGTTTCAAACCTGAAATTTGATTTTTAATGTCAGTTTTAAAAATAAAATAAGTTTTAAAATTTAAACTTGTTTTAACTATTTTAGTAAAGGTTATATGATTTGAATTTAAAAATGGAGATGGAAAAGTAAGTAATGTTTTAAATTTCTAAGATTTAATCTGAAATGAAAATTTAAATTGTAATTCAGTTTGAAATTTAAAAAGAATTTTTTTTGAAATTGAATTTTGTTTGAAACAAATTGATTAAATTACTTTGTATAAAGAAGAATGTTTCTTAATTTAGAATTCAAGAAATTGATTTCATTTAAATTATTTAATTAACTTAAATGGAATATTAATTACTTAATTAATGAATATTGTGGATGTTTAATTAAGTAATTAATAATGTTTAAGTTAATCAATTAGATTTAAGATTAACTAATTAAGGTTAATTAATCTAAAATTAAGGATGGTTAATTAAATTTTAATTAATAATTAAGAATTATTTAATCAAGTGATTAAAGATAATTAAGATTTTAATTAACACTTAATAATTAATAATTAGAGATTAGTGAAATTGTAATTAAATATTGATTAATTGATAATTAATAATGGTTAATTATAAGTTAATCTCTTAATTAAGAAATGTTAATGCAAGTCATTAACTTAAGATTATTTTACAATTAATTATGGTGATAAATTTTAATAATTAATTAAATTAATTAATAAATAATAATCAATTGTTTATGTTAATTACTTAATGAAAGTAATTAATGAATTAATTGCTTAGTGTAATTAATTTGATTTATGTGATTAGTTTAAATTAATTAAGTTAAATTAATTTGAACACTTGTGGATTATTGATAATTACTTTATGTAATTTATTAATTAATAATTACTGAATGTAATTAAGGATATTTATTATAGAAGTAATTTGGATTTAAATTATTTGAAATAAATCAAGGATTAATTTAGTAATTAATTATGAGAAATTAATTACGGGATGAGTAATTAAAGTAGTTAATTACTAGTATTATTAATATGGGTGTTAATATATATATGGATTAAATTGAAGTTTAATTACTTATGTAATTAATTTATATAGAGATTGATTAAATATAATTAGAAATCATTAATTAATTAATAATGTAATTTGGAATTGATTAATTAAGGTATAATTAATAATGAATAAGTGATTAATGTAATTTTAATTAATTAAGAAATTAAAATTTAATTATTTACAAAGGGTTTAATATAATTAACTTGTGTAAGTAATATTAAATGCTAATTACTTATTGTAATTAGAGATGGTTAATCAGTAATGATTAAGTAAAATAAATATTGAGATGATGATTTATAAATTGATTTGTAATCAATTAATGGTTAAGTTAAGCAGAATTTTAATGATGAAGTAATTAATTTAATTCATTTTAAATTAATTAGAGTTTAGGTAATTAATTTAATTCATTTTAAATTAATTATAAATGGTGTGATCATTAGATAGTTGCTTATGTTTGATGAATGGTATTGGTTGCCTGGTATGGTTTGTAATCTCAGTTATGAGATGAGTAATGTTATGTGATATGGATGCACTGGTTGCTTTTGAATGATGAGATGAATTTTCTGATTATGATATAAATTATCTGTTGATGATAAGGTTGATTATCTATTGTGATGAATTATCTATCTGTGTATATTTAGATAATTAAATTGAATTGTTTTAAACTTAAAACAACATGGCCTTAAAAGACACGCTTTGGATTTCGATGAGACTGGGATCGGGTTTCCATATTTGGATATCCGAAAACCACATCGATCTAAATTAACGTTAGGTCGTTAATCAAAGTGGAGCGAGTGAAGACTCGAGGTGTAAGGGCTATACGTCAGTATAACTCTGTGGGTGATTCCGTAATGATTTTGACGGAATAGTACTTATAGATTCGAGATGGTGAATCAGAGTGCAAGGGTTATTGTCGTTAACTCTAAGGGTGATTCCAATATGAGTGTAACAAGATAATGCCTTCGGTTTCGTTCGAACCCGGAACGAACTTGTATGGATCGAATGCTTTCAGAACATCGTCGGGTGGACGATGAGCATTCTAAGTGTTATGTCCTATAAAGGTAATCGTAGCCTCAAGCTTCATCAACCGGGAATGGCTAAAACAGGGGAGGTGCAGCAAAGCTTCGTGGGTAGCCCCCACTTGAGAGCAAGATTTATCCCTGTCTAGAGGTCCCTTTATCTTCGGCTTAGTGGTGCGGTTGCTGATCACAACTGCGGGGTAGTCTTGTTTGGAACTGTTCAGTAAGGAACGGGTCCGGCTTTGTGTTGCAGGGGATTGGGAGTAATCCTCGGTACGGTGATCTAGGCCACATACTGTGACGGGCGGTACCCCAGTAGCCCAGCCATTGATAGAATCCAAAATCCAATAAGTGCCAACGGTTTTGATTGTATTACCCACTTTTGTGGCTAGTAGCTGGAATTTAATGAATGTAACAATTTCGGATATTTCTTATTTACTTGAAAACCCTAGACACTATTATAATATCACTGGATTTCCTATCAAATGTTTTGGTTAGTGTAAGGTATAAACCTTTCCATGTTTATGTGTGGGAAGTCTTACGTGATACCTTTTATTTTCAAAGGTTTTTCAAAGTTAAGCAACTTTAACCTGTTACTCACACCAGACCCATGTCTGACCCGGAGTTATTTCTGTTTTTCTTTAACTCTTGGGTACTCAAATTTTTATGAGTAGTCAAGAGAATTCAGGTTAGGATTTAGGTTAGCTTTGACGTATTGTGGAGGAGCATTTGGAGCAGGAGGCTTCTGCGTATAGTTATATAGTTTTCCGCTGTGTTGGTATCTCTGAGTGTTTCTGTATTGTGATTGAGTTGTAATAACTAGACAGGTGTTTATAACTATCTAGTATGTGTTGTATTGACCGTGTAACTCTGATAATTGATGTATACTATGTAATACTTATGTTATTAATATAATTTATTCATTCCGCTGTTGAGATTCTTGTGTTGTTTCTTCTTTCTCTTCTTTCTTTTCTCTTTTCTATCCCTTTCTTTCTTAAGGATGATACGACTTTTTGTGGAGAAAAAGTCGAGTCGTCTCAAGATTACTCTATTGGTTTGATGCAATAGATTGAGTTTAGATTTTTTTATACAAGTTTATTTATTGCAATTTTTGTATATGAGTATTGAATCCTTTGTAATGGATACTAGAATCCCTATGCTATGGATAATAGAATTTTGACATCAGTGATCATATGGAAAAGGACTTGTTTTATTGGTGTTAAAAGGAATTGACATTTAACGCTAGTTTAGGGCGTATATTCTGCATTCATACAAATTATTAGACGTGAATCTATATACATAATCGTATATTAGCGTATAAACATACAAGTATGACTTAATTGCATAGTTAATTTGGTAACAGATTATCATTAAGGTAATGTGCAAGAAGTAAGGAGTTACAATAAATTAAATAGATTAACAAGACCATCAAGGTAAAAATGGAATAGGTAAATAACTATCTTTAGGAAATGTCTCTGTTGTGATGGTAACTATTTAATACGGACAAAGTGACGTTTATTGAAATAATGAATAAAAGTGTTAGGATATAACTAAATATTTTAAGGTATATTATTCGTAAATATCCAAAAGTAAGGTATCAAGGAGGAAACAAGCTTCTGTAAGAAAGTGTATATTAATCACCATAATAAGATAACCTGATTTTTAAGATGACGGAGTAGGGATGTTCAAAGGAAAGAACAATTAAAACAAATTTCTAAATCCTACCCCATAAAAAGGAATTTGATAAAACGTTTTGAATACTCCTTGAATATTTTTAAAGAGCTTTCTAGAATCTTAGTAATTGAGAATTTTATGTATTACATAAGTTGAATTTATTTCGAAAGAGGGTGTAATTATACAAAAAAAGTGGTGGATGATTTTTATAAAAATAAATTTGAAAATCTAATGACTAAAGAGTTGAAAAAAGGAGTTTTCATTTTTTAACTTCTCAGCTTAAAATTTTGTTTAATTAAACAGTTTTCAATTTCTGTATTGCATGTTTTTGAAATAAATGCAAAATATGGCATATGTTGGACCTAATAATTTTCTCACTTTATAAAGTTGGAAGTTGTTATTTTGAAAGAGCAAAAATTTTTGGAGATTCATAGTTTACAAATTAGTTGAGTTAAAATGTTCTAACTTAAAAGGATTTTGCACTCTTGAAATTCTTTGTTTAGCCAAAAAAGATTTGGTCTAACGATTTTTTATAAGGGAATTTTCATTTGTAAAACGTAGGTTAGACTTGATAATTTTTCTTTCTATAAAATTTAAAGTTCTTTGCTGTAAAATTCTTTCGAAGGTATATACAAATGGTGAAACACCCCACACCCCTTAGTATACCAAAAAGGATACGCTAAAAGATATGGTGCATTATAGGTATAACGAAAGCATCATAGAGACTAAGATTCACAAGACAAATAAGTATAAACAATGGAAGAATTTAAATGGTAACTAATTACTCAAAATAAAACTTCATAAAGAAGTCTGAAAAACATCACATGTTTAAATACCAAATACATGTCTTATGAAAAACACATCTCGGACTCATAAAATAAAAGTACAAAAAAATAATCATCCCTCTCATAAGTACCAGTACATCAAAAACCAAAGGAAAAGAAAAAAGTGAAAAGGAGAAGAATACCTAAAGAACTCTGAGAATGTATCACCAAGAAATCAGAATCAACTATCCTTATCTCTGCTGGCCTATGTGGGAAAAAGAGAAATAGAGGAGTGGGTCAGACTATAAGTTTGGTGAGTGAAAGTAACTACTAGTATTTTTAAGCAAGATAAAGTTAATAGACTTAGCAACGGTTCTAATATAAAAAGGAAATAGAGAAAGGATAAAATTGGTATAAATACTGTTTCTGATGCTATTTTACTGATTGCATTGATTGTGATTGTTTGCACTTGTCTTAGATTGCTGAGATTAGGCTGAAATCCTAATCCTATTTTAATTAGGCTGAATCCTAGTTCTACACATTGATCAGTCTTTGTAACAACCCGATATTTTCAGCCATTCGCACCCACACATGCCGAACTTGAATTGCTCAAAATATCGAATTGTAAATAAATTTGAAGCAAATGAAATACAATCACAGAATCACACACACGGAAATATCAGAATAACTCGCAGCGGAAATTAAAATACCATAGTAGTTCTTGAAGCTACTATAACAAACCCTCAAAACATAATACATAATACCAGTCTGAAAAAAACATATATAATAGAAATCTCAAATATATAGCAGTTTATAAATACCAGAGCTGAAATAAAACAACTGAGACTGAAAGGGAATAGATACTAGACAAGCAAAATCTCCAGCGATTCCTAGCTCCTGAAAAGAAATCTAAAGCTAAGTTGTAAACACTTAGTCTGCCCCGAGCGTAAAGTAAAACACAAAACACTCGAGTCAGGACATATATACTTATATAATTTAAACCAACTCAAGTGAACAGTAGTAGTAACGCACTATAACTTAAAGGATGCTTGGGATCGCCCATCCTCTAAGGATTAGTGAAACTATAGATTAAATACATCCCGTGGTTAAAATTTTCAAATAGTAATTTATACTTCGAAACAAAATATCATTTCAAAATTCAATATCATTCAAAAATCCATTTCAAAGTACCAAAATATCTAATCTTTTCAAAACCACATTCATTTTTATTTAAAATACCATTTCAACACACATTTCAAAATAGTTTATATTTCAAAAAAGATTACTTCATTTTAAATCATTAAAATGAAGTTATTATATTTAATAATTAAATGATTAAATTTTCAAAAAATTTCTTTCAAAGTTCATTATTCACTTAAATTTGTTAAAACAATGAAAATTCAACTTTCGCAGCATTTAGAAAATGCTACGGAAAGTTACTCTTAAAACAATTCAATTTAACAAAAGACAGCATTTAAAAATGCTGTAATAGGGTTAATTTAGTTCAGATAAAGTCTTAGTTAATTTCGGCAACTACAACACTTACAAATACTGTAATAGCCCTTAATTCAATTTAGCCATTTAGTTCATTTCTATCAACTACAATATCTACAAATGCTGTAATATTATTTATATTAGAAATAATAGCATTTCAAAAATGTTGTTAATTAAATTCCAAGTAATCAATATAATTTCACAAACAATTAAATTTTTATTTAAATCATTTAAACTTATAAAATTATATATTTTCACTTTTAATACAATCATTTAAATACCCTTATATTCATGATTTTATAAAGTTAAATTCTCATTCAAAAATCAATTTAATAATAATTTACTTATATAATTCAACATTCAATTTCAATTCACTATAATTAAATTTTTACCTTAACATTTAAGTTTAAATTTTCGAATATAACTTATTTTTCATTTTATTTACTTAACTTAAAATTCATTTTTAAACAAAAATCACAAATTTCCAATCTAAGTTATATTTCAAAATTAAACTTAAATATTCATTTATTTAAACTTTTAACTTAATCAAAAATCAATAACACTTTATGAAATCATTTTAAATTCATATTAATTCAAATTTTAAATCTATTCATCATATTTCCTACTTAATTTAAATTCCATTTATAACCAAATCATAGTTTCCAAAATAACTTCTATTTCAAATTTCTAACTTTACCATTAATTTATTTCACTTATAAAATTTTAGAAAATCAATAATGCTTTATAAAAATCATTTATGACAAAGTTTAAATCAAAATATTATAATATATACATTTCTAAAATACTTTAAAAATTTTAAGAAAAATATATATTAACCACGGGTCTATATATCATTTCTAGCCTAGGTAAAGTGATATGGATAATATATCATTTCAATCCGTAATTTACAAAGTAAACCCGGGTTTTATCATTTCAAACTCGTAATCCCAAGTAAATGGAATAAATAAAAATCATTTAGGCCTATCATTTCAGCCCATAACGATTTTTCCTTATTCAAAAGTTTGTTCGGGTATGTATCATTTCAACCCATAGTGATTCTAATCTACAGGGATCTTACAGTGTGATAAACTGATATAAATAAACATAATAGCATAATATAACAATAACATATGATATAACAGGTGTATAAGCATGGATGAACATCATATGATCATAGCATAGCAGATATAACATAACGATATGGGTTTACAGATTCAATTGCGATCAGTTTGCTGATCATATAAGTGTAAATTTGTCTGGTGAGAATTACTCACATGTATAAGCTGTAGACGACAACCAAAGTACAAAAACAGAGATCCACGAAGGCGCGAAAGCATGACAATGATTTGAGAGTGGGAGAGATAAAGCTAATTGCCATGTCAAATTTCAAACAAAAAAAAAGTACAATATGGATTACAAACCAAAATATTACAAAACAATGCTAGGAATAACTACACAATTCAAAGCTAGAGCTTTATGCACTTGCATTCAACATCATATGCTTTAGCTAGGCTGGAAAAGCACTGTTATGGGATGGATTTGGATCAGGTTTGGATCAGGTTAAGGTCATATAGGGGTCGGCCATAACAATATAAAGGAGATGAAGGGTATGTGTGCATGAATTTACAAAACAAGGCAACACAAGTGGGTATTGTTGCCATTTAAAGTCTCGGCCAAAGGATGGATGAGCGTGGCCAAGCTTGGGAAGATCAAGTACAGGTGTTGCGGAGGTCTCAGATCCAGGAGGTGGCTGGTGGTGGTGGTGGATGGTCGGCCAAAGTGGTGGTTGAAGTGGTGGATCAAAGGGGAGTTCGGCTAGCATGAACAAAGTGGATTTTGTTCATTTTTTTTGGTGGGTCACCATCATGGATGGCTTCAGCTATGGGATGGCAGTGGGAAGGAGGGGATGATGGCTAGTTGTGGTGGTGGTGGAGGTGGTCGTGGTGCTGGAGGAGGGAGGCTGAATACAAAAGGTGAATACAAGTACAAAAATCAATACAAAACAATGGAAAAAAAGTGAAAAAGAATGAAAGTTTACCAAAAATTTTCTCTCAGGAAATGGAGGCCGTACTTTTTGAGTTTGAGAAAGTTTTGGTACGTGAAAAATAAAGGGAAGTCAGCTGAAGGAATAGTGATAAATTCAGCGATTGAATGGATATGTTGTTTGGTGTGAAAAGGCAAATTGAATATGAAAAGGCAAAGGATACTAAAGGTCAAAAACTCTTCAAATATCTAAATTCTTTTTGCATTTTAAATACATGTAAAATACATATAAATAAAGATAAAAACACGAAAAAATAATGAATGAATAAAAGTAAATAAATAAATTTTAAATAAATATAATTAAATTAAGAAAATAGCTTAAAAACAGAAACTAGGTTATAAAAATTTAAAACAAATACACTAAGCTTTGGAAAAATTATAACATTACTTTAAAATATTTTAAAATAAAAATATATACCTAACATGTCATATAATACATATTAGAACATAATATGACAAATAAAATATTATTTATATAAATTAAAATAGACAATTTTATTAAATAAATTAATTTACATATAATATTGTAAAAAGCATAACTTTCACAATATAAATCAGGTTTCAACGAAACGAAAAGCAGTATTCTTGAAATTTAATATATTTTCATAATAAAAGATAAAATCAAAAATTAAAAAATTTTAAATTTAAAAGTCAAAGTTTGACCGATTGACCAAAAATCCTCTTTTCTAGAAACATCTTATTTATTCAGGTTTGAAATTATAATTCACACAAAATCAATAAAATAAAAAAATTTATTCATTTTAATAAATAAAATAAAGTTTTAAATCAGGAGTTTCAATTTAAATAATTAAAATAAATAATTAAAATAATCACAAAATACTGGGTTGTTACACTCTCCCCCACTCAAATCTTTTCGTCCTCGAAAAGAACAAACAAGGAAAATAAGGAAAAGTACGATAGACAACAAATGGTACCAGGAAAAAAATTTCGGATTCGAAGCACAAATGCTCTCCTCCGTTTCTCGGGTACAATCTCAATTATCACTACCCCACCGTACTTCGAACAAACTAACTGATTTCCTTCTTAGCTGCTTCGTACCTCAATCGACAATACGAAATGGCTTACTATCGGCAGTCAGATTAGGCTCAATATCCCAACCATCAAGAGAAGAAGGATTAACAAAAGATATAGGTTATGAAGGTACTAGAAAAAATGTGAGACATGGAATACATCATGCACTCCAGACAGCTTCTTGGCAAATCCAGACGATAAGCCAAAGAACCGACTCTTTCCACAATTGCGGAAAGGGCCCTCGAAGAGGAAGAAGGTAGAAATGGTTAAAAGGGAAAGTAGGTTGAAAGACAAGGATGGACATTATTTTAAAACAATATACATTTCAATTTAAAAATTATATATATATATATATAACATTTTACACATTTAATAATATACATTTTATTATATGATGAATAGTCATTTGATTCAAATTTGATAGTTCAAAGTAAACAATATTTGAAACATTTTAAATTGTTTAGAAAAGTAAAATAAATGACCAAAATATCATTTATATAATACACTTTATCAAAATAATTTTATAACTCGATGTCTTAATAAGTTTACTTTCGTTCCTGTAGACTCCGGCTATGCGTTCATCAGGCACAAAGCTAGAATTCTCTAGGTACTTGGTAGACTTATTTCAACACCCAGTGAAAATAAAGAAAAATCTTTTAAAACAACATATATGGAAGTACAATCCAAAAAAATCAACTGAACCAAACATATCAATCGTGGATCGCGGATACACAATGGTTACACCTGGATCCCTTAGGAAACATCCATGCCCGTAGGCTGACTACTGCAGCTCTATGATTACGCCATGAGGACTGATAGTACCGCAAATACACAATGGTTACGCCTGGATCCCCCAGGAAACATCCGTACCCTTAGGCTCTCGCAGCCCCTGCAGATTACACTACCAAGCGACCCAGTAGATCACAGATACACAATGGTTACGCTTGGATCCCATAGGAAACATCCGTACCCTTAGGCTCTTGCAGCCCCTATGAATTATGCTATGCAGCCGCGCTCGTAAGACCAATGGGGATCGCCATGGAATTCGATGGACACTCGAGTATCATATCCGGAAAACCCAAATCAGAGAGAATAATATCGATAAAATGAACCCATAGTGTGACCAAAAAGCAGATATCAAGCAGAAGGAACTTTCCATATCTTTACTTCAAAAATATCAATCGTATAGTACCTTTCAAAATCACTTTCAAATATCATACTATGAAGTCCGTTATATATAAGTTTTCATATCAAATCGAATACTTTTCAAAATCAATAGCATCAAATCACACTTATATAGACTTCAATTATATAAGATTTCTCTTTACTGATTGAGTACCTTTTAAATCAACAGTCTCAAATAACCTTCATACTTATACAAACCAATTTTATATAAGTTTGATAACTCCCAAATCAAGGTATTTATATAAATAGGATTCTCAATTTCAACCATTTCAATATCAATTCATCTTTAAAATCATATATGATTTTGCCAAATCATTTCTTTCAAATTACACATATTCAGTTTCAAAGTTTCTTAAAACAATAAATTTAGAAAATAATCCAAATTTTCAAATCAACAAAATTTATGTCAAACAAATTCATTTCCATTTCAAACATATATTCCCTTTCAAAAATCATAATACTTTCAAAGTTATAAATCTTTTGAAACCAAATACTTAAAATCATTACACTTTGAAAATCATAACCTTTCGAAATCATATATTTGAAATCATAAAACATTCCCTTAATTCTTTACATTTAACAAATTTATTCAATTATACCCAAATCTAAAACTTCCAATTTTAATTCAATTCAAACCATCAGTTTCAATTCAATTTAGTTTTCCAACAAAACCATTTCAAATATTATCAAATTTCAAATAAAGATTGGATCCATAAAATAAACTATTCAATCTCTAATATTTTCAAAGCTTATATACCATATTTCAAAAATAAATTTCAAAATTTCATATATCTCAAATTTTACTTCATTATTACTTAGTTTTTGAAATATTCATTTCATAAATCCATCATTTTTAAATAAACTCAAATTACAAGTAAACAAAATGTCCTTTCTTACAAATATAAACTTCAAATATTCATTTATCAAAATCAATTATCATTTCCAAACCATTACAATCATCAAAATATCTAAAATGGTTACTAAGTTTAAAACCATCTCTTTTTAGAACATTCAAACTATTTATTTCTATATGGGAAAAATCAAATTTAGCATTAGAAATATTATTATTATTATATATATATATATATACTTTATTCAAAACGTTTCAAATCTATATTTCATACCAGTATAATTAAAATAGTTTTATTTATTTCGCTTAACAAATAGTTTCAAACCTATATAAATCATATTACTTTATACATTAATAATACCAAACTAAACTTATATTCTTTATCAAATACCCTATATCTTTCAAAATTACTGAGCTTTAAAAAGTTAACCTTGATTTGGAAGTGCTAGAACCTTTAAAATAGTCAAAGATATCATATTTTCAATCCAAGAGTTGGAAATCACCAACAAATCAGTAAACCAATTCCAAAAGATAGGGTTATACCAAAACAAATCTGAATCTCGAGGACTGAACACCGGCTTACTTTAAATTATTTCAAATATATATATACATATATCTTTCGAATATCAAACCGTACTTCAAAATCTGAAATCAAAAATTTGTTTCACAAAATCACTCTCATAGCAAAGCTATTAGAGTGGCCTCTCCTCCACTCAGAAACTCGAAAACCAATATCGATGATGCATGCATCCATCACCGAAATTATTTTCCAGCGACATAAATGGGTTCTAAACTATTATTTTCTTTAAACTTCTTTTAAATCTCTTCGAAATCATTGAAATTCATTTGAATACATTTGAAACATTTCTTATTCAGAAAATATTTTTAAATCATATTATTATATATTTTCCAAAATCTTAAAACCGATTTCAAAACAATGGAGTTCTATCCCTCGAAATTCAAATTCAAAACCCTTCAGTTATAAATCATTTTACATAAGTCAAATTCTTATAAATTTTCAAAATTTCAAATCCATTCAAAGCTTCAAATTTCTCGTTCTAAAAAGGTATATAATCCTTATCGAAAACATTTCACCTTTATATACAAAATAGGGTCATCCTTATCAAAATAATAATTTCGATGTATGCACAAATTCAAAATAAAATCAAACAGGATGGATTTCAAAACAAACAGAGATTCAAATTAGAGGAACTATAATCAAATAGAATTCTGGTTCGAAGATAAGCTCAAACGAAAATGAGATAACTCAATTACCAAATAGAAGATATATAAGCCTATATAAATCATGGGTGACCATAACTGGGTCAACCGTGACTTCAAGAATATAACCAATTTGGAAATCTTAGGCAAATCTACATTCGATCGACGGAGATAGAATCTAGGTAGAGCAGGAGATAGATAGCATCGTAAACTGAGGATATAGAAATCTCCGGTGAATCAATGCCAATTGTAAAGGAGTTTCACCCCTTTACAAATCATTCAAAGATTTGCAGAATCACTGATCTTTATAGAGGTCATTCCAAAGTGGAGTTATGGAATGCCCAAAATCAAAAGGGAAAATAAGGGAAGACAAGACTCGATTTCAGAACCAGTTGGAGCGTTCCAAAGTTCAAGGAACCTATCGATAAGAATCCTAACCAAAAGATTTCTAACAAGGTGGATACAGAAGGAATGAGGTTTAGAAAATCTTGGTTTCAAAAAAAGAAATTTTTTATACTAATTAATCTTTGAAAATACTTAAAAAATCATTTTGAAATCATTTTATACTTTGAAAATACATTCTCTCATAAAGAAAGAATTTTAAGATTGATTTCACTCATTCTAGGGTATTTCTGCCCTATCTCTGATGAGTTTTTGCTCCGCAAGCTAAGGTTTGCCTAAAACCAAAGCTCTGATACCAACAGTAACAACCCGATATTTTCAGCCATTCGCGTCCACACAAGCTGGACTTGAATTGCTCAAAATACCGCATTGTAAATAAATTTGAAGCAAATGAAATATAATCACAGAACCACAGACACAGAAATATCAGAATAACTCGTAGCGGAAATTAAAATAACATAGCAGTTCATGAAGCTACTATAACAAACTCTCAAAACATAATACATAACATCAGTCTGAAAGAAAAACATATACAATAGAAATCTCAAATACATAGCACTTTATAAATACCAGAGCTGAAATAGAACAACTGAAACTGAAAGGGAACAGATACTAGACAAGCAAAATCTCCAACGATTCCTAGCTCCAGAAAAGAAATCTAAAGCTAACCTGTAAATACTCAGGCTGACCCAAGCGTAAAGTAAAACACAAAACACTCGATTCAGGACATATATACTTATATAATGTAAACCAACTCAAGTGAACTATAGTAGTAATGCACCATAACTTAAAGGATGCTCGGGATCGTCCATCCTCAAAGGATCAGTTAAACTATAGATTAAATACATCCCGTGGTTAAAATTTCCAGATAGTAATTTATACTTCAAAATCAAATATCATTTTAAAATTCAATATCATTCAAAAATCCATTTCAAAATATCATATCTTTTCAAAACCACATTCATTTTTATTTAAAATACCATTTCAACACACTTTTCAAAATAGTTTATATTTCAAAATAAATTACTTCATTTTAAATCATTAAAATGAAGTTATTATATTTAATAATTAAATTATTAAACTTTCAAAATTTTAATCTTTCAAAGTTCATTTACTCACTTAAATTTATTAAAACAATGAAAATTCAACTTTCGCAGCATTTAGAAAATGCTACGGAAAATTACTCTTAAAAAATTCAATTTAACAAAAGACATCAATTAAAAATGTTGTAATAGGGTTACTTTAGTTCAAATGAAGTCTTAGTTAATTTCGGCAACTACAGCACTTACAAATGCTATAATAGCCCTTAATTCAATTTAGCCATTTAGTTTATTTCTATCAACTATAGCATTTACAAATGCTGTAATATCCTTTACATTAGAAATAATAACATTTGTGTAACAACCCTATATTTTTGCATATAATTTAAATTTGACTTTATTTTTATTTTGAAATTATTTTAAATTTTTTTATTTCAAACATTTCAATTTTAAATATGAATTTTGATTATTATATGAATTATAATTTCAAACTAGTATAAATTGAATATTTTCCTGAAAAATGGATTTGTGGTCAAAACTGGTCAAACTTTGACTTTTAAATTTAAATATTTGAATTCTTGAATTTTATCCTTTATTGTGAAAATAGATTTAATATCATGAATACTGCTTTTCGTTTCGTTGAAATTGGATTTAAATTGTGAAAGTTATACCCTTTACAATATTGTATGTTATAGGGTTATTTAACAATATTCTTTGTTTTAATTTATATAAATGATATTTTTACTTGATATATCTTATTCTAATTTGTATATTTATGTTATATTATGTTTATTTTGACTTTTAAATATTTTTTAAAGTGATGTATGAATTTTTCCAAAGCTTATTGAATTTATTTCCAAATTTTAAAGCCTAGTTTCCATTTTTCTGCTATTTTCTTTATTTAAATTATATTTAATTAAAATTTATTTATTTATTTTGTGAATGAATTTTTATTTTTATGTTATTATCTTTGTTATAATATTTTTCCAAGTCCATATAATTTTTCTAAAACTTATTCCGTTATTTTCAAATTTTTCTAGTCTAGTTTGCAATTTTATGCTATTTTCTCATTTTAACCTTATATAATTAATAAATATTTGCATATATTTTTATATTTTGTTTCATTTTAGAAATTTTAACTGAAATAATTATTATTTTCATTAATTTAATCTTATATAAGTAAATTAAAAGAAATTTGAAAGGTTTTGTGACTCTTTATTTGCCTTAGTCCTTTTGCATTCTTGTCTTTTCATTTCAACCATTACTTGCAATTACTATTGGCTGACCTTGTCATATTCTTCAGCTGACTTCCTCATTCCATTTTCATGTAAATTATGTTTCAAACTGAAAAAAAAATTGGCCATTATCATCTTGCTCAAGTTTTGGTAAAAACTTCTTTTTCCTTTTTCACTTTTCATTGTTTTGACATGGATTTGCACTTGTTCTCTTCTCTTATAGGTTCAGTCACCCAACCACCTGTCCTGTCGCCTCCACCACCACCTGAGAATGCCACCATCCCCATATTCTTTCTGGCCAAAACCCCAAACCAAGCCCTTGTAGATGATCCTCCAAAAAATTTCCAACCTAAACTCCACTTTTTGTCCATAGACCGAGCACATCCATGTCTACCACCTCCAAACGTCCACATGGCCGACCAAACACCACCACCAGCTTGTTCCAGACCTGAGACACCTCTGCACACCACCTACTGACTCCACCTAAAATATCCATGCCCTCCATGCCTTGGCCGAGCCCATAAGTTTCCTTGAAATCCATGCTTTTGTCTTGAAATGTTAGCTTTTTGCCTCACCAACTAGCGCACCATTTTTCTCTATGCATGGCCGACCCTATAGGGACCCAAACCAGACCTTGATCCATGCCTTGGCTGTGCTATTTCAGTTCATAACTGAAGTATGTGAAGTTGAGATCATGTGCAAAGCATTTGACTTTGTTTTGGGCTTTGATTCCGTGCATTGTTTAGTGATAATTTGTGTTGAAATCTTACATGTACTCTATTGTTTTGGGTAAATGCATGCAAGGCTATTAGCTTTGTCTCTCCACTCTCAAGTCGTATCTGTGCTGTCGTGCCTTTGTTGTGTCAGTATCTGTGCTTTGGTGTTGATCTCCAGCTTGTGACAAGTGAGTAAATCTCACCAGACTAATATGTACTTGTATAGTTATAAACTGACATCGCTTGAATCTGTAATGCATTTCATCCTGTTATAACTGCTACATTATTATCATATGATGTTCATACCTGTTATTACACTTGTTATATCATATGTTACCATTATTTTATGTTATTCAGTTATTTATATCAGTTATCACCATTGCAAGTTCCCTGTATACTAGAATCACCATGGGTTGAAATGATACATACCCGAACGGACTTTAGAATAAGGAAAAATTGTTATGGGCTGAAATGATAAGCCTGAGCGGTTTTAAAAATCATTCATTTTACTTGGGACTGCGTGTTTGAAATGATAGAACCTGGGTTTTCTTTGTAAACTACGGATTGAAATGATATACATCTGTATCACTTGACCTAGGCTAGAAAACTATATACAGACCCATGGGTTATAAATTATTCTCTGAAATGTTTTAAAATTATTTTTAAAGTAAAAGTATAATATTTTGAAATAAAATGAATAAAATGGTTTTTCTATAAAAATAAACGTGATTTTTGAATAAATGAAAATGTGAATAAATGAATGTTTTAAGTCAAAATTTTGAAATATAACTTATTGTGAGAAATTTTGAACTTTTGTTAAAATGTGTCATATTATTAAGTAAAATAAATAGAAATAAGTTATATTTTGGTAATTTAAAACTTAATGGTTAAGTAATAAAATTAATTAAAGAAATGGGATTTAATACTTCAATTTAAATAAGAAATTATGTTAAAATTTGATTTTTGGATGAAATTTAACTGTATAAAAATCATAAAAATAAGAGTATTGAAATGATGATTTTAAAATGTGAAATTTTATGATTTTATAAGTTAAATGGTTTAAATTAAAATTAATTGTTGGTGAAATTTGTATTGAAGCCTTGATTTGATTTAACAGCATTTTTGAAATGTAATGTAAGGGTATTACAGCATTTTGTAAATGTTGTACTTATTTTAAATGAACTAAAAAGTTAAATTGAAATAAAGGCTATTATAGTACTTTGTAAATGTTATAGTGGTTAAACTTAACATTAAAGTTATTTGAAATTTAAAGGAAATCTATTACAGCACTTAAACGCTGTCTTTTGTCAAATGAACGGTTTTAAACTATAACTTTACGTAGCATTTTTTAGTGCTACGGAAAACTATATTTCTGTTGTTTTAATAACTTTTATGGAAAAAAATAATCTTTGGGAAAATGATAAAATTTTGGAAATTAAATGTTAAATTTCTAAAGATAATGAAGAGACATTTATATGGCTTTAAATGGAAGGATTTAAGTTTTGAAAATTTAATATTTAATTAATAAATATAAGGAATTGACTTTAAATGATTTAAATGGAGAGATTTAATTTTTGATATAAAATCTTTTGAAACTAAGTTTGAAATGGTAATTAATTCCGAAATAAAATGAAGGGATTTAAAGTTATTTAAATGAATAAAAATGAATGATGTTTTGAATAATATTTGACATTTTGATATTTTGAAAGGATATTTGATTTTTGATTTATTTAATTTATTTGATAAATGAATATTTGAAGTATATATCAATTGAGTTTATTTAAATGATATTGGATTTATGAAAGGTGGGATATTCAAACCTTGAAATATACTAAAGATTGAATATTGTATTTTGTGGATTAAACCTATATTTAAATTTGATAAGATTTGAAATGGATTGTTAGTAAACTGAATTTGAATTGAAAATGATGGTTTGAATTAAATTAAATTGAAATTGAAATTGAAATTTGGGTTTAATTTAATAAATTTGTAAATGTATAGAATTAAAGGATGATTGCAAATGTATGGTTTCAAAATATTCTGATTTTTGAAGTGTAATGATTTCAATGTTTTGGTTTCGAAAGAGTTATAACTTTGAAAGTATAAACTATTTTGAAAAGTGAATATATGTTTGGAATGGAAATGATATTGTTTTTGAAATAAATATAGTTTTGAAATAAAAAAATGTTTTTGGGTTTTCGAAGTATAAACTATCTTTAAAATGATATTTTGATATTAAAATGATTTGTAGTGAAGTTTTGAAAGGATATGATATTTCGATATATTGAAATGATTTGAAAAGGAAGTTTTGAAAGGATATGCTATTTTGATATATTGAAATGGTTTGAAATGATTTAATCTTTATTTTAATAAATATTTGGATTTGAAATGATATTCTATTTTGAAGTATAAAATATTATATTTTAAAATTTTAACCATGGGTTATAATAACGATTGGTTGTTAACGAGACCGGGATCGGATATCTGGCATACTCTCTGTCGATAACGAAAACCACTTTAACAACTGTATACGCGGTGGAGATTCCAGAATGAAGTAGGATGGTGGCAACGTTCTTAAGGTATATTACGTGGACCCAACTCCCGTGAGTTCGCATAAGGTGGCTAAAACAGGAGCGATCTCGGGCCAAGTGAGGTCATTCCTCTGATCGGACACATTTCTTCGATACTATACTCTTGCTGGTGATTGATTAGATGGCCATCCTCTGATTTTGATTGGATTGTGTTCCGAGGTGGGCGTATGTGGCTGCTGCGTTACCACCAGCCCGTGTGCGTAATTGGTATATCTACCCTGACATTGCCTTGTGTGCCGTGTCATCTACCATACCGAGCCTTTACTACGAGTTTTTTTCACCCATAGCCCGTGTGGTATCCTCTGACAGTCACCTGGTGTGGAGATGTCATGATATTGGATGGATTGCTGGGACTATTATGTGTGAAGGGTGATATGGGTAGCCCGGAACGCTATTTAAAAGTAAGTTTATTCTACTATAGACATTATTATAATAGAGCAATATTACTATATAGTAAATAGTTTAACGGATCCTTAGAGGATGGGCGGTCCCAGGCATCCTTTAAGTTACTTCTACCTTATTATAGTTCACTTGGGTTGGTTTACATTATATAAGTATATATTGTCCTGACTTGAGTGTTTGTATTTTTATTTACGCTCGAGTCAGCCTGAGTTATTCACAGATTTGGATTCCACTTTCTGGAGATTGGAATCGCTGGAGATTATCTGCTTATTTAGTTTTATCAATTCCAGTTCTGTTGTCTATTCAGCTTGTACTCGGTTATCATCTTGGGGCTTCTGTTGTACTTTATTTCTTCTGTTATATTTTATTTAACTCCGATATATTTATATAGTAGCTTCATGAACTACAATTTCTTTTACTTCCACTGCATTATTAAATACTCTGTGTCTGTGATCTGTGATTATCATTTACTGTATGTTCTGAGATTTGCCAAATTTTATTTACAATGCGGTATTTTGAGCAATTCAAGCCCGACACATGCGGATGCGAATGGTTGAAAATATCGGGTTGTTACAATTTCAGAAATGCTGTTAATTAAATTCCAAGTATTCAATATAATTTCACAAATAATTAAATTTTTATTTAAATCATCTAAACTTATAAAATCATATATTTTCACTTTTAAAACAATCATTTAAATACCATTATATTCATGATTTTATAAAGTTAAATTTTCATTCAAAAATTAATTTAATAATAATTTACTTATATAATTCAACATTCAATTTCAATTCACTACAATTAAATTTTAACTTAACACTTAAGTTTAAATTTCCAAATATAACTTATTTTTCATTTTATTTACTTAACTTAAAATTCACTTTTAAACAAAATTCACAAATTTCCAATCTAAGTTATATTTCAAATTAAACTTAAATATTCATTTATTTAAACTTTTAACTTAGTCAAAAGTCAATAACACTTTATAAAATCATTTTAAATTCATTTTAAATCAAATTTTAAATCTATTCATCATATTTCCTACTTAATTTAAATTCCATTTATAACCAAATCATACTTTCCAAAATAACTTGTATTTCAAATTTCTTACTTTACCATTAATTTACTTCACTTCTAAATTTTAGAAAATAAATAATGCTTTGTAAAAATCATTTATAATTAAGTTTAAATCAAAATATTATAATATATACATTTCTAAAATACTTTAAAAAAATTATAAAAATATATATTAACTATGGGTCTGTATATCATTTTCTAGCCAAGGTAAAGTGATACGGATAATATATCATTTCAATCCGTGATTTACAAAGGAAACCCAGGTTCTATCATTTCAAACTCGCAATCCCAAGTAAATGAAATAAATAAAAATCGTTCAGGCCTATCATTTCAGCTCATAATGATTTTTCCCTATTCTAAAGTTCGTTCGGGTATATTCATTTCAACCCATAATGATTCTAATCTACAGGGAACTTGCAGTGTGATAAGTTGATATAAATAGACAAAATAGCATAATATAAAAATAAAATATGATATAACAGGTGTATAAGCATGGGTGAACATCATATGATCATAGCATAGCAGATATGATAGAATGATATGGGTTTACAGATTCAATTGCGATCATTTTACTGACCATATAAGTGTAAATTTGTCTGGTGAGAATTACTCACATGTATAAGATGAAGACGACAACCAAAGTACACAAACAGTGATCCACAAAGGCATGAAAGTATGAAAATGATTTGAGATTGGGAGAGCCAAGGCTAATTGCCTTGTCAAATTTCAAACAAAACAAAGTACAACATGGATTACAAACCAAAATATTACAAAACAATGCTAGGAATAACTACACAATTCAAAGCTAGAGCTTGTGCACTTGTATTCAACATCATATGCTTCAGCTATAGGCTGGAAAAGCACTGTCATGGGATGGATTTGCATCAGGTTTGGATCAGGTTAAGGTGATATAGGGGTCGGCCATAACAATATAAAGGAGATGAAGGGTATGTGTGCATGAATTTACAAAACAAGGCAACACAAGTGGGTTTTGTTGCCATTTAAAGTCTCGGCCGAAGGATGGATGAGTGCAGCCAAGCTTGGAAAGATCAAGTACAGGTGTTAAGGAGGTCTCAGGTCCAGGAAGTGGCTGGTGGTGGTGGTGGATGGTCGGCCGAAGTTGTGGTTGAAGTGGTGGATCAAAGGGGAGTTCGACTAGCATGAATAATGTGGTGGATCACCATCATGGATGGCTTTGGCTATGGGATGGTAGAGGGAAGGAGGGGATGATGGCTAGTTGTGGTGGTGGTGGAGGCGGCCATGGTGCTGGAGGAGGGAGGCCGAACACAAGAAGGTAAATACAAGTACAAAAATCAATACAAAACAATGGAATAAAGTGAAAAAGAATGAAAGTTTACCAAAATTTTTCTCTTAGGAAATGGAGGCCGTACTTTTTGAGTTTGAGAAAGTTTTGGTATGTGAAAAATGAGGGGAAGTCAGCTGAAGAAATGGTGATAAAGTCAGCAATTGAATGGATATGTTGTTTGGTGTGAAAAGGCAAATTGAATATGAAAAGGCAAAGGATACTAAAGGTCAAAAACTCTTCAAATATCCAAATTCTTTTTGCATTTTAAATACATGTAAAATACATATAAATAAAGATAAAAACATGAAAATATAATGAATGAATAAAAATAAATAAATAAATTTTAAATAAATATAATTAAACTAAGAAAATAGCTTAAAAATAGAAACCATGTTATAAAAATTGAAAATAAATGCACTAAGCTTTGGATAAATTATAACATTACTTTAAAATATTTTAAAATAAAAATAAATACCTAACATGTCATATAACACATATTAGAACATAATATGACAAATAAAAATATTATTTATATAAATAAAAATAGACAATTTTATTAAATAAATCGATTACAAACAATATTGTAAAAATCATAACTTTCATAATATAAATCAGATTTCAACGAAACGAAAAGCAGTGTTCGTGAAATTTAATATTTTTCGTAATAAAAGATAAAATTCAAAAATTAAAATATTTAAATTTTAAATTTAAAAGTCAAAGTTTGACTAGATTGACTAAAAATCCACTTTTCTGGAAATATCCTATTTATTCAGGTTTGAAATTATAATTCACATAAAATAAAAATATACTTTTAAAATAACAAAATTTATTCATTTTAATAAATAAAATAAAGTTTTTAAATTAGTAGTTTCAATTTAAATAATTAATATAAACAATTAAAATAATCACAAAATACTGGGTTGTTACAGCCTTCTATCTCTGTTGTGCTGCTGTGAGCTAGTCCCATCATGTGGGTCCTACAACAAAAGACACCTATTTAGCGCTTGAAACGTAGTAGAAAATTACAACCATAATCGATGTTGCACGCTCGTCACCGTTGGTACACACTCATTGTCGCCCTCCCTCTTGTGACCTCTTACTCGCCCTGTGAGCATAAGCGTGCCCAGCCTCACCTAATCTATTGTGAGACCATCAGTCCTAGCCTGAAAGGGTCCTGCCCAGCCTCACCTAAGTGTTTTGTGAGACCATCAGTGCTAGTCTGGAAGGGAATGCTGTTGGTATGGATCCTAACAAACAAAATCTAGTTGCGCCCTTACCCGAATCCCCCGAATTTGAGCTTCTATCTATTGGCCACTTATTTACTGTGTGTCCCAACCTCACCTAACTATTGTGAGACCATTGGTCCTAGTCAAAAAGGATCCTACCCAGCCTTACCTAATCTGTTGTGAGACCATTAGTACTGGTCTGAAAGGGAATGATGTTGGTATGGGTTTGAGACCATCAGTACTAGTCTGAAAGAGAATACTGCCGGTATGGGTCCTAATAAAAAAAATCTAGTTGCGCCCCTTACCCAAATCCCCCGATTTGAGCTTCTATCTATTGGCTACTTATTTACCCTATGTCACAGCTGCATCTAACTATTGCGAGACCATCAGTACAGAAAGGATCCTGCCCAGCTCATCTAATCTATCGTGAAAAGTCATGGTCTGAAAGGGAATGCCATTAGTATGGGCCATGCTTCTAGGTTTTTCTTATTAACTTAGCGTAAGTTCTTAAAATAAGCCTCTTCTGTTATTTCTGCTCTATTTACTTATTAAATTAATCTAAGTCCTTAAAATTAGCCTTTCCTGTTATCTCTGCTATATTTTCTTATTAACTTAATTATAAGTCTTAAAAAAAGCCTTTTATGTTATTTCTAATTATAACCTATATTATAATTTTCTTATTAACTTAGTCTAAGTTTTAAAATAAGCTTTTCTATTCTTTCTGCTTAATTATAATCTATGTTATAATTATTACTCCTCTGATTTATATTTTTAGTTATAACCACTAGTTGTAAACATGCTTGCAAACGTCTCAAATTTTCCTATTTCAGTTTATCTTATCTTTATTACATTCTTTCTTATTTTATATCTAGTTTCTATAAATTTAGTGTTTAATTCTAGTTAATCCATATTTGCGAATTATTCTCTTTTTATTATTTTATTGGTGTAAAAAGGAATAAAATGAAACTAACATTTATAGGCTGAATTCTAACGTAAAATAGATCTAAATAAATTTAAATAATTGTAAATAACTGAATAAAATAGCTAAACAAAAATAGCTGAGTAAAATAGACTGAAAAGAATTTTAAAAATCAACGGTAAATAACTTGTATAAAAATTGTTTCAAAATTGCAGAAAAACTACAACTATTGAGAACCCTATTATTTTAAATTACTTAAAAATATAAAATAATTACTTAACACTCATCTGTGGTCCTTAGCTCTAGTTCTTGGTCTTCCTTGATCCACTTCTAAATCGTAGAATATTTTTATCAAAAAGATTTCCTCCTTAGAAATTTTTTCTATTTACGGTCCAGCCTCTGGCAATGAACTCAAATGCGAAAAATCTGAATAAGAGAAATAGCTAGGCCTAGGGCCTTATTTATAATGTAGTTTAGGGATCTCAGACCGTTGGATTTGAAGATTTAACCAGGTGCAACCACGTCATAGGCTCACTGGGAACCATCGGATGGAAGCACGATATCACAGGATTGGAAAAGAATTGGAAAACAGGTCATAGTTTTAACCTTGACAAAATCACATCTACAAACAAAGGGCGGTTCGACCTCTATATTATGAGGGTCGACATGCAGGTCAACCTTACTCTATCCTGGATCGACCTGGCTTTGGTTTGGGTCGACTTGACCTCTTATTTTTTTCTTCTTCTTTTAATTTCTATTTTCTTTTTTACTACATATCTTCTTCGTTTTAGCTAGGATGTTGACAAATTATATATGGAAATTGACTAGAAAATTATGACGGACACAATGTTGTAACTTTCGTAGCTCGATTCTAACAAATTTATAGACTTATTGTATTATTTAATTTATTTGTTAATTAATTATTATAGCTTAAATTTTGAGTTGTTACAAATGGAAAAGACACTTAATGAAAATAGGATAGAAAAACAGAAGGATAAGAATATCCAATAAGACAAGTATGAGGAACATTCTCATTTAAAGAAATGCAAAAAATTATGGCTGAAATTCAGGTATTAACAGAATTGGGAATTTTAATTCAGTAATAAATAATATATGAGAGGAGCAACAGGAATAAGATAGAAGTTATACTTTCTACTTCATTTTTCCATCGTTTATGATTTTATAAGCTATTTTTAACAATTGAATGGAACTAAATAATGTAACTAATAAACGAATTGGATATTTTTGTATATAAGGAAAAGCATTTATGTAAAGACGAGAATTTTTTATATACAATTTTCCTATTCGAATCCTGAACTTGTTTGAATAAGAATATTATTGGATTTAAAATGGTAACGGAAGAGAAATAACTTGGAATTGATAAGAAAATGATCACATAAGGTTGTGGGAGTTTTGAACAAAGTTACAAAAATATTTAATTAAGTGATAGTCATTTTGAGTAAAAAAGCAATAGATGTTGATGTATATTTTTGAAATAATATATGCCTACCAGAGGAAAACTTATTGTTTTGAAATGGTAATTGAACTTTTGAATGTATTGGATTAAAAATCCTATTTTCAAAAGGAGTTAGTCTTTATTATAGCAAGTCATGAAAAAGTGAAGTTTTTCTTAGTTTCGTTTTGAAAAACCAAGCAATTTTTGAATGTCATGAATTAAAAGCCAAACTTCTGAAGGAATAAACCTTTAACAAAGAAAGTAATCGAGAAGGAAATTTTTTTACTACATTTTGGGACTAAGTAATTTTGGATTCTTGTTAAATGTTTATAAGTTTATATTTTCAAAGATAACGAGTTTGAATTTGACACTCCATGGTTGTGAAATTTTAGTTTTACAAGGAATGTTAGAACTGAACCAAATTTTTAAGAAGTAGATAAGGATCACTGCCTAGGTAAAACAAATTAACGTTTTTAGGATCTGAATAAAATGGGAATATAATGTACAACCTGATCTAGAAATTTAAAATCAGCCTCAAACCTCTATTTGTAGGAGTTGGTAAAGTTATAAATATATTCCAGACCTATAATTGGCTTGTAAATTAAGTTTCCCTGGATGACTTGGAATTTAAATTTCTATGTTTTAAATTTTTGGAGCTATTACCTGTAATTTCCATAAATCCACATATTCAAAAATATACAAAAAGTGCATTGTCTGACATAACAAAGAAAGTAAAAAATGAAAAAGATTGTAAGATATGAATATTCTTTTCCGCAGTTCACACTATCTAGTTCCATAAAAGAAAAGAAACAATTCATTGTAATTTCAAACAAAGAAAAAATCATTTGTGGAATATTCTAACGGTGATCCTTTTAGAAGGGTAGCTCTGATAAATTTAAATATGGAAACAAGTGTTCTAGTTTTAAAAATTAATGGTTTGAAATATATGCACACATATAACCATGCTTCATAACTAAAAATAAAAACATATGTATATATAGCTCAATTTACGACTATATACATATTAATTAGTAATTAACAGATTAGGATTTATGGACATTAACTATAAATTTAATGGATAATAAATCTATAATTAATGAGAGTAGAAAGGAATTACATGGGGTTGGTTAGGGAAATTTAATATGGAATTTCTGAAAGGATTGAATTGGAGTGATGGATGGATTTTAAATTTATAAATAATTTAAAAGTCTTAGATGAGGGTAAATTAGAGATGGTCCAATTTTGATAACAATGATCAACTATAAGAATATATTAAATAAAGAAATAGATGGATCATTTTTATTAGAAACCAAGAAGAAATTAAAGAAGGTGGGTGATAGAGTAATGACATATTTGGAATGCCCAACTTAATTCAGTAAGGAATGTTTGGACCTCAACACCAATTACACTAGTTGATGATAAAATGATAGCTTCTAACAAAATTTTCTTTTAAAGTTTCTGGTTTGTAATCGCTAGTTGCCTCCCTTAGATATTGAAAAATTATATGATGTGGTATAAGTTATGTCCATGTTTTAACATTTGTTTATTTTATGGATGGGATTAAACCATTTGGTGTATATGCGCTTCAAGCAATGTGAATGAGGAAATATTATAAGGACACTTAACTAGCGATAAACCAAAGGTAAGATTGGAAGTTAATGAAGAAATTAGTTTCGGGACCCCAGTAATGAATGTTTCGATCCAAAAACATTAGATTTTGAAAAAAAAAAAAGAAATTTTAGCTCATCAAATGTCACAAATCAAGAAAGAGATAAAATGTATAGGGATGTGAAGAGGATGGTAGTAGAATTTGTCACTAGGTGTTTACGAAAGCGAACTTTTTATTACCATTTGGGTAATATGACCGCAACGTTTCTAGCACAAATTCATACAAAGGTGGTGGTTTAACTTCATGAAATTCCAGTTAGCATCATTAGTTATAGGAACCCCTTCAAAATTTCGAGGAGTTTGTTGGAATCTTTAGAAACATTATTCAATCTTCGCACTGCTTACCACCCACAGGATGACGGGTAAACTAAAGGAGCAACGATCATGGACTTTGGAGGACACCGGGAGTAATAATCATGGACGTTGGTGGACACTAGAAGCAAAAATCATGGATTATGGAGGACACCAGATGCAGCACATAAATTTATTATAATTCGCGTATAATGGTAGTAACTAATAGACAATTAGTATGGTCCCCTTGAAGCACTTTGGAAGGCCATGCAAATGCCAAATTATTGGTAGAAAACCACCGACAAAATTCTACTCAGACCAGATTTGAATTACGAGACTTCAGAAAGCTAGAGTTGATTAGGGAACATGTAAAGGTCGTAATGTTTATAGTCGGAAAATTGGCACCAAGATTTACTGGGCCTTTCCCAATATTGGAAAAGATAAAAAACTTATGTATCGTGTGGAGTTAGCTAATAAATTTGCAGGAATCTATGACTTTTTCACATTCCACATTTGAGGAAATACCTTCATAGCACAACCATTATTGTAGAGCATGATCAATTGGGGGATACTAAGACAAAGCTAATAGCATCTTATGCCACCACTTGCATTGCAAAGCACGAAACTAGGAAACTCCACAACAAAGAATTTTGATTGGTCCGAGTACAATGGGCAGAAAATCCGACTGAAAGCTAAGGACTTCTCATCCTAAGCTTTTCCATGGTAAACCTTTCTTTCCAAAAAAATAAGTTTTGGCTGCATCATGAGTTGCTAGATTGGATGGCAGGAGAATTTATACTTTTTACTATCGCTTAACAATCATGTGGAATTTCTTACGCATGTTTAGGGTATTTGCATATATAATTGCATGTTAGGATTGAGCTTATTTGTAGTATATCTGCAGTATATAGTCACGTTGCACTTTAGTTGAGTAAATGGCAGTGTAGATAACTTGGTTGTATAATATGGATATTATTGCACGTTACTGTTCGCCCCATGGAAATATTTTGGAGACGCAATCCTTTCAAGGGAGAGAATAAGCATCTTGTAAAATGAACCATAAGTAAATAAATTAAATACATTAAATTAAATAAGGTAGGGAAAAAGTGGAAATTTAAAAAAATTAGAATTTTTCCATCAAAGTTAAGTCGTTGTATTCATGGTGAAATTCTGGTCAATTTTCATATATAATACACTGAAAACGTAGCTCAAGCGAAGAAATTTCAAGAGTTTGAAGTTTTTAGGTTAGAATAATTCAAATCGAATTCAAGCTCAAATGAATAAATAAGTCTGAAAATTTAAATTGTAAAATTTTACAGAGATTAGATTTGAGGGTTAAGTAAATGTTAAAGTTACATTAAATAATAAATTAGGAATATAATAAATTAAACAACGACAACTAAAAATAATGTTCCTAGATAGGGGAAAGGTCGACCGCTTGACCACAAGTGGTCGAACCCAAGAGGTTGACCATTCGCTGTTAAGTGACGGCTATGGTATGTAATCTGATTGTTCCGAATGTTATTAATTCCAACCGACCTTTATCCAATGATTTTGGTGCGTTCCAATCACTATAAATAAGGCCCTAGCCTCTCAACTTATTCATAAATATTTTAGGAACACCAGCGAATCTCTATCACTTTGTCTGTCTAATAGATTCAGAAATTCCATTAGAAATTCAGGTAAGAATTCTATTTACAATTCTGTCAATTCTTCCAACCAATTCTTTTTCAAATGTCCTAAATCTAACGGATATATATACCTATCCTTTACTCTATGTGTGTGTGTGTGTATCAAAAGTGATATCCAGAATAGATTATAAGGCGTTGCAAATACAAAAAAGATTAAGCAAAGGATATTTATGTGAGTGGAAACCTTAGCATTTTTATTTCAGTAATTGATTAGTGTGCGATGGATTTGAATATGCCTTAGGGTTTTGGAATTGCGAAAACAAAACACTATAAAACCCTCCCAAGCTCCTTTAAATTTGAAATGTTAATCCTAGGTGGAAAATCTCAGTTGTTTATGCTTGATTATTTTTTGTAGTTTTTGATAATTTACTCATTCTTCTATTAGATTATACAATTTTGATTAAAGCATAAGGGCGTAAAATATGAATTCTATTCGTAATTTGTACCACTTATTCCATAAAAATTAAGTAAAAATTCCATTGTTTATTTCTTTGTAAAAGAGATGTTGAATAGAAGGTAAAATTGGAATTGCAATTACTATTGTTAAGATTGTTCCATTGGTTTGATGTAATAGAATGAGTTTAGATTTTTATATACAAGTCTATTTATTGTAATTTTTGGATATGAGTATCGAATCCTTTGTTATGGATATTAGAATACCTTTCTATGGATATTGGAATTTTGGCTCATTGATTAAATGGAAAAGGACTTGTGTTATTGGTGTTAGAAGAAATTTGCATTTAATGCTAGTTTAGGGCATATATTACCCAAGCTTAGAAATTGTTAGCGGCTAATCTACACATATATGTGTGTGTATGTATTAGCGTAATAAATATATAATTATAAAATATAATTATGTTGTTAACTAGGTAATAAATTATCATTAAATACCTCTTAGGAAATTAATTGTTAAGGCAAAATTAGAAGGAATTCTTTTATAGTTTAAAATGAACATAATGAGATGTGTGATAATAATACTTTAAAAGAGTTGTATATTACTAAATAACTATGGATGACGCGGTGTTAGTCCCAATTCAATAGGATAAATCTGCTCAGCTAATTTGGTTACCAAGACCAACAAACAGTCAAGCAAATGTGAGATGTGCCTGTGGGGTATGGGTCTTAATACGAAGAACCAGCTTTGAGGTTTCGAGGTATTAAGTGTCGTTTTAGGGCCCGTCTCTTCTCCATAAATGAAGTATTAAATGGTCAAGGGTTCGTGATTAGGCACAGTAGGTGATATCTTGGAAAGAGTCCGCTTCAAGATTATGTATTAAGTGGTTGTTTTAGGATCCGCCTTCCCATAAAAGAAGTACTAAGTGGCTCGAAGAGATTTCATGCAATGTCAGCTAGTTAGGCATCTATGAGAAGTTTGCCTTAGGAATAGGTATTAAATGATGAGGCTCACCTCAACTGAGTTCTTAAGTGGTCAGAAGTCCGCTATTTCCATAAAAAGTGTATTAAATGACTTGGGTGCTATCTCTTGCATTGTTAGATATTCATATCATCAGTTATAGGTTATGGAATTGGGAAACCTTCTTTGGGAATTGAAGGTAATAAGTATTTGTTTGAGGGTTCACCTCTTCTCCTTATATGAAGCATTAAATGGTTTTAAATATGCAAGACATATTCTTATTTTGGAATGTACTGCCCAAGTATTTAAATAGTAATGTTTGAGGTTTTTATTCTCCAAACATTTATTGTTATGACTCCTTCTTTATTACAATACAGGTTAGAGAAGGAGTTGATGGTGCTTGAAGATAACGAGAGTGGAGCTTGTGGCAGTTATTATTTGTCCATTTTCTATTGTACCTATAAAATGTATTTTTGAATAAAATGATGCAACAGTTATTATTGATATTATGTTATGTTTTATAACATTCAACTTGATTTGAAGTAAATGGATACTGTTATTACTATTATATTCTGTTCCTTCCATTGTGAGTTCTAAAAGAATAGATAAATAGCCTTGTATTGTTCTTTTTAACAACCAACGGCCAGTTGTGGAATGGGTGTATATTTTGATGCACCTTTTCTAGTTTAGAATTTAGGCATGTTTCAGGACATACTGTTACAGTACACATCGACTATACAACTATCGAGGATGTAAGTTTGATTACACAACTATCGAGGCCTATTTCTAGGTCGGAGTTGGTCCCTGTACCTATTTTTATGTGATTATCTAAGATGACCTTGGCTACCGAGGGTATGCCATATTTATATTTCATGTATGTTTGATTTGGGTAATTGTTAAGTGTTATATATAGATTTTTTAGTGTTATGTGTATATATATATTGAGTAAAACAAACCCCAAGTATGTCTACTTTAGGATTATCCGAGAGATAATCTAAGGCATTGCTGAGAGCATATCCTGTATTATTATTGAGTTATATACATGATGATAGTTAGATCATTTTTGTTTCACCCGTTTGGTATATTCCTATTTGATGTTTAATTGACTTTGCTTAGAAAAAGATTATCATTTGTGTGCATGGTTTCGAGATATGTTAACACTTGGGATATGCACGTGCCACTTGAGTCGCACTTGTTTATACCGTGACAAATGTAATTTTATATTGACAATACATTCTAGACATAATTTGACCCGTGTATTATTTATATAATACTCGAGTCATTCCAACACATTTTGGTTCAAGGAAAGATGACCTTTTTGTGGATATTAGGCATAGATGGTAGAGTATTTGTATATCATTCTGTATTTTGTTGAATGAGATGTATAGTTTGGACACGTTATGTATATTTTTGACGATATTGGGCATTTGACTATTTTGTCGACCTGCATGAACTCATGTATATTTATTATTATATGTTATGGTTGTGTGGATGAATCTGTGTACTCTATGATCTATTTTCTATTGTGTATTATTCTATCCAACAGGCACATGTGTTTACTACTTTTTTGCTGATACTGTAAACGTATAGGGTGAGTTACTTATTTGATTTTTGAAATACGTACGGTGTTTGCCTAAGGGAATATTCAGTTGTGTACCTCTATACAGCCTCGCTCTCCATATTATTCGACCATATTACCAAGTAATGCTCTTGGATAGTATGGATATAGATGTAGGATGTTACAAAACTACTAAGAATGTCTTTCAAAATTATATTAAAAATCCCAAAAACAAGGCATCTCAAAGTGCATCTATAATGACTATTTCGCTTCTAACCTTTTCAACTCTGTATTATTATTTCTATAAATTTCCAAAATATTTTCCTTGGTGACCCATACACAATTATAAGTTTAGAGAACAACCAAAATATGTAGTATGATAGTATATTCACATGTAGCCGTTTTAAAGAAAGTTAAAACATACGAGATTCAAAGTGCATTTATAGCGATCTTTCTCTCTTTAAAGACTTTCAAACACACTTCAATGCCACACACAACCAAACCAGACTTGTAAACACAGAATCAAGGCCACATTACGCGTTATAGAGGGTACTAGAAGTTATTGTATAAAATATAAAGTTGTCATTTTCTTTCCAAAGAAAGGTGTCCAAATGCTATAACTTGCATTAATTCAATACTTTACTTTATATTCAAGCACAAAATATACACACATAATAAATACATTTAATCGTGAGTTAACACGTCCAAACCAAGCCTATAACCAAGGGCAAACCATTAAAATCATAAGTACACTTTCTACCATCACCAAACATCCAAAGATCCTACCTTGCGCCTGAAAAAGTTCGCGTCCATGCTTCTAGCCAATTTATTGTTCATGGCCTTCAATTAGACCCTTTTGAAATACCCCATAAATTGAACGGTAATTAATTAAAAAGAAATTAATAAATAATTATCAAATCCTGAAAAGAGAACTATTACAAGCATCAGAATTTGGCTACGAAACTTGTACCATTGTGTTTGTTGTGATTTTTTGATCAACTTTCAATTGTAAATTTTTACAATCGGATTTCAAATGAAAACGATAAAGTGAACATGGGTGAATCAATACAGCGAAGAAGAGAAAATTATAAATCTAAAACTTTACAACTACGTTTAATTCATTTCACTTATCAAATCTACAATTTCATTAAATATGTTTGCGCTTTAATAAACATTTTGGTATAACGAAAGGGAGTCAATTAGGAATAACAAATTTAAATCTAGAGATTTGGAAGCTTAAAGGTGAGTGGAAAACTTTATGTTTTGATATAATATTGGATTTATATCATTGTAAATCTATCCCTTGTATGCCTAATGGTGAATGTTGGAATTGTAGGCATAAATATGTACATGTTATAAATTTGATAACCTTGCTGCATATTCTGTGAATTGTTAAATCTAATTGAGTATTGCATATACCTAAACTTGGAAAGTAATGCAACAACAAGATGTTATTTGTAACAAGTAGTTTTGTTGGTTGGTTAGTTGGTCGTATTTTATTCATGAAATGGGTTGGATTTGTATTATTCTGGATATGGCAAAATCATTTGATTCGATCTAATAAGTACCTTATGTCAGAATTGAGAAATTCTATGGCTAGAATCTTTAGTATTCTCTTACTTATCACCCGCCTCTACCATTTAGGCAGAATACCATTGCCTATTGGTACTAAGATACCTCAGAAAGGGAATAAAGTGATGTTGAAACAACTTACGAAACGAAGAAGACAAAATAGGAACAAGAGGTAAGAAAAAATCAATTGAAAAAAAATAGTTCTAATTGAAAGTTATTAATTCATTAGTCATTATGGATAACAAAAAAAGAATTAGAAAGCTAGAAAAAAAACCTTTATTTTCATTTTTGATTTCGGGGACAACTCGATTCGAAGGAGATCAATTTCTCTTATCCTTTTATTTCAGGTTTTATTCTATATTCTGTTGTTCCATACCAAGGAGTTCCATTTTGTAGTTCGGTCAAGAAAGAATATTTATTTTAGATCTTAATGTAACAATGATTGCATTGTAACTATTGATCATTCAAAATATATTCTCTTTTTAGATCAAATACTATACTATTATACCTATTATCTATTATAGTATATTTTTTCTACGACCAATCACTTACTTAAAATAAATGAAAGTATTCAAAAATGAAAACCTTATATTATAATTATAAGGAACTTTCTAATTTTTTATTGATCTGTAACATAAAATTGTGCATAAAAAAAGAACAAAAAGGAAGAAAGAAATTATGTAGTATTTCATTTCCATATTGATGGAGACTGCGTTGTTGCGCCGGCGGAAGGATACTATTAGTGTACAGAAAGATATTTCTAACCGAGAATTCCGATCCACAAGGACCATGATCGAGAATTGTTTGATAGCTTTCTCTGAGGAAGAAGCGAAACATAATCAACGTGCCAGAGATAATATTGTTTCAATAAAGTAAAGACCCAGAAACAGGTTCACGAATACCATCAATATTTAATGAAGAAGCAGTAATGAAGGCGATAATAAATACAGAATTTGTGGTCAATAAGGTAGGGATCATCAAAACACCGAACCATCTAATGCAAAGACGGTTTTCAATGTTGGTTATCCAGTTACAGAAGCGACCCCACAGGCTTGTACTTTCGCATCTCTCTAAAATTGCAGTCATGGTAAAATATTGGTTTATTCAATTTTCAAGGACTCCCAAGCACATGTACTAACTATAAATAATATAGATAATACTACAAATAAGATAGATAATAGAAGGCTTGTTATTTAACTGTATAACATGGCTTATATTCCAATGTCAACCAATCCCAACTGACTAATCTCAACTGGTATATATCTATTTGACTAAATTTAAATGGAACATAAAACTTTAAAATCGAAATGGATGAAAATCTATAAAGAAAGCTTCTCGGATCCAAGAAGCGCATGATAAATACCCCTAAAGCCCAAGACTATAGAGGAAATTATGTGAAGTACTCTAGATACAAAGTATGGAAAGGTGTCTATAACTTCTCCCCCTAGACCTATCCCCTAACCTAGAGTAGCTAGGTGCGGATCAATTGTTATTCATACATAAGTTTCTCTGGTACGAAATAAGCCACTAAAAATAAGTTCATTGCTCCAGCCCAGAATATGATCAATCCTATATGGGCCGCGTTAGCTCCAAATAGTTTACTAGGTAAATTGATAAGTCTGCCATTCCCAGCCCACGAAGCAAAACCGGTAGTTTCTTGGTAACGACTAGCTAAAGCTAAAGTTCCATTAATAAGCGTTTCCATAGGGTAGAACCTCTTCAGGGAATATAAGGTTTTCACGAGGTTGGGAAAATGAAACTTCCATTGAAGAGAAGCAAATGAAATGCTTTCATAAAAATTCTCGTAGAATCGAGAATGAATCTTTCATTCTGTATATGCCAGATCATAAATTAGTAACCGCATCCAATCTCCGAAAAACCATGCGAATCGATAGAAACATGTGAAGTGTTTGGCTAACCCAATAATGAAAGTTTCGCAAGGGGACTTGAGCAGCTACCATAAGATGAAAGATCTTCTTTCTAAAAGAGATTCAATTTGGAACTATTATATGTCCAAGGTCAAATATTGAAATCATTTCAGATATTTTCCCTTGGATTTCTATATAAATTCTAGGCTTGTGGTTTGAAAGTTATATGATATTAAACATGAATTGAAAATTGTTACGAATTGGATTGGAATTTAAATAATATTTCCATTCATAGGAATAAAGTAGGTTGCAATGTAAATCTCTATAAATCATCCAAACCATAATTATGTATGAAGTTGTATTGCTTAAAATAATAAGGAATACCACTATAAGAAAGAGATGTATAAAATAAGGATTTTATCATATTTTATATTGTCCATTTCAATAATAACTAAAAATATAGTTCCTTGCAATTCCATGCATAATACAAAACTCTTTTAGGAATTTTTGGAAACTTACAGTGTTACATTACCTTATGGAAAAATGTAGCTTAATACATTATAATATAAATTCTCTAAATGTAAAATAAAAATATCATAAGCCGAAATAATAACGATAATTCTGCTATTAAATTAATATACAAGTTTAAAAATAATTTTACAAATAAATAATAAGAGATCAAAACAGTTACAAGACAATGGAATAAAAAATTAGGATAGTTATAATAACCAAAGAAGTATAGTTGTTATTCAAAAAGGAACGGCAGAACATATCTAATTTTATTAACTGGAAATCAAGCTATAGAAATACTTAATCTAGTAAATCAAGGATAAGCAGTAAAGGACATTTAATTGTATTATAGAAGTAAGTTCATGTAAAAGTGTATGGGCACTAATACTTGAATCGAGGAGGCAAAATAACGTTGTAGTTAAATCTATATTGCCTCAAGTATACACTATGATAGGTGTGAATTATTAGATCTAGACAAATGATTTAAATTAACTATAAATGACGTGGTCATTAGTAAGGGTTGGAATGCGACGTCGGTAACGTTGCACAACAAAAGCCTACGATCCCCATAGGGGTACTAACAGTTGTATATACATTATACTGATGTAAGACATTTCCAAATGTAGGATCCATAAGGATACACTTCGCGTACAGGGTAAAGGAAATATAACAACTAGGATTCGCCTCGGTTGAAGTGTTAAAGGGCCAAGTAGGGTCTGTTTCCATCCTTATATGGGGTATTAAGTAACCAAGTGGACATTTCCTTGATTGCAGTAGGCAATCTAAATTAAATGGTGAGTGTTGACTCAATGGTGTGTCGGCAAGGTCGGTATAATATATGTAAGGAGTATGGTTGTACACATAGATCAAGAGTGTCATCGACCCAAGAGCGGTCAGTAGAAGGACTTGGGTTTTACCTAAACGGACTACACCTATTACTAGTGTAGGATCCATATATGACATGCATCGCCTCAAAACTGTTTATTATTTTATTTGTAGTTAGGAGGAAAGGTGAGGTAACCCTTAGATGAGTCTTTAAGACAAGGTGGAATAAGGTTAAATAGTTGAAATACCATTAGTAGGCACTAATGTCAAGTTCCTCGATGGATGCTGGTAATTTGGTTCAGACATAGATGATAGATGCTTGACGAGTTGCAGAGTTGCTCAAACTAGTGGAAAATATATCCTGGTCCATGGGGGACTATGATATATACATATACATATATATTCGTATATATGTATATGTATATGTATATTTATATGTATATAGTTATTATATACCTTGGGTAGGTTGGGCGTATCATACACGTACACAAAGTCAAAATGACTAAGCTTAAATAGTAGACATTACAGGTAATGGAAAAGAATTGGCGTAATTAGTATTATGGACAAAGCATGTAATTTACCAATTACTAAAATGTTGTTCTACCTCTCATCATTACAATCCACAAGATAGATTTAGAGGGGTAGGTACTTGTATAAGGCTAGAACGTTGAATGGATGGATTTCCTTATGCATTTTCGACACTAGCAAGGGCACTAGGTACTAGAGGCATTAGTCTTGGTCAGTAATTATATATTTTGTTGTATTTGATCATTCTGCTGTGAGTTCTTTTGACAGTTCTATATTATACTCTTGTTTACTTATAGGATACCAAGACCAGCAGTCCATACCCTAGCGGGCTTGGTTTTTGATTTAACGAAAAAACCCCATTAAGTGCAGGTTGTTACACCCCTTGTGCCTCCTTCCATCCACTTTGGACTTGCTATTCCTTGTTCCTATGATGCCTTAGGCCTTTGGCTAAATATTAATGAAGTTAGGACTTACTTATTTTCACTTAAAAAGGTTAAAGAGAAGAAAGAAGAAGACAAAGACATTATTTTTCTATGTTTTATAAGTTAGCAAGCCACTTTGTGATCTTTATGAAGAGGTTATATAATTTGACGAGAGGTCATCTCACCTCCTAATGCTTTTGGACAGCTATAAAGCCTACCCCCTATGTGTTCACCTTTACACATCATTACTTCACCTTTAAAGCTTCCCAAAATATGCTTTTTCATAAATATCTCTAGATGCCCTCTAGAAGCGTCTTATTAGCCACAAACACCATATTAGCCACAAACACCAAAATATTTTTATATTCTAGTTACTTACATATTCATATATTAGACTTTCCCAAAAAGTTTGAACCACTTATATCGAGCAAAAAGTTATTGCCGATAAAACGATTTTCAGTCACATTATCGATATTTCTTTGACTGGTTTATTTTTGTAAACATAAAAAATGAGTTTATCGTCATTATTTATTGATTAAAAGGGGTTAATAAGGTTTTAAAATCCATTTAATCACATTTAATCAAGATTCAAATTTTTAAATAGTTCACTTGTAAAAATACAAAATGTTTGAAATCTCGGGTAGTTACAACTACTGAAATGTTTCAACTAATGATAAGAGTCATATTACTTTTAGCTTGCATGTTACATATTTGTTTTGTAAGTTATAAAGATAATGTATCTCACACAATAACTCTTATTTGAAATAGATATTTTTAATAGTTATATGTATGTGTATATGAAAATATTACATATGCACGTCCAATGGTTATGTAAATAGAATGATGTATTCAAATTTGAAAACGAGCATGATCATCACTGCTTTATCACTAATCCATTACTCGATGGTAAGACATTTTAGTAAAGATAGGTAAATTATTTGGATCAAATGGCTAATTTTAGTATGCATCATTTGAATCAAGCACATAACTCCACTACTAATAATGAGAGTTCCTTAAAATAGGAATTCAACGGTGTCTTTTTGAAATACCAGAAATACTCTTCATTTGTTTTCCACCTGCACATTTCGCATCCGCTTTCAAAAATACTCTTCGTTTGTTTTCCACCTGCACATCTTGCATCCGCATTTTCCTCCCTCTTCCCAGAACTACATAACCCTAATTCCCCTTTCGCTCTCAGTATAGAGGAAAAAACAAATTGACTATCTCGCCTCTTCATCGTCAACCGCGGTTGTCAATTATCCATGAAATCTGGCCAAATTTGATCCGCCTTGCACTACGATTCACTCATCGGTAATTATCCTACTAATGAACAAATGATGATGTAATTGTTGGTTCTATGATCCCTTCAATGCAAGTGGCCAAGAATATCATCATTGCTAGATGACGCAAGCACATATATGAGAATTATTGAAGTAACACGGCAGAAAGCATGAATTGGTGAGGTGTTTCACTCAAGGCAATAGGCAACAGTAGAGAGATAGGCTAAGAGCAAGGGAGATTTTTCTAGATTGGCTAATATGTTCAAGTTTAATACACAATTGATATTCACTGGTTAACTTTGTATAATTTACAAATATATTCATTATATTCTTAATACTACTTTGTTTTACCTTTCTAATTATTGATAAATAAGACCATCTGTTATCATGATGAATTTAGTGATTGGTACAAGTTACATGATGAATTTTCTTTCTTACCTTCATTATGATAAATTCATCGATGGGTAGAAGTAATATGATCCTGTAGCTTCAGTAGGGTTGACATGAACCAAATACCATTATGTAGGAATTAGCTGCTTGACTTTATATATGTTTGCGTATCTTTATTACGCTGTAATTTCTTGCAAGAAAATAATAGTTTTTATTGTGTTTCTTTTGTGCCAAACGGTAAAATCCACAATACTAAGTATCTCTTTTCAGAAATACATTTGGACACCTATGTATTCTTTACTATATCCTACAAACGTGAGAATCAAGTTTGTTACACCAATTGGTATATTGAATATAGAGAATATTCAGATATTTTTTTATTATATGGTTATTTTATGTTTTTGTACATTATACATGCCTCCTTATTCAATTAGATAGATGTTAACCTCAGTCATCCTTTTATAATCTTTATTGGTACATGCATATAAAAATGTAATTTGAACCATGCTAGCTTTCTTATCATTCATATAACACGAACTTGGTATTTACAATCCTAATATTTAAAAAGGGTGTACATGGAAATTATAATTCCTAATTGAATCACATATAAGGCATGAAAGTTTACTTAGCTTGCAAGTAAATTTTTTGTTCATTGATTTATCGAAGTAGTGATAAATACATTGTGTAGCTATTAGCAGAACTTTTTATTCAAAACAGTGAACTATTATTTGCAACATCTATATATTATAAACTATTTTTCCATTCCCTTAACTTGCATGAAGTAATACAAGTATGTTAACCGTCCTGTTAATTCATAAACTGAGAAATTTTACTTCACTCATCATCCATCTTAAAAATATAAAGTGTTTATTTTTTATTCAATAATAAACTTAGTACCCAAAAAATGTCTTCTCTTTACAGCTTGCAAAACTTCTTGTAACTGCTGCTCTACATGCGGCTGCAATAGTAGTTCATGGAACTTATGTTTTCAACTAACCAATTTATATAATAACTAACATTGATTGTTATTTTTAATAACTATTATGCGCATTTATGTATGTATAAATGTGGCTGCAAACAAAATGCAGACTTGGGTGAAGTGAGCATGATTACCACTAAGGATGTGATTCACGAATGCATGAGCAACGACTGAGTCCTGAAAGAAGCAATAACTGAGTCATTTGCCTCTTTTGTAACTAAGCTAATATGTGTTACTGTTATTTTGTGTCTAAGTAATCCAACATTACACTAAATAGAAAAGCAACATCTCTTTCAATGTTTAGCAAGGACTAAAGAATTATGCTGAAGTTGGATCAATTACTTCATAAATTTAGTCTTTTTTTCATAAAGGTACATACATAGAATTTGCTTTTTCTAGACTTTTCTTTTACAAGGTTGTCGAGAGCGGAGGAAAGCATATTGAAATTGTAGTGATGACAAAAGAGGAAGGACTGAAGCTGCTTGAAGAATCATAGATATATGTAATTGTTGTAGAAACTGAGGCCGAGAAAGCCATTGCTGAAGCTGCAAAGAAAGATCCTAAATATTGTTACCTGATCTAATGCAATGCTATTGTCCCTTATAGTCTTGGATGTGTAATGATGTATTATTTTTCCGCTCCATTTCCAGAAATATGACTTCTTTAAGTTCAACATAGAGAAATTTGCTTCGTTTCTGTATGACTTTTCATGTTAATTTTTTTATCTTGAAGTTAGTTATAATGTCTTTAACTTAATGTAATCTAATATTAGGATATCTTTTATTTTGTGTGTTCCTTCCATAATAGATGAGAGAATACATGCCACTATGTATATTAGGGTTGATTTAGTTGTTTAGTCGGCCTTAAGATATTATTTGGAAGGGCTTGCTTATTAGTGTCCCCATCATATTTCAAGCCATCAAGGGAAAATTAGTTGGATTTTCACTCATGTTTGCGTAAATACACGCAACATAAATTGTCTTTATTATTCCAATTTGAACTAGAGTTATTTCTTGGTTGCAAATTGCAAGCTTCACGAGCGCATGAGCAATAACTAAGTCTTGAAAGAAGCCATCGTTGGAAGCAGTCATCTAAGACTTAATTCCTCCTCTTAGTTGGATAGGAGTCACATGACATTTTTTTATGTTGTTCAAGTGAAATATGATTTGTCCATTATTAGTTGAATTTTTTTATAAGCTGCTGTATAAGTTTTTTTAAAATTTAAAACTTTGATTATTAAACCCTTCGCATATTAGCATTTCTAAACAGTAACCAAAATGTTTTGTTAGTTATTTATTGTGATGAAGAAATTCACTAATCTTAAAGCCGAAGCTCCAAACATGTTAGTTACTTCACAAGGATGAATGTATGGTAAGTTGACTAATCAATTCAAGATTTAGTGAATATGATTCGTGCATACATGCAACTGCCTTATTTTTTCCATTTACTTTGTCCTTGTCAAACCTTTTTTTATTATAGGGTGAGACCGAATTTTCTTTTTTACGAAAGGAGAGCAAATTTTCACTGTTTAAGTGCAATATGTGTTATGTGTATTCATGTGCGTACGCTCTTTCCTAAATTATTTTCTTTAAAACATTATAAATAAAAATATTGAAGTTATAAATAACACCATTGCTTTGAATATCTTATCTTTAAATATCTTCAAGTTGATTTACGAATATGAACTTTAATATCATCAATGATTGTATTTGTATACTGATCTACTCAAATAAAAAAAAAATTTGTTTTTCAAAATGATACGGTAAAAATTAAAATCAATAATAAAATTCCTAACAATAGAAAATGCCAGCATAAATGATCATTTGTATCATCTATAAAGTAATATGGGATTGTAAGTTTTAAACAAATAATATTGTTGTGCAAACTGGAATTTGAAATATGATACATAGGCTATTTAGATGAAAATCAAGAACCATTAAGATAATACTTAACTTAAAATAATTTATCATGCAACAATTAATGTTAAGTTTGGATGATTATTGGCAATATTGATGACATTCGAGTCGATAACACTAAGTAATCATCAAAAAGTTTCTAGTACAAAGAAGAAAATAACGTGCTTATTTACTGGAAACAATAATAAAGATGTCATGGTATATGAAGTCAGTACCCTAGGTGACTATATGCAAGTCCACATAGACGTGCATATATACCCATACATATAAAAAAACTTTGTCATTGGCATTGAATCTTACGACTTCAAACAAACAACATGATAGCATCAACTGGAAAAGGATGAAACTTTTTTTTATCCAGTTTTACAACTTCGATTAATATGGAAATATAATCACTAATTTATGCACTAACGTACTATAAAAACTAGAGTTCAATATACTGAAAGGGAGTGCAGATTAAGGATCTTAAGGCTAATTTAACACTAGAGGGGGTGAATAGTGTTGAATGGATTCTAAGACTTACATGAACTAAATTGAAATTATGACACAAACAAATGCAGAATTTAATCACAGAACTATCATAGAATCAAACATAAATGCAGAAAGAAAATAAAAAGCAGCAAAAGGAAAGAACATACAGGATTTTATAGTGGTTCGGAGTTACCCAACATCCAGTCTTGTACCAAAGCAAACATCTCATACAGATTTTTATTATACCAATGTCGAGATTACAATCCTCAATTTCAAAAGGCCATGAGGTACCCTTCTATCTCTCGAGTTCGAGGCAAAATCTCTTGATTTACGGGAAGCAAAATCACCTAATTGATATCTAGGCACAACCACACCTTATAGAGAGAATCGATAAACTTTTTATTACAAATTGACCTTATAACTCTGAATAGCACTTTGTTCTTTGAGAGAGGACAGAGAATCAAACAAGAATGAGATTGTAATTTGATTCACTTGAGAATTCAGTAGAATTTCAGCACGATCTTAAAAATATGAAAATTTTAGAATATGAATTTTAGAGAAGAAGGAGTGAAGAAAATAAAAATAGTTAGTTAAAAAAATTTGTTTGTGAAGGTTATTTATAGACTAGTAATGGTCATAACCATTCGTGAAGAGATTTAAACGAATAGACACTTCCTTTGAAAATTGAAACTTTTGAATTCAACGGCCACCATATCAACATGGGGTATCCGATGATGTCGACATCCTTAGTTAAAAACTATATAAATTTTTTTTTTTGAAAATAGTATTGAAAGGAAAAAAGGATGAAATGATTCTGGAGTAAATAAACTAATTTTCCTATGTTTTAAAACAAAGAAGAGTACAAAAAAAATATTTTTAGAATGCATATATAAATTTGATTTCAAATTTCAAGTATTATATATTATAAAGAATATTTAAAAATCAGAAGATAGTTTTAAAAACAAATGAAGTTAAAAACAAGAGTTTATATAAAAAAAAACAAAGAATATTTTAAGACTAAAACATATTTTTGAAAATCATTTAAACAGATAATTTTTAAGGCTAAAAGATTCTGAAAAGCAGTTTTGAAAATCATTTTGAAAAATCATTTTGAAAAACCATTTTAAAGTAGTTTTGCAAGCTTCTTCCTATAGAATATCTCATCACATCAGGACTCGAGAACTTGTACAAAACCAAGATGTCCGTGGGTTTGTAAGCCACTTGTCATAGGTTTGTAAGCTACTTGTCGTGGGTTTGTAAGCCACTAAGAAGGTAGAAATATGTTCCATCCCAAATGAAATTTGGAATGAAGATTTCCATGCTACTATGAAGTTTTAACAAAAACTAGACTTTTATCTTGAAATCTTGATCTTGATACTCTAGAGTCTTCAATCTTGATATCCCCATTCAGAATCTTAAGTCTTGAGTTTTTATACCGATCAGTCTTTAGTAATCAACATATATATATATATATATATATGTATATATATGTATATCCTGCATATACATATCTATCTAGACAATAACGTTAGTATATATTTTATAATAAGATAAGTTAAAAAGGTCGTTGTCATCAAAACCAAACATCTCAGTTCCTAACAATCTCCCCCTTTTTGATGATGACAACCTGTATTTATAAAATATGCTTATCATGCCATTACTCCTATCACAACTCCCCCTTACTCCAAGCCAACTACTATTTTATAATTCTCCCCCTTTGTCACCAATAAAAACTTTTTACTAATAAATTCCCTAAACTTGATATAAGATGTTCAACCATAATACATAGAGTAATCCATATATAAGTGTAATAAGTGCTAAGTGTGATCATAAGTTTGAAATGTGATCATAAATGTCAAATATGATCATGAGTGTGATCATAAGTATAATTTAGAAGTAAATCATTCATCATTCAATCATGTTTATAGTAATCATTCAATTCAATCATATATATAAACCACACCAAATGTTTAAATAAGTCAAGTCAATCAAGTTTAAAACACACTAATAAAATCAAACAAATAACATATAGAATGATTAGACATTCCTTGGTACTTCCACCCATCCATCTTCTCCAAAGATAGGGTCTGCTTTGATGGCATCCCATTTCTTTATCTTTGTCGAGAGTGACTGGTGGAATTCCTTCGAGATCATCCTTGTTAAGAGCTGATATCATCCAACGAAGGGCGTCAAAATGTCTCTCTTACTCCTTGATCATCTGCATTTGACTCAATTCTAAGTGGTGCTGATTACAAAGTATGAATGTAAGGATATTCTTGAAGGAAGTGAGAGTTTCTTTAAGATTATCACTTAGATTTTTAATCGGAGAAGCCATAATTCAAGAAATAGGAAGAAATATGAAAGGGGTGATTAGAAATGAAGTTTGATAATTTATTTAGGAATAAACAAGTATAAATAGGGGTAGAAAGTTGATTAAAATAAATAGACGCAAGTTAGTTACATGAAGTTAAAATTTGAAAGTGTAACTACTTTTTGCCTGTTGCATGTCGACGTGGGGGATGGGGGTTGTCAACATGCCTCTGCCTAAAGTGACAATTTGCTTTGTTTTGAATATTATGAACAAATCTATGCAACTAAAATTTGTATAATATAAAAATAAGCAATTACAGAGACAAGTGAAGTTTAATAATAGGAAATAAAAGATTTCATTAATGATTGTAGTCAACATTACATAAAATAATATTAACTAAAATGAAGGAAAATACATGGATAGAACTCGAAGTAAACAAGATAACATGAACTAAAACTAATTAGATGAAGATGAATAAAATGATATCCAAGCTTTCTACTAACTTTCTCGAAGAACTTGTCGATTTTGGTGGAAATCTTATCCATTTTCTTACTCATTGATCTTTGAGTGTCTTTTGATTTTCCACTATAATTCTTTGATTATTGAGAATGGTCTTATAGGATGGATTGGTGGGATTATTAGGATATTCAATACTCTCTAAGGAAGTTTCTTAATCTTCCTCTTCCTCTTCTTCAATTTCCATTCCATCCTCTTCTTCTTCCTCCACTTCTTCCATCTCTTCATGAGAAAGCCTTTCTTCCTTTTCCATAAATGTTTCATATGGTTGAAACACTAATGGAATTTTCATATGGGAAATGTTCCCATGGTTGAACACTTTTCGTAATAAATTCTTCCCGTTTGAAATCAACTCCAAAGTATTTAAAAATCTGAGTGAGTTAAACTCCATGATACAAAGTATTTTCACCCATAGTAAAATTTTAGGCCTTAGCTCATTCAAAATAACTTGAGTCCAATTGATATCATAATTTCCAAAAATTGCAAAAAGAGCTTTACAAACTTTTAAAGTTGGATTATTGTAGTTTCCCATCTTGGTATAAGAGTGTGTTGAATAAGAAGATTAATAGTACTTGCTTTTGGACAAAAATAACAATTTTTGAATTCAACATTATCATCCCCTTCAAAGATGTGATGAAATGTCTCTCGATCATTTTCATTTATTTGAAAGTTTGAGAGATTTATTCCGATATACTTGCATCCCAAAATATTTTCTAAAATTTCACAATCTAAAACTATTTGTGTTCCTTTAACACTACTCCAAATTTGTCCATCTTGCCCATCATAAAAGCCATCCTAACAAGATTTGGATAACATACAAAATCATTTTGTTTGTTATCTACTACACTAAGAATAGAACATTGTTTAAAAATATTTTCAATTTTGTAAGAAGGAAAATCTTCAAAAATAGAAAATTTCCCCGTATGAGTTTTACCAAAGTTTACATAGTTGATGTAAGCTTTGATAGCTTTTGGATCATTAAAAAGAAAGTTTTTGATAGCTTTTGGAAGCCTAATGGTGTTAGGAGTGCTTGAAGAGGCCATTGAAGAAGTTGAGAGGAGTTGAAGACAATGAAGATAAATTTGGAATTTGAAATAAAAGTGAAAAGTGATGATAAGGAGAGTGAATTAAATGGAGATTCTATAGACATATTCTCTGGTCAAGAGGCACCTTTCCAAAGCATTGAAATTGGTAAAAGGGTGGAGGGAAATTCAAAAGTTTGAATTCAAATTTTAAAATAAAATTTCTAAGGAGGATGTCGACATGGGGTATCCGTGTATGTCGACATGTGCCTATTGAATCAAAGGATAAGTGTCTATTCCTAATTTCTAATAATTTTATATATTATATCCTATATTCTACTTATATAATTCCTGTGATAACATTAAATATAATAATATTTATGTATTAATAATTTAATATTTAAAATATTATTAAAATAATAATATTTTTGAATTTAAAAATAAAATTTCAAGGGATAAATTTGAATTTAAAATTCAAGGAATTTAAAAAAAAATCAAGCAAACAAACAAGCATCCATCAAACAAGAAAAATTAAAAATAATGTAAATGCGTACCTATTTTTAGATCCATACTCTCATCGTCATCTGATTCATGAATAACAGTGGAACATGAATTTGAATTATCCGTCTTCTTTTCATCATCATTGGATGATAAGTCTGAGTCATCAAGAGTTTCTGTCTATGCTTTCTTTCTTTTCTTTGATGAATCATTGTTTGGAGGGAACAACTGTTTATCTGGATACGAACAATCTTTCCTATTATGCCTGATCTTATTGCAATTGTAGCATCATCATTGTTGACGTTCTCTGTATTATTTATGTAATTCCTTTGATCATTTCTTTTGTAATTATTCAAGTTTCTATATTTTAGGAATTTCCAGATGTTTCTTGTCATGAAAGCAATCTCGCCATCACTGTTTGGTTTCGAATCTTTAGTTGTTGCATTAAATGCTAATGACTTCTTTTCTGTAGCCTTGTTTTCTCTTCTTCCTTGTAGTTGAACTTCATAAGACATCAGATTCCCAATCAATTCTTCTATTTTCATTAGACTGATATCACTAGCTTCTCCGATTGCAAGTGTCTTTTGATCCGATTTTAGAGTGAGTGAATTTAGAATTTTTCTCACTTGGTCTTCCTCCAAAATGCATTTTCCCAATGCAATTAGTGAATGAACAATATCTTGATATCAAAAATACATGTCGAAAATGGACTCATTTGCATACATTTTAGACAATTGAAACTGATTAGCTAGTATGAAAATTTTAGTCTTTAACTTTGGTTGTTCCTTCATGAGTAACTTGTAAAGTTTTTCAGATTTCAAATGTAGACATACAAACAGGCACTCTATTAAAATCATTCCTATCTAGTGAGAAAAATAATATATTCATGGCCTTTGAGTTATTTTGTGCAACACCCTTTTGCTCAACAGTCCACTAGGAAAAATCAGTAGTCGGTTCAACATACACAGTTTGTATGATGTTCCAAGTGTCTAATCTGATTGATTGTAAATAAATTTTCATTCTACAAGCCAATATGCATAATTACTGTCATTGAAAAATGGAGGTTTGACATTAGACTGACCTTCTACAATTGAACTAGTGTTAGTGTTAATAGAACTAGTGCCAGAGTTGACATTACCCATGTTGGTAGCCCTTAAAACAATTTTCAAGTTCTGATTACGAAAACTTTGAATACCAATCTCTGATACCAATTGAAAGGGAGTGCGGATTAAGGATCTTAAGGCTAATTTAACACTAGAGAGGGAGGGTGAATAGTGTTTAATGGATTCTAAAACTTATATGAACTAAATTGAATTATGGCACAAACAAATGTAGAACTTAATCATAGAATAATCACAGAATCAAATATGGATGCAGAAAGTAAATAAAAAGAAGTAAAAGAAAAGAACATATCGGATTTATACAGCTTCGGACTTACCCTACATCTTGTCCTGTACCAAGGCAAACACCTCATACAGATTTTTATTATACCAATGTCGAGATTACAATCCTCAATTTCTAAAGGCCTTGAGGTACTTGAAAGGGACATGGATTAAGGATCTTAAGGCTAATTTAACATTAGAGGGGGGTGAATAGTTTTAGTGAATTCTAAGACTTAAATGAACTAAATTGAAATTATGACACAAAAAAATGCAGAACTTAATCACAGAACAATCACGGAATTAAACACAGATGCAGAAAGTAAATAAAAAGCAGTAAAGGGAAAGAACACACTGGGTTTTATACCGGTTTGAAGTTACCCTACATCCAGTCTTGTACCAAGGCAAACCACCTCATACAGACTTTTATTAAACCAGTGACGAAATTACACTCCTCCATTTATAAAGCCTTTGTCTCACGAGTCCGGGGCAAGCTCTCTTGATTTACAGGCCACAAGATTACCCAAATGGTTTCCAGGCACAACCACACATTATGGAAAGACTCAAAAAACTTTTGATTACAAATTGATCCCATAACTCTGAATAGCACTTTGATCTTCGAGAGAGGACAAAGAATCAAACAAGAATGAACTTCTAATTTGATTCACTTGAGAATTTGGCAGAATTTTGACACAATCTTAAAGATAAGATAATTATAGTGGATTTGCGGACAAGAAGAAGAGAAGAAAAATATGAGAAGTAATTCTAGAGGTTTAGAAGTAGAAATCATATCTTTTAATTTAAACGAACTTTTCTTAAGTTTTCCTAATTGGCAAGCATCACATATGCTATCTACTTTAATGTTTAGCTTGGGAAGACCTCTAACAGTCAAGTTTTGATAACCTAGATAATAGTTTGAAATTCAAATGATCAAATCTTTTATGCCAAATCCAAGGGTCACTTGTATTAGCCAGAAGACATAAGTTATCTTTTGTAACTTTCATACTAAGGATGTAAATGTTTTTCTTCCTAATTCCTTCAAAAGTAATATTTGACTTATTACCTTCGATGCGACACTTATCTTTTCCAAATTTAATTTTAAATCCTTTATCACATAGTTGACTTATACTAAGCAGATTATGTTCTAAATTCCTAACTAGCAAAATATCAGAAACAAGAGGAGTTTTAGAATTACCGACATTGCTGATACCAATCACATATCCTTTTGAGTTATCTCCAAAATTGACCAATCCGCCATCTTGATATATAATGTCATTGAGTATCTCAGGATTTCCAGTCATATGCCTTGAACAGCCACTACCAAATATTCATTTATCTTTCTCAGTTCGCACAGTTTGTCCATTGGTTGTTGACTCTCCAAAAGCCACATAACATGTCTGTTCCTGCATAACAAACCAATTCGGTAGATAACTTGATTTTTCATAAAAACTATACGCAGAATTATTATACTTTGATGAAATGCATTAATTCATGCTAGTGTTAAAATTTTTTTTCTAAAAATTCCATTTTTAACTTTTCGAGTTTCAGATTATGAAAACTATGAAAACCAATGCTTTGATACCAATTAAAAGGGACAGCGGATTAAGGATCTTAAGGCTAATTTAACACTAGAGGGGGGTGAATAGTGTTTAATGAATTCTAAGACTTGCATGAACTAAATTGAAATTTTGACACAAACAAATGCAGAAATTAATCACAGAACAATCATAAAATCAAACACAGATGTAGAAAGTAAATAAAAAGCAGTAAATGGAAACAACACACTAGATTTTATACTGGTTCGGAGTTACCCTACATCCAGTCTTGTACCAAGGAAAACTGCCTTATACAGATTTTTATTAAACCAGTGTCGAGATTACACTCCTCAATTTATAAAGGCCTTGAGGTACCCCGCTGTCTCATGAGTCCGGGGCAAATTCTCTTGATTTACGGGCCACAAGATTACCCAATTTATTTTCAAGTACAAGCACACCTTATAGAGAGACTTGATAAACTTTTGATTACAATTTGATGCTATAACTCTAAGTAGCACTTGATCTTCGAGTGAGGATAGAGAATCAAACAAGAATGAACTTCTAATTTGATTCACTTGAGTATTTGGTAGAATTTCGACACAATCTTAAAAATATGATAATTATAGAACATGGATTTGTGGAGAAGAAGAAGAGAAGAAAATACAAGAATAGTATATTAAAAAATTCGTTTGAGAAAGCAATTTATATAGTACCAACTGTCATATCATTCATGAAGAGATTTAAGCGAATAGACACTTCTTTTGAAAATTGAAACTTTTGAATTCAACGGCCACCATGCCAGGCACCTAAGATACTCATGGTGGCGAGATCGATATAGGGTATCCCATGATGTCGACATCCCCTTGTTAAAAAATGAAAACTTGTTTTGAAAATGGTATTGAGTTGAAAACAAAATGAAATGACTCTGGAGTAAAATAAACTAATTTTACCATGTTTTTAAAACACAAAAAAGTATATTTTAAGGCTAAAATATCTTTTTGAAAATTATTTGAAAAGATAGTTCTAAGGCTAAAACATTATGAAAAGCAGTTTTGAAAATTATTTTTGAAAAACCATTTTGAAGTAGTTTTGCAAGCTTCGTCTTGTAGAATATCTCATCACATCAAGACTTGAGAACTTGTACAAAACCAGAATGTTCGTGGGTTTGTATGCCACTTGCCGTAGGTTTGTAAGGAACTTTTCGTGGGTATGTAAGCCACTAAGAAGGTAGAAATGGGTTCCATCCCAAATGAAATTTGAAATGAATATTTCCATGCTATTATGAAGTTTTAACCAAATCTAGACACATATCTTGAAATCTTGACCTTGATATTCACGAGTCTTCAAACTTGATTTCTTCATTCTTGATCTTTATACTATATTGTCTTCAATAATCAGTACCTGTCTTATATATATCCTGCATAAAAACATTCATATATATCTAGACAATAGTTTTAGTATATAAGTTATAATAAAATAAGTTATAAAGGTTGCTGCCATCAAAACCACTATCTCCAGTTCCTAACAATCTCCCCCTTTCTGATGATGACAACCTTATAAAATATACTTACCACTTCGATCATATCATAACTCTCCCTTACACCAACAACTCCCCTTACTCCAAGCCTACTATTTTATATAACTTATCTCCCACTTCTTCATCGACAAAAATAACCTATAAACCTTGAACTTAATAGAAAATGTGATAAACATACATATGACATATGAGTGAAATATAGCATCCTAAGTTAAATAGAATTCCAAATTCTATACATCAACGATTGTTAGAAGAACATTAATTAAAATACCAATTATATACAAATTTACAAACCAATATAAAATCAAGAAAACTAAAAAGGCCCAACGAGGAACCTTAACTATCTGTGGTTTATGGACTAAATAATTTGCATAGTGAAGACAAAAGTTTCCAAATTGTTCGACCAAGTTCCCATTAGCATCATAAAGGACCTCTCCAATGCAAGTTACACCATCGTCTTCGTCCATATGAACATCCGGATTTGGTAGAGGATGTTCTACTTCTTGATCCTCTTGTGGTTCTTCTAGAGGCTCTTCTTCTTCTTCTTCAGAGTTCATAGCTTGTGATGATTCTTCGATGACAATGGGATTGGCATGGTTATCCATAAGGATTTTTTGTAAATTTCTAATGATTTTGCCTTGCCTATCTTGTTCTCTAGCCATTCGCAGTTGACTTACTCGAATTTCCACCATCATTTCAGTAAATCTTTCATCTTCTCTTGCAGTTTGATGACTCGTACGTGTGTGGAACATTGAAAGGGGGTAGAATGAGGAGAAGTGGGTGAAGAAGGTTTATTATTAGAGGAGGAAGCCATTATTTTACTGTTTTAGAAGTTTATTACAGAGAGTAGAACAGAGAAAAGGAGTAAAAGTCGAAATATATAAATATATAACCAAATAACTAATTTTAGAGGGAAATTTAAATTTGAAAATTTTGTCCCATATGCCGATATAGGGGGATGGGTCATGTTGACATGCCTAGTTTAATTTTTGAGAATTTTTTTATTTATGTTAATTATTAACTATACTTATATTATTTATAATTTATATTTCAGTTAACGAACATATACCTAATTCTCTTCTAAATTTAGTAAAGTTTTGTTCATTTAATGGTTTCGTTAATATATCAGCAATTTGTTTTTCAATATTAATATATTCAAGAATTATAACTTCTTTACTTATATTATCTCTAAGAAAATGATGTCTAATATTAATATGTTTTGTTCTAACATGATGAGCTGGATTCTTAGATAAGTTTATCGCATTAGTAATATCACAATAAATTGGTGATTTAATTATATTAAACCAAAATCTTTTAAAGTTTGTTACATATATATAACTTGAGAACAAGCCAAAGCAGCAGATATATATTCTGCTTCAGTTGTTGACAAGGATACAGTGTTTTGCTTCTTACTAAACCAGTAAACCAGAGAATGTCCTAGAAAGTGACAAGTCCCACTTGTACGTTTTCGGTTACAACCAGCGTAATCGGCACCACAGTATGAAATTAAATCAAATACATCATTTTTAGGATAAAATAAACCATAATCTAAAGTATGTTTTACATATCTTAAAATCTCTTAACCTCTTTTAAGTGAGTTTCTTTAGGTTGAGATTGGTATCTTGCATAGGGACAGACATTATGCATGATATCAGGACGACTTGCTATTGTATAAAGTAGCAAACCAATCATTCCCCTATATAATTTTTGATCAACATCGTTCGATTAATCTTCTTTACCTAAAGCTACATTAGTTGTCATTGGAGTTGGTTTCCCACCAGAAGTGGTCAATCCAAATTTATTAATTAAATCTTTAGCATATTTTTCTCGACTAATGAAAAACTCCTTCATCTAATTGTTTGATTTAAAGTCCTAAGAAGAAACGTATTTCTCCCATATGACTCATTTCAAATTCTTTAGTCGTTATATCTGAATTTTTTTATTCATTATATTATAGTTGATCCAAATATTATATCATCTCGATATATTTGTACTAACTGAATATCATTTTGGTTTCTTTTAATAAAAAGAGTTGTATCTATTTTACCAATTTGAAAACCAGATTGTAGTAAATAAGATCTTAATCTTTCATACCAGGCCCTAGGAGCTTGTTTCAGACCATATAAAGCCTTCTTTAATTCATATACCTAATTTGGAAATTTATTATCTTCAAAAAGTGGAGGTTGTTCTACATAAACATCTTATTTTAAAAAAACCATTTAGAAAAGCACTTTTAACATCCATTTGATATAACTTGAAATTATTGTAGTTTGCGAAAGCAAGTAGAATTCTGATAGCTTCTAGTCTTACTACATGTGCAAAGGTTTCGTCATAATCAATTACTTCTTCTTGACAATAACCTTAAGCGACTAAATGAGTTTTATTTCTTACGGCCTCACTAAGTTCATCCATTTTATTTTTATAAACCCATTTTGTTCCAATTATACTTTTAACCTCGGGTCTAGGAACAAGTTTCCAAACATCATTTCTAGTGAACGAATCCAATTCTTCTTGCATAGCAATTACCCATGAATCATCAGATGATGCTTCCTTTGGATTTTTAGGTTCAATAGTTGATATAAAAGCTACATTACTCATACTATTTAGTTGATTTCCTATTTTAACTATAGACTCAATATTTCTTAGTATATTTTCTATAGGAATATCTTTTAATAGCCTGATTCTTTTATTAGGTTGAATGATTTAACAATTAGTTTCATTAGATTCATTATTTAAAAGTTAAAAAATCTTCTTCATCTTCTATTTCTATAGTATCTTTAAAATTTTCATCAAAAGATACGTGCATTATTTCTTCAATAGTTTTAGTTCTCAAATTATAAACTTTAAATGATTTACTTCTATTAGAATGTCCGATGAAGATACCTTTATCGGATTTAGGTTCAAATTTATCTAAATTACCTTTTTTATTAAGAATATAACACTTACTACGAAATTTTTTAAAATAAGTTACTATGGGTTTTTTTATTGTAAAGTAATTCATATGTTGTTTTATTAGTTAATGGTCTAATTAAAATCCTATTTAATATATAACAAGTTGTAGCGATTGCTTTAGCCAAAAAAGTTTTAGGTAAGTTACTATTAGAAAGCATTGTTCTAGCACCCTCTTGAATCATTCTACTCTTACATTCTACCACTCCATTTTATTGTGGAATTCTTGGAAAAGAGAAATTATGAATAATTCCTTTTTGATTATAGAAATTCTCAAAATTTTCACTTTCAAATTATGCACCGTGATCTCTACGAATAGTTTTTATTTTTAAAGAAAGTTGATTTTGAATTCTTTTAGTAAAATTCTTAAATAATTTAAAAGCATCACTTTTAAATTTAAGAAAAATTGTCCAAGTATACTAGAATAATCATCTATAATTACAAAAACATATTTATTATGATTAATTGATTGAACTTGAGATGGACTAAATAAATCTAAATGAAGCAATTCTAGAGGTTTAGAAGTAGAAATCATATCGTTTAATTTAAATGAACTTTTCTTAAGTTTTCCTAATTTGCAAGCATCGCATATACTATCTACTTTAAAGTTTAACTTGGGAAGACCTCTAACTAAGTCAAGTTGAGATAACCTAGATAATAATTTGAAATTCAAATGACCAAATCTTTTATGCCATATCCAAGGATCACTTGTATTAGCCAAAAGACATAAGTTATCATTTGTAACTTTCATACTAAGGATGTAAATGTTTTTCTTCCTAATTCCTTCAAAGATAATATTTGACTTATTATCTTCGATGTGACACTTATCATTTCCAAATTTAATTTTAAATCCTTTATCACATAGTTGACTTATACTAAGCAGATTATGTTCTAAATTCCTAACTAGCAAAATATCAGAAATAAGAGGAGTTTTAGAATTACCGACATTGCCGATGCTAATCACATATCCTTTTGAGTTATCTTCAAAGTTGACCAACCCACCATCTTGATATATAATGTCATTGAGTATCTCAGGATTCCAGTCATATGCCTTGAATAGCCACTACCAAATATTCATTTATCTTTCTCAATTCGCATAGTTTGTCCTTTAGTTGTTGACTCTCCAAAAGCCATGTAACATATCTGTTCCTGCATAACAAACCAATTCGGTAGATAACTTGATTTTTCATAAAAACTATATGTAGAATTATGATACTTTGATGAAATGCATAAATTCAAGCTAGTTCTAACAAAATTTTCTAAAAATGCCATTTTTAACTTTTCAAGTTTCAGATTATGAAAACTATGAAAACCAATGCTTTGATACCAATTGAAAGGGACAACGGATTAAGGATCTTTAGGCTAATTTAACACTAGAGGGGGGTGAATAGTGTTTATTGAATTCTAAGACTTGTACAAACTGAATTGAAATTATGACACAAACAAATGCAGAACTTAATCACAGAACAATCACAAAATCAAACACAGATGCAGAAAGTAAATAAAAAGTAGTAAATGGAAAGAACACACTGGATTTTATACTAGTTCGGAGTTACCCTACATCCAGTCCTGTACCAAGGTAAATCACCTCATACAGATTTTTATTAATCCAGCGTCGACATTAAAACACTCCTCAATTTATAAAGGCCTTGAGGTACCCTCCTGTCTCACAATTTTGGGGCATACTCTCTTGATTTACGGGCCACAGGGTTACCCAATTTATTTTCAAGCACAACCACACCTTATAGAGGGATTCGATAAACTTTTGATTACAAATTGATCCTATAACTCTGAATAGCACTTGATCTTCGAGTGAGGACAGAGAATCAAACAAGAATGAACTTTTAATTTGATTCACTTGAGAATTTAATAGAATTTCGGCACAATCTTAAAAATACGATAATTATAGAACATGGATTTGTGGAGAAGAAGAAGAGAAGAAAATATGAGAATAGTATATTAAAAAATTCGTTTGAGAAGGCAATGTATAGAGTACCAACTGTCATATTCATTCATGAAGAGATTTAAACGAGTAGACACTTCTTTTGAAAATTGAAAATTTTGAATTCAACGGCCACCAAGTTGACATGGGGTATCCCATGATGTCGACATTCCTTGTTAAAAAAATGAAAATTTGTTTTGAAAATGATATTGAGTTGAAACAAAATAAAATGACTCTGGAGTAAAATAAACTAATTTTACCATGTTTTTAAAACACAAAAACAAATAATATTTTAAGGCTAAAACATCTTTTTGGAAATCATTTGAAAAGATAGTTTTAAGGATAAAACATTTTAAAAAGCAGTTTTGAAAATCGTTTTGAAATACCATTTTGAAGTACTTTTGCAAGCTTCTTCTTGTAGAATATCTCATCATATCAAGACTCAAGAACTTGTACAAAACCAGGATGTTCGTGGGTTTGTAAGCTAATTATCGTAGGTTTGTAAGTTACTTGTCGTGGGTTTCCAGCCACTTATCATAGGTTTGTAAGCTACTTATCGTGGGTTTGTAAGCCACTAAGAAGGTAGAAATGGGTTCCAGTTCCATCGCAAATCTAATTCGGAATGAAGATTTCCATGCTATTATAAAATTTTAACAAAAACTAGACACGTATCTTGAAATCTTGATCTTGATACTCATGAGTCTTCAAACTTGGTTTCTTCATTCTCGATCTTTATACTATACAATCTTCAATAATCAGTACATGTCTTATATATATATCCTGCATAACAACATTCATATATATCTAGACAATAGTGTTAGTGTATAAGTTATAATAAAATAAGTTACAAATGTTGTTGTCATCAAAACCACCATCCCTGGTTCCTAATAGTATCCTCTTGTCTCTTAAGTCCATGGCAAACTTTCTTGATTTACGGGACACAAGATCATCCAACTGATTTCCCGGCACAACCATACCTTATAGAGAGACTCGATAAAATTTTGATTACAAATTGATCCTATAACTATGAATAGCACTTTGATCTTCGAGAGAGGATAGAGAATCAAACCAGAATGACTTCTAATTTGATTCACTTGAGAATTCGGTATAATTTTGGCACGGTGTTAAAAATATGAATTTTTTTAATATGAATTTGTAGAGAACAAGGAGTGAAGAATATAAAAATAGTTAGTTAAAAATTCTTTTGTGAAGGCTATTTATAGACTAGTAACGATCATAACATTTGTGAAGAGATTTAAACGAATAGACACTTCTTGTGAAAATTGAAACTTTTGAATTCAACGACCACTATGTCAATATGGGATATCCCATGATGTCGACATCCTTAGTTAAAAAACTATGTAAAATTTGTTTTGAAAATGGTATTGAAAGGAAAACAAGATGAAATGATTCTGGAGTAAAATAAACTAATTTTCCTATGTTTTAAAACAAAGAAGCGTAGAAAAATATATTTTTAGGATGTATATATAAATTTGATTTCAAATCTCAAGTACACACACACACACGTATATATATATATATTATAAAGAATATTTAAGTATCAGAAGATAGTTTTAAAAGCAAACGAAGTTTGAAACAAGAGTTTATTTAAAAAAAAAACAAAGAATATTTTAAGGCTAAAACGTCTTTTTGAAAATCATTTGAAAAAATAATTTTTAAGATTAAAACATTTTGGAAAGAGGTTTTGAAATCATTTTGAAAAACCATTTTGAAGTAGTTTTGCAAGCATCTTCCTACAGAATATCTCATCACATCAGGACTCGAGAACTTGTACAAAACCAGGATGTTCGTGGGTTTACAAGCCACTTGTCATCGGTTTGTAAGCTACTTGTCGTTGGTTTGTAAGCCACTAAGAAGGTAGAAATGGGTTCTATCCCAAATGAAATTTGGAATGATGATTTCCATGCTATTATGAAGTTTTAACAAAAACTAGACACTTATCTTGAAATCTTGATCTTGATAATCTAGAGTCTTCAATCTTGATATCTCCATTCTGAATCTTGAGTCTTGAGTCTCTATACTGATTAGTAATCTATTCCTACATATATATATATATATATCCTACATATACATATCTATCTAGACAATAGTGTTAGTATATATTTTATAATAAGATAAGTTAAAAAGGTTGTTGTCATCAAAACCAAACATCTAAGTTCCTAACATATACTCCTAGAAACATGTGCCCATTATAATATCTTGAATAATCGTATCTTGGGTGACACACTTTTGTCGACCACTATGTAAATATAGCAAACCTTGCATTTTTGCTACAGTAAGTTTCCAACCAAGACCATAAGTGGTTTGACTAACTGTAGGAATTTTTAAACAGTCTAATGTTTTGGTAACTATGAAAGATGATCTTTTGGCCACTGGTTTCTCTCATGCCTTGCCATTGAAATGCAACCTCGTCTAGTAAATGAAAAATAAAATAACATTCCTTTAGACATCCATATAAAAAGCAACTTGACTATAATGACCTAGAATTTAATCGCTATTTAAATAAATATTTAACTATATTTTAAATAGTTAATAAATAGATTATTATCAACAAATAAAACTATTTTAATAATAACTAATGACGATTAAATCGTTTTTAAAATTTGTTTACCAATATATACAATTTATAGAGAAATCGAAAATGTGACCGGAAATTATTTTTCGAAATATCGATTTTTCGTCGGTTAAATATTATTCGAAATGTCATAATACTATATTTTAAACACATATGCATACAGTACAAACAATTTATACATGATAAATGTATATGTAAATGTGCATCTATATGTTCTCTATTAAGTGTATGTATATAAGGATAAAAGAAAATAATATATGTATATATGTATGTATGTATGTATGTGTGTGTGTGTGCGCGCACGCATGTGTATGCTCCTTTTCAACACTATTACAAGTGCATGGCTTGAATAGTGAAAGGTAAAGGGGAGGTTATTAGAGAGGATGGATTTAAAGGGGGGAGGGGTATGGTAATGCATGCATACATATATTTTAATACAAACACTTATATATTTTTCTATCAATTCCCTAAGCCTATATATACCCCTTTATCTTCATATTCTCATTTTTTACAACCTTCTTCATCATTTCAAAATCCTAAAAGCTTGAGCTAAACATCCATGGCCTCCTTTTCATAATTTTCAAAGTAAGAAAATCCACTTAATTTTTCTAAAAATCTCCTTTTTAATCCACAAAATCACTTCTTCATCTTCTACAACACCTCTCTTCTAAACTACAAACAAACACCCACACTAAAACCACATGGCCAAGCCTAAACTAGTCATGGCCATGCCCAACAAGGCCTAGGCCGTGCCCAAAGTCCATTTGGCCAAGCCATTTCAAGTGTTCAAGGAAACAAAAGTTCACTTTTTGCAAAGTATCTAAAGTGTTTTCAAGTTTTGGCAAAAGTTTGCTTTGTTAGAAAAAATTTCGGTGACCAAAACTTTTGTGTTGTGAAAAAAATTAACTTGATTTTGATGGATTATATATCACGAAAATATAGTGGTTTTGTGTTGAATTACCATGTTGTGTTGATGGTATATGTAACGCTCCTAATTTTTGATAACATTAATCAGAAGATTTAATTAGATAAATTAAATAGAACAATGTAAATAATTAGAAAGATAAGGCGATTGAGATTTGAAAATAAATTAAGGGTTGTGCTTAATTATTTAAATGGCTTAAGAATGGCTTATAGGCTAATTAATTATTTAAACAAGGGCTTATCAAGGAATAGCCTCACCATATTACCATAAACCTTATAACCCACATTTCATTCTTTCTCACATTCATTCTTCATTTTCACCAAAAAACATAAAATGCAAACATAAGGGGAGCCAGCCATTACTAGGATAAAAGAGGAGAAAATTAAAGCTAAGGAATTAAGCAAAGGGATTAATCTCAATCAAATCTCAAAGTCGTTATCATAACCAAGGTGAATAATAATCTAAATCATCTCTGTTTTGTTTTATGATCATTTGTTTTCGGGATTAAGATTAAATCCATTATTAGATGATTTTTGATTGATGATATACTTGGATTTGGACATGTTGGGTTCAAACAAAATAATTGGATAATTATTTTACATGGGTTTTAGGGTAAAACTGATTACAATGATTTTCATATGCCATGAGAAAATTTTATATTATGTAAAACATGATTTTAGAGATGGTTTTTTATTCTTATAATTTTTCAAGCTATGGAAATTTTTTATGAATTTTCAAAGGAAAGTATGTATAATTGGGTTTAGAAATTTATTTCGATTATTTTATGAAGAATTGAGCTCTGGAATTTTTATATGTTAGATAACATGCATATTGAAATTGAGTTTTTGTAATTTTTGGGGATTTTTTCTAAGTAATTTATTATGGAAATAAAATTATTTTTGATGAAGGGCTTAATTGTTTTATTGGTTTTGCTTAATGGAAGGGCTTATTTGTAAAATTAATCAAGTTTAGATCTGAAATTATGCAGTGATTATATTTGTAAAGAATTGAAAAGTTATGGCAACCAGTCAAATGTTTACAAATAGGTAGGTTAGTTATTATGTGTTTGCTTTATTTGGGAGTGAATCTGTCCTTACCTAGAAAAGTTGGTCCCACCTCTTTTGAAAGCACCTTTCGACCCATTACTTCTGCTTCGACCAAGTCGAAACCTACCAAAGCTGAAACTAATACACAAGGTATCACATTGATGGTACATAGTGGATTGGAGAAAGGCGGAAGACTTGGTATCGAAACCATTGTTTTCGATGGGGTCGAAACCTTTATTTTGCTTTCAAAAGATAAGTGCCTGCCTTAGTATCAAAAGAATGCTTTCGACCATTTCGAAACCTTTTCTTTCAGATCTGTTGCTGCCTCTTTGTCTAAATGGAGCTTTCGAATGAGTTTCTTGTTTATAAATCATTGCTTTTGAAAAGGGTGGTTTCGACCTAGTCGAGACCTTGCTGCTAATCTCATTCCTTTCGAAGGTATTAAAATCGTCAATGCTTTCAAAAGGTAGATTTTGTTTTAAAGTTGTATTAAGCCACTTCCTAAAAGCTTTCGAATGGATTCAAGGGTTTCAAAGGCCATGGCTTTGAAAGGGAATTTTGAAGCTATCCTTCAATGATTTACTTAAATGATTTGAGCTTTCGAATGGATGGTTCCGAAGTCATCGCCTTTTCCCCAAACAATTTTATATGAAGATTAATGGTTTTGAAATGGGTAGTTTCGCTTATATTCACTTAGGCCAATAAGATATGTTCTAAGTAAATCCAATGGTTTCGAAAAGGGTACTTTCAATTAGTTTCGAACCTATGCTTCTATAACTGAATGGTAACACTTTAATACATCCGAAAGTTTTTGAAAGAAAGGTTTTAAAATGTTTCGAAAGGCAGAAGCTTACAATCTAGAAAAGAAGATTTGATGCTCTCGAAGGAGGTTATCCAATGGTTTTGAAAGTAAAGTTTTAAGGTTTTGAAAGCCTTAGTTTCCAAAATAAATAACGCAATCTTATTTAGAGAAAAACCATGGCACAATAAAAGATTTTTTGAAAGGTTTCTAAGTATGGAGTTTTTGAATAAGTTTTCCTTAATTTATAGGTTAAAGGGATTAACCAAGTTTTATATAAAATGGTTTCAAGGATATTAAACCACAGGTGTTGGTATTATTATGTTACTATGTTTGCTTCTTCATATGTATGTATGTATATATGTATATGTATATGTATATGTATATGTATATGTGTGTGTGTGTGTGTGTGTATTCACATTGTAATGGACCATAGCTAAATTTTAGGGAAGGGTAGAATAACCAGCTAGGTTGACCTAGTAGCGAATATAAATTAAGTTAACTCCTGAATGAGTAGAATTGCATCTAGCAGATTAGATAGACCAGAATGTAGGATGCCAGAATATTGACTAAAGAAGTTTTCAAGTAGACAAGTTCATAATAAACGAATGAAAACTATGTTTAGGAAAAGTTATCGGCAGAAGTCAATAGGTTCGTAGTAAACCCATGAAAACTATAATTAGATTGAGTAATTGGCAGGGGCTAATAGTTTTGTAGTGAACCCATGAAAACTATGTACGGATTAACTTATTAAAAGTAGCCAACAGTTTCATAGTCAATCCATGAAAATTATGATAAGAGGGAAGTTATTGGAGACACCAATAGGTTTAGGGGGAACCCATGAATAATGAAGATATTGACAGGGCCCAATAGGTTCTTAGTGATCTCATAAAACTATAAAATCAAACATGGAGTCCAAAAATATTAAACAGGTTATAAGTCATCCCATGAAAACTAATAGGTTAATAGTGATCCAAGAATCTATAACTAAGAAAGATAGTAAGAATGGATGGGGATGAGTGATCCAGAATTGGTTTACTTTTTTACATATCATCATAATGTTTTGATTTGTTATGTTTTAACCATTGTGGATGCAGGAGCACAGTATATGGCTTTAAAAAAGTTTTAAATAAGATACTAGTGAGGGAAAAACCCGTTCCCCCAAGCGACGTTGTCCCACTACATATCTAAATGGTTTGAGACGGTTGATTATTATTTGTACCAGGCTTTATGTTTGGCTCGAAGTTTATGTTTTTCCCTTAAACTCTCGGGTGCTCAATTGATTTTGAGTAGTTTGAGAGTTGAGGTTTTCAAGTACCTCTTTAGACGAATAAGCTTCCAGAGACATGCAGAAGGCATGAGAGCTGTTTAGAGTTCTTTTCTATTTTGATTCCATTGTGTTTTTATTGTAAAGGCAAAGATGTTTAATTTCCTAGTTATATACTTTGATCATCCAAGGGGGCATCTTTATATATATCTCTTGGAATTTGTTGTAATAATTACATTTTCTTTTAACGTGGTTTTCATTTGGGATTATGTAATGAATTTGAAATGCTTTGAAATGGAATGAGAAAGTTGTTTATTGATTTAATTTTTTTTCCATATCCATTTGTTTCTATTATATCAATGTATCTAACATTATCATATTTAGTCATCGAGGATTAATAACTATGGATGACTGTAGCATCTGTAGCCGTTAGTTTTGGGCCTTTAAGTAGGGGTTGTTACAAGTTGGTATCAGAGCATAGGTTTATGACACTTAAAAGAAATTAAAACCTAAAACATTTTCAAACATAATCCAATGAATCAGAAATAAGATCAAGGTTTGGGTTAACGCTACAGTAACATATTTGAATTGAATAAAGATATATATATATATAAGTATGTATCCCCCTCTCTCTTAGACTGTTCTTCTGTTATCTTACTAAGGCACATATGCAAATTTACGAGAAAAAAGATATGGAGGTAGGGAATAGAAGAGGAAATATCGATGGAGGAAGCACCACAACTAATAAAAATGCTCCACCTACCAAGAGGAGCCCAGGTCGACAGGCTAGTATGAACCAAAATGCAGATGCCAATGTGGGTGCTGGAAATCCACCAATGGATATGGGCATGATGTATCAATTCTTCATCAATATGATGAAAGTTGGAGCTGCTACTGGAGTTGCTGGGAATCTTGGAGAGCAAATCTTGTGGCTCCAATTAGGAACAATTATGCTAAGCTGAGCAGAGATTACACCTATCTTGGTGCGAAACCATTATGAGAACAAAGGGTGCTATAGAAGTTGAGAAATGGTTGTTGCACTGTGAGAGAATCTTCACTGATTTGGATTTGGACGATGAGCGGAAAAGGAGGTTAGCCTGTTGGTAGTTGCAAAAGGCAGCACTTCATTGTTGGAATAGTTTTATTACCGGAGATCTGGATGAAGAGTTGACTTAGGCAAACTTTAGAAGAAGGTTCTTGTTATTTGTGCGAGAGAAAAGCCGGTTGAAGCCTGGGTTCTCAGGGAAAAAAGATAAAGTTTTTTAAGAACAAGGGAGCCCAAAAGGGAAAGGCTGCCAAGAAAGTAAAGGCTAATTTAGTTTGCTTCTAAGCATGACATGAAAGGTCATAATACTCATGAGTGCCGGTAAGTCAAGGGGTAGAAAGCTGCAGAAAAGAAGAATGTGAAGTGCTTTAACTGTGACCAGGTTGGGCATTATAACAATCGGTATCCAGAACAAGTCAGGGTGGACAAGGGAAAGGTTTATGCTGTTGGACAATCATCTACTATGCTAACTGCAGCTAAAAAGGGGAAGACTGTGGTGGAAGGTACGCGTTTGATTCAGAGTAAATCACTTAGGATATTATTTGATACCGGTGCATCACATTCATTTATATCTCAAAATTTGGTTGATAGGTTATGCTTAGAACCTACATACCTTATTACTTCCTTAAGGGTTGAAAATCCAATAGGAGGGTAACAACTCTAGGAATGAGATGTAACTAGTTAGAACTTGACTTGTTAGGTCATAAGTTTGCATGCAGTCTGTATGTTTTTGATTTCATAGATTTCAGAATCGTTTAGGGTATGGATTGGTTAAGTAAGTATGAGGCTAGGATATTTTGCAAGGATGGGGAGATATCACTATGACACCCTAGTAGTCATAACCGAATTATATTCTCAGTGGAGGATTCTGACCGAAGTAGTTGTGCTTTGTTAAGGGCTATGGAATTGGGAGAAGTGTTATGTCAGGTTCGGGTAGCAAGAGAGTTTGCGGATGTCTTTTAGCCTGTTAAAGGACTACCACCGAAACGAGTTGTTGAGTTTCAGATAGATCTTGTGCTAAGAGCTGAACCTGTGAGTAGACTGTTGTTCTAGTAAGGGCACCGCCATGTTGTCCTGTTTGGAAGTTTGACCAGTGTTGATTGAGAAGACTGTTTATAAGCAAAAAGAGGATCCAGTTTAGCCAAGAGGACTATAAGGCTTAAGGTTGGAACTGATATCGATGATCTAAGAGATTTTAGTCCTCACTAGAGGTGATGGTTGAGAGAAGGGACGGTTGTGTGTTTCGAATGTTGAGGACTTAAGGAAAGAAGTTCTTAGGGAATGTCATCAATATAAATTCACGCTTCATCATGGAGGAACCAAGATGTATCAAGATATGAAGAGGAGCTTCTATTGGGAAGGTATGAAGAGGGATGTTCTCTCATAGGTTAGGTGGTATGCAAACTTTCAACAAGTGAAGGCCGAACATCCAAAGCCGAGTGGGCTACTTCAACCTTTTGAGATACCAGTTTGGAAATGAGATTTGATATCCATGGATTTTATAGACGGGTTGCCAAGGTCAAATAGGGAAAATGTAAGTATATGGGTCATAGTGGACAGGTTGACCAAGAGTTCCCATTTCATTCCAGTTAAGTCAACTAGGATGACTCCTTTTTAGCTAAGTTGTTCATGAAGAACATAGTTAGACTGCATGCGATTCCTAGTAGCATAGTCAGTGACAGAGAAGCTTTGTTTACTAGCGAATTAGAGAAGAGTCTATAGGACGTATTAGGTACTAAACTTAAGATGAGTACTGCATGTCACCCTCAGATAGATGGGCAAACCGAGAGAGTCGATAAGTTACTCGAATATTTACTAAGAGCTTGTGTATTGGACTTTGGTGGATCTTGGGAAGATCACTTACACTTAGTGGAGGTTTCCTATATTAATAATTATAAAACTAGTATAGGAATGGCACCTTTTGAATCATTGTATGGAAGGCCTTGCAAATCACCATAGTTGGAGACTAGTGACAGATTAGTCTTAAGTCCAGATCTGGTTAGAGAGGCGATAGAGAAGATTGAGTTGATCTAAGAAAGGATAAAGGAAGCTCAGTCCAGACAGAAGAGTTACATAGATAAGAGGCGTAAATACCTAGAATTCTTAGTTGGAGATAAGGTTTTCACTAAAGTATCACCAATGAAGGGTGTGGTACGATTTGGAAAGTCAAGGAAACTGACCCCGAGATATGTTGGTCCGTTCCAAGTTATAGAGAGGATCAGAAAGCTTGCTTATAGACTGGAGTTGCCGAGCAGTATAGCAGGTGTCCATAATGTGTTTCGTGTGTCTCATCTTCGCAAGTATCTGCATGATCCAGAGACTACTATTCCTTCGACAGGGTTGGAAGACTTGATAGTAGAGCCTAATTTGACTTTTATTTGACAACCAATTCGGGTTATAGTGAGAGATGAGAAAAGATTGAGGAACAAGACAGTCAAGTTGGTGAAAGTTCAACGGAGTGACGACAAGAAGGACTATACTTGGGACACAGAAGACAGGACTAGAGATACTTATCCTGATCAGTTATGATGGTATGTCTATATTATCTTTAAATAGATAGTTACTAGTAAGGTAGGCTAGTATGGTTGTTGGGAATGGTTACAGATGATTGCTATGTTTTGTATTTATCCCTTGGTGAATTTCGAGGATGAAATTTTTTAAGGAGGAAAGCCTATAGCGCCCCTAATTTTTGATAACATTATTTAGGAGATTTAATTAGGTAAATTAAATAGAATATTGTAAATAACTAAAATGATAAGGGAATTGAGATTTGAAAATAAATTAAGGATCGTGCTTAATTATTTAAATGGGCTTAAGAATGGCTTATAGGCTAACTAATGTACACAAGGGCTTATCAGGAAAATGGCCGCACCTTATTACCAAAACCCTTATAACCCACGTTTCATTTTTTCTAACATTCATTTTTCATTTTCACAAAAACATAAAATGCAAACATAGGAGGAGCCGACCATTACTAGGAGAAAAGAGAAGAAAATTAAATATAAAGCTAAGGAATTAAAGCAAGGAGATTAATCCTAATCAAATCTCACAGTCGTTACCATAACCAAGGTGAATAATAATCTAAATCATCTCTATTTTGTTTTATGATCATTTGTTTTCAGGTTTAAGATTAAATCCATTATTATGATGATTTTTGATTGACGATATACTTGGATTTGGACATGTCGGATTGAAACAAAATAATTTGATAATTATTTTACCTGGTTTTAAGGGTAAAACCGATTAAAAAGATTTTCGTATGTCATGAGAAAATTTTATTTTATGCAAAACTTGATTTTAAAGATGGGTTTTATTCTTATAATTTCCAAGCTATAGAAAATTTATTATGAATTTTCAAAGAAAAATATGTATAATTGGGAGAAATTTATTTCGATTATTTTGTAAAGAATTTCGGTCTGGAATTTTTACATGTAAGTTAAATATTGAAAGTGAATTTCTGTAATATTTAAGGATTTTTAATAAGTAATTTACTATGGAAATAAAATTATTTTAGATGAAAGACTTAATTGTTTTATTAATTTTGCTTAATAAAAAGGCTTATTTGTTAAATTAATCCATCTTTAGATATGAAATTATGCGGCGGTTATATTCGTAAAGAATTTGAAAAGTTATGGCAACTAATCAAATATTACAAATAGGCAAGTTATTTGTAAAATATTCACTTTAATTGGCATTAAATTTATCTTTACCTAGAAAAATTGGTTCCATCTCTTTCGAAAGCCCGTTTTGACCCACTACTTCCGCCTTGACCAAGTGGAAACCTACCAAAGTCGAAACTAATACACAAGCTATCACATTGATGGTACGTAGTGGATTGAAGAAAGGCGGAACACATGGTATCGAAACTATTATCTTCGAAAAGGATAGTATCGACCTAGTCGAGACCTTGTTGCCAATCTTATGCCTTTCGAATGTATTAATGTCATCAATGCTTTTGAAAGGTAGCTTTTGTTTTAAAGTTGTACTAAGCCACTTCCTAAAAGCTTTCGAATGGGTTCAAGGGTTTCGAAGGCAATGGCTTCAAAAGGTGGTTTTAATGCTATCCTTATGTGTTTTACTTAAATGATTTGAGCTTTCAAATGGATGATTCCGAAGCCATCGACTTTTCCCTCAACAATTTTATATAAAGATTAATGGTTTCGAAAGGGGTACTTTTGGTTAAATTCACTTAGACCCAATAAGATATATTTTAAAGTAAACCCAATGATTTCGAAAGGGTGCTTTCAAATAGTTTCGAAGCTACGCTTCTATAGTTGAATGGTAATACTTTAATACATTCGAAAGAAAGGTATTAAAGTATTTCGAAAGGCAAGAGCCTATAATTTGGAAAAGAAGATTTGAATGCTCTCGGAGGAGGTTATCCAATGGTTTTGGAAGTGAAGTTTAAGGTTTGAAAGCCTTATTTTCAATAACCCAATCTTATTTTAGCATAAAACCGTGGCATAGTAAAAGAGTTTTGAAAGGATTTTAAGTATGGAGTTTTTGAAAAAGTTTTCCTTAATTCATAGGTTAAGGGTTTAACCAAGTTTTATATAAAATGAATTTGAGGATATTAAACCACAAGTGTTGGTAATATTATGTAATTATGTTTACTTCTTCATATATATATATATATATATATATATATATATATATATATATATATATATTCACATTTTGATGGACCTATAACTGTATTACGGGAAAGGGTAGAATAACCTGCTGGGTTGACCCAATAGTTAATATAAATTAAGTTAACTCTTGAATGAGTAGAATTGCATCCAGGAGGTCCTATAGACCAGAATGTAGGATGCAAGAATATTGACTAAAGAAGTTGTCAGGTAGACAGGTTCATAGTAAACCCATGAAAACTATGTTTAGGAAAATTTATTGCCAAAAGTCAATAAGTTCATAGTAAACCCATGAAGACTATGATTAGATTGAATTATTGGCATGGGCCAACAGGTTTGTAGTGAACCCATTAAAACTATATCCAGATCAAGCAATTGACAGTATTTAACAGATTCATGGTCAACCCATGAAAACTATGATAAGAGGGAAGTTATTGGAGATGTCAATAGGTTTAGGGAGAACCCATGAATAATGAAGATATTGGCATGGGCCAATAGGTTCTTAGTAATCCCATGAAAAATACGAAATCGGACAGGAAGTTCACAAACATTAAATGGGTTATTAGTCCACCCATGAAAACTAATAGGTTAATAGTGACCCTAGAAACAATAACTAAGCCAGATAGTTAGATTGGTAGCATAATATATGGTTCTATAAAAGTTTTGAATAAGATACTGGTGAGGGTAAAACCCGTTCCGCTAAGCAGCGTGGTCCTGCTAGACATCTAAATGGTTTGAGATGGTAGATTATTATTCATACCAGGCTTTATGTCTGACTCGAAGTTTATGCTTTCCCTTTAAACTCTCAGATGTTCAAATGATTTTGAATAGTTTGAGAGTTGAGATTTTTAGACACCTCTTTAAAAGAATAAGCTTCCGGAGACGTTTAGGAGGCACGACCGCTATTTAGGGTTATTTTATGTTTTGATTCTGCTATATTTTGTTATAAAGCGAAAGATGTTTAATTGACTAGTTATATACTCTGATCATTTAAGGGGGCATCTTCATATGTCGCACTTGCTGTTTGTTGTAATAATTATATTTTCTCTAAACTTGGTTCTTGTTTGGGATCATTAATGAATTTGAAATGCTTTGAAATGGAATAAGAAAGTTGTTTATTGATTTTAAAAAATTCCATGTCTAATTGTTTCTGCTATATCAATGTATCTTACACTACCCTATTTGGCCGCCAAGGACTAATAACCATGGATGACTGTTGCATCCGTAGCCGATAATTTTGGGCCTCCAAGTGGGGGATGTTACAATATATGATCATATGCTAATGGTTCAGCTTGGATTTGTGATTTGGTGGTTGAATAATATGACTATATACGCATATGTGATTGGTAAGGGTTGAGTTTCCAGAGAGATTGGCAGTGTTCATAATGTATTCCACATGTCTTATTTGAGAAAATATCATCATACCCCATATTTGATTATGGAGCCATCGGTTCAAGAGGAATTGGAAATAGAAATGAAATTGACAGTGGTTAGACATTCATTTTGTGTTGAGGATCAGGATGAAAAGAGGATACGTAACATGGTGGTGCGACTAGTTAAAATTTTATGGAGCGAGGATCCTAGAGGCTGCACTTGGGAGGCTGTGGATCATATAATAGAAGCCTATCCCGAGTTGATGTTAGGACAGTTATTTGTTTATTTGTTGTATGTATGTGTATGATTATTAACTATGGGTGCTTAGTACATATCTTTGTATGTGTTTATGATTCGAATATATAGCTTTTTGCAAGATCAGGATTATCCCCTTTATTGCTAATTTTGAGACGAAATTCTTTTAAGGGGGTAAGAGTATAACGTCTTAGAATTTAATCGCTATTAAAATGAATATTTAATTATATTTTAAATAATTAATAAATGGATTTTTATTAACATATAAAACAATTTTAAATAATAACTAATGATGATAAAATCGTTTTCAAAATTTGTTTACCAATGTATATAGTTCATAAAGAAATAGAAAATGTGACCAGAAATTATTTTCCAAAATATCAATTTTTCATTGGTTAAAAGTTATTCGAAATGCCATAGCACTATTATATACACACACTACAAAATATTTGTACATGATAAATACATGTGTATATGTGCATATATATGCTTTTTTTAAGTGTGTGTACATAGGGATAAAAGAAAATAAAAAATAAAGAATACATACATACATATACATATATGTATGTATATATGTATAATGCTCCTTTTCAACATAAGTACAAGTGCCTGGCTTGAATAATGAAAGGAAAGGGGGAGGGTACTAAAGAGGACGTATTTAAGAGGGTAGGGGTATGGTAATGCATGCATACATATGTTTTAATATAAACACTTATATATTTTTCTATTAATTCCCTAAGTATATATATACCCCTTTATCTTCATATTCGTATTTTTACAATCTCCTTCTTCATTTCAAACTCCTAAAAGCTTGAGCTAAACATCCATGGCCTCCACTACATAATTTTCAAAGTGAGAAAATCGACTTAATTTTGCCAAAAATCACCTTTTTAATCCACAAAATCACTTCTACATCTTCTACAACACCTCTCTTCTAAATTACAAGCAAATACCCACCCCAAAATCACATGGCCGAGCCCAAACTATTCATGGCCATGCCCAATAAGCCTAGGCCGAGCATAAAGTCAACTTGGCCGAGCCATTTCAACTATTCGAGCAACAAAAAGTTTAATTTTTGCAAAGTTTCTAAAGTGTTTTCAAGTTTTGGCAAAAGTTTGCTTTGATTTAAAAAGTTTCGACGAGTAAAAATTTTGATTTTGGGAAAGAAATTAACTTGATTTTCATGGACTACATATCGTGAAAATATAGTGGTTGTTGTTTTAAATTACCATGTTGTGGGTATATGATTATATGTTTATGGTTGAGCTTGGATTTGTGATTTAGTGGTTGAATAATATGTTTGGATATAGGTATGTGATTGGTTGGTTATGATACAATGGTAGTATGTTTATGAAACAAAACCAAGTGTATGTGATTTAAATATGGTGAAGTTAGCACCTTGAAAACTTGCAAAGGACTTGAAATCCGATTGAAAATGTAAAGCTCCTTTTTTTCTGGTTTTGAATTTTGAAAACGTTATTCAAGTATTCACCTTTGTTTTAAGTTTCAAAATTTTTTCGTTTGTGTTTCCAGATATGTTATAGCTAGAGTTAAAGTGAAGTTTTCACTAAGAAATCATTCTAGCGAACTGCGCTCACAGCGATAGTAGCTATAGATGTAGTTTAGAAAAATTTGCGATTTCAATTTTAAAGTGCTTTCTTTTGAATTGTTTTTGAACACTCATTTCAAAATATTTAATTCAAAAGTTTAATTTTTAATTATTTAATAATTTATTCAATTAATTTATTAATTAGGGTAATTATTATTTATTTATTTAATTAAGTAACTAGGTTAAGTAATTAGAGTTTAATAAACTATTAACTAAGTAAATTTTTTTTAATTCATTACGTTTAAATAATGATTAATTAAGATAAAGAATTATTATTTTTTATTTAATTTAATTTATTTTGATTAAATATTTAATTGGAGTTAATTATTTAATTAATTATTATTTAATTAAAGGTTTATTATCCACTTAGTTAGGGTTTAATTTCTTAAATAAATGTTATTTAATTAAAGATTCATTAAGGTTTAAGTGTAGATGAAATAAGGATTATTAATGATTAACTTTGATTTAATTAAGATTTAATTAGGTTTTGAACTTATGATTTAATCAAGGTTTATTTATTTTAAAGTTTCTTTAAAAGCTCTATCGGTTATTTATTTTAATAATTTTCTTGTTTAAGTGAATTGTTTTAAATCCAAGGATCTCTTGTCCATGCTATTAAGTAGCCAAATGAATAAAGTAGTTGTAATAAAATGTTAACACGTTTTATTGAAAGCAAGTCGGCTTATACTTATCACAAATATCGCATTTCAAGAACGTGATGAATACGAGGGGGTTAATTTCGATAAGCGGGTCATGATAATCTAAGCATATGGAATGTGTGACCATATGTAATATTTACACCCTGATAGTGGGATAGTCCTCTATAAACAACTTGACCTTTTAAATTATCGAACATTGGTTTAGAGAGACCAGGATCGGATATTTGTTGTTATCCGTAAACCAATTCGAACCAACGTAAATGTTCAAATTGGAAATAGTAATGGCGAGGTCCAAGATGAAGACTTTGACATGCAACGGCTATTTGCTACTAACCCTGAGGGTGATTCCAAAATAGGCTTGGTGGAGATAGTGCATTCAGTTCGTTAATCTTCTAAATGACTCATATGGATGAGTGCAGACACTACGTCAATATATGGAAGACATTGTTAGCGTTTCAAGTGACAATGTTATAATAAAGGTAAACATAGCCTCAAGCCTCATCAAATATGAATGATTAAAAAGGGAAGATGCAGCATGGCTAGGTAGGTTTCTCCTATGAGGGTAAGGTCATCCTTATCTAGAGTCCTTACTATTAACTCATTTATGCTTTGATACGGTTGTTGATCCCGACCGAGGGGTGATCTTATTCATTACAATCTAGTAAAGGGTAGGCCAGTCTTGTTGGCAAGGGTCGGTAGGTTTGACCTTGGTCTTCTTTTATCTAGAGATTCACCGTAACGGGCGGTACTCCACTAGCCTGGTTTGTATGAATCCATTTCCCAATAAGTGCTTTCGGTCTTAGTTGTATTCTTATTATGTTGGAATTTAATTAATGCAATAATTTCGACTATGTGAATTATTTATTTGAAAACTCTAAACATTATGATAATATCATTAGATTTCTATACAAAGTGTTTGGTTATGGTAAGGTAAAACCCATCCGTGTTTATGTGTGGCGTGGTCTTACGAGATACCTTTGATTTTCAAAGTGTTTTATAAAAATAATTTATTTTGTTCTTTGAGTTTACTCGCACCAGACCCATGTCTGACCTAAAGTTTTCTTTTCTTTTCCTAAAACTCTTGGGAACTCAAATTTGTATCAGTAGCCAAGTGATCCAGGTTTCTTATAGAAGTATTTTAAAGTAATTGGAGCAGGTGGCTTCACCGTTAACTAATTATTATCTTATTTTGCTGTGTATTTATATATGATCTATGATTTGGATGGGTAGTTATAACTATCCAGTTGAAGTTGTAATGTAATGTATCTGATGTATTATTCATATGGAAATGACTATGAAATAACCTATGTTACCTATTATATGTTATTCTGATTCATGGTAAGATTCTATGATTGTGTAGTTTCTTCTTATCTTTCATCTTCTTGTACGCTTAATAGCTCATCTTTTTGTGCAAGAAAGGAGATCGTTACAATTTTGGCATCAGAGCCAGGTTAAGCAAACACCTAGCCTTTGGGTTAGGGTCGAGTTCGATAGTGCATACTTGTAATTTTTATACGTATATACACACACATTTCTGATAGATAGATGAGCCTGATAGGTTAAGCAACCTTTTTTTTAGGTTTTATCTCATCCAAGTATTCTAAGATTATCATACTATGTCCAGGTAGTAAGACATGAGTAATAGAGGCAGACAAGGTAGGGGAGCAAATAGCACTACGACTACAAATGGTCAAACCCTGAATCCTGGAGGAATTCGGGTTGCCGAAGAGACAATGCCAAAGCAGCCAAGACTAATTTTGGCAACCTTATGCAAGGATTACACCAATCTAGGAGAAAACCATTTAAGGGAACTAAATTTATCATGGAAGTGCAAGCTTTTTTATGACCTTGTGAAAAGATTTTCAAAGGTCTTGGTTTATTCGATGAATAGAAGAGCTTTTTAGTAGCATGGCAACTACAAGAGGTAGCAGCAGCTTAGTGGGACTCCCTTACTGCAAATATTTTGAAAGAAGAGTTTCCATGGGCCCGATTTAAAGAAGTTTTTGAGGAAAATTCTTGCCAATGGAAGGAAAGATAAGGATGTACCGGAACTTCATGGACTTGAGGTAGGTGGGATCTATCTATAGCAGAGTATGAGACAATTCAACGAGCTATCTTGTTTTGAACCGGAATTGATCAAAACCCCATTAAAAAAGAACAAGATGTTTTTTTGGGTATGAGGGAAGAATACCATGCGAAAATGACTGCTTATGTTAAAGGTACTTTTGTGGATTTAGTTGATATGGCTCTGAGGTATGAGGCCTTAGAAAAGAAGAAGCCCATGCAGTAGCACCAACTAGTGGAAATACCAGTGAAGGTGGTTCTAACAAGAGGAAGTTCAACCTAAATTGGAAAAATCAAGAAAAAGGGAAACGGGAAGAAGGTCAAGGAGCAAGTTTAGAAATATTAGTTGTTACCTTTGCAAGTAGAGAGGTCATATCTCAAGGTCCTGTTGGAACCATGAAACTCAGAAGTACCACAGTGGACCCATCTCTCCAATAGTCCTGAAGTCACTTTGTTTCAATTGTCAACAGTTTGGCCATATGATTAAGGACTACCCACTAAGAAGAAGGAGCCGTAGCCCAAGGTGTATGCCATTAAGAATGAACCGTCGGCTTCAATAGATGTGCAGGGGAAAGGCGTCCTTGAAGATACCTTATTGATTAATGGTATATTTGTCCGGGCATTATTTGGTACCGGTGTCTCTCATAGTTTTATCTCTTGGTAATCAATTGGTAAATTTCATCTTATTCCTAGTATTGTAGAAAACCCTATATGTGTGTCTAGCCTCATAGGTGGTGTAACCCATTTGAATATGAATTATGAAGTCATTCCAATTTCCAACCTTGCTCATCACTTTTCTTGTGACCCATATGTCTTAGAATTTAAGGAATTTGACATTATTCTTCGTATGGATTGGTTATCGAAATACGAAACTATTTTAGTTTATGCTAAAAGGATGGTATCATTAGAAACTAAGATGGGAAGAATTGCTAAAATGTCATGCAAGAATCCTGATATTAATATATGTAGTTTCTTGTATGCCTTAGAATCATCCCAGGATGAGTTAAGTTATGTAGAAGTTGTTAAGAATTTTCTTGATGTGTTTGAAGAAGTCAATAGCTTACCCCCGCATTGAATGATGGAGTTCTGTATTGATTTGGTCCCTGGTGCTAGACTTGTGGTTTAACCCAAGAGAAGGATGACCTTGAACAAGTGGATTAAACTAGAAAAGCAAACCAATGACCTATTAAGAAGAGGCTGATTAGACCTAGTCATTCGAGTTGGGGAACAGCTGTGGTGTTTGCGACTAAGTTTAATGGACCTTTAAGATTGTGTGTGGACTATGGGGAGTTGAATAAGAGGACCATTAGGAACAAGTATCCCTTACCCGGCGTCGATGATCTTTTTGATCAACTTCATAGAGCTAAGGTATTTTCTCAATCTAACTACAAGATTTCATCAATCGAGAATCGCTGAAGATAGTACACCCTTAACTGCTTTTAGAGGCCTTGGTTGTTTTTTTGAGTGATTGGTTATGCCTTTCGGGCTGACCGCACCTGTTTATTTTGTAGATCTCATGAACCATGTTTTCCAATAAGTTTTGAAGTTTGTGTTAATTTTCATTAATGACATCCTTATTTACTCCAAATCCAAGGAGGAGCAAAACATCATTTGAAAGTAGTGTTGGGGATATTGGAAAGACATGTCCTGAAGGAAAAATTTTCTAAGGGCAATTTTTGGAAATCGGAGCTAAGATTCTTAGGACATATCATGGAGAGTGAAGGTATTTCAGTAGATCCAGCAAAGGTGGAAGCTATTCAGGAATAGAAGCGGTTGTGGACTCCTACCGAGGTTCGTAGTTCCTTAGGATTGACCGGATACTATAAGAATTTTATTCAAGATTACTCTTAGATTTCCTCCCATTTGAATAATTTGAGTAAGAAGGAAGAGAAGTTTACATGGACTCCAAAGTGGGAAGAAGCATTCCTAGAGTTGAAGAAGAGATTGACTAGTGCATCGGTTTTTACTGTTCCAGATGGAAATAGTGAATACACGGTTTACAAAGATACGTGTGGAGTGGTAATTGGTGCTATTCTAATGCAACATGGTAGAGTGATTGCGTATTCAAAGCAGGCAACTAAAGCCTCACAAGAAGAACTATACTACACATGACCTAGAGGTGCTAGTTGTTGTCTTTGCATTGAAAATGTGGAGAAACTACTTGTTGGATAAGGATCCTTCTGTTCCTCTTAGTTTCTTTCTAATCTTTAAAGATTTTAGGATTAAATTTTTTTCTTTAATTAGGTGAAAATTTTAAGATCTTCACAGATCATATATCCTTGAAGTAACTTTTTACCCAGAAGGATCTGAAACTTAGGCAACAGAGATGGTCAGGGTTTCTGGCTTCTTACGACTTAGATATTCTTTATACGCTAGGAAAGGATAATGTGGTGGCAGATGCCTTGATCAAGAATGTAGTTTTGACTCTTTTGGATGTTACTCCGACTCTCCTTGAAAGGGTAACGAGCAAGCAAAGAGTGGACAGAATCTTAGGGGTGATCATTAGGGAGGTTGAGGAGGGGCAGTGTACAAGTTTTAAGATTAATAACCAAGGAATTTTGAGGATGAATGGACCGATCTGTGTATCGAATGTCAACAATCTTAGGCAGCAAGTTTTGTTAGAATGTCATCGTTCTACGTTAAGTATCCATCCAGCTGTCTCAAAGATGCTTAGGGATATGAAGCGGATGTTTTGGTGGAAGGGAATTGAGAGAGAGATATCTCTATCTTTGTTAGCAAGTGTTTGTGCTATCAATAAATTAAAGATGATCATCAAAAGATGGCCGGATTATTACAACCTTTAGAAATACTAAATTAGAAATAGGAAATTTTATTAATGGATTTTATCGATGGTTTACCCAGAGCCAGAAAAGAAATGGAGTATGGGTATAGTGGATCAGCTAACGAAGAGCGCACATTTTGTCATGGTGAAACCAATAAGGACCGCTACTTCTTTAGAAGAAATTTTGATGAGGGAGATAGTCAGGTTACATAGGGTTCTTGTATGTATTGTAAGTGATTGAGACCCCTATTTACTAGTCAATTTTGAGAAGCATTGCAAACAACTTTAGGAATAAAGTTAAGCTTAAGCATAGCATACCACTCACAAATAGATGAAGAAAAAGGGCGAGTGAATCGGATTCTAGAGGATCTTTTAAGAGCATGTATTCTAGATTTTGGTGGATCATAGGAGGATCATTTTGCATTTATTTAAGTTCTCCTATAACAATAGCTTCTAAGCAAGCATTGGAACGGCATCGTATGAAGCCCTATATGGAAAACCGTGGAAGTCACCAGTATGTTGGGTTGAGACGAAGGATAGATTAGTACTTAGGCCATACATGATCCGAGTGTAACAGCCCATTTTTTTTAACAAGTATTTTTCACTTGTATTTTTTAAAAACTTTGGGGTTTATTTAAAGTGATTAAAAAAAAATTTAGGATTAACTAATAAGATCTCTGAAAAAATCAAGTTTTAATTAAGAAAATATTAATAGCTTAGGTGGTTAAGACATCTGGGCTATTCACGACAGGTCACGAGTTCGAGTCTCAGCATGGTCAGAATTTTGAATTTTTTTGTGTATAAATGAACTGGGAAATTACGCGTTAAAAAGGGCGCGTAAATTTAGGGAATATATACTATATATATATATATATATATAAGATTATATACAAGAAAACGTATAGAATTTTAATCCGTTATTTTTCTCTTTCTAGTAAAATTTACTTCCCAATTTATATACATATATAATTTGATTTAAATCATTTCCTTAAAATACTAAATATGGAAATTTAAAGTTGTGAAACGGTTAATTTTGTTAAAAGACAACTCCATTTGAATTTCAATAAAAGGAATTTTGTATATATATAATATGTGAAAACCAATTAAGTTTGTTAAGTAATAATTTTGAAGAATTTAGTGTATTAATGAACTGTTAAATTTCGCGTTTAAAGGACGCGTAAAAATTTATGGTATAAGTAACAAAATAAACGTACAAATTAAAAACGTTATTTTTATATAACTTTGGATGTTTTATATTACGTCAGTTTGGCGTATTTTAAAAATCATATTTCAACATCGATATGTATTTAAAATATCGTATCAATGGTCTGTATACAAAATCAACGCTTGCTTTAATCACGCATATAAAGTATAGAATCCAAAGCTTTGTATAACTGGCAACTAATATTTTCGCAAGCCTTATCTCAAATCCAGAGGAATAACGTGCATATCCAGGCATCAAAAAAAGCACGCAAATCTGAATTTAAAAGAGAAACGTTCAAATCTGTTTGTAACTGTTCTTTAAAATATAATGATAATAATCAACTCTTCCTTTTTTGATTTAAACATACCATATATTTCTTCTTAAATCACGCATATATCATTTGAGAGAAAATCAATTTTGCATTCCTTTGCGCGTGACACAAAATTTTATTCTTTTAACATTTTTGGCATTTGCCTCTTACCTTTTTGTTTCTTGAGCATGTCACTGTATTCATTTATTCACGCAACCTAAATGGACTAATATATTTGATTGCCTAAAATCAACTCATGCATTCAAATTTAACCTTGCCTATCATTTCAAATTCTCACATTCCTATTTATATCTCTCTGTTTCCACTGCCTTTATTTTGCAAGATAAAATTTTTCGTTCCTATAATCACGCATAAAAGTAAAAATCATATTTAAATATCTTTATGGATTAAAATATCAGTTAGTGATTTTTATAACAAACGTTACTTTTGTTTTAACTGTCAAAATTTGTTTTAAACTTTTGTATATACCTTTTCATCCAAATATCTTTTGCCTAAAATCAATCTCTTGCCTAATATCAGTTCTTCCAAATGTCGTTTCTTCAATCTACAATCACGCAACTATTAAATGGAAAAAAATGTTGAAATCAAAATTTATAAACTGGCAATGAATACCACGCATATAAAATCAAATCTTTTCATTAATTAGCAGTTTTAAATCACGCAGCTTTTAAATTTAGAATTGGACAAATGTATATCTTGCCGTTTCTTCCTTTAATCACGCAGGCTATATTTATTGCATATAAGATATTGGAAATATTAATCACGTACATAATCTTCCATCTTATCTCTCTCGGCCTTTCATCTAAAAGAAAGAAAGATCGATGCATGCATTTAATCTGAATTTTTTTATAACTGGCATTTTTAATAACGTGCATATCCTCTGTTAATTTTGCCTTGTTTTTTTTCGTATCTGATTTGCTCCTTTGCCCAACATCAATTTTTCTCTCTTGCCATTTCTTCTCTACAAAATCACGCAGTCTTATCCATTCAACAAAAAGAAATCTTGCAACAAATATAGTAACTGATCAAACATAATTGTGTAAAACATTATTTCGTTGCCTATTCAGTGCAAAGCAAATTTTAATTGCTTATTGATTATCCACTTTAATCAACGCATGCATTTAATCAAATTTTTGTATAACTGGAAATAAATCACGCGCAACGTTCAAGAAAAAAATCTTGCTAGATTTCACAAGCCTTAACCGTGTGTACAAAAGAAAAGATAACGTTCAAACATGGAGAACTGGAAAGTAATCACCCATTTTTCGCTTGCCATTTCACCTTTAATTTCGCATGCCTCTCTGTTTATTTTCAATCACACCTTCGTATCCATTTAGTCCTTGATCTCATTTATTTCCTGCCTTGTGATTTACACTTACCATATTTGCATAATCTCACTGATTATATAAAGCCTTGTACGCATATTTTTTTCTCCACAAATCTCAGTTTTGCCGTAGCCTTCTTCGCTTGTTGCTTGCTCCAGGTATGGCATCATAACTTCTCTCTGTTTCCTTTTCTTTTGTTTCTCTTCTATTCTGTGATTCTCATTTGATATGCTCGGCCACTCCAAACCATCTACTTCACCCGATCTAGTTGACAAACTTTGGAAATTTATGAGTCATCACATCTGTAGAAATCTAATATGTGTGTGCAAAGAGATGGTGTAGTTGACCCAGATTTAATTTAATGCTAGCTTAAAGTTTACACGTACTATCACTACGGAAAAATGGGTTATTCATTGTATATATCATACTTGGTTTTGGGTTAAACAAAATAGAAAGTCAACAATGTTCATTGAAAAAAATAGTACTATTTATTTTTCACTTTTTTTCAAGCGACCATTTTCACATGTCTTCTGCTACATATATGTAGCACCGATTTTTTTTTCTTTTCTTTTTTTCATATTGCACTCGCTGAAGACATTTTATCCAGTATAACATTTTACACCTTCATTGCTGTTACAAGGGCAATTCATTCTTTAAATCTAAGTAGCCTTTGAATCTTGGTTATGAACAACCATGTCTTTATTTCAAGGAGAGAGCATGCGTAGGCCTGAATGCATATTTCAAGGAGGAAGAGGAACTGAGTGCATGAACGTGTTTTGCAAAGGCATGAAGGCAAAAAATAAAAAAATAAAAAAAATAAAAAAAAAGAGGAAGGAAGTAACGTGCAGATCAAATAATGTACTATCCATGCATTAGTTCGTAGTATAGGCTGGGTGAAAACTTTTGCATGTGTACACGCAAATCTAGTAGGAAATAGGCAGTGTGTTTTTGCGTGAAGGGAAAAAAATAAGGGAGTGAAGTATTTGCATTTCTTTTGGGTTACAGTGAGCGTGCATTCTTAGTTGATATAGGCTTGGGCCGTGACCTTATGCATACTTCCAGTTGAAGTTTAGTAATGTGGTGGTTGTGCGTTTTGTTTAATTAAATAATAGAGTATATATATAAAAGGTAGAGAAAAAAAAATTATTTTTGGGCCGAGTTGTTCGTCAAGTAGGGTGGTGTAGTGGTCGAGCGTATCGTGCCAAATTTCTTTGACTATATTCGTTCCAATTGTTTCAAATATTTGCTTTGACCATAAATTTTAAAAGTCACGTATTCGGTATTTGGATCTTGTTATAGATTTGAATCTAGGCGTGACATCCGGGGAAATTTGATCGCTACCCTCTGTGCGTTTCTTTTTCGCTGGATTTTCATTTTCGCTTGAATCAAATTTTCTACAGTTTTCAGGTGAGTATTTCTCACCAGACAAACATACCTATATTTCTGTGAATTATCGCAAGTTTATTTGTAAATTATTTATTAAATGTCATCTGTCTGTAATATAACGTATGATGTTAAACCCCATTTTAAATTGACACCTCATAAGTTGTTTATCTGTTGTAATATAGTTGCAGTTATATTATTTAATGCTTATTTACTGTTAAATCATCACTGCAAGTTCCCTGTAAATTGAGATCGTTATAGGCTGAAATGATAGGCCTGAAGGACAATTATTATCCATATATTTATTTAGTTGTTTAAATTTGATTTGTTAACTTGGGATTGCGGGTTTGAAATGATAGAACCCGGGTTTTGTAAATTGCGGATTGAAATGATATAATCCGTATCACTTGACCTAGGCTAGAAAACTATATACAGACCCGTGGTTTATATAATGTTTTTCTGAAATATTTTAAATTTACTTTAAAATGGAAGTTTATAATATTCTGGTTTAAATATATTTAAAGGATTTTTATAAGATTTATAATGATTTTGAATGAGTTAAAAATGTTAAATAAATAAATAAATTTTGGAATATAACTTATTTTGGGAATTTTTGAATTTTGTTAAAAATAAGGTTTCAGTTAAGTAAATAATTGATAAAAAGTTATATTTGGGAATTTAAAACTTGATGGTTAAGTTAATAGTCTATTACAGCACTTAAATACTGTCTTTTATAAACGAACTGTTTTAACCTATAGACTTTAGGTAGCATTTCATAAGTGCTACAGAAACTGGGATTTTGATTATTTAAAAATAAATTTATGGAAATAATCTTTGGGGAAATGGGTTTAAATTTTGGAAGTTAATATGTAATTAATAAAAATAAGGAATTGACTTTGAATGGTTTTAAATGGAAGAATTTAATTTTAAAAAGGTGAGAATAAGGAATTGACTTTGAATGGTTTTAAATGGAAGAATTTAATTTTAAAAAGGTGAGAAAAAGGCAATCAATTCCTAAATAAATTGAATAGATTTAAATGGTATATTATAAAATGACCAATGTTTAAAAACAATATTTTGATATTGTAGTATTTGAAATATATTTTGATTTGTAAAGTATAAATACCATTTTAAAAGCTGTAACCACGGGTTATAATAACGTTTGGTTGTTAAAGAGACCGGGATCGGATATCTGGCATACTCTCTGTCGATACCGAAAACCACTTTACCAACCGTGTACGCGGTGGAGATTCCAGAATGAAGTAGGATGGTGGCGGCGTTTCCTGTAAGGTAAATACGTGGACCCGACTCCCGTGAGTTGGCATAAGGTGGCTAAAACAGGAGCGATCGACGGATTAATGAGGTAGCACCTCTGATCGGACGCACTTCTTTATATGCCATTCTATTACTTTTGTGATTGTTTTGGTGCGCACCTTTGATTTGGGAGTGTTGTTCGAGGTGGGCGGTAGCTGCGGCTACGCGTTTCCATCGGTCCGGAAGCGTAATTGGTATATCTACCCTGGCATTGCCTAGTTGTGCCGTGTCACCTACCATAGCGAGCCTTGTACGAGTTTGGTTTTCTCCCGTAGCCCGTGTGGTATCCTCTGGTGGCTTCCCGATCAGGAGGGACTATGATATTGGATGGACTACTGGGACTATTACGTGTTAAGGTGGAAAATGTAAAGCCTTAACGCTATTTAAAAGTAAGTTTATTTTACTAATAGGCATTATTATAATAGCGAATATTACTTCATAGTAAATAGTTTAACGGATCCTTAGAGGATGGGCGGTCCCAAGCATCCTTTAAGTTACTTGCTCTATATTATAGTACACTTGAATTAGCTTACACTATATAAGTATGTATGTCCTGACTCGAGTGTTTATGTTTTATTTTACGCTCGGGTCAGCCTGAGTTGCAGTTCAGCTTTCTTTCCGGAGCTAGGACTTCTGTAGATCTTTCAAGCTACCGGCAAAACTTCAGCCCGTTATCTTATTTTGAAATCAAGACTAGTGGATATTTGGATTTTTCTATTTGATGACTTAAACTATATTTGAGATTAAAGTCTATGTATTTTTTTTTTAAGACTGTTTATAAGTGGCTTCATGAACCACTAAGTATTTTTAAATTCCGCTGCGAGATTTCTGATATCCGTGTCTGTGATTCTGTGATTTATTTACTGCATATTCTGAGTTTTGCCAAAAATTTATTTACGACGCGGTATTTTGAACAATTCAAGTCCGACATGTGCGGATGCGAATGGTTGAAAACACCGGGTCGTTACATCTGGTATCAGAGCTTTGGCTCTAGGCAAAACTTAGAATGTATGGTAAAGTTGATTTACAGAATCACTTTCATTTGAGCTTGAATCTCTTCCTTTTCGAATTTTGGAACGTTCCCTGCGGTTCCGAAGTTCATTCGTGTCCCTCACTATTCATTTTCCTTCGATTCTGGAGTATCCCATAACTCCACTTTGGATGATCTTTATAGTGAATTGGCGGTCTCGCCAATATTCTAATAAAGGGGTGAAACTCCTTTACAAATTAGCATGGATTCACCAGAGATTTATATTTAACCTCGGTTTAGATACTAGTATCTTTGGTTATTCCGAACTCTATCTCTTCGGATCGAATGGTAAATCTACATTCGATCTGACTCTTTAAGTCACGGTTGACCAGGTTAAGGTTGCCCGCGATTTATATAAACTTATCTGGTTCCTTATTCTGTTATTTAATCATCGGATCTTCTGATTCCAACTTATCTTTAAATCAGAATTCTCTTTAATTTGAGTCCTTCAAATTTAAATCTCTATCCTTGATTTGAAAAAGAAAAAAAAAATTTATTCTTATATTTGGGAAAAATCTAATATTATATATATAAGTATAATTTTTAGAATTTAACTAGTTTTTTTGAGATAATAGTGTTTGATTTCATTTATGGTTTTGTAAACCATTGGTTTTGTCTTATATAAATAATTGAATATAAACATGGTTATAAATTTATTTGGAAACAAAAATGAATTTAAAACAAGAATTTAAGAATTTAATTTCTGATAGTTTCAAACCTTGTGTTTAAAGTCTTAAAAGGATATATTATTATTTAAATTATTTTCGAATATAAATTTGTTTCCAAAGAATTTTAAAAGTTTTAAAAATTAGTGCTCTTCTCTTTGTCGCTGGAAAATAATTTCGGTGATGACTACAATATCATCGACACTCATTTTCGAGTATCAAAGTAAAGAGACCACGTTGTAGCTTTGCTTCAAAAATTTAATTGATTTGAATTTCTAAATATGACTAACTTTATAATATATATAGATATATGATTTAAATTGATTTGACATATGCTATATGTATGTATTTATTTATCTCTAAAGGGTTTGAAGTTAATTGGAAATTTAATTCATAAATTTATGTTAAAAGGTGATTCTAATGATAAAATAAAGTCAAATTTGGAATGAATATTTAAACTTGAATAATATAGTTGGAAAATTTTACTCGTATAAATTGCATGCCAATATAACTTACCTAAATCATTCAGAAATTAACTATGTAATTGGATAATGTATAATATAAAAGGATTTTATAAATAAAAATTTGAGTGGTTATAATAAATGTTATACACTTAAAGTTTCAGTTACAACAAGACAAATAGAGGTAAATAAAATAATAATTGAATAATATACAATATCAAATGGTGTTAAAGGAAATTTAGAAATATATTGGAATAGTTATATTAAATATAATCTACTTAATATGTGCGATAAGATATATTAAGCAGAATATATTTAATAATAATCTGGAATAAAGAAAATTAAATTTGTTGAATAAAAGATGATTATTATAAATGACTATACAAATTTCTGATTTTAGAAAATATTGGATAATAAGATAATTAATTTGGAAATAGTTAAGATTGATTTAACTTCTGTAAAAAACAAATGAATTAAATCAATTATTGAATATTAATTTAAATTGAATTTATATGGTTTAGATATTGAGAAAAATATTTGACATAGATGAGAAAGATATTGAGAGAAAAAAAAAGTTTTGGAATAAAGAAGAAACTAAATGGGGAATTTAGCTTATTTTGGGAAATGGTAAATTTACTTTAATTAAGTTAAATTATCATTTCAAATTTGGACTAAAATTAAACATTTTAAATTAGAATGTTATAATACCTTATGAAAAATTTGGAGAAAAAAAATGATTTTTTTTTTTAGCATTATACAAGTAAATATGTAAATAAATAAATGTTAAAATTTTAAGTATAAATAGATGAAATCAAAGATTAATTTAAAATTGAATTTTATTGTTTAGATTAATGATTCTAATTTAAGTTTCAATTTAGTTTTCTTTCACTTGTTTCTATTCCCCTACCTTCTTCCTTTTCGAGGACGAAAAGTTCTGAGTGGGGGAGAGTGTAACAGCCCATTTTTTTTAACAAGTATTTTTCACTTGTATTTTTAAAAAACTTTGGGGTTTATTTAAAGTGATTAAAAAAAAATTAGGATTAACTAATAAGATCTCTGAAAAAATCAAGTTTTAATTAAGAAAACATTAATAGCTTAGGTGGTTAAGACATCTGGGCTATTCATGACAGGTCACGAGTTCGAGTCTTAGCATGGTCAGAATTTCGAATTTTTTTGTGTATAAATGAACTGGGAAATTACGCGTTAAAAAGGGCGAGTAAATTTAGGGAATATATATATATATATATATATATATATATATATAAGATTATATACAAGAAAACGTATAGAATTTTAATCCGTTATTTTTCTCTTTCCAGTAAAATTTACTTCCCAATTTATATACATATATAATTTGATTTAAATCATTTCCTTAAAATACTAAATATGGAAATTTAAAGTTGTGAAACGGTTAATTTTGTTAAAAGACAACTCCATTTGAATCTCAATAAAAGGAATTTTGTGTATATATATATATATATATATATAATATGTGAAAACCAATTAAGTTTGTTAAGTAATAATTTTGAAGAATTTAGTGTATTAATGAACTGTTAAATTTCACGTTTAAAGGACGCGTAAAAATTTATGGTATAAGTAACAAAATAAACGTACGAATTAAAAACGTTATTTTTATATAACTTTGGATGTTTTATATTACGTCAGTTTGGCGTATTTTAAAAATCATATTTCAACATCGATATGTATTTAAAATATCGTATCAATGGTCTGTATACAAAATCAACGCTTGCTTTAATCACGCATATAAAGTATAGAATCCAAAGCTTTGTATAACTGGCAACTAATATTTTCGCAAGCCTTATCTCAAATCCAGAGGAATAACGTGCATATCCAGGCATCAAAAAAAGCACGCAAATCTGAATTTAAAAGAGAAACGTTCAAATCTGTTTGTAACTGTTCTTTAAAATATAATGATAATAATCAACTCTTCCTTTTTTGATTTAAACATACCATATATTTCTTCTTAAATCACGCATATATCATTTGAGAGAAAATCAATTTTGCATTCCTTTGCGCGTGACACAAAATTTTATTCTTTTAACATTTTTGGCATTTGCCTCTTACCTTTTTGTTTCTTGAGCATGTCACTGTATTCATTTATTCACGCAACCTAAATGGACTAATATATTTGATTGCCTAAAATCAACTCATGCATTCAAATTTAACCTTGCCTATCTTTTCAAATTCTCACATTCCTATTTATATCTCTCTGTTTCCACTGCCTTTATTTTGCAAGATAAAATTTTTCGTTCCTATAATCACGCATAAAAGTAAAAATCATATTTAAATATCTTTATGGATTAAAATATCAGTTAGTGATTTTTATAACAAACGTTACTTTTGTTTTAACTGTCAAAATTTGTTTTAAACTTTTGTATATACCTTTTCATCCAAATATCTTTTGCCTAAAATCAATCTCTTGCCTAATATCAGTTCTTCCAAATGCCGTTTCTTCAATCTACAATCACGCAACTATTAAATGAAAAAAAATGTTGAAATCAAAATTTATAAACTGGCAATGAATACCACGCATATAAAATCAAATCTTTTCATTAATTGGCAGTTTTAAATCACGCAGCTTTTAAATTTAGAATTGGACAAATGTATATCTTGCCGTTTCTTCCTTTAATCACGCAGGCTATATTTATTGCATATAAGATATTGGAAATATTAATCACGTACATAATCTTCCATCTTATCTCTCTCGGCCTTTCATCTAAAAGAAAGAAAGATCGATGCATGCATTTAATCTGAATTTTTTTATAACTGGCATTTTTAATAACGTGCATATCCTCTGTTAATTTTGCCTTGTTTTTTTTCGTATCTGATTTGCTCCTTTGCCCAACATCAATTTTTCTCTCTTGCCATTTCTTCTCTACAAAATCACGCAGTCTTATCCATTCAACAAAAAGAAATCTTGCAACAAATATAGTAACTGATCAAACATAATTGTGTAAAACATTATTTCGTTGCCTATTCAGTGCAAAGCAAATTTTAATTGCTTATTGATTATCCACTTTAATCAACGCATGCATTTAATCAAATTTTTGTATAACTGGAAATAAATCACGCGCAACGTTCAAGAAAAAAATCTTGCTAGATTTCACAAGCCTTAACCGTGTGTACAAAAGAAAAGATAACGTTCAAACATGGAGAACTGGAAAGTAATCACCCATTTTTCGCTTGCCACTTCACCTTTAATTTCGCATGCCTCTCTGTTTATTTTCAATCACACCTTCATATCAATTTAGTCCTTGATCTCATTTATTTCCTGCCTTGTGATTTACACTTACCATATTTGCATAATCTCACTGATTATATAAAGCCTTGTACGCATATATTTTTCTCCACAAATCTCAGTTTTGCCGTAGCCTTCTTCGCTTGTTGCTTGCTCCAGGTATGGCATCATAACTTCTCTCTGTTTCCTTTTCTTTTGTTTCTCTTCTATTCTGTGATTCTCATTTGATATGCTCGGCCACTCCAACCCATCTACTTCACCCGATCTAGTTGACAAACTTTGGAAATTTATGAGTCATCACATCTGTAGAAATCTAATATGTGTGTGCAAAGAGATGGTGTAGTTGACCCAGATTTAATTTAATGCTAGATTAAAGTTTACACGTACTATCACTACGGAAAAATGGGTTATTCATTGTATATATCATACTTAGTTTTGGGTTAAACAAAATAGAAAGTCAACAATGTTCATTGAAAAAAATAGTACTATTTATTTTTCACTTTTTTTCAAGCGACCATTTTCACATGTCTTCTGCTACATATATGTAGCACCGATTTTTTTTCTTCTTTTTTTCATATTGCACTCGCTGAAGACATTTTATCCAGTATAACATTTTACACCTTCATCGCTGTTACAAGGGCAATTCATTCTTTAAATCTAAGTAGCCTTTGAATCTTGGTTATGAACAACCATGTCTTTATTTCAAGGAGAGAGCATGCGTAGGCCTGAATGCATATTTCAAGGAGGAAGAGGAACTGAGTGCATGAACGTGTTTTGCAAAGGCATGAAGGCAAAAAATAAAAAAATAAAAAAAATAAAAAAAAAGAGGAAGGAAGTAACGTGCAGATCAAATAATGTACTATCCATGCATTAGTTCGTAGTATAGGCTGGGTGAAAACTTTTGCATGTGTACACGCAAATCTAGTAGGAAATAGGCAGTGTGTTTTTGCGTGAAGGGAAAAAAATAAGGGAGTGAAGTATTTGCATTTCTTTTGGGTTACAGTGAGCGTGCATTCTTAGTTGATATAGGCTTGGTCCGTGACCTTATGCATACTTCCAGTTGAAGTTTAGTAATGTGGTGGTTGTGCGTTTTGTTTAATTAAATAATAGAGTACATATATAAAAGGTAGAGAAAAAAAATTTATTTTTGGGCCGAGTTGTTCGTCAAGTAGGGTGGTGTAGTGGTCGAGCGTATCGTGCCAAATTTCTTTGACTATATTCGTTCCAATTGTTTCAAATATTTGCTTTGACCATAAATTTTAAAAGTCACGTATTCGGTATTTGGATCTTGTTATAGATTTGAATCTAGGCGTGACATCCGGGGAAATTTGATCGCTACCCTCTGTGCGTTTCTTTTTCGCTGGATTTTCATTTTCGCTTGAATCAAATTTTCTACAGCTTTCAGGTGAGTATTTCTCACCAGACAAACATACCTATATTTCTGTGAATTATCGCAAGTGTATTTGTAAATTATTTATTAAATGTCATCTGTCTGTAATATAACGTATGATGTTAAACCCCATTTTAAATTGACACCTCATAAGTTGTTTATCTGTTGTAATATAGTTGCAGTTATATTATTTAATGCTTATTTACTGTTAAATCATCACTGCAAGTTCCCTGTAAATTGAGATCGTTATAGGCTGAAATGATAGGCCTGAACGACAATTATTATCCATATATTTATTTAATTGTTTAAATTTGATTTGTTAACTTGGGATTGCGGGTTTGAAATGATAGAACCCGGGGTTTTGTAAATTGCGGATTGAAATGATATAATCCGTATCACTTGGCCTAGGCTAGAAAACTATATACAGACCCGTGGTTTATATAATGTTTTTCTGAAATATTTTAAATTTATTTTAAAATGGAAGTTTATAATATTCTGGTTTAAATATATTTAAAGGATTTTTATAAGATTTATAATGATTTTGAATGAGTTAAAAATGTTAAATAAATAAATAAATTTTGGAATATAACTTATTTTGGGAATTTTTGAATTTTGTTAAAAATAAGGTTTCAGTTAAGTAAATAATTGATAAAAAGTTATATTTGGGAATTTAAAACTTGATGGTTAAGTTAATAGTCTATTACAGCACTTAAATACTGTCTTTTATAAACGAACTGTTTTAACCTATAGACTTTAGGTAGCATTTCATAAGTGCTACAGAAACTGGGATTTTGATTATTTAAAAATAAATTTATGGAAATAATCTTTGGGGAAATGGGTTTAAATTTTGGAAGTTAATATGTAATTAATAAAAATAAGGAATTGACTTTGAATGGTTTTAAATGGAAGAATTTAATTTTAAAAAGGTGAGAATAAGGAATTGACTTTGAATGGTTTTAAATGGAAGAATTTAATTTTAAAAAGGTGAGAAAAAGGCAATCAATTCCTAAATAAATTGAATAGATTTAAATGGTATATTATAAAATGACCAATGTTTAAAAACAATATTTTGATATTGTAGTATTTGAAATATATTTTGATTTGTAAAGTATAAATACCATTTTAAAAGCTGTAACCACGGGTTATAATAACGTTTGGTTGTTAAAGAGACCGGGATCGGATATCTGGCATACTCTCTGTCGATACCGAAAACCACTTTACCAACCGTGTACGCGGTGGAGATTCCAGAATGAAGTAGGATGGTGGCGGCGTTTCCTGTAAGGTAAATACGTGGACCCGACTCCCGTGAGTTGGCATAAGGTGGCTAAAACAGGAGCGATCGACGGATTAATGAGGTAGCACCTCTGATCGGACGCACTTCTTCATATGCCATTCTATTACTTTTGTGATTGTTTTGGTGCGCACCTTTGATTTGGGAGTGTTGTTCGAGGTGGGCGGTAGCTGCGGCTACACGTTTCCATCGGTCCGGAAGCGTAATTGGTATATCTACCCTGGCATTGCCTAGTTGTGCCGTGTCACCTACCATAGCGAGCCTTGTACGAGTTTGGTTTTCTCCCGTAGCCCGTGTGGTATCCTCTGGTGGCTTCCCGATCAGGAGGGACTATGATATTGGATGGACTACTGGGACTATTACGTGTTAAGGTGGAAAATGTAAAGCCTTAACGCTATTTAAAAGTAAGTTTATTTTACTAATAGGCATTATTATAATAGCGAATATTACTACATAGTAAATAGTTTAACGGATCCTTAGAGGATGGGCGGTTCCAAGCATCCTTTAAGTTACTTGCTCTATATTACAGTACACTTGAATTAGCTTACACTATATAAGTATGTATGTCCTGACTCGAGTGTTTATGTTTTATTTTACGCTCGGGTCAGCCTGAGTTGCAGTTCAGCTTTCTTTCCGGAGCTAGGACTTCTGTAGATCTTTCAAGCTACCGGCAAAACTTCAGCCCGTTATCTTATTTTGAAATCAAGACTAGTGGATATTTGGATTTTTCTATTTGATGACTTAAACTATATTTGAGATTAAAGTCTATGTATTTTTTTTTAAGACTGTTTATAAGTGGCTTCATGAACCACTAAGTATTTTTAAATTCCGCTGCGAGATTTCTGATATCCGTGTCTGTGATTCTGTGATTTATTTACTGCATATTCTGAGTTTTGTCAAAAATTTATTTACGACGCGGTATTTTGAACAATTCAAGTCCGACATGTGCGGATGCGAATGGTTGAAAATATCGGGCCGTTACACCGAGAGTCTATAAAGAACGTTGCAGTGATTAAGAAAAGGATGAAGGAGGCTTCAGATTGTAAAAAGAGTTATTTTGATAGGAGGCGAAGGGATTTGGAATTTATGGTTAAAGACTTGGTGTTTGTAAATATTTCACCTATAAGAGGAGCTGTTAAATTTGGAAAGGTAGGGAACGTAGCTCCTAGGTATGTTGGACTTTTACGTATTCTTAAGAGGATCGGATCACTTGATTATAGGGTCGAGTTGCCAGAGAGATTGGCAGTATTCATAACGTATTCCACGTGTCTCATTTGAGAAAATATGTTCATGACCCATCTTGATTGTGGAGCCATCGATTCAAGAGGAATTGGAAATAGAACTGAACCTGACAGTAGATTAACATCCAGCTTATGTTGTGGATCAGGATGAAAAGAGGTTGCATAACATGGTGGTGTGATTAGTTAAGATTCAGTGGAGCAAGGATCCTGCAGACTGCACTTGGGAGACGGTGGATCGTATGATAGAAGCCTATCCCGAGTTGATGTTAGGATAGTCATTTGTCTGTATGTTGCATGTGTAGTGTATATTTGTTTGTTTTGTATGCTTAATACATGTCTTTATATGTGGTTATGATATGAATATATAGCTTTTTGCATGGTCTAGATTATCTCCTTTATTGCTAATTTCAAGAAGAAATTCTTTTAAAGGGAAAAAGGTGTAACGTCTAAAAATTTAACCGCTATTTAAATGAATATTTTGAATTATATTTTAAATAATTAATAAATGGATTTTTATTAACAAATAAAAATATTTTAAATAATAACTAATGATGATAAAATCATTTTCCAAATTTGTTTACCAATATATATAGTTCATAGAGAAATAGAAAATATGACTGGAAATTATTTCCCGAATTATCGATTTTTCATTGGTTAAAAGTTATTTGAAATTTCATAACATTATTTTAAAATATATACACAAACATAAAAAACTATTTATACATGATAAATACATGTGTACATGGGCATGTTTATGCTCTCTTTTGAGCGTATATATATAAGGATAAAAGAAAATAAAAAATAAAGATATATATATATATATATAATGCTCCTTTTCAACATAAGAATAATTACACGGCTTGAATAGTCAAGGAGAAGGGGAGGATACTAGAGAGGACCTATTTAAGGTGGGAGGGATATGGTAATGCATGCATACATATTTTTAACATAAATACTTACATATTTTTCTATTAACTCCCTAAGTCTATATATACCCCTTTATCTTCATATTCCCATTTTTACATCATCTACTTCATTTCAAACTCCTAAAAGCTTGAGCTAAACATCCATGTCCTCCACTTCATAATTTTCAATGTGAGAAAATCGACTTAATTTTGCCAAAAATCTCCTTTTTAACCCACACAATCACTTCTACATCTTCTACAACACCCCTCTTCTATACTACAAGCAAACACCCACCGAAAACCACATGGCCGAGCCCAAACTAGTCATGGACATGCCTAATAAGGCCTAGACAAAGCCCAAATTCCACTTGGCCAAGCCTTTTCAAGTGTTCAAGTACCAAAAAGTTTAATTTTTGCAAAATTTCTAGTATTTTCTAGTTTGGAAAAAGTGCGCTTTGATTTAAAAAGTTTCGGTGAGTAAAACTTTTGTTTTTGGGAATGAAATTAATTTGATTTTGATGAACTATATGTCACGAAAATATAGTGGTTGTTGTGTTGAATTACCATATTGTGTTGATGGTATATGATTGTATGTTTATGGTTGAGCTTGGATTTGTGATTTGGTGGTTGAATAATATGTTTGGATAAAGATATGTGATTGGTTGGTTATGATACAATGGTAGGATGTTTATGAAACAAAACCAAGTGTATGTGATTTAAATGTGGTGAAGTTAGCACCTTGAAAAGTTGCAAAGGACCTGATATCCGATTGAAAACGTAAAGCTCTTTTTTTCCAGTTTTAAATTTTGAAAATGTTTCCCAAGTTTTCACCTTTATTTTAAGTTTTCAAAAATTTTGAATTTTTGTTTTCAAATATGTTGTAGCTAGAGTTAAATTGAAGTTATCACCATGAAATCAATTCTAACGAACTATGCTCATAGCGATAGTCACTATGGATGTAGTTCGAAAAAATTCACGATTTCAAGCTTTAAAGTATTTTTTTTTTGAATTGTTTTTGAAATCTCATTTCGAAATAATTAAGTAAGTCAAATTTTAAGTTTTAATTATTAATAATTTATTTAATTTACTTACTAATTAGGGTAATTATTATTTAATTAAATAATTAAGTAATTAGGTTAAGAATTAGAGTTTAAGAAATTATTAGCTAAGTATATTATATTTATTAAGTATGTTTTAATAATGATTAATTAAGATAAAAGAAAATTATTTTTTACTTACTCAAATTTATTTATTTTAATTAATTATTTAATTAGAGTTAATTATTTAATTAAAGTTAACTATCCACTTAATTAGGGTTTAACTTCTTAAATAGATGTTATTTAATTAAAGTTTCATTAAGGTTTAATTATAGATGAAATTAGGATTATTAATGATTAATTTTGATTTATTTAATATAAATTAAGGTTTGATTGGGTTTCGAATGCATGATTTAAGCAATGATTGTTTATTTTAAAATTTCTTTAAAAACTTTATCGGTTATTTATTTTAACCAATTTTCTTGTTTAAGTGAATTGTTTTAAAACCAAGGATCACTTGTCCATGCTACTAAGTAGCCAAATGAATTAAAGTAGTTGTAATAAAACATTGGCACGTTTTGGAAGTAAGTCGACTTGTACTTATCACAAATACCACTCTTCAGGAACGTTAATTTCGATAAGTGGGTCATGATAATCTAAGCATATGAAACGTATGTCCACATGTAAATATTTACACCCTGATATTAGAATAGTCGACTATAAACAACTTGACCTTTTAAATTAACGAATGTTGTTTTGGAGACCGGGATTGGATATTAGTTGTTATCCAAAAACACTATCGAACCAACATAAATGTACGAATTGAAAATAGTGAAGGCACGGTCCAAGTTGAAGACTTTGACATGCAAGGGGTATTTAATACTAACCCTGAGGGTGATTCTAAAATGGGTGTAGTGGAGATAGTGCCTTCGGTTTGTACATCTCCTGAACGACTTGTATGAATGAGTGCTAACATTGTGTCAACATACAGAAGGCAATGTTAGCATTCCAAGTGGTAATGCTATAATAAAGGTAAATATAGCCTCAGGCCCCATCATCTAGGAATGTCTAAATGGAGGAGATGCAGCAAGGATAGGTGGGCCACTCCCATAACGGTAAGATCATCCCTATCTAGAAGCCCTACTATTAACTCATCTATGCTTCGGTAAGGTTGCTAATTCTAACCAGGATGATCTTATCCGACACTGTAGGATCGATTTCACCCTAGAGGGGGGTGAATAAGGTGATAGTGTTAATTATAAAAATTAATTGCAGAAGCTTATAAATAATCTTAACACAGATCACAGAATAGCAGTACAGAAAAATAGCAGAATAATAAAATACAGAAATAGAACGACACAGAATTTAGCCAGCTTCGGCAAAACCCTGCCTACGTGCTGCCCCCAAGGTTTCTACTATAAATTAGATAGTCGGACGCTTACACACGTAAACTTGCGACACCCGCTATCGACTAAATCTAACTCTACGCTCAAAACCCTGCCACAACTCAGCCACTGAGTCGCGAATTCTCAAGCTACGCCACGTATTGTGCCCTAGTCACACGACTAGAAAATATAACGGTTTAAAATTTAAAAATAAATTTAAAAAGTAAATTAAAAACAAAGACATGAAAAACCCTAATAATAAACAGCCCTTTTAAAATAGCCGGACCCTTTTTTTTATTATTCGGCCCGTTCGACTTTTAGTTGCTCTGTTCCTTTTCGTGAATAATGGTGGCCGTTCCTCTTGCAAATTTAGGGCTTCGTTCTCTTCGATCCAAACTAGGGTTTCGTGAAGCTGCCGATTGTTTGATCAATCTGGTTGTAAATTGAGAGAATATATGTTCGTCTTTTCGGCTGCTTCTGGAATTCGACTTCAATTTGGTATGTGGTTTTCCTTTGTGCTTTTCAGTTATGCTCAATTGAACTCCGATGATCAATTGCCAGTGATGATTCTGGGTTTTATATGCGTTCGATCTCCTTTATTTTCGTTCGTATAAACTTATTTGAATTTGTCAAATAATTTGTTCGGCCGTTCAATTTCACTTTTATGCTGATGATTTCACTGACTTTTTCAATTTCGTATATTCTGACACTTGCGTCCCACGGCTTTGATTTTTAACTCGGTCAATTGCCTTTGCTATCACGGTTTCCAAATTGACTTGTTCTGTGGTGATTTTACTATGACTTCGGTTTTGACTAACTTGATTTTTTACTTGATCAACCTTGATGTTGAACTCCGTCTTCACTGATCATGTTTACTTCAGCCATTTAATTTCTTAAACTAAACTTCTGGATATTGATCGAAACTGTACACTTGCTCGCTTCGGCTACTTCATTGTCATTGACTTGTTTTGCTTGGCTTTGATTATGTGGCTTGTACTTGTATACTGCTGTTATTGGCTTCACTTGATTATGAAACTGGTTTTGACTTTGTACACTGACATTCATATACATGTTACAAATGTTCATGTATGGTTTCATTTTTGCTATGTCATTTACTTGGCGAGTCTTCGAGCATTGTTGTGAGTAGTTTGAATCACTGTCATTGTTAGCAACTTGGTTGTATATTTGGTCGTCTGCATTTTTGTTTCTTTGATGTTTTTATGTCTGCATCTTGTGGTTGCCACTGTGTTGCATTGAGCTCGACACTTGCATCATTATGGTGGATGACCATCCCGTAGCATATCTCTGTTTCATTTTAGTTTGATTTGAGTTGTATTATTTCATCACTTGAACTACTCTCTGGCTTTTGTCTGGGTTCATATATATACTCCATTATTCATGTGTTCGATCACCTACTATGTCTTGTTCATCTGGTTCATGTATCACTTTGGTATTGTTGCATTATAGTTGCATCACTGTATGTAGCTCATTGAAGTGTTGCATTGTTGATGCTCTTTGAGTTGCAGTGTTTCATTTCTGGTTGGTCTGACTTGAACTGATCATTGAAGTATGTGTGTCTGGTCGTTGCATTTGTAGATTGCATTGTTGCAGTTTCCATATCTTGTGCTCGAGCTTGCATGCTTCATGTTGCCTTGACTTTGGTTGTTGCATTGAGTTGAGTCATGACTGCAGTGACTTGACCTTTGCATTTTATTTATTTATTTTTATTATTTTTGAAATTTCACCTGAGTTGAGTCCAGCTCGAAGCTCGGATTTGACCTTGTGCTGAAAGTTATGACATTTATTTTATTGCACGTGAGTTGAACTCGGCTTTTCATTTGGGTTTGACCTGTGCTCACTTGTCCCTGTAACATTATCAAGTGTATATCGGTGTGCACGGCCTTGTGGCATGTACAATGATACACTGTGCATGTCATATTGTTCGTGTGTGATGAATTCAAATATAAATCATGACGAACAACCCAAATAACTGAGGCAAATAATATTATCAAAATCCATATTTTATTTTAAATTGCAAAATATTTCTTTTTCAATTTTACTGCGTTAGTGAATATTTTTACAGATTGCTCAGATGTTGTATTCTAACTGGAATGAAGTTGAAGATAAAATACGAGTTGAGTGAATGAGTGATATGTAGTGAGGTTAAATGTAAATATGAAATTGTGATGTATTTGTAATCAAACTTGTATATGTACAGAGAGAGCTTGAATTTGTACTATTTAAAATTGTAATAAATATTTGTTTGAATAAAATTTCTGTTTGAATTCAAATTCTGTGTTATTTAATTTTATTCAGCATATATGTAAAATAAAATAGTACATTATCAAACACATTTAAAAGAATGTATATATGTTTATTATCATCAAACAAAAATCATATAAGCGCATATTCAACCATCTCCCCCTTTTGATGATAACAAACATATATTAAGATTTTGAATATGTTTAATGTATTTGATCATTGATATTCTCTAATTGCTCCCCTTATTTAAATGCTTCCTCTCTACACAAAGCTCCCCCTACATATATGCATAAAAATATGCAAATGAGCGTAGATGCAAATAGAAAATTATTTGACCTTTGCTTGATTTTATTTGACAAAATCTTAACTTTTCTCTCCCCCTTTTGTTATCAGCAAAAGAATAATAGTGTTAGAGAAAATAGAGATAAAGCGATCGATATTAATTCAACATTAAAAGCTCAATCGAATATAAAAATTAAATTTCAAAAAAATCAAACAAGAATCATAAATATTTTGTTAGGCGCATATTCCACTTTTAGAATGATGAGAATTATGTCATCATATAAAACCATACAGTTGTGTCTATTTGTGGTATATTTATATCGGGAATTTGAATATCTACTAACCATGCATAATTGTTAGGACTTTTTAATGAGATTAGTAGTATTCCAATTTTTATTTTAAAAAAAATGAATTCAAGTATCTTCTAACCACGCATAACCGTGAGGACTTTTAAATGGGATTAGAATCAACTTGTTTATTTTAAAAATCAACTTTTGATATGCGTTCCATACATGCATAACCGTGAGGACTTTTAAATGAGCATGGAAGCACATAACAAATTCCAAGTAATTCACCCATGCATAACCGTGAGGACTTTTAAATGAGAGTGAATACTTTGGTATTTATTATTATTATTATTATTATTATTTTATTTTTTTAAGTGTAACAATGAAAAAAGAACGATTCCTGTTTAAAGTACCACATATTGACAAACTATACAGAATTTTGATGAGTGATGGTCGTTAGAAATATGATAGAAATAGAGATGGTCATGAAATTTTTGCCAACAAAAGTTTTATAATGCTTGTTTAAACTGAATTTTTTTACTAATTATACCTTCTTGAGTAATAATGTATGATAAATATCAATAATCATCACTTTTTCAATCACTATTTATCTTTTTGACAATTAGTAGGGGAAAAAATGTTATGTATTCAGCGAATTAAATTTCTAACACACCTAAGCTGAGACGTAGTTTACAAAAACTGTTTTCTGGTAGAGGTTTTGTAAAAATGTCTGCCAATTGAAAATCAGTTGAAATAAAATTTATGCAGATATTTTCTTTGGAAATATGATCTCTAATAAAATGATGTCTAACATCTATATGTTTTGTTCGTGAGTGGTGTACAGGATTATTTGTGAGATCAATTGCGCTTTTGCTATCACACTTTAGTGGTACACGTTTAAAATTTAGACCATAGTCTTGCAAAGTTTGTATCACCCATAAGATTTGAGCAGAGCAACCACTCAAAGCAATATACTCTGCCTCTGTTGTAGATAATGCAATACAATTCTGTTTCCTACTTGACCATGCAACTAATGAATGTCCTAACATAAAACATGCTCCATTAGTACTTTTTCTATCAACTAAATTTCCTGCATAATCAACATCTGAAAAACCTTTTAATTCAAAGTTATCGTTTGTTGGATACCAAAGACCAAACCGTGAGGTGTGCAACAAATATCTTATAATTCTTTTAACTGCTTTTAAATGATATTCTTTTGGGTTAGATTGAAATCGTATAAACAAGCAGACAGAAAACATGATGTCAGGCCTAGAAGCGGTAAGATAAAGGAGTGATCCAATCATACCTCTATATTGCTTTTGATCAACTGCCTTACCTTTTTCATCACTGTCAAGTTTAATTGTTGTGCTCATGGGGGTTTTAGCTGGTTTAGCATCTTTTAACCCAAATTTGTTGATAAGTTCCTTAATATATTTTGTTTGAGAAATGAATGTACCTTTATCGCTTTGTTTGACTTGAAATCCTAAAAAGAATTTCAATTCTCCAACCAAGCTCATTTCGAACTTTTCCTGCATAACTTTTTCAAATTCCTCATACAACAAATTGTTAGTAGCACCATAAATAATGTCATCAACATATATTTGAACAATCAGAATATCATCGTTCATGCAACAGAAATAGTATGGTGTCTACACAACCCTTTTCGAACCCATTTTCAAGAAGATAAGTACTGAGGCATTCGTACCAAGCTCTAGGAGCTTGTTTTAACCCATATAATGCCTTTCTAAGTTTATATACATGGTTATGATATTCATGACTTTCAAAACCTTCTGGTTGTTCGACAAATACATCTTCTTTTAAAATTCCATTAAGAAATGCACTTTTAGTATCCATTTGTCTTAACTTAAATCCTTTGTAGCAAGCAAAAGCTAGCAATATCCTAATTGATTCTAGTCTAGCTACAGGTGCAAAAGTTTCATCAAAGTCAACTCCTTCAATTTGATTATATCCTTTAGCGACTAGTCTAGCTTTATTTCTAATCACATTTCCAGATTCATCATATTTATTTTTGAAAATCCATTTTATTCTTACGACTGGATAGTCTTTAGGTCTAGATGCTAAACTCCAAACATCATTTCGCTTAAATTGATTTAGCTCTTCTTGCATAGCCATAAACCAATTTTCATCATTAAGAGCTGTATCTATGTCTTTGGGTTCTATTTCTGAGATAAATCCACTATATAGACACATATCACACAAATTTCTAAAAGAGGAACGAGTCTGAACACCTGTGATAGGATTTCCTATTATCAATTCTGGAAGATGTTCTGCTTTGAATTTCAATTTTTCTGGATCTAGATTCCTTCGGTCTTCGTTTGTTGTTGTGGTTTCTTTTGGTTTTTCGTTTTCATCTTTTCCATTCTCCTCTTCAACATTGCTTTTGACCATTTCCTATTCATTAATGCCTTCATCAAACTTCACATTGATTGACTCCACGATTGTTTTATTCCTTTTGTCGTAGACTCTATAAGCTTTACTTCTAGAAGAGTATCCCATGAATATGCCTTCATCAGCTTTTGCTATGAATTTTCCCAATTGATCACCTGTATTGAGAATATAGCAAGGACACCCAAATACTTTGAAATAGTCAATGTTTGGTTTATTTTTGAACCATAGCTCATAGGGTGTTTTGTCAAAAATTGGTCTAATCATAAATCTATTCATTACAAAACAAGCTGTATTTACTGCTCCTGCCCAAAAATGCAAAGGTAGCTTATACTCATTTATCATAGACCTAGCTAACTCTTGCAATGTTCGATCTTTCTTTCAACTACTCTATTTTGTTGTGGAGTACGTGGTGCAGAAAATTCTTGTTTAAAACCGTTTTCATCACAGAAGTTTTCGAATTCATAATTTTCAAATTCTCTACCATGATCACTTCTTAACGTAACAATAGAGACTCCCTTTTCGTTTTGCACTAATTTTGCGAATTTTGTGAAGTATGAAAAAGTTTCTGATTTTTTAGCCAAGAAATATACCCATGTATGTCTTGAGTAATCATCAACTAACACAAAACAATATTTCTTACCTCCTAAACTAGCAATGTCGTTAGGTCCGAACAGATCCATATGAACTAGTTCAAGAACTCTAGAAGTGCTTACATTGTTTTTGGCATGAAATGATGATTTTTTAAGTTTTCTCAAGGTACATGCTTTACAAATGTTTTCTGTTTCAAACTCATGTGATGGCAACCCTCTTACCAAACATTTCCTTTTTAATTTGTTTAACAAGTTCATACTAGCATGCCCTAAACATCTATGCCATAAATTCACTTCTATATCCTTAGATACCAAACATTTAGAGAGGGTGAGATCATCAAAAGATAGAGAATATATATTACCTTTCCTTTTACCTGAAAATAAGATTTCTTTTGATGATTTGTCAACAATTTTGCACAAGTCGGAATCAAAGATAACATTCATACCTTTATCACATAGCTGGCTGATTGATATCAAATTGTGGTGCAGATTTTCAACATACAGTACGTCATTCAAGGTAAATGTATTGTTACCTACTTTACCTTTACCGACAATTTTACACTTGTCATTATTGCCTATTGTGACTCTACCACCTTTGTACTTTTCTAGGCTAAGGAACTTTGATTTATCGCCTGTCATGTGCCTGGAACAGCCAGAATCCAAGTACCATTGCTGTTGTTCCTTAGCCTGCCAGCATACCTACACGAGAAGAGAGTTTAGTGACCTATTTGTTTTTATAGGTCCATGATTGTTAGTGGCAGAATATTTAGAAAGATAATTTTGTGGGGACCCAAAACTATTTATATATGTTCCCTTTGGCACCCAAATTTGTTTAACTTTGAAAGATTTTATATTTGTGCCTTTTGGAACCCAAATCGGTATAGTTTTCACATGTTTGGGTTTATACCAACAATTATTGTGATTATGTCCATATTTTCTACAAACTGTGCATATAGTATTAACTTGATTAATATTGCTTTCAACACTTTTAGATTGATTACATCCAAGTCCTTGTCTAACCGTATTAACAGTTTGCTTTCCTAATAGCATATTCAACGATTTTTCACTTTTTGAAAATTTATCTAAAGTCGTTGACAATTGTTGGACTTGTGTTTTGAGAGATTCATTTTCGTTTAATAATTGTGTGCACTTTTTGATAGAATTTTCTCTCCTAGTATTTTCACTTTCTTTTAAATTCAGAATTTCATTTTCAAGTGATTTTATATTAATTTTCGATTTTTTAATTTCTTCTTCAAATGTTGGACACTTATCGCACTTAGGGATCCTACTTTGATAGTTTTGAACTAATTGGTCAAGTTGTTCATTCAATTCTATCAAAGTATTTTTTTGTGATTCTAGTTTGGCATACTTCTCCCTAAGTCGTTCAAAACAGCTATTTACCTCGTGAAAACGTATAAGTAATTCTGAATGAGTAAGTTTTGATACGTCACTTGGTTCGTCATCGTCTCTGTCAATTATTTCACCATAAAGACACAAATTTGCTTTTTCACTTTCACTGCCAGTGCTATCACTTCCATCTTCGTCGCTTTCATCCCAAGTAGCTGCAAAACTTCTCCTTTTCAGTTTCTTTCCTTGACTGAGTCGATTTTGGGGACAATTTGGCTTGATATGACCGGGTTTGTTGCATTTATGACAGATGATTTTATGTTCTTCTCGGTTGTCTATTGCTTTGTTTAATCTGCTCTTTGCTTGTTGATTTCTAACTGGATTTTCATATTTGCGACTCCACCTTTTGAATTTTCTTATTAATAGTGCTAGTTCTGCTTCACAATCATCATTATTATCATCATCATCTTCACTTTCAACTGTCCTTTTAAGAGCTATTGATTTTCTTTGAGTGTCTCCTCCTTCACGTTCTTCCTTGAATTTAATTTCTAGCTCATAAGTGGTGAGATTTCCAATGAGTTCTTCAACTTTCATTTGTTTTAAATCTTTTGATTCTTGTATGGCAGTCACTTTTGCTTCAAATTTTCATGGAAGGACTCTGAGGATTTTTCGGACTATTTTCAACTCTATGTATGATTTTCCAAGAGATTTTGATTTGTATACAATATCGGAAAGTCGTCCATGCATTTCTTTGACATTTTCTTCTTTCGCCATTGTGAAGTTCTCGTATTCGCTGCTTAGCATGGCAAGGCGAGATTCTTTGACTTGAAATGTTCCTTCGTGAGTTACTTCTAGTGTATGCCATATTTCCTGCGCAGTTAGACAATGTGAGACACGATTAAATTCTGATTGATCTAATGAACAGATAATAGAATTCATGGCTTTAGCATTTTATAATTTATTTTCTAGTTCTGTCCATTGATCCTTTGGTTTTTTATTTCCTGATTATTTTCAATTATAGTTGGTGCTATATACCCTGTTTCAACAAAATCCCAAGCGTCAATGGTTTTCAGAAAAATTTCCATCCTATTTTCCAGTAAGCATATTCACCATTGAACATTGGTGGTCTAACTATGGACTGACCCTCAGCAAAAGCATTATTAAAAGAAGCCATTTTAAAAATTCAAATTTTTAAAACAAAAACCGATTTTTGAAACACGAATTTTTAAAACAAAAATTGACTTCTATTCCTAGCTTTGATACCACTTGTAGGATCGATTTCACCCTAAAGGGGGGTGAATAGGGTGATAGTGTTAATTATAAAAATTAATCGCGGAAGCTTATAAATAATCTTAACACAGATCACAGAATAGCAGTACAGAAAAATAGCAGAATAATAAAATACAGAAATAGAACGACACAGACTTTACCCAGCTTCGGCAAAACCCTGCCTACGTGCTGCCCCCAAGGTTTCTACTAGAAATTAGATAGTCAGACGCTTACACACGTAAACTTGCGACACCCGCTATCGACTAAACCTAACTCTACGCTCAAAACCATGCCACAACTCAGCCACTGAGTTGCGAATTCTCAAGCTACGCCACGTAGCTTGTGCCCTAGTCACACGACTAGAAAATATAACGGTTTAAAATTTAAAAATAAATTTACAAAGCAAATCAAAAACAAAGACATGAAAAACCCTAATAATAAAAAGCCCTTTTAAAATAGCCGGCCCATTTTGTTTATTATTCGGCCCGTTCGACTTTTAGTTGCTCTATTCCTTTTCGTGAATAATGGCGGTCGTTCCTCTTGCAAATTTAGGGCTTCGTTCTCTTCGATCCAAACTAGGGTTTCGTGAAGCTGCCGATTGTTTGATCAATCTGGTTGTAAATTGAGAGAATATTTGTTCGTCTTTTCGGCTGCTTCTGGAGTTCGACTTCAATTTGGTATGTGGTTTTCCTTTGTGCTTTTCAGTTATGCTCAATTGAACTCCGATGATCAATTGCCAGTGATGATTCTGGGTTATATATGTGTTCGATCTCCTTTATTTTCGTTCGTATAAACTTATTTGAATTTGTCAAATAATTTGTTCGGTCGTTCAAGTTCACTTTTATGTTGATGATTTCACTAACATTTTCAATTTCGTATATTCTGACACTTGCGTCCCACGGCTTTGATTTTTAACTCGGTCAATTGCCTTTGCTATCACGGTTTCCAAATTGACTTGTTCTGTGGTGATTTTACTGTGACTTCGGTTTTGACTAACTTGATTTTTTACTTGATCAACCTTGATGTTGAACTCCGTCTTCACTGATCGTGTTTACTTCAGACATTTAATTTCTTAAACTAAACTTCTGGATGTTGATCGAAACTGTACACTTGCTCGCTTCGGCTGCTTCGTTGTCATTGACTTGTTTAGCTCGGCTTTGATTTTGTGGCTTGTACTTGTATACTGCTGTTATTGGCTTTACTTGATTATGAAACTGGTTTTGACTTTATACACTGACATTCACATACATGTTACAAATTCATGTATGGTTTCATTTTTGCTGTGTCATTTACTTGGCGAGTCTTCGAGCATTGTTGTGAGTAGTTTGAATCACTGTCATTGTTGGCAACTTGGTTGTATATTTGGTCGTCTGCATTTTTGTTTCTTTGATGTTGTTTATGTCTCCTTCTTGTGGTTACCACTGTGTTGCATTGAGCTCGACATTTGCATCATTATGGTGGCTGACCATCCTGTAGCATATCTCAGTTTCATTTTAGTTTGATTTGAGTTGTATTACTTCATCACTTGAACTACTCTCTGACTTTTGTCTGGGTTCATATATATATACTCCATTGTTCATGTGTTCGATCACCTGCTATGTCTTGTTCATCTGGTTCATGTATCACTTTGGTATTGTTGCATTATAGTTGCATCACTGTATGTAGCTTATTGAAGTGTTGCATTGTTGATGCTCTTTGAGTTGCAGTGTTTCATTTCTGGTTGGTCTGACTTGAACTGATCACTGAAGTATGTGTGTCTGGTCATTGCATTTGTAGATTGCATTATTGCAGTTTCCATATCTTGTGCTCGAGCTTGCATGCTTCATGTTGCCTTGACTTTGGTTGTTGCATTGAGTTGAGTCATGACTGCAGTGACTTGACCTTTGCATTTTATTTATTTTTTATTTTTTTTTGAAATTTCACCTGAGTTGAATCCAGCTCGAAGCTCGGATATGACCTTGTGCTGAAAGTTGTGACATTTATTTTATTGCACGTGAGTTGAACTCGGATTTTCATTTGGGTTTGACCTGTGCTCACTTGTCCCTGTAACATTATCAAGTGTATATCGGTATGCACGGCCTTGTGGCATGTACAATGATACACTGTACATGTCACATTATTCGTGTGTGATGAATTCAAATATAAATCGTGACGAACAACCCAAATAACTGAGGCAAATAATATTATCAAAATCCATATTTTATTTTAAATTGCAAAAATATTTCTTTTTCAATTTTACTGCGTTAGTGAATATTTTTGCAGATTACTCAGATGCTGGATTCTAACTGGAATGAAGTTGAAGATAAAATACGAGTTGAGTGAATGAGTGATGTGTAGTGAGGTTAAATGTAAATATGAAATTGTGATGTATTTGCAATCAAACTTGTATATGTACAGAGAGAGCTTGAATTTGTACAATTCAATATTGTAATATATATTTGTTTGAATAAAATTTCTGTTTGAATTCAAATTCTGTGTTATTTAATTTTATTCGGCAAATATTTAAAATAAAATGTACATTATCAAATACATTTAAAAGAATGTATATATGTTTATTATCATCAAACAAAAATCATATAAGCGCATATTCAACAGACACTATTCAGTAAAGGGTAGGCCTTTCTTATGTTGGCAGTGGTCGATAGGTTTGACATCGGTGTTATTTTTATGCAGAGATGCACCATGATGGGAGGCACCCCATTAGCACAGTTATTGTATGGAATCCATTTCCAAATAAGTGCCTTTGGTCTTAGTTGTATACATATTATGCTTGAATTTAATTAATGTAACAATTTCGGCTATGTAAATTATTTATTGGAAAACCTAGACATTATGATAACATCACCAGATTTCTATATAAAGTGTTTTGTTTATCATATGGTAAAAACACTTCCATGTATGTGTGGCATAGTCTTACGAGATAACAATGATTTTAAAAGTATTTTATAAAAGTAAAAAAATTTAGTTCTTTGAGTTTACTCACACCAGACCCATGTCTGACCCAGAGTTTTATTTTTATTTTCTAAAATTCTTGGGTACTCGAATTTGTATGAGTAGCCAAGTGATCCAGATTTCGTTTGAAAGCATTTTGAAGGAGCTGGAGCAAGTTCGCCATAGCTAATTATTATCTTATTTTGCTGTGTATTTATATACGATCTATGTATTTTGTGATGGATAGGTAGTTATAGCTGTCCAGTTGAAGTTGTAGTGTAATGATTCTGATGTGTTATTCATATGGAAATGACTATGTAATATCCAATGATACCTATTATATATTGTTCTGATTCGTACTGAGATTCTTTGATTGTGTAGTTTCTTCTTATCATTCTTTTTCTTCTACCCTTAATAGCTCGTCTTTCGATGCAAGAAAGTTAGTCGTAACATTAACCATCCAAGGAAAAACAACATTATAGTAGAAGTTATAGAAATGACACATATTAAGGGGATATTTTCACCTGATAGGAATTCTTAGTCTCTTTACTCTTTTCCTTCTAAAATGAACTAGAAGTCCTCTAGAAAAGATAAGTTGTTATAATGCTCCTACATTAAGCAAAATTCGATCTATGAAGTTATCCACTTTGTTAACTATAACCTTCATGTAATAATTTAGTCTAGTAGTCCTTCAAAGATGTTATTTAATGGTTCTCAAAATTTAGGCTCTACAAATCTAGGAAAATAAAATTTATCATACACTAAAAACATGTTATGTATGATAAATCTTAATAGAAAATGCTGAAAAATATTCTATCAATATGCACAAAAATGTATACTAAAACATTTCTTTATTTTTTGAAAATGTTAAATGATATTTGATAACTAGTCCAGGAATAGTATTATCAGTTGATATTGTCATGTTCATTGAAAATTGTGAGTAAACATTCATTATAAACACATGCATGACACTGTGATGCTAAACAATTTAAATTGATTATTTATGATGGTATGTCATTTATAACAAACATATTAATAGATCATTTATTTTTTCTACAGTAAATTATGCTACAATAAATTAAGTAGAAAAATCAGTTGAAAAACCATTCTAACCAAAAATCTTAAGGGGTTTTGCATTATTTTTTTCAAAGAGCTTAATGAGAAGGGAAACTATTATGTGTTTTAAAGCATTTAATATGTCAAAAGAAATTGCACGAATATTGTTAGTAAGTTTTATGGAAAAAAATCATTGTTAAACTGAGTACTGGAATGAGATAGTAAAATAGTTGTAAAGCTATTCTAATGAGAGATTGTAGGGCGGGCTAAAACTACAATCAGATTAAATTGATATGTTTTAACACCTATTAACATAAATAGTAGGACTCAACCTTATAGCCTTTCTGTTGTTTTGATTTGGAGTGAAATCCCTTAAATATGGAGGTAGCGCCTCCTCTAACCTGTTCAACAAAAATTGTGGAACAAAGTAGTTGAATTTTGAAATTAGGAATTGTGCCTAATAATCCTGATACACAACTGACAACCTCTTATGAGGTTGGTAATAATTACACACATGGTTAAGGTTTGAGAACTCGAATGAAATATCATAGAAAATTTATAAGTGAAAATTGGCTTCAAAAGATGGGAGATTAATTTGCATAAATCTTTAGTCATTAGTAGTCAAAACCTTTAAGCATCCTTACCCAACATTGGACTACATGGTAATGAATATACTAAACCAATAATGTAGTTTTTGGTCTCATTACTCTTTATATAAAAATGAGCTCACATATTTATGGTAGTGGTTGAAGGTCTTGTGGTTCAAGGTAGAGGCATGGAATGTGTGGCATCATGTTATGTTATCAACACACATAAAGTAAACTAAACTGTCAGATTTTGGATCCATTTCTTCTTGTTCATGGCTAATTGTTTTGGTTAAAGTTTGGATAAAAACATACTTAAACATGGTTAGTAAGATTACATCTCTTATTTTGCTTCAGTTTGTAGATTAGGAAACATTAAGTGATTTATTTAGGCTCACTTCTTCTTCTTCCCTATTTACTATAGATGTTGTTTTAATGTACAAGCCCAGCTAGTAAATTGAATCCTATATGCATATACACAAACATATGCATATGCATATGCATATGGATGTGGGTGTATATACATGATTGAACACACACAAACACATAAAAACATACACACATGTGTGTATGTGTCTATAATAGCTCACGGACAGTTTGAATTTTGTTTTTTTCTGCCATGTACTCCGTCACACCCATTCTTCTTCTCCCATCCTCTACCTTACCCACCAGTCCTGCACCATCATTTCCCATCAATCCATCCCATGTTGCGCTCTCTTCCACCCCAATCGTACCTGTTCCAGTTGTCCCTTTTGCTTGCCCTCCTCCGTCTGACATCCAGCCTTCCTCTAGTTTGCCTATCCCCGCGCTTCCACCGGATCACCCTCCTCCTCCTTTGTCCACTTCTTCCTCCTCTTTTAACCCATCTCCGACCTTCACTAGATATAACATTAACTATGTTCATGAGGCTGTGGTCCCTTCTACTCAACCTATAGCCAAGTCTTGGTTTGCCTTATTCAAACCTCTGCCACGTAATGCTGGTTCCTTCACGTCTAGACACTTTGAGCTGAACTATGCTGGTGAGGCACTGCAACCACCGAAAGAAGTGGTGGATGAAGGAATAAATTTTTGGAATGAATAATTGGTAGGTTTCTTCCTTGGTGAAAAAGTGAATTATATGGCTATCATGTTTAGTTTAAAGAAATCGTGGAGGCTAAAAGGAGCATTTGTAGTTAAATCTAACGGCGCAAATTATTTCTTCAAATTTTCTAAGAGGAATATAGAAACAAGATCCTACAGGATGACCCTGTATTTATCAGAGGGCAGATGTTTGTGATTACGCAATGGAAACCGGCATTTGGTGAAGTTCAAGCACAAGTTAAAAATGTCCCCATTTGGGTTCAATTTTATAGCATCCCACACATAACATGGATGCTACTTGGTATCAACTGTCTCGCATGCCATATAAAAGCTTGTTTTCTTCAATGAAGCGACATAAAAGCAACAGAGATGGGAACATGCCAAATGTTTAATAGAGATATCTGCAGATAAAAAACTCCCGGATTATATTAATGTGGGCGAGGGAAATTGTCATCAACATTATGTTGAATATGCTTAGCGACCATTAATATGTTCCCATTGTTAAGTCTTTGGTCATGACAAAGCTAACTATATTAAGTATCAGGAGCAGATTAAGGAATCGGTTGAAAATGTGGTTGCCAATATAAAGAACTGTAAAGAAGTACGATCAACTGTTGAAGCATCAGCTATATCCCCATTACAATATTAAAAAATTGGCAGATCCAAAGTGTGGCAGATGAAAGAACATGTTCAAAAAAGAATGCAGAAGCAAAAGGATAAGGGTCAAATTTTTGTGGCAGAGGGAAGTTTGCAGTCTACTATTGTAAATGAAGGGGATGGTAACTTGTTGTCTAAGATAACTTAGGCTGGTCTAGTTCAACTTGCTAACAATAAATTTTTTATATTGAAAAATTTGGAGGAAGGGGAGATGGATATAATTAAAACTGAGAAGGATTTGGATAGATAAATAATTGAATTGGCAACTTCTGGGTCATTAGAGCAAGCAAAAGGAGCTCAAACCGGATAGGTTTGTGCACATTTGGATATGTGCACATAGTTGAATACATGTTGATGCAGCGGCATACCTGGAATCGAGAACGAGCTTCCTATGTCGCAAGCTTCCTAAGTCACGAGCAAATTCAGATCACTCCCTATCTCGCTCCAGCCTAGGTCGTGAACGAAAACGCAGCTTCTTAGGTCGCTCCAGAATCGCTACAGCTAAGTCGCGAACGACATCGCTAAAGTCGCGGACGAGCTTCCTTATGTTGCTACTTCTTAAGAGGCGGCGAATTGGCGAATTTCTTAGGTCGATCCTCCTTAAGCCGCAAAAGGCCAAATCGAGAAGCTTATGTCGCCAGCTTTCCTGAATCGCTTCCAGTACTACGCGAACGACATTTCTTATGTCGCGAACGAGAAGTCAGTAGATCGTGAAGTTAGGTCGCGAAGTTCCTTATGTCGCTCCAGTTAAGTCGCTGCCTCTTATGCCGCTGCCGAAGCCGATGTCGCGAAGAGCTAGATCGCTGTTTTCTAATGATTCGTTTCTTAAGTCGCATTGTTTTGTTAATTCGTTTGTGATGTATATTGTTAAGTCGTCTGTTGTATGATGTTGTAACTTTCCCTATAAATAGGGGTGTGTTGTCATTGTAAAAGGTTGTTGATTTTTGAATAAACTTTTGTTTGAGTGCTTTGTGCCTCTTTTAAAATTGAAAGTTTAGTGTGAGCTTCTTTCTCCATTTTCGGAGTGCGTCCGAATCAACGGATTTGAAGCCGATTCACGGAATCTCGTGCGCGAGATCAACGTCGAAGAATCGTAGATCTTTTAACACGGTGTCCGCGCGATCAACGTGTTGGAGATAGCTAGAATTCGGTATCTCTTGAGATCAACGGATTGGGGCACTTGGGTATTTTCAATTCATCGATTTATATTGTTTCATCGAATCGCCTTTCGATTTGGTTGGCATGAAATTTTCATTTCGGTGTCATTGTGTAATCCGCTGCGTCATTTTGGTATCAGAGCTTGAAGAGCTAAGCCGAGCTAGATTGTTTAAAGCCGAGCTATAAGTTCGAGACAGATTCGAGATTGTTTGTTAATCATGCCTCCGAGACGTGCTAATCGTTTTCGTAATGTTGAATATTTGTATAGAAGACAAGAAGCTGAGCAGATGGAGCAACATATTAATGACAAATTTAATGAAGGTATTGAGAAGTTGGAGAAATTAATGATCGACATGAACCGAACTCAAAGGAGAACTAACCAATTTCGAACCAAGGTACAAACAGGGTTTCGCCATCGGTGTCGGAAGAAAGAGGAATGTCACCAGAATCTTATCGAGATGCGAGAGAATCATCAGTTTCAATGATGAGAGACCGCCAGGAGTACAGAAGTGAAAATAGAAGATCTCAACGTGGTTTTGAACATGAACCCTATCGTGATGTTGAACGACAGAGTAGAAGAGACATTCATGGCCGTAGAGATGTGGGTGGTCGAGATCGATATAGAAGTACATCAGATTTTGAAGTAGATGGTGATAGAGAAAATATTCATTATCGACATCGAGGCCAAGTACGAAATCGTTATATGGATTCAGAAAATAACCGTAAATGGGATCTGGCATGAAAATAGAGATTTCAGAATTCAAAGGGGGAATAATAGCGGAAGAATTTTTAGATTGGTTATCAAATGTTGAAGAAATTTTTGACTTCAAGGAAGTACCCGAGCATCGTAGAGTTAAATTGATTGCTACACGGCTGAGAGGAAGAGCTATGGCATGGTGGCAACAAACTAAACTTACATGGGAAAGGATGGGAAAGTCGAAGATTGTTTCATGGGAGAAGATGAAGAAGTTGATGAAGGCTACTTTCTTGTCTTATAATTATCAGTCTCTTATGTATCAGCATTTACAGAATTTGAGACAGGGAACAAAGTCGGTAAATGATTATGCAGATGAGTTTTATCAACTGATTGCTAGAAATGATATCATGGAAACAGAAGAACAGTTGGCAGCTAGATTTGTTGGAGGATTGAGAATGTAAATTCAGGATATGGTGAATATGTTTGATCCAAGATCCGTTGCTGAAGCACACCAAAAGGCTCTTGCTTGGGAGAAGCAAGGCAAAAGAGGAGGTGGTGTGTTTACAAATTCCAACAATCAGGTGAAAGGGGCTAGTAGCAATACTAATGTTACCAAGGCTGTTAGTAAACTGGTTGTCAACGAAGTTGCTAAGACCAAGGTCAACAACAATATCAAGTGCTATAATTGTCAAGAGTTTGGTCATAAGAGCAATGAATGTCCGAAGCCTAAAAACGAGTGATGGTTGCTGAGGTTGAGGATGAGGATGCAGAAATAGAATGTTTCAATTCAACACAAATTGAGGAGGAAGAAGAATTATTGTCAGGAGATGAGGGTTGTAATTTGATGATGAGGAGGTCGTGTTTGACACCAAAGCAAGAGGATGATTCAAGTTGGCTAAGGGTTAATACTTTTCAACCAGCGTGCACTATTCTGAGAAAGGTTTGTAAGTTCATCATCGATGCAGGAAGTTGTGATAACATCATCTCTACAGAAGCTGTAAAGAAGTTGGCGTTAAAGACAGAGAAGCATCCCAAACCCTACAAATTAGCTTGGTTGAGGAAAGGTGGGGAAGCGAAGGTTGGTCGAAGGGCTAGTGTAACTTTTTCCATCGGAACGAAGTATAAGGATGAGATTTGGTGTGATGTGGTAGATATGGATGTATGTCATTTGTTGTTGGGGAGACCATGGCAATACGATAGAGCCGTGCAACACGATGGGAGGACTAACCGCTATAGTTTCATGTTCAATGGCACCAAAATCACTTTAGTTCCTAAAAGGAGGCAACAAAGTGAAAGCAAGTTGGAGGAGATTGAAGAACTGAAGACTCTGTTATCTTTGAAGGAGTTTGTCAAAGAAGTAGAGGACGGACCTGAAGTTCTCCTATTGATTGGATGTGAAAGTAGTGCAACGGTTGAAATTCCGGAGGAAGTCAAGCCAGTGTTGAATGAGTTTGAAGATGTATTTCCTGAAGAATTACCGAAAGACTTGCCACCGTTGAGAGACATACAACACCAGATAGATCCTGTTCCGGGAGCTGTGTTACCACATAGAACACATTATAGAATGAGTCCAAAGGAACACGAGGAGTTGAGAAGGCAGGTGGAAGAGTTGCTTGAACAAGGGCGCATACAAGAAAGTTTAAGTCCTTGTGCAGTACCAGCCTTGTTAGTGCCGAAGAAGGATGGAACATGGAGGATGTGTACCGATAGTAGGGCACTGAACAAGATTACATTAAGGTATAGATTTCCAATGTCAAGATTGGATGATTTATTAGACCAGTTGAATGGAGCTATTATCTTTTCAAAGATTGATCTGAAGAGCGGGTATAATCAAATTCGAATTCGACCAGGGGACGAATGGAAGACAGCTTTCAAGACACGGGAAGGGTTGTATGAATGGCTGGTCATGCCATTTGGTCTTTCGAATGTACCCAGTACTTTTATGCGAGTGATGAATCAGATCTTTCGACCGTTTATTGAAAAGTTCATGGTGGTATACTTTGATGATATATTGATATACAGTGGAAGCACAGAAGAACATCTACAACACTTGCGTGAAGTGTTGATGATACTTCGTTGGGAGCAATTTTACGCGGCAACGAAGAAATGCGTGTTCATGACGCATAATGTTTTGTTTTTGGGGTATGTATTGTCCAAGGAAGGTATCCAGGTGGATCAAAGTAAAGTTGAAGCAATCAGAAATTGGCCACAACCCAGGACTATAACTGAAGTGAGAAATTTTCATGGTTTAGCATCATTCTACCGAAGGTTTATTCCACATTTCAGTAGCGTTATGGCGCCTGTTACTGATTGTATGAAGGGCAAGCAGTTTTCATGGTCGAAGGAAGCAGGATTTGCTTTTGAGCGAATCAAGGAACTTTTGATGTCAGCACCAATTCTAGTTTTGCCGGATTTTCAGTTGCTATTTGAATTACATACTGATGCATCTAAAGTTGGAATTGGAGGAGTGTTAAGTCAGAGGAGCCGTCCAATTGCTTATTTCAGTAAGAAGCTTTTGGGAGCAAAGATGAGATATAATACTTATGACGTGGAGTTCTATGTTGTTGTTCAAGCTATAAAGCATTGGAGACACTATTTGTTCCATAAAGAATTTGTTCTGTATACTGATCATGAAGCATTGAAACATTTGCAGGGACAGGACAAGATTTCAGCCAGGCATGCTTCGTGGATCGCATACTTGCAACAATTTACATTTGTGGTAAAGCATAAGTCGGGAGTTACAAACCGTGTGGCAGATGCATTGAGTAGAAGGAATCGTTTGTTGACTACGATGAGAGTTGAAGTGACGGGGTTTGATGTATTTCCAGAATTGTTTGTTGAAGATCCTTACTTTGCGAATATTATAGATGAAGTCAAGAAAGGGAAGACGGATGAGTATGTGTTGGTGGATAGTTTTTTATTTAAGGGAAATCTGTTGTGTATACCAGAGTGCAGTTTGCGAATGAAGATTGTGAAAGAATTGCATGAAGAAGCCATATGGGAAGAGATCGTACTTTGCAGTTGACTTCTCAATCATATTTTTGGCCTTCCATGAGGAAAGAAGTTGGAAGATTTGTGCAGAGATGTTACATTTGTTAAGTTTCCAAAGGAACAACTACGAATGCAGGATTGTATATGCCATTGCCCGTGCCTACTAAACCATGGGTTGATGTTAGCATGGATTTTGTTTTGGGTTTGCCAAGAACTCAACGAGGGAATAATTCTATATATGTTGTGGTGGATAGATTTTCGAAGATGCCCATTTCATAGCTTGTAAAAAGACGGCCGATGTAGTCCGTGTTGCTCAATTATTCTTTAAAGAGGTGTATCGACTACATGGACTACCTGAGACCATTGTTTTGTGACCGAGATACTCGATTTCTAAGCCATTTTTGGTTTAGTCTGTGGAAGATGGTTGGGACTAAGTTGAATTTTAGTAGCGCCTATCATCCACAAACGGATGGGCAAACGGAAGTGGTGAACAGATTTTTGGAAAACTTGTTGAGATGTCTTGTGAAAGATAATCTGAAGAGCTGGGATGTGAAGTTGTGTCAGGAAGAATTCGCACATAATCATGCTGTTAATCGAAGTACTGGATTCAGTCCATTTCAAGTAGTATATTCAGCAATGCCGAAGGGACCGTTGGATTTGTCAACAGTGCCACTTCAGAAAGGGGCTGTTGAACGAGCTTGTGATTTTGTGAATGAGTTGTAGGAGTGTCACAAGATTGTTTATAAACGATTGCTTAAGTCAAATGAGAAGTATAAGCAACTGGCACATAAGAAGCGAAGGAGTGTGGACTTCAAAGAGGGTGATTTTGTTTACGCAGTATTGACGAAAGATTGTTTTCCAGTGGGAACTTACAACAAGTTGAAAGCTCGAAAGATTGGTCCAGTAGAAATCATAAAGAAGATTAGTGAGAATGCTTATCAGTTAAGATTGCCGGATCATATCCATACTGCTGATGTTTTCAATGTCAAACACTTAATTCCGTATTATGGGGAAAAGCTTTTCGAAAAAGAGGAGAGCGTGAATTCGAGGTCGAATTCTTTCTAACAAGGGGAGGATGATGCAGCGGCATACCTAGAATCGAGAACGAGCTTCCTATGTCGCAAGCTTTCTAAGTCGCAAGCAAATTCAGATCACTTCCTATCGCTCCAGCCTAGGTCGTGAACGAAAACGGAGCTTCTTAGGTCGCTCCAGAATTGCTACAGCTAAGTCGCGAACGACATCGCTAAAGTCGCAGACGAGCTTCCTTATGTTGCTACTTCTTAAGACGCAGCGAATTGGAGAATTTCTTAGGTCGATCCTCCTTAAGTTGCAAAAGGCCAAATCGAGAAGCTTATGTCGCCAGCTTTCCTGAATCACTTCCAGTAGGTCGCGAACGACATTTCTTATATCGCGAACGAGAAGTCAGTAGATCGTGAAGTTAGGTCGCGAAGTTCCTTATGTCGCTCCAGTTAAGTCGCTGCCTCTTATGTCGCTGCCGAAGCCGATGTCGCGAAGAGCTAGATCGCTGTTTTCTGATGCTTCGTTTCTTAAGTCGCATTGTTTTGTTAAGTCGTTTGTGATGTATATTGTTAAGTCGTCTGTTGTATGATGTTGTAACTTTCCCTATAAATAGGGGTGTGTTGTCATTGTAAAAGCTTGTTGATTTTTGAATAAACTTTTGTTTGAGTGCTTTGTGCCTCTTTTAAAATTGGAAGTTGAGTGTGAGCTCCTTTCTCCATTTTCAGTTATTCGAGTGCGCTCGAATCAACGGATTTGAAGCCGATTCACGAAATCTCATGCGCGAGATCAACGTCGAAGAATCGTGGATCTTTTAACACGGTATCGTGCGCGATCAACGTGTTGGAGATAGCTAGAATTCGGTATCTCTTGAGATCAACGGATTTGGGCACTTGGGTATTTTCAATTCATCGATTTATATTGTTTCATCAATTCGTCTTTCGATATGATTGACACGAAATTTTCATTTCGGTGTCATTGTGTAATCCGCTGCGTCACATGTACATGCATGGATATTAACTCACATTCTATCTCTGAAGAACATCCTCTTCTACATGCAGCATCAAACATTTTCCTGCTATTCCTCTTGAGACTAATCCTACCAGTGAGCAGTCTATCTTGTCAAATAACATTGCCCCCAATGTCCTACTTCAGTCCATTCTTGAATCCATCCCTCCAGCTCTTTCTGACCAATCTCATCCTTCCTCGTCTCACTGTTAGTCCATCCACTTCATCATACATCAATCTCGAACCACCTAACAGCATTGTGATCTTCCCTCCTACTTCCCCTTTTTAGGCTTTTGAATCACAGTCAGTAGATCTCTCCCTACTTGTGGCAAGCACTATGGAAAAAGCAAATCCAAAAAAAATAAAAAAGAATAATCGAAGAAACAAATATACATAAGAGGATGATATGAACTCCGGTGGGGAGTTTACTAACGAACTAGTGTAGCCTCTAAGTGTAAGCCAGAATAATAAGAATAAGAATCAAACATGTTCTAAAAGAGTCACCAGATATTCTGCCACTAAAATAGCATCCTCATTATGATGCAGGACATTGGTTATTTGAATGTTAGGGGTGCACATTTGGATTCCAAAATCCATGAAATCAAGCATCTCATCAATAGTAACAACCATAGTCTAATTACCGTCTCATAAACGAAGATCAATGAAGAACTTACCAAGGCTGCTGCCAAGCTCATTAACCCTAACTGGTCCTTTGTGAACAATCTTACTCATGCCCCTCACGGTTGTATTATGATTCTTTGGAATCCTCAAGTGTATTCCCATACCATACTATCTTCTGCATGACAGTGTATTCACACTATTGTTATTCATTTCCCTTCCAATATCTCCTTCTCACCGACATCAGTCTATTCAGATAATAATAAAGTTGCTTATCTTTATTTCTATGACACATTCCTTCCTTTACAATACTTTAATCCCTTGGATATGCTACGGCAATTAAACTGTATGCCATATTTCTTTGAAAAACAAGGTGGCCTTCCCTTGCTCTATAGAGATATTCAGCCTTTAAATCAATCCATCCTTCAACTGAATCTGGTCACGATTCCCTCCTCTGGTGCCTTTTACACTTGGAATAACAAAAGTAGATCTGGTTCTAGATTTTTTTGCAAGTTGGATGAGCATATTTTAATCCTTCGGCTTTCTCTCTTTGGCCTAAACTTGTAGCTAAGTTCCTATCTCCTAACCTTTCTAATCATTTCCCAATCGTCCTTAACTAGGGCATGTCAGAGTATAAAGCCCCTTTAATTTTAATTTTTTTTAATATATGGATTGATGACATTAATTATTTTCATATGTTGCAGGATATATGGAGTACTACTACTACCATACACGGTACTCCTTGTAGTTTTTTAAAATAAACTAAGTTTGCTTAAAAATGCTCTCAGGGACTGGTCAAGAAGCAAGTTTGGATTGGATAATTCAGAGATTTCAACTGTTAGAGAAAAGCTACAAAATACTCGACTCTTAATGCAACCTAACCCTAATGACAGAGATATCTCGGATGTGGAACTTCTGCTCAAAGTTAAGTTGACTGATGTAATAAATAAAGATATTACTTGGCTAAGCAGAAGTCCAGGGCTCTGTGTGATGCTCATGGTGATAGAATTTCAAAGTTGTTCCACTCTTCTCTACATCTAAGTAAAGCCAAGAAGATTATTCACTCTATACATGACCTTGCTGGCACCTTACATGACTCCACTGAGAAGGTCAATGATGCTTTCCTCAGTTACTATTCTTCTTTATTTTCTATCCCTAATTTAGTGTAGACAGATATCCACCTCCTCTTTAGTATTTCCACTCCTGCTATATCACATCTGCAAGCGGCTGATCTGATCAGATTGATCTCTCCGGAGGAAAACTAGAATGCTATTTTTGACATGAAATATACAAGCTCCCCGAGACAGAATGGCTTTAATGCCCATTTTTTCAAAAATATTGGCTTGTAATTTGCAGTGATTTTATCAAGGCCATTAAGAATTTTTTTAAAAAACAAATAGAGTTCTTAATGTGGTTAATCACATTAATCTTTGTCTCATTTCAAAAATGATTTGCCCCAGGATGTTTCCCAATCCAGGCCAATAGCATGTTGTAATGTCAACTATAAATGCATAACCAATATTCTTGCATTTAGAATGAAAGGGTGCCTTAATGATATCATCTTTGGAAATCAAGCAGCATTCCTCCGGAAGAGATCAATAACTGAGAACATAATTCTGTCACATGAAACCGTTAAGGGCTACAGTAGAAAATCTATCTCCTAAGGTGTGTTTTAAAGCTAGATCTTAATAGGGCTTATGACAATGTTAAGTGGGATTCCATCATCTCTATTTTGTCCAAAATGAACTTCCCATTACCTTTTCTTGCTTAGTTGTATACATGCATATCCACTCCGAAATTTTCGATTGTTGTTAATGGAAAAATTTAGGTTATTTTTCTTTTGAGAGGGAGATTAGGCAAGGAGACCACATTTCCTCGTATTTATTTATCTGTGTTATGGAGTACCTCACGTCGTTGATCGGCCAGGAAGCCACACTCAAACGAATTGCCTATCACCCTAAGTGTGCTAAACACAATATATCCTCCTTGATGTTCGTGGATGATCTCCTTATGTTCTCTAAACCATATGATTCTTCAATACAACATATAATGTTTACTCTAGAAAAGTTTTCAACGTTGAGTGGACTATCAATAAATAAGGACAAAATGCATATAAAATTTTTTGGGCTATCCACTATTGAAGTGCAGTCTATCCATCTCACTACGGGTCTTAAACCATTTCCAACTGATGCAATATACTTAGGTGCTCCTATATCGGATACTAAGATATCTACAGCGCATTGTTTACCACTATATAAAAAAGTTACTAGTAGGCTCAACATATGGTCTTCATCTCAGATGTTAATGGCAGGCAGGCTAGTGATTGTGAAATCCATTGGTTTTTCTATGGCGACCTATTTCTCTAGGCTGTTCATTTTGCCAAAAAAGATTATTAACATGTTAAACTCTACTTTTATTCATTTTTATGGCATGTTATTCATTTCTCAAAGAAAATGATCCTTATTTCTTATCATAAACTCCTTCTTCCACTCAAGCAGGGTGGTTTTGGAATTATCAACCTCGAATTATGGAATTAAGCAGCGGCTTCACATTCTGTCAATCTTATACTAAATAAAAGTGACAGTCTTTGGGCACAATGGAACATACATTACAAATTAAAAAACAACAACTTTTGGAAAATGATCGAATCTCTAGATTATATTTGGTTTTGGCGCTGCCTGTTAAAGCTAAGACACAAGCTTCTTCCCCTTGTTATGAGTTCCCCAAACAGAAATATAGAGAAGATGTAAAAGCAGTTTTATTATTGATTGATAATTATACAGTTGTACACACTCTGTTATATAGAGTTGTTTTGAGAGTTATGGGCCAATATTTCAAAGCCATACAGTATTTACTATCTGCTATATTGCTCCATATAATATCTCATGCTTACACCATTCTATAACCTAACTCCCCCCTTCAATTCCATCTAGGGTTTTCTCTGGCTCCTTAATCTCTGCATCGCCTTCTTTGATTTTGAGATCTCTCTTTAATTGAGTGAAATTTTTTGCTGAGAGAGGCTTTGTGAGGATATCGCCTTGCTGAAATTGAGTTGGAACATGGTTAACATTCAGTCTCCCCTCCATTACCTTCTTGCGAACAAAGTATTGTTTGTGAGTGTCGCACTGGATTTGCAGAAAGACAGACCGAGCTCACATTATCACACCAAATTGTGTTTGTGAGATTGATTTTGATTTCTTTGAGAAGTGACTCGACCCAAATTATCTCCGGTGCAGTACTGGCGATAGATCTATATTTTGCTTCAGTACTGGAGCGTGAAGTAGCGACTTGCTTCTTTGAACACCAAGAGATCGGGTTACTCCCCAGAAATATGCAGAAACTAGAAGTTGATCTTCTGTCATCTGGATCTGAGGCCCAGTCTACATCATAGTAAGCTTCTATGTTTAAATCCTTTGCATCGTTAAGTTGTAAACCGTAATCCATCGTTCCTTTCAGGTATCGTAATATACGTTTTACGGCCTTCTGGTGATCATTGAGTGGTCTATACATGTATTGACACACCTTATTTACACTGTAGCTTAGATTTGGTCTTGTTATTGTAATGTATTGAAGTGCTCCTACAATACTTCTGTATTGTTTTTCGTTTGTGATGGTCTCTCTTGAATCTTTTGATAATTTGAGATTACTTGTCATTGGAGTAGGGAGTGGTTTAGCCTGATCTATATTTGCTCTTTTTAATAGCTCTAATATATATCTTTTCTGACATAAGATCATTTCTGACTTAGATGTATGTATGACTTCTATTCCTAGGAAGTGAGGTAGATTACCTAGATCTTTTATAGAGAATGCTTGATCGAGAGTCTGATTGTTTGATCCATGGCTTGATTGTCATTTCGAGTAATAATAATGTCATCCACGTATATTAAAATGTATATGATCTTTTCCTGTTTGCATTGCATGTACAATGAATTATCTGATTTAGTTGGTATGAATCCTAGACTCATCAGTGTGGACTTGAGCTTTTCATTCCATACACATGGTGCTTGCTTCAACCCATATATCTCTTTATGTAGTTTGCATACTAAATTGCTATTAACACCCTTTTTGTATCCTTCTATTGTTCCATAAATACTTCCTCCTTTAGATCTCCATTAGGAAAGGCATTGTTTACATCAAGTTGTCTGATCTTTCATTTTCTATGAAGTGCTACAGTCAGTATAATTATTATAGTAGTAGGTCTAACAACTGGGGAAAAGGTCTCATTGAAATCAAAACCATACTATTGATTGTACCCTTTAGCCACCAGTCTCGCTTTATATTTTGAGATGCTTCCATATGGATTTTTTCTGATTTTGTAAGTCCACTTGCAACCCACTATGTTTTTGTCTTTGGCGTTGGTACTAAACTCCAAGTTTTGTTTCTGATAGGAGCATTGTATTCATTATCATAGCTTATTTCTGTTTGTTATTGGTAGTAGCTTCATTGTAGTCTCTTTGCTCGATTGAGCCCAGTTGAGCACTGTACACTTTAGGTTTGGATATACCACTCTTTGACCATGTAATCATATGATGTTTTGATCTTGCAGGTGGTGTGTTATGACTATAAGTACTATCTTCAGATTGCTGAGATATGGACAAGGGAGTTTCTCCTTGATTTGGATTGACTTCATTTGTAACGACCTAGAATTTCTGTCATTTGAAATTCGTATATTTAATTGATTTTAAATATTAACAAGTAAAATTTGTAAGTCTAATAAATTATATTTCAAATATCTAGATTTAATTGGATAATTAAATCGATAATTTAATATTTGAAATTACAGAAATAATTGGAAATTGGGTTTAATGTGAATGAAAATGATTTATAAAGTTGAATTAAATCATATTGGAGTTAGAATGATATTATAGAACTTTTAAAATTGAATTAAAAATTAATTTGTGGAAATTGAATATTTTAATATTTAATTAACGAGTAAAAATAGCCATTTTTCAAACAGTCTTGGATTTCGACGAAACCAGTTTCATTGGATCCGTAATGTTAAATTATTGTAAGATTTCAAATTTCGTGTCAATCAGATTTAAGATGTGTCTGGGGTAAGCTAAAACGCACTGAAATCGGTTTAAGTGAATTTTAAATTTAAATAGTCGATTCTAAAAACTATCTTTCAAATATGATCGAATTGGCTCCTGATATATATTCCATTGCGTTCGAAATAGGGGTGAAACATTATAAATGCCAGGCGGCACGCTTCGTTTGGAGTTCGGAAAAATTCCGGATGAATAGTGTTTTGAAAATTTTCTATAAAAGAACTTCATAATTCATTATTTTCAGCCAAACCCTAGTTTCTAAGCCCTACCCGCCAGTTTCCCTTTGATGGTCGAAAATATTCATTTCTTCTTCTCTTATTCTCTTCCAATCCGTGAATAATTAGATGAAGCGTTCAACTACAAACTTAAAGAGGATCACGAGAGCTTCAAATCCATACGGGTAAGTCGACGAATCGTCGACCATAGGTGGAGAAATTTGGCCGCGTCCTCCTATCGATCACGCACGTTTTCCCAAGCAAATACACAGCCGAGTTCAACTATATTCGAGCCGAGAGTTGAGCATGAGACAAGTTTTTGAACGATGTAACCTGATCGTCGTGGAAGTGGAAGATGTGGTCGCGACTAGCTAGGGTTTTGGGCGGCAAATGAGTGTTGTGTGCGTTCGTTACCTGGGGGAAAGAAAGATTAAAGCACGGCCCTGATCCGATGAACGAAATCGAACGGCAGAGATGAAGCAAGGTTAAAAATAATAAAGGAAATTTATAAATATTTAAATCGTGTAATGTTTAAAAAGCTATAACTTGTTCATACGAGGTCGAAAAATGTCGAAGGGAGTTGCGTTGGGTTCGTATTCGCGAATATTACGCGATGGAGCTGGATTGGAGTTGATTGGAGCTGGTGTGAATTTTGGATAAAACTAAATGCGTGTTTAATTTCATTCGAAGTAAAATGCTGAAACCGCTATTAAAAGTAAGGTGAGAACTTCTCACCCAGTCGAATTGTGTTTCGATTTAAATTTAAAATAGTTAAATTTAAAATTGCTTGATTGTGTGATTGAATGATGGTTGCTATGTGTTGTATGGAAATAGACCCTATACGCCGCATATTAAGCGGATGTTATTTTATTAAACACATATACCGCGATATTCCACCTTGAAGTGGAATTGATATTATATATGTACTTAGAGTTGATTACCTGCATTATATAACGGATGATACCCTATTGCGCCACATAATAGCGGATGATATTTTATATAAACCCATGTACCGCGATATCTCGTCTTGAAACGGGATTGGTATTGTGCTAACATCTGCGGATGCAGGGAAACAGGTTGGAGGAATCCAACTGGATTCCTCAAATAATTGAATTTGTTTCAATGTTGTGTGTTGATTATTTGTAATCTCTATGTGATTATCTTTGTGATTGAAATCGTTGAAGGCTAAAATTTAGCCGAATATAATTTTGGTATCGTTAGATACCGGAAATAAATAAAATTTGATTTTTGAAAATTCAAGTTGAAATTTTATAATAAAATTTATTTTTGAGAATTGGATAAATTTAAAAGAATGAATTCTAAAATAATAAAGTTTTATTTTTAATCTTATTAAATAAAATTTCAAAATATGGGAAAAGCTTTAATAAATGGATTTTGGCTAATATTATTCAAAGGTTGAAGAATTTATTCAAAATACGGATTTCAAAGAGTTTGAAAAATAAAGAAATTGGTTTTCTTTAAAGGGAATTTATTTTTAAAAGGAAATAAAATTTGAAATCCAATTCGGGATTTATTAGGCGTTCTGAAAAGAATTTGAAATCAATTTGAAAATTGATTTGGGGTTTAGTAAAAATTGATTTCAATTTAAGATTTGAATGAAATTCACTTGGTATTTAATTTCTTGGAAAATTAATATGGAATTTGATTTGGTTGTTTTTGAAATCAATTGAAAATTTAATTGTTGTTGAAAGTGAATATTTGAAATCGATTTGAAAATCGTATATCAGTGGATATTTGAAAATTTAAATTCACCATGGAATTTATAAAGAAAAGGGAAATTTGTTTAAAAACAAACATTGATTTATTTTTGAAGTGTGGAAATAAATTTACGGATTTGGAACGTAAATTTAAAGTAAATCGGTAAGGATTTATTTAATTGGTTTTAAATGAACCATTTTGGAATGAAAGTGTATTCTCCCTGGAAAGCCGAATAAAATTTCTAAATAAATTTGAAATATATATATATATATATATATATATATATATATATATATATAAAATTCTAGAATTGGTTTTGAAAAGGATACTTTGGAGAAATTAACTTCTTAAATTATTTTAAATCCTTTAAGTAAAGATTTATTAAGTTGATACAGAGATAATTTTTTTTATAAGATTTAATCAATAATTGTTTTAGATAATAGTTATTCAAATAGTTATACTCTATCTACTAATTTTATTTTGAAAATTAGTTTGGACTTAAGATTATATGTAATATTTGTATAATATTTTTATAACTAATATTTTAAAATAAAGTGTTCAAAAATAGCTTTACTTTAAAATATTTCCAAGTATATATTTGGACAAGTGATTTAAATTATTTTAAAGTATTTAAACTCGGCAGATTTTTCAATGGAAATAAATGATTTCGGGAATTTTATTCCGCGAGTGAAAAAAATGATTTGAAATTCATTTTCAAAGGATTGAAAGGTAATTTGAAATTGGTTTTCAAATGGTTGAAGTGTGAAAATATATCTTGCAAAGATATTTTGAAAATAAATAATTGTGAAAATTATTTAAATTTGGAAATTGTTGTGAATGTTGATTGATAGTTAAATAACCGACTATCAATATTTGCCTTTAAAGGGCGTTTGAATTTTGATGCGACCAGGGGTCGGATTCCAAGTGGATATCCGGAAACCACATCGAACCTTTATGATTGTGATAGATCTTTTATTTAAAAGATCAACGTGGAAATTGTTGTAATTTGTTTGAAATCTGAACGAACACTTATTTTTGAAAATAAGCGTTCGTTATTCGGATTAGGCGGGATAGGACCTTTGTGTCATATAACCCATTTCGAATAATGATACGATGAAATGGGATTGTATTTGAAGACCAGTGGTGAAGACCGGGTATTTGCAAGAATGATAGGATGACCTATCGATTGTCTCTGCACTAAGTTGCTCCGGTATAGAGATTTCCTAAGTGATGGGAAGTCCTATCGGGATTGTGAATACCCGGATTTGCAAGGACTTCTTCGGAAGTGCCTTCGGTTCTGTTCGAAACTAGAACAGCCTTGTATGGATTGTATGTCTGACATTACATTTTGAGATATAAAGCAGATTTTTTTCAAATATATTTCTGTTGGTGGAGGAGAATTTATTCTCTTAGCTTAACACCCTTCTCTGAGATACGAGCTCAGAGGTTATGCAGTTGAAGGTTATCAGTAATATATTCCCAACTTGGTAATGTTGCATGCTGAATGCTGCCGATCATTTGTTGATCAAAGCGTGGCTTTATGAAAAGCATAGCTTTGTGGACGAGACTTCGTCGAACCTCACACCCGATTATGGTCAAAACAGGAATCGTAGCAGCAAGGTTATTTGAGGGTAGCGCCCTCTAAGGGTATGTCATTTCCTTCTGGATTATGAGTGGTATCATAGTATGGAGCCCAGATACTTACTTCGTGGTTGCTACAAACTTATTGCTTAGTGGTTGTTGGTTGAGAGGATCCTCGGATAATGGTCGCAAACGACCGGGGGATGGCATGCTCGTGTCAGTAGTTACCTATTACAGAGGTAACCCGGCCTTGTCTAGCAGAGATCCGGTATGGATCCGAGGACGTCCCTCCAGAGGCGTTCCATTTTACTTGAGAAGTTCCTTTGCCCGACCATTTGTTGGAAATCCAAACTCCAATACGAACCTGTACTGTTTTAGTTGTATAACATGCCAATTACTTATGGTGGTGCCCCACTGTTTAGATGGTAGCTACAGTAGGCATACGATAATGGTCGTATGTTGGCTAAGATTTATATTATATTTTCGAGATGTTTTCCTGCACTTTGCACTTATAGTAATAATATCAAAGAAATTTTCTGCGTATCAAGCATGTTTGACTATCATAAGGAGAAATCTCCTCCAATTCTGCATTTGCATTGTGTGTGTGGCAGGAGGCCTTATGGTAGTTTCATTTTCTAAAAGCATTGCGGCTCTATTTTAAAATATTTCTTTGTTTGTTTTTAAAGATAAACTGTTTTAAGTTCTCACATCAGTCCCATGACTGACCTGGAGTTTATTGTTCCCTTCCTAAACACTGGGTGCCCATCATTTTCCACACAGGCAGCCTAGGGTCAGGTTATCAGGATATTCTGGAATTCAAGAGTTGCTGTAGAGATCTGGAGGCAAGCTGGATGGCGTGGCATATCAACTAGTATATGATATTATCTTTTCCGCTGTGTATCCCCTTGTGAGGACAGGTTTATATAACTGTCCCTTATTGTGTTGTGTTGTATGTTGACTCTGATGATGTAATATATAAAATGTACAGTTCTTTTGATTTAAAGATTATTCATTTATCTATTATATGTTGTTCCGCTGCGATTGTGAGATTCTGATATTGTTCTGTTGCTTCTTCTTTCTTACTTCTTCTATCTTTTTCTTCTTCTTAAACCCTAAGGTTTATCTTTTTCGGCCTTCGATTACTCGGCAGTTGATACAGTGGACGTATTAATGTCGATTTTCAAAAGTCGAAGAATCGGGTCCTGATAAAGTGGTATCAGAGCATTTGGTAAAGCGACAACCCTGGCTCTGTTGGGAATTACTCAATAGAGATAGAGTCAGTAGTACTCTAGAATGGGTGTGAGTGTAATAATAGTTAGAGCGCGTATTTGTTAGTAGATATAAAAATGTTTTATATTGTGTTTGCTTATCCGTTGAGATGTTTGTGAATTCTGGTCGGTATGTGGGACGCCATATTATCGATAGGGATTTCTAAACACTTAAACGAGGCAAGTCGACATAGTATCATTTTAAATTGGGTAATGAAATAATTTTACCTCGATTGTATTTTACATTTAAAGGAAATAATTTTTCAAAAATTATTAAAGTGTATATAAATTGATTGTTTGGTTGTTGAAAATGTAAGAATATATATAAGTTAATAACTGTATAAGCAAATGAATTATTTAGTACGGAATTATAATTAATGTGATTTACAATTTTGAAATAATCTTATATATAAGAAGTGAAACTATATGAATATATTTATAAATATGAGTTGTAAATGAAAATGAATTTGAACTATGAATTGAAAATGTTGAATCCTGTTTATTTTGTAAATTATTTTCCAAAATTAAAAGGTAAATAGTGAAATCCTATAAGAAAAAGAATTATAAATGTGAGTTATAAGTAAAAGGAAAATTTTTGAAAGAATATTAAGCACTAGATTCGCTACTGTTGCTGGGAAATAATAAGGGTGATGACTGCAGCATCATCAGTATCATTTTCGAGTTTCTGTGTGATGGATTTGCTACCATAGTAAATTGGAAATTGAAGTTTTGTTGTGATAAACAAATTTGAAATTAAAATCCAAGTTGTAATTGTTGAATATAAGTAATCAAGTTTTGAACTTATAATATGAAATAATAAAGATTTTAGCTTTGGTAAAGTTAAAGAATTTGGGTTAGCATAGTAAATATATGATGTGAAATTTAACTAAAGGAAAGTTAAATAAATTGAATTGGATTACATAGGTTATTATTTAATATGATTTGGAAGTTTAAATAAATAAGTTGTGTAACTTGTAAAATGTGAAAATATAAGTGAAACCAAATGATAAAATGGTTGAACAATTTTGTTAAGCAAAACGAGATATGAATTTGAATAAGTGACGAAATTTGACTTTGGTAAAAGTTAAATAGAATTGGAATCTGAATTGGATTTATAAGGGGAAATTTAAGTTAAGTAAACAAATGATGTTTGAAAGGGAATATAACTTAAGTGATGTTGAATGAAGTTGGTTTTGGTATCGAAGTATAATAATAAAGTGAATTAAATGGATGTGGACTTGAATTATATAAATGAAATTCAACCTTATTTGTTAAATGAATTAGCAATTGAATTGAACTAATGAACTGAATATTAATCAATCGAATGTGAAAGAATTGATATAGAATAATGAATGTAGGTGTTAATTCATTAGAAGATAATGAAGTTGAAAAAAATTAAATAATTGAATGGAAGTCAATTAGATATTAAACCAATTGGAAATTAAAAGTGTTAAACCAAATTGAATGTAAATTTAATAATTTGGTTATGTTGGTTATGATTTAGTTGTTATATGATTGTATATAATTCATTAAGTGTTAATGAAATTGAATTGATAAATGGAAAGCTATGTAATTGAATTTGAATTGAAAGTGAACTAATGTGAATTGGTTGTAAGCAATTAAAATTTGTATCGAAACCTTATAAATTGCTTATGGGAATTATTTTGATTGCATTGCTTATGAAAACAATGTGTTTTCTATTGAAAATTAGTGAAATGTAAATGAATTTCCTATATATGTCACTTACATGTTTAAATTGAGTAAGTACAGGTACAGGGGCTGTAGGTGGCTGGATTTGGTCACGCTAAAATGCTAATAAATAACTGTTTTGCCTAAAAATGCTAAAAAGGTACGCCTACGCAATAAAAATATGAAATATGAACTGTTTTTTTGTTTTCCGACCGTGTGGGTCGATGTATGTATATTTATATCTATTGTGATATTGCAAAAGCTCCTCCGTACAAAGGAGACACTGCCAAAATTTTCCGTAAATTTTGGGAGTTAGAAAAATTTTGAAAATTTTTGTTAACGAAAAGTCAATTTCTAAATTGAAATGAAAATGTAGGATTTGGTAACTTAGTAAAGTTATTGTAAGAAGTTTAACTATGGATTTTGGAGAAGTAAAAATATTTAAATGAATTTGAAATTTTATTTGAACAAATGGTTTTGGAAAGTTAATGGATTTTGTAACTTTTTCTTACTTGGCAATTTCGAGGACGAAATTCTTTTAAGGGGGAAGTTTGTAACGACCCAGAGTTTCTATCATTTGAAATTCATATATTTAATTGATTTTAAATATTAACAAGTAAACTTTGTAATTCGAATAAATCATATTTCGAATATCTAGATTTAATTGGATAATTAAATCGATAATTTAATATTTAAAATTGCAGAAATAATTGGGAATTGGGTTTAATGTGAATGAAAATGATATATAAAGTTGTATTAAATCATATTGGAGTTGGAATGATGTTATAGAACTTTTAAAATTGAATTAAAAGTTAATTTGTGGAAACTGAATATTTTAATATTTAATTAACGAGTAAAAATAGCCATTTTTCAAACAGTCTCGGATTTCGACGAAACCAGTTTCATTGGATCCGTAATGTTAAATTATTTTAAGATTTCAAATTCCGTGTCAATCGAATTTACGGTTTGTCCGGAACAAGCTAAAACGCACTGAAATCGGTTTAAGTGAATTTTAAATTTAAATAGTCGATTTGAAAACCTATCTTTCAAATATGATCGAATTGGCTCCCGATATATATTCCATTGCATTCGGAATAGGGGCAAAACATTATAAACGCCAGGCGGCACCCTTCGTTTGGAGTTCGGAAAAATTCCGGATGAATGGTGTTTTGAGAATTTTTTATAAAAGGACTTCGTAATCTATTATTTTCAACCAAACCCTAGTTTCTAAGCCCTAGCTGCCAGTTTCCCTTCAATGGCCGAAAATATTCATTTCTTCTCCTCTTAATCTCTTCAAATCCGTGAATAAATAAACGAAACGTTCAACTATAAACTTGAAGAGGATCACGAGAGCTTCAAATCCATACGGGTAAGTCGACGAATCTTCGACCATAGGTGGAGAAATTTGGCCCCGTCCTCCTACCGATCACGCACGTTTTCCCAAGCTAATACACAGCCGAGTTCAACTATATTCGAGCCGAGAGTTGAGCATGAGACAAGCGTTTGAACGATGTAACCTGATCGTCGTGGAAGTGGAAGATGTGGTCGCGGCTAGCTAGGGTTTTGGGCGGCAAATGGGTGTTGCATGCGTTCGTTACCTGGGGGAAAGAAAGATTAAAGCACGACCCTGTTCTGATGAACGAAATCGAACGGCAGAGATGAATCAAGGTTAAAAATAATAAAGTAAATTTATAAATATTTAAATCGTGTAATGTTTAAAAAGCTGTAACTTATTCATACAAGGTCGAAAAATGTCGAAACGAGTTGCGTTGGGTTCTTATTCGCGAATACTATGCGATGGTGCTAGATTGGGGTTTATTGGACCTGGTGTGAATTTTGGGTAAAATTAAACGCGCGTTTAATTTGATTCGAAATAAAACGCTGAAACCACTATTGGAAGCAAGGTGAGAACTTCTCACTCAATCGAATTGTGTTTCGATTTAAATTTTAAATAGTTAAATTTAGAATTGCTTGATTGTGTGATTGAATGGTGGTTGCTATCTGTTATATTGAAATAGATCCTATACGCCGTATATTAAGCGGAGGTTATTTTATTAATCACATATACCGCGATATTCCACCTTGAAGTGGAATTGGTATTATATATGTACTTGGAGTTGATTTCCTGCATTATATAGCGGATGAGACCCGATTGCACCGCATAATAGCGGATGATATTTTATATAAACCTATGTACCGCGATATCCCATCTTGAAACGAGATTGGTATTGTGCTAACTTCTGTTGATGTAGGGAAACAGGTTGGAGGGATCCAACTGGATTCCTCAAATAATTGAATTTGTTTCAATGTTGTGTGTTGATTATTTGTAATCTCTGCGTGATTATCTTTGTGAATGAAATCGTTGAAGGCTAAAATTTAGCCGAATATAATTTTTTTATCGTTAGATACTGGAAATAAATAAAATTTGATTTTTGAAAATTCAATTTGAAAGTTTATAATAAAATTTATTTTTGAGAATTGGATAAATGTAAAAGAAGGAATTCTAAAATAATAAAATTTTATTTTTAATCTTATTGAATAAAATTTCAAAATATGGGAAAAGCTTTAATAAATGGATTTCGTGTAATATTATTCGAAGGTTGAAGAATTTATTCAAAATACGGATTTTAAAGAGTTTGAAAAATAAAGAAATTGGTTTTCTTTAAAGGGAATTTATTTTTAAAAGGAAATAAAATTTGAAATCCATTTGGGGATTTATTAGGTGTTTTGAAAAGAATTTGAAATCAATTCGAAAATTGATTTGGGGTTTAGTAAAAATTGATTTCAATTTAAGATTTGAATGAAATTCACTTGGTATTTAATTTCTTGGAAAATGAATATGGAATTTGATTTGGTTGTTTTTGAAATCAATTGAAAATTCAATTGTTGTTGAAAGTGAATATTTGAAATCGATTTGAAAATCGTATATCGGTGGATATTTGAAAATTTAAATTCACCATGGAATTTATAAAGAAAAGGGTAATTTGTTTAAAAATAAACATTGATTTATTTTTGAAGTGTGGAAATAAATTTACGGATTTGGAACGTAAATTTAAAGTAAATCGGTAAGGATTTATTTAATTGGTTTAAATGAACCATTTTGGAATGAAAGTGTATTCTCCCTGGAAAGCCAAATAAAATTTCTGAATAAATTTGAAAAATATATACATATACATATACATATATATATACATAATTCTAGAATTGGTGTTGAAAAGGATACTTTCAAGAAATTAACTTCTTAAATTATTTTAAATCATTTAAGTAAAGATTTATTAAGTTGATATAGAGATAAAAAAAATTATAAGATTTAATCAATAATTGTTTTAGAAAATAGTTATTTAAATAGTTATATTCTATCTACTAATTTTATTTTGAAAATTAGTTTGGACTTAAGATTATATGTAATATTGGTATAATATTTTTATGACTACTATTTTAAAATAAAGTGTTTAAAAATAGCTTTACTTTAAAATATTTCCAAGTATATATTTGGACAATTGATTTATTTATTTTAAAGTATTCAAACTCGGCAGATTTTTAAGTGGAAATAAATGGTTTCGGGAATTTTATTCCACGAGTGAAAAAAAATGATTTGAAATTCATTTTCAAAGGATTGAAAGGTAATTTGAAATTGGTTTTCAAATGGTTGAAGTGTGATATTATATCTTGCGAAGATATTTTGAAAATAAATAATTGTGGAAATGATTTAAATCTGGAAATTGTTGTGAATGTTGATTGATAGTTAAATTACCGACTATCAATATTTGCCTTTAAAGGGCATTTGAATTTCGATGCGACCAGGGGTCGGATTCCAAGTGGATATCCGGAAACCACATCGAACCTTTGTGATTGTGATAGATCTTTTATTTAAAAGATCAAAGTGGAAATAGTTGTAATTTGTTTGAAATCTGAATGAACACTTATTTTCAAAAATAAACACTCGTTATTCGGATTAGCCGGGAAAGGACCTTTGTGTCATATAACCCATTTCGAATAATGATACGACGAAATGGAATTGCATTTGAAGACCGGTGGTGAAGACCAGGTATTTGCAAGAATGATAGGATGACCCATCGATTGTCTCTGCACTAAGTTGCTCCGGTATAGAGATTCCCTAAGTGATGGGAAGTCCGATCGGGATTGTGAATACCCGGATTTGCAAGGACTTCTTCGGAAGTGCCTTCGGTTCTGTTCGAACCCAGAACAGACTTGTATGGATTGTATGTCTGACCTTAAATTTTGAGATATAAAGCAGGTTTCTTTCAAATACATTTCTGTTGGTGGCAGAGAAATTATTCTTTTAGCTTAACACCATTCTCTGAGATGTACAGCTTAGAGGTTATGTAGTTGAAGGTTATCAGTAATATATTCCCAACTTGGTAATGTGGCATGCTGAGTGTTGGTAATCATTTGTTGATCAAAGTGTGGCTTTATGAAAAGCGTAGCTTTGTGAACGAGACTTCGTCGAACCTCACAACCCGATTATGGTCGAAATAGGAATCGTAGCAGCAAGGTTATTTGAGGGTAGCGCCCTCTGAGGGTATGTCATTTCCTTCTAGATTATGAGTGGTATCATGGTATGGAGCCTAGATTCTTACTTTGTGATTGCTGCAAACTTATTGCTTTGTAGTTGTTGGTTGAGAGGATCCTCAGATAAAGGTCGCAAACGACCGGGGGATGGCATGCTCGTGTCAGTAGTTACCTATTACAGAGGTAACCCTTCCTTGTCTAGCAGAGATCCGGTTAGGATCCAGGGACGTCCCTCCATAGGCGTTCCATTTTACTTGGGAAGTTCCTTTGCCCGACCATTTGTTGGAAATCCAAACTCCAATACGCACCTGTACAGTTTTAGTTGTATAACCTATCATTTACTTATGGTGGCGCCCCACTGTTTAGATGGTAGCTATAGTAGGCATACGATAATGGTTGTATGTTGGCTAAGACTTATATTATATTTTCGAAATGTTTTCCTACACTTTGCACTTATAGTAATAATATCAAAGAAATTTTTCTGCGTATCAAGCATGTCTGACTATCACAATGAGAAATCTCCTCCAATTCTGCGTCTGCATTGTGTGTGTGGAAGGAGGCCTTATGGTAGTTTCATTTTTCAAAAGCATTGCGGCTCTATTTTAAAATATTTGTTTGTTTGTTTTTAAAGGTAAACTGTTTTAAGTTCTCACACCAGTCCCATGACTGACTTGGAGTTTATTGTTCCCTTCCTAAACTCTGGGTGCCCATCATTTTCCCCACGGACAGCCTAGAGTCAGGTTATCAGGATATTCTGGAATTCAGGGGTTGCTGTAGAGATCTAGAGGCAAGCTGGATGGTGTGGCGTATCAACTAGTATATGATATTATCTTTTCCGCTGTGTATCCCCTTGTGAGGACAGGTTTATATAATTATCCATTATTGTGTTGTGTTGTATATTGACTCTGATGATGTAATGTATGAAATGTACAGTTCTTTTGATTTAAATATTATTCATTTATCTATTATATGTTGTTCCGCTGCGATTGTGAGATTCTGATATTGTTCTGTTGCTTCTTCTTTCTTACTTCTTCTATCTTTTTCTTCTTCTTAAACCCTAAGGGTTCGGTTTTCCGGCCTTCGATTGCTCGACATTTGATACAGTGGACATATTAATGTCGATTTTCGAAAGTCGAAGAATCGGGTCCTGATATCATTGATCTGGCTAGTGTTGTTGAAGGAGCTAGAGGACTTGTGGGAGTCATGACCTGATCCAATGTCACTGTTGATAGTGTGTGTTGTGGCTTTTGGTTCCTCTGCATACTTTCACCAGTCTGATTCCATTCAGGTATAATAGGTATGGAAGGCATTGCGAAGTTTTCTTTAGCATGCACCTTCTTGGTTGTCTTAACATTTATATCTGAAAATGGGAAAATTTTATCATTAAATACAACATGTCTTAAGACATAGATCCTGCCATCGTTGCTTAAGCATCTGTATCCTTTCTGATTACTTCCATATCCTAAAAAACTGCATGGAGTAGATCTAAGATTTAATTTTTGACTGTTATATGGTCTGAGACATGGGAAGCATAAGCAGCCAAATGTCTTCATACTTTTATAGTCTGGTTTAACGCCAAATAGCACTTCTATAGGATTCAGATGCTTAAGAACTTTGGTAGGGAGTCTAATAATTAAATACACAGCAGAGTTAAAGGCTTATGGCAAGAATTTCACTGGCAATGAGGCCAGTGCCCGTAAGGTTAACCCTATTTCCACTATATGTCTATAATCCTCTGTCCAATTTACCCTCTAATAATATATCTTGATTTAGTAGATCCTTAACTAAGCAAAACTTAGGGTGAAACTCAAAACACACATTGTTGTCATTCGCTAATTGAGATACACTTAATAGATTTTTCTTAATCTGCGGGACTCTTGGTAAATTATTGAGATAAAGAAGTCTTTTACCTTGAACACTACTGGTTCCAATATGTGTGATTTTTAAAGCTTCACCATTCCCCATATAAATAGAATGCATACCTGTATATTCTTGATTGCCTAAATTAAGATTTTATAGATTGCTTGTGAGATGGTTGGTGGCACCTGAATCTGGGTACCAGTCTTCTTCTTCCATCTCCTCAGACCTTGTAAGTCTTTCTGTGTTTAAGCCTTGAGTTCCTGTGTTTTCTGATTGGTTGCCTTGCCTTTGATCTAAATGTGCCACATTAGCACCGGGATTGTAATTTCTCTGATTTGCTGGATTTTGTTGATTTGGGTAGTACTCAGTATTGAGTCGAAAATATCACTGCTCGGCTGTATGCCTTGGTTTTTCACAAATTTGACATTTTGTTCTGTTGTTATTCCATCCTCCATTTCTCCCTCTATCTCTCTGTGCAGCATTACTTCTTTTATTGTAGTTGTCTTGTCTGGTATTCTGATTTTCTTGTTTCTTTCCTTGATTTCTGTTTCTGGAACTTAATGCATAATTGAGTGAAAGTTCTTTGTTACTTTCCTTCCTCTGTTCGATTCTTCCTTCATGTGATAATAATATTGAGTAAACATATTGCATAATTGGTAGATTTTGTTGTGATGAAATAATTGCTACTACTGACTCATATTCAATATCCAGACCATTCAGAATGGTTAATATCTGCTCAGTTTCAGGTACTTTATTTCCTGTAGTGTCAAGAATGTCATAGTATGATTTCACCTTTTTTAGATCTTCCCTCATTGACATATTTTCTTTCTTGAGATTCTACAGTTGTCTCTTGTAAAACAGGATTCTGCTGCTGATTGTGTATTGAAAATTTGCTGTATTGGAGACAATATCTCAAATGATGGTTTACATCCTACAATTTGTGATAGCAGTCCTGAACTGATGGATGAAAGCAACCAAGCAACCAGTAAGCTATTCTATCTCTGATAGTTGATGAATTCTTTGTTGATTGTTCTTTCTCCTGAGCTATCAGTCACCTTTCTCGCATGTACTGTAGCAGTACCATATAGAAAATCTTCCAACCCATATCTTCTAATGCAGGTTTCAACTTGATATTTTCGTAATATGTAATTGTTTTCATCAAGTGCAGTCGTTACCAAACTATTTTTTGGTTTGATGATGTCACAGGGATTTATTTCAGTAGCTGATGTATCTTGATTTCTTGATCTTAACCTTCCTGATTTTTAACTCCACTTGTTGTAGATGATGTTGTGTCATCATCCCCTGCCATGGTGGAATATGAGGAAGTGCTTTATTTGGATTTCCGATCGGTGATACTTTGTGGTGCAGCCAACTGTCTTGGTTCTTGGATCTTGACGTGGCACCTTAATAAGGATACAGTACATGTAAGCAACTCTCAGATGATGAGAATGCAAGAACTGAGAGCAACCAAGGACGGTGGATGATGATCTTGATCTGACATCTCCTTTTGGACGACTCGATGATGATGTAGCAATTCTCTAAGAGAATCTGGTGATGAATTGGATCCTATAACTGTTGCTTGACAGATATAATGGCTCTGATACCAAAACAGAAATATAAAGAAGATGTAAAAGCAATTTTATTATTGATTGATAATTATAGAGTTGTACACACTCTGTTATATAGAGTTGTTTTGAGAGTTATGGGTCAGTATTTCAAAGCCCAGAATACAATATTTACTATCCGCTATATTGCTTCATATAATACCTCATGCTTACACCATTATGTAACCTAACTTCCCCGAAATCTTCTTTCCGGCACTCTCCGTGGTCCAAGTAGACGGTAATTTTGTCACATCTCATTGTTTACAATCGTAGAGCTCTTACGGGTATCCCTGAGAATGCTGTTGCTGCTAACTATATACCTGAAGGCATTGTTTCATTGCCTCAATCTAGTTCGGTTGAAATTATTGCTATATGGCATGATATACAAGAAAAGTATATTATGCCTGCTTCTGGTTGTACCATATGGAACACCATTTCAAAGCATTCTATTGCAGCTGTTTATCAGGCTATGATTAGTGAACATCATACTCATACTTTTCCATTTTATAAGAGAGTTTGGTCTAACAAAACAAAGCCAAAGGAGAACATTATAATTTGGAAAGTTCTTCTCAATGCTCTGCACACTTGGGATAAACTCTTCGGTAGAGGTATTACTACCTCTACTGACTGTCCATTATTTGGTAGAAGGAATGAAAATATCTCTTTTTTTTTCCTGTTCTTATATCCATAATTTATGGAAGAGGATCCTAGCAGCTCACAACCATCATATTTCATCATGAGATCCGTTTATTGAATGGGCTAGGTTATTTGAAGACACTCAGTGGAGTTTTGATAGAACTAACTTGCTTTTGAAGCTTTTGAAGAAGGTTATATATGCAGCGTGAGGAGAAAAATATCAGATTTTTTAAGTAAGTTAACAGTCCCGCTTCCTCTCTTTTACAGGCCATTTTGAATGTGGTATGAGTAGGCAAGCATTGAAAATTAATGTGCTTTTTGGAGCTTTGTTGATGCTCCTTGCTGGCCTGATTGCATACTAGTTGTGTTGTTTTATTTTTGTTTTCTTCTATTTTCCTTTTTTTCTAGTCTTTGTTCTCCATGTATGTTCTTTTTCGCTATTTGAATAAATTAGTGGTCGGTCCATTCAAACTGCCGGCTTGCCTTGCAAAAAAATAAATATGGATGTATGTATGTGTGTGTGTGTGTATATTTTTACACACAAGAGCGACTATTTTTTTTGCACAGCCAGCGGGGTTAAATGGTCTCCTACCAGTTTTATTGCAGTGCTAGAAAAAGAAAATACAAAACAAACCAAAGTAACTAAAAAAACAAAAAGTGGAAGCTATGACCAAAACAAATTAAGGTCATTAGCTAAAACCAAGGGAAAGACCAGATATACAAGCACAACAATAAAGGAGAAAAAATAAAAAAGGAGAAAAGAAACAAGTACACAGAGAAACAAAAGAGGACATAGATCACTCAAACAAAGCTATCAATGATATGGACAAAGAAATCAAAGGGACTAAGCTCCATACCTACCCTGATTTCATGTATCAAATAATGCTTCACTTGTACCTGCTTTTCAATTTCCCATGAAATATAGCTTGATTTCCTTCGGACCATACCAATTTGACGAACTTTTTCAAAACAAAAGGAAGTACATATGTCTGCAACACAATGTCTCTAGAGCAGTTGTTTCTACCTTACTTGGACATGAGGCATGACTAAATACTGAATACGAACTAATAAAACAAATGCAAATTATCTTCCATAGCACTGTTACAAAAACTACACTCCAAATGAAAAGCTAACCCTTTAGTAGCTAGGTTAGACGTAATGTTTAGGGCATTATTTATATCTTTCCATAGATAAAGATTATCTCTCTCATTATTATGCCTGATCCATATTCGCTTGTTCCAACTGAAATTAGGGTAGGCATCAGTGGTCATGAGAGCATGCTAAATATAACTTATTTTGAATTGCACTGCCATTTCAGACCAAAGCACACTATCTTTTTGGAATAGTGTGATATTTACCTGTTGAAAATTAACCTATATTTGCCTTACAACTTGGTTAGATGAATAAGAAAACGTAATATAACCATCTTGAATATACTCGAAGGCTTTCGCATCAAGCCCAAAACCAGTCTAATGCATTTGTTGATAAGTTAATATGTTGCTTAGCATTAACCCATGCTTGATCTAAGGATCATCCTAGAAACTAATATACCCTCCCATAGCAACACCATAGCGAACATGTGGTAGAAGCGTAGGCCTAATTTTGAGGATATTACGCCAAATCCAGCTACTGCTTTGTGGAATTTGCATCAACCAAAAATTGTTCTTGTCCAGATTGTGCTTGATTGTCCACTGGACCCAAATACTCTCCTTGTTGCATAAGAAATCATCAACATCTCTACCAATAGTCGCCCTATTCCAATATATTAGATTCTTCATACCTAGACCTCCTTTAAACAGTGGGAGCTCCAATTTCTTAAATGAACATAGGGACATTTCGGAAGAAAAACACTACCAGTCCAAAAGAATTGTATCATAGAGCTCCTAATCATTTTTAGAAGTTGATAGGCAAGATAAAAGTGCTTGACCAATACACAACCATAGAGAATATCACAAATCAAGGTTAATCTACCAGCCTAGGATAAAAACCTATTCGTCCATGTGTTAAACGCAGCCATAATATGCTCATACATGGGCATGCATTGCACTTTAGAAATCCCAGATGTAGCCATGGGAATTCCAAGATATGACATGGAGTCTTGACTATGTTGCATGGAAGAGACATTAAGTACATCACTGCGTAGCGGTTAAGACACCAGCCATTAGAATTTCAAATTTGGACATATTAATTTTAAGGCCAGTTAACTTATAGAAATCATTGAGGACATCCTAGATACTTGTTACAATTGTATAGTAGGCTTAGTAAATATAATAAGGTCATCAGCAAACATCATACTAGTGATTTGAGGGCCTTTACATTTAGGGTGAAGGATGATATTTCCCGCAACTACACATTTTTTTTAGCATTTGAGTCCGAACCTCCATAATGATGATGAAAATGTAGGATGACATAGGATTCCCTTGCCTAATACCTTGCCTGCTTTCAAATTAACCAGTAGGGCAACCATTGACAATAATAGAAAATCTTCTAGTGGAAATGCAGGCATGAATCCAATCCATAAAATGCATAGGGAAGTTCATATGTGCCATGACTCTGACAATAGTATCCCAAGCCATACGCTTTATTAATATCAAGCTTAACCATGGCTCTAGGAGAAATACTAGATCTTCCACAACCTTTTAGGAGCTCATGAGAAAGAAGCACATTGTCCAAAATAGACCTTGAAGGAAGGAAGGCAGCCAAGTTTGGAGAAATAATATTTGGAAGTACTGACTTTAACTTGGTTGCAATGGTTTTTGCAATGGTTTTGTAAACAATATTACAACATAAAACTGGTCTAAAAAATGAAACTGAATCAGCATGCTTAACTTTGGGGATTAAAGCAATGTTGGTGGCATTCATTGAACTTGGCATCTTGCATTTGTTGAAGAAATTATGCATAGCTTTGTGCACATCATTCTCAATAAAATCCCAGCAGGCTATGAAAAAGAAACGTTGAAACCATCAGGGCCACCACAAGAATTCTTGTTCATGTCAAATATCACCCGCTTTATTTCAAGATTTTTTATTTCCGTAGATAGAGCATCCTTGTCATCAGAAGTTAGAGCTATAAGATTAATGTTGTCCAGGATACGAAGTTCAGGGAGGAAGTTGCTAGTATTACCAAGAAATTTTTGAAATAAGATAAAGAAACCTTCTTTGATTCCCTCAGGAGTAGTTCTAAGAATCCCATCTGGATCACGTATAGATGAAATATTTTCTCTAGAGTGTTTTGCCTTCAGAGAAGCATGATAAAAGGCAATGTTTATGTCTCCATCCACTTCCCATATTGGCCTAGATTTTTCCTTCAGCATGTTAGCTTCCACTTAAAGAGCATTCTTGTATTCATTGCTTGGGACATTTTCAAGATCAAAAAAGCTGGGATCATCAAGATTTTCAAACATGAGCTTCTGCACCTCCTCCAACCTGATTCTGATGGTGCTAGATATAGAGGTGCCTTTACCATATTTGACCCAAGACCAAGTTTTCAGTTCTTCCTTACATGCTTTAAGCTTTTTCTACAATATCATCATAGGGTTACCAAAATAAGGTTTAAGCCAGACTTATTTAACAATATTTAAGAACTCTGTATCATGTAACCAGTTGTTGAAAAATTTAAAAGAGGATTTGACATTCATGGCAGGCACACCGAAAGAAATAATTTGGGGAAAATGGTACGACAGCATGGGAAGAGGGAGGTGATTGTCGACATTGAGCCAGGTGTTGGGAAGATTGGGTTGCAAAAGGCTAAATCAATTTTGCTAAAGGTTCTAACTCCACGTCTACTACATTTATTCCATGAATAAAGAGCACCATAAGTTTTAATCTCAATAAGAGAAGAATCTTCAATAGCATTGTTGAGAGGTCTAATATCCCTTAAGGATAGAGCATTACCCCCATGCCTATCACTAACACGCAAGCGACGGTTGAAGTCTCCAAACACAAGCCAAGGGTGTGAGTCAAATTAGAAAATTTGGTAAACTGTCAAGAAGAGTTTATATTTTATGACACTAGAGCGACTATTTAGGCAATTAAGAACATAGTTTGTGAAAGAATATGCATTGACTATTGGATCCGGCTGTATTTACAATTTAAGTTGAATTTAAATGGATATCAAATAGCTTGTACAAACTTATATCATAATTTTTGTTAATAACGTATCGACACTCATATATACATGAAAATATAGTGTTACTGTAGTGGAAGGACCTTGATAATTTAGTAATATAGCGAAAGGGCTTATTTGACTTCAAGAAGTCAACAAATTTCAAGCCCTAGAAAAATATGATTTTTAACCTTTAATCGCCAAATTTGATATTTTAATTTTAGAAGATGTAATGAAATCCGTATAAAATTGAAATTTGAACATATCTACATTGTTTCCTTGACTTTTATCAAAATTTCATAAATTTTAAAATGCAATAGACTTATACGTTCCTAGTGAAATTAAATTTCTACATCTTATAGTATGAAATTTTATCTATATTTACCTATATACATTCGGCACATTGGTTTTATTTGGAAATTACAATAATGGAAACACTACAACAAATTATTGTGAATTAATTTTTTTGAAGAATTCATGAAAATAAAATTTTAAATTTAAGTGGAAATATATAATCATTAAATTAAGATTAACCTAGCAAGACTTCAAAGCACAAGTACATAACAATGAAATTACTATAACATATAACCCAAAGTCCGGTGAAAAATCGGGTCAAAATAAACTCAATAATAAAAATTTAATTTGACATTTTCGATTAAATTCTAAGTTCAAAGAAACTATCTCTTAGATAATCTAGTCAATCTAAAAGCATGAAATGGGAGTAAAACCAGAGGATGTAACTATTTAATTAATAATTTTCCTTTCCTTATTTTCAAATTAATTTTTTTTACATTATTAAAATCGAACTAATGATGTCATGGATTAGAAATAAATTATTAACCAAGATTAACATATTGAATTGTTATGTTCAATTTTTGGTTTGAAAGATTTATTGGGAAAAATGAATGATGAATGAAGGCAGCATAGAATTCTAATTATCTGAGAATATCAAGATATTTTTGTAATTTTTGTTGTATGTAAATTAAAATTTATAGGATTTTCCGAAGCTTCTCTCTATAATTAGAATACTAACCTATAATATGCTATTAAAACTAAGTTCCTCTATGAGCTCTCTCATTGCTTCGTATCTTTTCCATTTCTCACTCTTTGGCTTTTATATAAAAAATAAATTACCATGTATTTTGTCCATTCTGTCTATTCTATTATTTGTTTTATTATTAGATATATAAGAGAATATATGACTTTGAATTCAATCTTTTCATTGAATCTTATTTAGAATCCTCTTCTCTCCTTAATTTGAGGGAAAATTTTCCCATACCCCTAGCAATTATTTATCATTTCAAACCCACAAATAAATTTCAATTATATGGAAAAAAACATAACAGTTTGACCTTTCATCTTCTATTTTCATCTATTTCGAACTATCTTCCGCCTTTATTTTCATATTTTACTTTCATTTCATTATCTTCTTTATTTAATTTCATCCACTCGGATTAATCTTCCATTTTCATTTCCCTTTACATTCATTTTAACCACTCCTAGTTCATATGTTAATAACAAAACTTGCCAACATCTCAAAGCTAACTTTTTAACAAGAAATGTAATTAACATCTCAAAAGAAAGGTTTTAGAAGTGATCGATCTCTTCTAAACCCCTTTCGAATGAGTCGATTAGGATGGATTACTTGTGAAGGATTACATTATGAAAATATAAAATATAGTTAAGAAATTCTAACCCCTTCAAAGGAAGGTTAAGGAAGGAACATCTCCTTCATGACCCTTTTCGAGTAAGTCGAAAAGGTCATTAGCATCTCATTTTATATGGGAATAAAGATATTGATTATTTATCCCTTTCGGTTGTATCGAAAGGATCATTCTGCCCCTAAAAGAAGAATTTACTATCAACAGCATTGTTGTTGCTATTTTGTAACTCCTTTGAAACTGTTATATGTTTTGTAATATAAGTACTTATTTCGAAAATATCCATCCAGCTAGCATAACTTTGTTTTCATGCATCGAGTCCCTTTCGATCGGGTCGAAAAGGTTATCATATTTTCAAAGTGGACTCGATGTATAATATACAGGCTCTATATTCAATATTCAATGGAATAACATCTCAGACAATATAAGTTCTATAAACTTATTAATATCGGAACACTATCATTATCCTAATTTAACACTTGATATCATGATACATGATGATAGTATGCTTCGAATTTACATTTTCTAAGTCGATCCCATTGCATCGCATAAGAAAAATAAGAGTTAAGAAAATAAGTAAGCATCATGCGCAATTGGTAATTAGTCACGCTAATGGCCGAAACAATCTTTCTCATAATCAAAATTTATATTGAATACATGCGCTTCCTCCATTTTGCATTTATCAAAATTGAGTTACAAGTATAAGAGTTACCTCCAAGTTGATTAGGGTTACAAAGATTTGATTTTCTATGCAATGAGAGAGAGAATTTAGAATTTTGAAATTCGGTCCCCAAACTCGGACCGCGAGGGTCGTATTTATAGAAGCAGGTTGACCACTTTTCACATCTATTCTTTCACTTCAGTCGAAAGGCCTTCCTTCATCCTTCTGCACACACCCTTTAGATGCGGTCAAAAGGCCTTCCTTCATACTTCTACATGCACCCTTTGGATGCAGACGAAATGCCTTCTTTCATCCTTCTATGCGCCCCCATTTCGGTGCAGTCGAAAGGCTTTCCTTCATCCTTCTGCATGCCCCCTTTTAAGGCGGTTAAAAGGCTTTTCTTTGAATCTTTCTCATTCATTCTTATGCCTCCACCTATATATATTAGACCATTCGATCCAGTCGAAAGGATTGTCTTGACAACTTCCTCTGCTGTTAAAGTTCGAGTGCTCCTTCTACTTTGCTATTTACTAGACTGCTTTCAATTTCTTCAAAAGAGGATAGGTGCGCTGTCCACTTTGTGTTGCTATGCTGTTGCAAGTAAGCGATGAGTTGAGCTTTCATATATCTTTGAAAGGAATGGTGGGCGACGATTGGATCTTTTCCGAAAGGACACTTAGTCTTCATGCGGAGTTTTCATATGCCCTCGTAGGGTTCCAACCGTTTTGAAAGGCTTATTCTTGCTTTCAACAGGCACGTATTGAAATTAATTCTTCAAGTAGTAGATGGACAATGTGAAACCTACCATTTTGAAGGAATTGGTTCTTGTGTGCTAGTTTATTGTTCAATATCTTTGAAAGGTGTTTCGGACCCATATTAGCCTCTGTTATATATGTGGATCCATCTGCGTTGAAAGGTCTAGATGAGGCGGAAGGGTGACTTTGCTTTCTTTTCCACCCTTTCGAAATCTTTTGTTTCGCTTATCATTTATAAGGGCACATAGCGCTTGTGACTCCTTCTAAAGCTACCTCAATACCTTTAAAATCTGCTTTTGAACTTCAGTGAAACCCATGTCTTCAATTCTTATGGAGCCCTGCACTTTTTAATGAGCCTTCTTTCACACTTTTTTACTTAATTGAATTTTTATGGTTAACACCATAATATAATCATCTCATTTTGTTTTTTCTAGCTTTTGTCGATTTAGTTTTCTTCTACCTTTGTAGTTGTAATACCTCTTCCATCATTAATGGCATGACGTTAGATGCTTAATTTTTTATTTTGTTCTATATTAGCTTGCTTTATAGGGATTATGGTTGGCTTCTTTAGAAAATTAATATATATAATGAAACATTTATTGGTTTCTAACAAGTGGTCAAGTTGAAAGATATCATTTTCTAAAAGGTTATTATAGTTGTCTTCTTTAGTTGTTGGTATACGATCGCTAAAATGTCAAATTGGAAGGAATTTGATTCAACATTCATGGTAATTTTAAAACATATACTTTTGATTTATTTTAGAATTTTTTATAATTTTATATTAATTTTTCATCAATTCTAATTGGTTCAGCTTTTGTATCTATTCAATTTTATTGTTGTATCTATTTTATTATTAATCTTTTAGCTAAATACATTTCTCCTTTTGCTTTTATTTCCTCATCTTCTCTTTCCACAATAAAAATTTAATATTTAAATAATATATCTACTAACTTTTTTTACCTTTAAATCCAAGTAAAATATTTGCTCCATTGGTTGTTGTTTCTTCTTCTAGCTTTGGTATAGTCTTAGAATTCTCTCTTCCACCTTTCATAGCATGCGCCATAGTTTTAGATACGTAATATTTTGTTTATCTCAATATTAGTTCATCCTATAGTGAACAATTTTATAAAATCTTGATAACAAAAATCTAATTGATTGGTATCATTCTCCGTAAAAGTTAATGTGGTTGTTTTTTCTAGTTACAGGTAGTTTTTTCACTGAAAAGTCAAATTATAGAAATTAAAGGAGATTTTGATTCAACTTCCATGGTAACACCAGTACACATGCTTTTGATATACTTTATAATTATTACATTTTTATATCAATTCTTCACCAATTCTTATTTGTCACATTTTTTATTTATTCAATTGTTTTGTAGTATCCACGCTATTCATATGTGTCAATTTTCTTAAGTTCTTATGTATTATAATAGTTTTCTTGTTTTAGCATAATGTAGTTTGAAATTTCTATTATTTTTTTTAAATACTTTAGATATCTTTTGTATTAATGGCCGTTATTCTATCATGTGAAGGATAATCTATGAGACGACGTGCCTATCTTTAAGTGTGGTGGGTATCATTTTATTTCTACAAAAATTTATTCTAATGGTAGATAACTTATGCTTAAGTTTATTTATTCATTATTGTTATGATTTGTTGTCATCAAAATTGGCCACCAACACCCAATTATGTAAAAGTACCAATACCCAATCCAATCACAGAAATACGAAGAGAAATAAATGAAGAAAATAATTGAAACAATCAGAAAGCAAGTAAAAAAGAGACAAGATTTATAGTGGTTCGGCTAACTTTGGCTTACGTCCACCCCAGATAATCTTTTTTATTATACTGAAGTTTGTTTATAGTTACAATCCAAAATCCAAGAATAAAATTGGTAGAGCATAGCCTAAGTTAAAGATAAAGAGAAGTGTAAAAAAAGATTATTTTCCTGATGCCATGTCTACTATATTTATAAGAGAAGATGAGCATGATCAGGTCAAAATTTTGATAGAAGGTTCAGGAGACCAATACGAGGCCACCCACAAATTTCCAGGTCCATTGGTGTCCACAATAGGGATCGGTACTGATCACTATTAGTGTGTCCAAATGGGCTGTGTTCCCTATGAGTGGTTTCCTAACTACTTGCTCCCTAAGTTTCACGCAATTTGGACATGCAATATGTGAGACATCACATTTTTCGTGAATTAGTGTTGCTAGAATTATGATTTATGCCAATCCCTCTAGAGGGATGGGTACTAATCCCTCTAATATCTTCAAAATTCCATGCGATCCCTAAAGTATCTTCTCCATGTTGTATTATGCTTAACCTCTAAGTTTCACACTAATTCGGCTATTAGAACTCGTGTTATTGATCAGTCTTGTTGCAATATGTTATGAAGGTTGATTATAGTTGTTCCTTATGGAGGGATAGGTACCGATCCCTTCAATTTTATCCAAATGATATGCGATCCTAATTAAGATGTTCGACATATTGTGATTAGCTTGTCCTCCAAGTTTCATATCAATTAGATGTGTGGATGTTGAGATATTGTTCAATCTTTGCTATAAAGTTCTGTTTAGCTGATCCCTGAGAGGGAAGAGGGATAATCCCTCTTTCTTCATCTTTTTTATGTGTGATCCCTAGTGTAGGCTTCCTAGGGTCTCCATATCTTGCTCACAAAATTTCAATGCATTGGACTTAAGGATTTTGAGATATCGATTGTTTTCCATTAAGTCCTACTTACATGCCTAAAATATGTCGATCCCTTTTATAACGATCCCTTTTTAGATGAAGTAATTTTCCTATAACTTGCATATGAAAACCCCAAACAACTTGAGATTTGAAATATAGCCTCGCGGGGTCTTCTTTGTCTCTTTATATAGGTCTCACCTAGTTTGGGACAAAAATTGAGGACATGTACCGATCCCCTAGGGGAAAGGATAGGCACCGATCCCGTACGTGGGCGAGGCACTAATCCATACTTAGAATATTATGGAGATTCTATATTTTGGTATTGGTTGATTGTCGCTTCGTATTATTGCATGCTCTTGATTTCTAAACCTCATAATCATCACTCTTAACTAATAGCTTTGATAATCATAAAGTCTGTTGGGTTAAATCCGCCTGTCTACTGCCTTTGGTGGGTTAATACTTTGCCCTGAAAAACATTCCTTGTGATAGGAAGGTGTTTTCGAATTGCCATAAATCCAAAATCCGAAACCCAAAACTGTTGACAGCGGTATTTTCCAATCCAAATTCACGGTTTCTCCGGATCTTTTTACCCGAATCTACATCCATCAAAGCCAAATCCATTGTTGTTCGAAACTGATATCCAAACCCATGACCTCTTTGGGTTGTTATCCTAATCTGAATCTTCGGTCTCACCGGATCCTTGTCGAGCATAATCCATACTTGATGACCTGAGTAGGCCAATCCATCGCATTCTAGCAAAGCGACCTTCCCTTTGCCAGGCATATTCCATACTGACGATCTTGATCTCTCTAGATCCTTGTCGAGCACAATCCATACTCGTCGACCAATGTAGGACGATCCCCCACGTTCGAACGAAGCGACCTACCCCTTGCCAGGTATATTCCATACCTAATGACCATGAACTCTTGGGTCTTTTTCGAGAACAATTCGTACTCGACGACCTGAGTAGGTCGATCCATTGCATTCGAGTAAAGCGACCTACCATTTGCCAGGCATAGTTCATAGCTGACAGCCTTATTGGGTTTTATTCTTCTGCCTCGGTACCAAGTTGAGGAATTAATTCATAATGCAAGAGTCTGTTTCATCATGTTCTCCCACAGAAAAGACCCATTCCTTGCGATTGTTATCCCGTCTCTCTGAACAGGACCACAATCGCTGCCTACGTTATCTATTACGTTGATCCAAATTTAAGCATTCCTAAGTCCATTTGTCAAAATATAAAATAAGAGTCCATATAACAAATAAACCAGAGTTCAAATAAAAACTAGAAAAATAAGAGTTCGATGAAAACAAGAAGAGAAAAACAAGTTTCACGAACCCGGGCACAATGGTTAATCATCATCTTAGAGTATGCCTAGGGACCTTCCTTGATACTGTACATTTGTGTAAGTGACTTAGCCATCCTACTATCGTATTTGTTACTTATTCCTTGCCATCCTTATCAATTGATGATAAGTTGACGATGATGCCTTGATCCAGTGCCATTTTTATTCGAGGTGGATGGTGGCTGCTCTTTTTCCACCACCACAGCCTGAGTCCTTATATATTGTTGTAACTAACCATTCCTCACGTATTCCTCAATGATATCCTTCAAATGCCTATGGTCATTTGTATTGGGCATATCCAGCTCATGGAATAGGAAGCGCTTTCCTGATGTCCGTTCGCATTCGGAGGGTTCCCTCCTTGTCGGCTTTTGATACGAATGGCATCCTTGAGCATCCAGATATATCTATTCTAGGATTTCATTCAATTTCGAGTAAGAAGAGAATTTTGGTTCCCCCCTCTTTCACTTTAGTCCATCAAAGCTATTATCCATATTATGTTTACCCTTGTCCTTTCCTGAACTTTCATCGGGTAGTTTTCCATCCCATACCGTATTAACTTCCATTGCCTCTTTATCAGCTTTTGCATCTTCTTATCGCAGAAAACTATCTACTTCATGGTAAAATTCCCTGAGATCCATCGGTGGGTCACGTATTAGTGATATCTTAAAATCTGAATTATGTGCAACTCCTAACACAACCACCATCAAAACCATCGATAGATCTGGTTGATCCACCGTAACAACTACCGCAATGAACATGGTTAAGAAATTCTTAAGTGATTCTCCTACCCACTGATTTACCGATGTCAATATCGTCACATTCCTGGGTCTCGTAATGTGAACCTGAAACGGCTTCATAAATCTTTTGACCAATTTCGTCTATGTACTAATAGAACCGCTCTCCAACTGTCCGAACCATAACGCAGCTACATCTGTTAAGTATAGGGGAAGCTTCATGCTAGGATTTCTTTCGAAGCCTCAAGTACTTCCATGTGCCTTATATACCTCATCGTACGCATAGTTGGGTCCGACTTTCCATCATAAGCTTCAAGTGTTGGTAGTTTGAATTCTAGTGGATTCCCAGCATTCCTGATATTAGGAGCGAATGGAGTTTTATTTACATCCTCCAATCATTGTTCACTAATCCTCCATGCATAGCTCGCCTGATCATCTCTGCAAACCTACCATTATCTTCCAGTGCTAGACACCTATCATCATGTCCAAGCTACCCCCGAGTCTACGAGGGAATTCTGGAACATATTTCTCAAGGCGAGCATCCAAATTCCGATTCACATCAAGTTCCATAGGATTTACCACAAATCCTCCAACATCACGATTGACTAGTCCCAGGGGCATGACCCCATGTCTTTGGGGATCGGTGCCGATCCCTTTAAGATGGCCGAGGACTGCCCCTGGCTGCTCCATTCACTTCTTTGTCCAATAGCTCCATCTCCACACTCCCGGTGTTGATTTTCAGCTAACCTTGCCGCCTCAACTCCTTGATCCATAGCTCTAGTAGTTCAATCATACCAACTCCTTGGTTTTGCATTCCAGTTGCTCCTATGGCTCTAGCCTGTCCGATCTGTCGAAGTAGATTCTGCTTCATCTTCTCTTGTCTTTTCAACATCCATTCTTATATAGCGCCTACCATTATTCCCATTTCATCTCTGGTGATGTAGATAGATGCTTGATCGGCTCCTACTCCTAAGGACACCTCACGACTCCCTTCATGATGGCACCTATTCGCTACTTTTCTGCTTGTTGATTATCTCACCATTGCTCCAAATCCAAGCCCTCTAATTGATTCTAAATCTGAACTCCAAATTCGTAGGGGCTAGCTCTCTCAATGAAAGCACCAAAATGTTGGGCCACCAACACACAATTTTGTAAAAGTACCAATATCCAATCCAATCACGGTAATATGAAGAGAAATAAATGAAGAACAAAATTAAATAATCAGAAAGCAAGTAAAAAAAGACAAGATTTATAGCGGTTCGGCTAACTCTGGCCCATGTCCACTCCCATATATCCTTTTTATTATACTGAAGTTTGTTTACAATTACAATGCGAAATCCAAGAATAAAATTAGCAGCGTGTAGCCTAGATTAAAGATAAAAAGAGGCAAAGAGAAGATCCTTTTCTAGCGCCATGCCTTCTGTATATATAAGGGAAGACTTGCATGGATTGGGCTGAAATTTTGACAGAAGGTTCGAAAGACCAATACGAGGCCACCCAAAAATTTCCAGGCCCATTGGGGCCCACAATAGGGATCGGTACCGACCCTATTAGTGTATTCTAATGGGTTGCAATCCCAGTGAGGGGTGCTCCACAATGTTAGCTACCTTCTCCTTAACTTTCAACAATTTTGACATACGGTTTGTGAGATATTGTATTTTCTGTGACGTAGTGTTGCTTGAATTCTGATTTCTACCGATCCCTTTAGAGGGATAGGTACCAATCCCTCTAATCTCTTCCAAATGCTATACAATCCCTAGGAGCTTCTCCATGTAATATTATACTTAACCTCCAAGTTTCATGCCAATTGGATTAGTAGAACTCGAGTTATTGATCAATCTTTGTTGCATTATGTTGTGAAGCCTGATTATAGCCGATTCTTATGGAGGGATAGAAATCGATCCCTCCAACTTGCTCCAAATGATTTGCGATCCCGATGGGGAGGTCCACATGTTGTAATTAGCTTGTTCTCGAAATTTCATGTCAATTAGATGTGTAAATGTTGGTATATTAATCGATCTTTGCTATAAAGTTGTGTTTAGCCGATCCTTAAATAGGAAGAGGGCTGATCCCTCTTTCTTCATCCTTTTGATGTGCGATCCCTAGGGTAGGCTTCCTAGGGTCCCCACGTCTTCTTCATCCTTTTGATGTGCAATCCCTAGCGTAGGCTCTCAAGGGTCCTCACATCTTACTTAGAAAATTTCATATGCACTAGACTTATGGATTTTGAGATATTGATTGTTTTCCATTGAGTTGTACTTGCTTAGCTGAACTATGCCGATCCCTTTTAGGCCGATCCCTTTTTATACGATCCATTCTTAGATGAAGTAATTTTCCCATAACTTATGCATGCAAACTCAAAATGACTTGAGATTTGAAATATAGCCTCGTGGGGCCTTCCTTATCACTTTATACTGGTCTCACCCAGTTTGGAACAAAAATTAAGGGCATGTACCGATCTCCTAGGGGAAGGGACATGCATAGATCCCTGCCTGGAAGAGATACTAATCCATACTTAGAATATTTTGGAAATTCTATCTTTTGGTATCGGTTGATCGTCGCTTCATATCATCGCCTGCACTTGATTTTTGGACCATACAGTCTTCGCTCTTGACTAATGGCCTTGATAATCGTGAAGTTCGTTGGGTAAAATCCACATGTATACTGCCTTGGCAAAAGGTCGATTAACATGATTGATATTATTTTATAAAAAAACTATTATATTGTATAGGTAGAAGCAATCATTGACAATTTTATTCTTTTTCTCTCATGGTTTTAAGAAAAAAAATCCTAATTTTCTTTCATTACAACTCCTTATTTCACATGTTCCACATTTAATAATTATATCGTTTTCATTCATCATATTCTTTACGCTAATTATACATTTATAATCTAATAGCATATTTCTTTCTCTTCTCTACACTTTCAAGAGAATATTTTTTGGATCTTCTTAATTTATTTTTCATATTAATCTGTTCTATGTCACATTTCATATATTGTCATGATTTTGTCTCTTTCCCATTTTTATTTTCATATTTATAACACAACTAAAAAAAGAATTATATTCTTAATCTATAACGAATTAAAAGTTCATTCTACATAAAAATATTTGAACGATCTTCTTAGTTTTTCAATCTTAATAGAATTGAGTTTAATTATTCAGTTGTTCTTCACTTTTTTACTCTCCTTAAATTTTATAGCTATGTTTGTACCTATTATTTTTAAGGATTGACTTTTATGGAAACGGTGTTTAAAGCTTAGAAAAATTGTTAATTGGATCGATTTAGCACAAGTTAAAGGATTAATCTTCATATTTTTATTTTTTTGTTTATTTAACTTATGACTAAAATTATTATTTTTCTTCCATATTTCGAAACTCGGATCTTTTCTTCGAATATTGTATTTGAAAGAATTATTTTCGATTTATTATTATTTCGATTAATATAATAACTAATTTACTTTCTTCATTTATTTCATAGAACGTTATAAGATTATAAATACGTAGAATCATAAATTATTCTTTAAAATTTGTTAAAAGTACGGTTGAATTATTATTTTCATTCTCAAGATTTACATCATATTTAAAAAATTTCTTATATTTATTCGATTAGTTTGATTATGAATTTAGTATCCTTCCCTATTTTGTTGGACATTATTAGATTATCAATATATAGGTACTAAAGAACCCCAATTGTTCTGAATAACTCATTAGATAAAAGGTTGATCCATTTTGCAATTCTCAAACACAAGTATATAAAAAATCAAGTTAAGCGAGAAAGATTTATTCAAAGCATAAATTTTCATACCATGTTTTAAGAAAACATATAAATTTATGTACAGCACTTTTGTACTGCCTTCGGTAATAAAGATTAAAATTTGATTAAAAGTTTAGTCTTTTTGGTAAATTTATTTCTTCTTTAAACTTATATATAGTCTTAGTTAACCCAGACTTATATCTTAAAATCTAATATTATCCACAATAATTCGCCTAAGTTTACAATATTTTTTATGCTACCATCAAATTCTAGGTATCTTATAAAATAATTTGTTGAGCATATATGATTCTTGAAAAAATTGTCTACCGTTATGTTATTTTTAACTTTCTAAGTTTGGAGATGTTAAGATATGAAATAAATAATTTTTTTTTTAATTTTACGAGTATACCAACTTTCAATGTAGGATAATATCATTGAAAATAATAAGATGAATGAATTCTAATCAGTTCAGTTTAGTTTGAATTGAATTTTATTATAGGATTGACTACAATAAATTATCTTTAATTTAAATCCAGCTCAGTGAGAGAATCAATCTAATTGGTCAAAGAATTAATTTTAACATATTAAATCATATATCATCCATAAAAATTCAAATGTGTTGTAAGTTCTAAATATATGGGAGAACATATAAAGTCGGTTGTTATGTACCTTTAACAAATCATTCCATATTCTAAAAGGTTGTAAGGCGGGAAGTCACTACCTATTATCACAATTTTTTTTCTACAACAGACCTAGAATGAGAACAAATAAAGAAGAAAAATATTTATTTGTAAATAACTAAAAACCTTATCAAAATATTTTTTGAATTAACTGATTATGTTTTGATGCATCATTGTATTTTACACATTTGCTTTTGTTTGAAAAATTATATCATATACTTATTATATTATAAAACACAATTATCATTTTCACCTTAGATGCAAGAAAATCATATATGTTATGAATATTGTACTGTGTCATACTGGATGTACATACAGAAAATGTTAATGAATAAATTCATTAACTCCAAAAGTGTGTATGGAAAGCGAAGTTAATCAAAGTGAGGCTTTGTCGAGGCTAGTTGAAGTCATCAAAATGAAGTATGCATCTATAACAATTCTTTGTTTAATCACCAAAATCATGCTAAATATCATATATAGACTAAGTCAACACATGAGTTAGTATATGAGTTAATGTGTAAATCAATATGCATGTCAACGTACAAGTCACAATTCAAGAGTCAAGTAGTAAAATATGCTATGCAATTGTTTGATGTTTGATTCCTTATATGCACAATGTTCGAGTGTTACAGTTGGCAAAAAATATCCAAATTAATTTAGGGTTTACAAAGCTGAAAATGTAAGAAGTAGGGATGGAATAGAATTTGTCCCAAAACGGAACCCCTAGGTGTATATTTATTGGGGAAAGAGGCATGGTTTTCAGAGTGGATAAGCTTCGGCAACAACTTCGGTGATAGTGTTGACAATGGATTTGGCGACCTCGATGTTGTTATGTGCTATACTTACTTAACGGTGATATTAGCAGAATGGTAATGCCAACTCGATGGTGATAGTCTTTAGCATCAAAGAACCTTTGCTTCAAGTTACTCTTAGTTTGTTGTCTACGATGCCACTTGGATGTGGTGCTGAGTATGAATGAGGTGCGGAGTCACTTAACAATTCCGTTGGCGTCGATCATCCTTGGCATCATCATAAAGTGATATCCACGAAGTGCTGCGAAGTGTGGTACCGCTTTAGTGTAACTTTGATAATTTTCATGGTTACCGAGGATAAGCTTATTTTTATTGCAATAGGTGAGTAGCGATGTTGATAGAACTTAGCATCAATGAAATCTGCTATAGGTCACTTTGACACTCATTGATGGCTTACGAAGTTTATTGTACTTGATTCCTTCGCTTCTTTGGTTACACGCGATATTGTATATATTTTATTGTTGATGAAATGCAGAACTCTATTCCTTCGATGCTAACCTATCCTTATGTTCTTGATGTTGATCATTGATGCCATTAGAGTATCGTTATTCATATATCATGGACAACAATGATGGCATGCGACGTGAACAAAGAGCAATTATTGGCATCCACACAATTACTTTGGCACTGCTTATTTGTGCGGCGTCGTGGTTAGGTGACACATCGAACTCCTTTGGCTACAATTATAGTAGTAACATTCGTCCCCCCTTAATGTAGAGGAGCCATTGACTATTCAAGTCAATAGCCTCAGTGTTGCCCCTTCCCGCCTTTTAGTTTTCTTTCATTAATCCAACCGCTTGTTTAAAATTAATCCAATGGTTCTCGCATGCTTATTTCTATCTATACATAGGCCGGTTCTTTCACTTTTCTTCCTTTACCTAAGATCAATAGCTTAAGCGAGAAATCAACAATTTCTAAGAGAATTTAAACTTCTTTGATTCCTAATCATCTAATTCCCATTCAGGTGTAATTTTCATTTCAAGTCGATTTAGTTGAAATGCCGAATCAAATAATTAGGTTTTGAAACTACTATTTGGGTTTGATTTAGGGGTTCGTTAATTTCAGCTTGATTACCAATGTGTAAAAGATTGAGATTCCAAATTTGCTACTGCTAAGTGTCACATATATGTATTATTATTTGAATTAATTGATTATGAATCGACATCGACCTAAAGGTTTGAGGTTATTAGCTTATTGATGAAATAAGTTGCTTATTAAACCCGAATCCACTACCATTTTGGACTCGAATTGGTATCGACACTCATGGTTCCACTGGAAGGTTTAAATCGATAGTGTAAGGACTTTGTTATGCCTAAACTGGTTTTAATATTAATTGATATGGATGTATAAACTAATATGTTCTAGGTTCATAAACGATAAGTATGACCCAGACTTTGACTTTCATCACATCGACGTTGACCAATACTGATGTTGTTACAATTCATGAAATTAATAAGTCCTCATATTAGCTTGTTATTTTATTAGCTAAAAGCTTTCATATTGTAAATAACAAGAGCGGAGTGCGGTGATCCACTCAAAATCACAGACACTACTGTTATTAGGGGATTTAAGTTGATTAGATGCAACGCTAATTGGCTCGGCACTAGTTCTCAAATAATATTATGATACTATCGTGACACTTAGCACTAATAAAGCTTTTATTATTTTAATCAACAATAAACTTTTATCTCGTTGGGATGCAGCAGCCTCCTTTTGTGTCATGATAGTTGATGCTGAAAACGCTTTTGTTGACTACTAACATTAATAGCGCCGAAGTCATTTCACATCTTATCGATTAAGTTAAAGTGCGACAACCCTTAGTTGAGAACATAAAGTTCATTGACAATGTTTGTTATGATTATATGCAATGCTAATAAACTCGTCGTGAATTAAGGAGGCACTGCTCATCTTCAACGTCTACCTATAAGCAAGGTTCAATAGCAATGCCTTATTGCTTTGCTTTACTTTACTTTTCACGATCATTTTTAGCAATGCAAATGGAGCTCTGTATGACATAAACCCTCTCGACATCATTGCTTTTAACATGTTATAAATTGTTTAACCAAATATTATGCTTGCAATTCACACCGTCGTTATTCATCAGTGCTTATGTCCTTATTATTTCGATGCTAGTCATGGTTGTGAAGCTTGTTACATGGTAATTAAACTCTAATTAAAACCAATTAAAGCTCAATTAAATATTATTAACATAATTAACTTTAATCAAATATTAATTAAATAAAATCCTTTTTTAAAATAATAATTAATTAATAATTATCTTAAATAAAAATTAATAATCAAATAATAGTTAACTTTAATTAAGTAGCAAATCATGATTTAACTTAATTGATTAACACATAAGTTTAAAAACCATTATTAATAAATGATTAAGAACTAATTACCTTTGTTAATTAAATAATCAATTAAATAATCATTAAATAATTAAATAATTGTTCTCTAATTACTAAATTAAAGTTAGAAAACATTTCCAAAAATATTTCAAAGTTAAAACAGTTCAGATTTGAAAAATAGTTAGATTTCCAAACTGTGCGTATAGCTTTTATCACAATATGGGCCCATAATTTCAAAAACTTGAAATTTTCTTTTTTCTAACTTTTAAAACTTCCCTTTTGAACTCTTATACACTTTGAAACAAGAAGATAAATTTTAGAAAACCAAATCAAGGTTTTAAACTTGAAAATTTTTCACTTTGAAACAAAAAATAAACTTTCGACAAAAAGCCGATTTCTAGGTCGTTTTTGGTCAAATCGCTACCTTTGTGTAATGAACCAACATACAACAAATACAACATTCCAACATAATATGACATCATAACAATATAGCACCATCATAAGCAAAGTATTACTTCACAATAACTGCTAACTTTTCCAATATTCAAGTTATAATCTTTATCACCTACTCAATCTTCCACATAGGCAATCAACTCCAAATCAACATATGTGCATGCATACACAATATATAACATTACTACATACTTAAGCAATAATTCTTCTTATAAATTTTATAATTTTAAAAAAAGTGAATGAATTGAGTTCTAAAAACACAAACTTTACTCACCAAACTTTCACTAAATCAAAATAGACTTGCTCTCGACCAAGCTCACTTCTTCATAGTTCAAGAAGTGAAGATGTGGACCCTTGGAAGGCTAAATGGGTTTGGCCTTGTGAACAATAGGCATGGCCATAGGAGAGTATGGGCTTGGCCATTATGGATTTGAGATGTATGAGCTTTTTTTGTGAAGAGAAGAGGTTTTGAAAATTAATGGAAGGTGTTTAGTCATGTTTTTAAACTACCTTCTCTATCTTTTCTCTTAAGAATTTAAACTTGTTAGCCATTGAAGTGGACATAAACAAGAAGCAAGGAAGTGAAGAAATGAAGTAGGATTTGTGAAATGAAAATTATAAAAGGAATGTGGCATATATAGGCTTAGGAATTTAATAAAATATATAAAGTGACCTTTAATAGAATAATACATGCATGCATGCACCCATAGCTCCCCTCTCCCTCTGTTCCACACATCCTCCCCCTTACTTTCATGTACTAACCTGGTGTTTTTAGGTAATGTTTAGCTACTAACTTAGGTTACATTATATATATTATATAAATATGCATAAATAGTCATATCATGAACGTATATGTATATATTATTAAGTATTCATTTATGTATACATGTATATGCATGCATATATTTTCCTATTTGATCGAACCCTAGTTTGTAAGTGTGTGCAGTTAAATAAAATGTGCATAACATTTCCCATCAACTTTTATATATTGAAACGTCGAAATTTCGAAAAACATCATTCGATCATATTTTCTATTTTTATTTGAACTATCTATAGTGGTAAACAAAATTTGAAAACTATTTTATCATCATTATTAAATATTTAAATTAGGTTTATTTTCTAATAAAAATCCATATATTTAATTTATAAATATATTTAAATAGCCTATTTCAAGGTGGAAAAAATCCTGAGTTGTTACAAATTTATTTTTCCATAATTTGTTATTATTTAAAAGATTGTATTTTATTTATAAAACCTATTATTTTAATATTTAAAATTTATTAATATTCGCAAATCAAGGCAGTAAAATTCCGCATTTTTACAATCTTCCCTTCTTAAAAGAATTTCGTCCCCGAAATTATACCGCAACCTTAATTCGTAGAAACACTTATTCATCAATGCATGCGATGTACATAGATTATTCATATGTAAAATCTAATTTGATCATTCACCCGAACACATAACTTCACTTCCAAACTAATATTGCTCACCCGACTTCCTAGTATAAATTTTGGTATGATCTCTTAATTAGAAACCTCTGTTCTCCTAGCATAGCAACAAAATATGATAGACAACTTTTGGTCCCATGTAAGAACCCTCACCAATGCTCCCCGTCAAAAATTTTGATTTAAATCCTTATTCGGAATGGTGTAAAACACATCCAGTCATATACTCGAATCTAGGATCACAAGAACTATGTGAAAAGAGAAATGATATTCATACAACATATGTACTGATCTAATGATTCTTACTTTCTAACTAATTTCTACCATCCCATCATGCTTCATAAGAATCAATTTTTAAATCTAATTAACTTGTATATTACCCTTCTATATCCTAAGAGTATATACAAACATCTGATTTTTAATTCTATTTATTTCTAACTATTAGACGCAGGCCAAAAATAATTTGGGTTTAGAAATTAAGTCGACCAAATAAACCTCTTTATTGAATTTAACCTAATTAAAACTTCATTTATTAATCCACCATCAAAATGTCCTTTTATTTTGAACACTCTTCCATTTACAAATAATTTGGTAGAATAGTTTCATTCTAAAACTTCGTTTATTAATCTAAGAACACAATACCCAGTTTTATTTCAAAAACCTTTTGAAAACATACATATAGTCCAAGTAACTCCAAAACGATGTCAAGGAACTGGGCGCTACCAAATAGTACCATATACCCCTTTATTAAGAAGAGAAATACTCAAGAGAAGTGTTTACTATCCAAACACATCTCTTACCCATTTTTAGTCATTTCCGAGATACTCGAACTAGTTAATAAAAAATATTTCTTTTGTTCTAAATTTCTTCTTGAAAAAATACTATTTATAGACAAATAGGTTGTAGCAAAATAAACCACTTGCTTTGGATTCATTTCGATTTGAACTCATTACGATTGTACAATGACAAAGAGGATAATTTACCAAGTGCACTATCCAATCTTCCTACGTAAACATTCGATTGTCACTTAGAAGATTATTTTGATCATCAAAAAATAGATCAAAACTTACTTCCAAACTGTCTAAATAAAACTTTACTCTAAAACTTCGTCGTTAAATATATATATATATATATATATATTAAAATACCTTTTAAGAAAGATTACTGCTACTTTCCAAAATCATTTGGAATTTATTAAAGCCACCGGGATTCAACATTCTCAAAACCATTTTCATTTTTAAAACACATTTAATAGTTCTGATTTGTAAGATCAACTCTCTTAGTTCATCTTATAAAACTATCTAAAGATTTTCTTTTAATATACACCATTTTTAAATTCAATTTTTAACCCTACACATCGTCAAATGCCTTGTAGTCAAATTGTGAAACTTAATTCACGAGGTGTTTGATTTCATGTTCCTACAAAATTCTATCTACCCAATCTATGATGGAAAAAGGAAATCTACTATTAAATCTGACAATAGTCAATGCTCAAAACTGGACGAGCATGACTAGTTAAACCATAAATGCTAATAATTTAAATATTATTCACTCCTAACTCACTCTCATCATAGATAACTGCATAGACTTTGAAAATCATCCCTTTTTATATATGTAAAATATATTCATATGAAATATATTTCATTTACCAAAATTGAAAACAATATTATGTAAAGTTAACATGTTCAGTGTTTAGAAAATTCCTATGGATAATGTTGATCAAGCACATCAACCAAAATTCTTAAGGCACTCAATAGATCAAACAACACAATATAAAACATTTCTATTCACTAATAAATATGCACTCATATATATATATATATATATATATATATATATATTCACTTAAACTCATTGTAGGGCACTACGGACCCTATCTTCAATAAGTTTACCCCACCAAAGCCTAGATGTTCACTCACCTATGCTCTGATACCAAATGTAACAATCCGTCTTTCTTACTATCAAAGACGACACTTAATACATCCTCGGTATTCATGCGTTGATCATTTAGTCGTCCGAAAGACGGGTCATTAAGGGTGAAAGAAAGAAAGATAGAGTAGAAGAAAATACACTATTTTAATGTTATAAAAACTGTAAAAAATTAAGATGTAAGGTTGTGCATTATTTTGCTATAAATTATCAATATTGATAAAACAAGTTAGCAAAGAATGAGAAAATGGGCACCTTCAGTTCAATTCACATAGATACATCCCAAAATTAGTAAAATAGTTTAGTCTAGCAAGTCAGGATATGAAAACATGTAGGGACAAATTTCTTAATTGCTAGCAAATTGAAAGGTTTTGCATCGTTAGTATATCCAAATATGATATAGCATTCCACAGATGTGACTTTTCTAGTTAGGCAACAACTTGAAAAGTTTAAAGAGGTAAATATTTGGTTGAAAATATAATATCAAATCCAGAGAAACAGAATATAGTAACACATAATCTTACCAAGAGTGGTAGTTGTATATAATCCTTTTTTTTTTTGAAATGGTACTTTATATACAGCAAATCATTGGGATAACATATCCCATGTCAATAAACGTTCGAAAGCAAGTTTCGAACTTGTGACCTCATGCACCAAAACCGAATCAATTAATCACTTGGACAATAGTGCTTGTCTGTATATAATCCATTTTGTAGAAACTTTTGAGTGTTATGATATGAAATTATGTAAATACACGATATAGGGAATAAACAAGAAATAATGATCTACTCCTTATTTTGTTACTTAATACATGAAAAAATTTTCTTCATCTACCTATTCTTTCCCTTTGCATGGATTCGTTCTTGGTTTCTTTTGCATTAGAAAAATTCCATAATAATTGATTATTGCTAACCCAGGAAATCTAAGTTCATATTTCACACCAAATTACCTTAATAGAATCGTTGTAAATAAAATCAAAGAGACGATCAAGTTGGAAAAAGGAAAAAATTATGATCAGTGGATTTATTACCTCAAAAGCATTGGGCTTGCTCCACATACTTGGCCATGTACATGGATTGTTGGTTTATTATAACAACCTTGTTTGTTGCCTGAAAACTTGTTACTTTGACCTTAACTAATGTCAAATAACCTAAATAAATTAAACATGAATGAATCAAATAGTAAACCAATTACAAACTTTGTACTTATTTGTGATCTTTAGGGGATATTTTAATGAACAGTAATTGGAAAACTTATCCGTAAATCTAAACTATATAAAGTTAAATAATCAAAAAAATCATGGATAGATCTAATATATAAAAATATAGGAAGAAAATGAAACAACATTTAAGTGATTAGAATTAATTGAATAAATAAATTACATAAATTTCCCTTACATATCAACATCACCAAAGTGCCGATAATCGATTAATCATAAAATGCAGCCATCCACCATGAATTTCGATCTAAGTTTAAATTCAAATTCTATGTATGTTGATTCAACACACTATGACTCTTGAGAGTAGGGATCTTTTGATTTTAGAAATGATTTATTTTCTTCCAACTAAGAAGAAATTAAGAGAGTAAATAAGGTAAGATGAAGGAATAATGGGAGGAAAAAATGGCCTCTGGTATGAATTGGTGGGAAAATACCTAGGACCGTTCGGTTCTAAAATACATATGGAATGTGGAGGATGGATGTCATCATCAAGAAATTTGATGTAATATTAATTGATGGTGCTCCAAAGGCAAAGAAACGAACCTCGCTTTTAATAATATAGCATAGGTAATATTAACATCTTTGTTTAACGTCAAAACAAATCAATTCTTCAATCTCTTCCAATACTCAAAATTGCATTACAATTAAAAGATTTTGAGTATAAATTCCAAAATAATCCATCAATACAAGAAAATATCAAAAATCAATACAAGCAAGAGGATACAGTGAATTTTATTCACTCACTATATAAAAAGTTAGGATACCTTTAATTTGGAAAAAATGATTTGTATTTTGTATTTTCAATATGTACTCCAAAAGAGAATTGTTAGAAGAGAAATCACTTTAGACTACGGGAATGAAAAAGGAAGCATTTTTTAACTAAAATTATTTTTTAAAGGGAGAAACTAATAATTGATCTCCTTGTAAAAAATAAAACAAAAATGACAAAATTGCATTTTTTATAATCAACCTCTGTTTTACTCATCTTCAAACTCTCTTTGTTTTCGTCTTTTAATAATAAACTCTAGTTCTCTATTATAAATTTTAATTCTACGATTTTAAGAACATGCAATATAATGTATCTTAATCTTTATTTCCCAATCTTTATGTCGGTCTATGTAAAAAAATGATACATATTGTAACGACCCACTTTTTCGACCCTTAAAATTCGACACTAACACATCCACAGTATTCATATGCCGAGCATCCGAATGCCGAAAAGACAAAACATAATCTCACATCAAGACGTGTAATATATAATATACACATGAACTTTACAAAAAAACTATAATATATATACATCAATCATAGTAAACTAACCTATCATTAGCCTGGACAGTTATAACAACTGATCCTCACAGTTGCTGATAAACGCAATACAAGAAATGCAGCAGAAAATAAAATATGTAAATAGGTGTTGGAGGCAACCAGATCATATCCTAACGCTCCAAAGCATCAAGCAAAATCTGGAAATATACTTGGTGCTAACTCGAGAACTATAAAAAAATAACGCCTGAATCGGTCTGGTATACCGACAGCGAAACACAATCATATGGATTTTTAATGTTATAAAACCTTTCAAAAATAAAGCTATCTCATAACACCTCATTGCACATACACATGGACGAGTTTTTAACTTACGACAACGAAAGCATTTTATTATAAAATCTAGTGATATTATAATTATAATAATGTCTAGAGTTTAAAATAAATATTTAATCATAGCTGGAATAGTTACATTAATTACATTCAACATCACATTTAGTATATAACAAAGTCCATAAAGCATGCATTGGATAATGGATTCCATAAAATGACAAGGTTACTGGGGTACAACCTATCACCGTACACCTCAGGAGAAATGTAGCCTACCTCTTTTTGGGTAGTACCAAACATGACCATTAACTCCCCCCCCCCCCCCACCCCCCACCGAAAAACCGTTCCATTGCCACATGCATACATAATCCATAAATAAATATCAATTTAGACATAAGTGATGACTAACCCTAATTTGGGCGAGCTACATAGTTGTGCCACATCTTCCATGTTTATGTCATCCTAGTTATGAGGCTTAAGGCTACATTTTACCTTTTTAGCAAATCCCACTTGGAATGCGGACACTTCCCTCTAAACAATAATGCAACATCAACATTCATCCATAAAAGTTGTTTGGTAAACATACTGAATGCACTACTTTTACTACATTCTTTTTGGAGTCACCCTCAGGATTAGTAGCAAGTAGTCCTTGCACTTCAGAGTACTTCATCTTCGGTTTCCATCCTCTTTAAGGTCTCTTCGGTTTGAATGCTTATACTGGTTCAAAGTGATGTTTGGATAACTCATGTTTATCTCATCTCGGTCTCTTCAAACAGATAATCAAGAGTTTAAAATTGTCCAAGATTTGATAGTCGGTTATTTAATTGCCAAATAAACAAGCAATCGAATTAGAGATTTAATTTCATAAGAAATCAAGCATGATTAAGCGCATAAGCAACCACTAAGCCTCTTTAACTAATCCTTTCATTAATTAAAACCACTTTCCCATTTGGTGTAAGTAAACGGGTCGCATGAAAATTAGACCAAATATACTTACCATCAGTTTTCGTTCAAATTTGCACTATCTCTCAATTAATAATGAAGTCAGACAAGTTGGGATATCAGTGCCTCTTAAAGCTTTCCTCAACATACATTCTTAGTTCTCTCGGATAAAAATGAGTTTATCAACCTCATCATTTGGTGTTAAGTACGAAAAGAATACTTTCCATACCACCATAATTTGAAATGATCATTCACAGAAATCAAATCTCATTTCCTTTTATCAAATTCCTTTTTATAAATTTCTTTTATATTTACAAAACTCCTTTTATAGGTCTCCTTTTAATTTATGAAATTCCTTATACATCTCCTATATTGTTTATAAAACTTCTTTATAATTACCCAAATTTATTTGTAAATATTTTTGATGAACATCCAAATTTATTAGTAAAACTCCTGTATGAATATCAAAATTTATTTATAAAACTTCTTTATAAATATCCAAATTTATTTATAAATCTTCTTGATTTTAAATCCCTGTAGTTACCTACACTCTTTGATATCAAGATAGAACAAAATACTTTCCATAAAATGGTCGTTTCATAAATTACTATAAATTCACAAATGTGATTTATTATACCAATCTACTAAAATGACCTTGTTTCCCTTTTTTTATAAAATATCATTTATAAGTCTATTCTTTTATTTATAAAATTCCATTTATAAATCTTTTTTTTTGAAATAAGTTCCTTTTATTGCATTAAACTAAACATAAGCCCAAGCAATAATAAGGCTACGGATCTACTTATCCCTAAACTTAACACAACCCGCATTACAAATTCCACCCAAGCTAGCCCAATTAATATATACAAATATACATTATGTCAACTGCATCAAACATGAGAGGGCATTAGGATCAAAACATGTTTTTAGTCCAGAATCTGCTCAAAACTCCGTAACCAGGCCAAGTACGCCAAGGGATAATATCATTATGTGTAATTGCTCACATTATCTTCTGTACCTTACAACTGCAAACTCAAATTGTTTGCCTGTGACCTTTTTGAGAACACTTGCAGCATTAAAAAACAAATCATCCGCGCTGTAGGAGGTTTGCTGAAAAATATACTTTATAGCCCATCATGTGAAACCATTTTCTCCAACTGGTGTGCACGAGCCTTCAGGAAACAGCAACAAAGTGGAGCCATCTCTTTTATGGACGCATACATCTTACTCACCTACGATGGCCATTCTTCCCTTACTATGCCATAATTGCCTTCGACAATGCAGTCCAGTGTCGAGGAAAGGATCTAATTTGTTGATATTGTATGGTGAGTTTGAAGCGCGAAGTTGACTACACTCGTATAGTAGTTGTGACTCATCAGGATAAACATTCAAAATAAACAAAATCTGAAATACCATTAATCTCCTTTTTAATTATTTGAACATCATGTTGACGCGCTGTTTCAGATGTCGGAAATCTTGACCAATATCTCATTTTGATCTCACTTCGAAATGAAACAATAAATCTCGCTGTAAATCTCGTTTAAATGTATCGTCCGAGATATTAAAATATCGGCCCATATATCGGACGAGACGAGATGTTAAAATATCATCGGTATTTCGGGTTTTTTTAGGCCAAAATTTTGAAACCTCGCACCCGAGATGTTAATAACTATTTTTGCTACTAGTAGCATGCTCGTAATGGTAAAATCCTAGTTTTATTTTGGTTTACCATTAAGCTCTTTTTTTGCATTTTGTATGCGAATAGAAGACGCGGAAAAAAAAGATCATGTTTAATCTTTAGTGTTTCGTGTACATTTTGCATGTTATATGAGATATGTCTATATCATATATCATATATTCGTATATGTTCTACAATCTTTTGCGTTTTTATGTTCATCGTTTTTTACATGCATGTTTCTTATGCATGTTTTATGTTCTACTTCTAGATTATTGTTTTAATGTTCTAAATTTATGTTTTATGTCTAAAAATAACTCATGTTCATTGATAATGAGTTGTGAGCTATAATTTATTCGTATTATGATATTCTATTAGTGTAAGCATATTATGATTTTTGAATATGAATGTTCTTTAGCTGATTAATAATAATGACTTGATTTTACAAATCGAGTTTAAAATATTATTATTATTTTTAACACCATTCATTAAAATTGTTATGAAACAACATCAATTATTAACATATAATATACCCCAAGATGGTTCCGATATGAGCTTTTAGATCTGATATCGAATTCTGAGACGAACACCAAAGATGGGCTCATCTCGTCCGAGATCTCACCAGATACGAGATCGAGTCTCTAAAATTTCCGAGACAAAATGCATCCGATATACGAGATTTAAAACCTTGGGTAGACGCATTTAGACAAGACTTACACATCCCTGAAACAATTAAGTTGGCCTTGGTTATCATCAGATCTAAAAGCCATGAATCTGTGGACGAAGATTTTCCATATGCGAACTGGTATTCAACCAAAGGAAAATTGATTAAAGATTTCTAAGATTTTGTACCTTGAAACAACCAAATACGGAGGTAATCGGAGAGTACACCGTTCTGAAATTCTCGTGGACCCTAAATCGAAAACTAAAAAAGCGATTCGTCGACCTTCGTATCTCAATTTGGGTTGAAATGAATCTAATTCAAGAATCGTACTGAAGCATGGATGGTATAAGACAACCTGTTTCTTTCCAATACGATAACTTGTGAAATAGGCTGGTCGCCCCAAATCGAAAGTCGAAGGAAATACAGTGGAACGCGATTTCCCAAATTTGTTTCTATTTTGAAGTGAGACCGCCAAAAACGGTTCCAGGCTTAGTACATAGATGGGATGCGAGATCCCATTCGTTAAATCGCACATCGCCTGTTTCTCTCCCATGGGAGAGAAAACCGGTTTTTCTTCATGTATTTATAAATCTTTCTTTCCGTACAATATTTTTATATTAAGCATTTACTAAATATTTAATCCTTAAAATTTCTATCTTCTTTCAAAAATAGAAGCATTTTATCATAAAAATATAAATTCCCTTTTTAAAATAAAATAAACATCCGTTATTGTAATAATAATAACTTTTCTGTTAAATAAATACTTCTTGAAATACTTTTAAAACATTTTCTAAAAGGTTGAAGTAAAATAGAGAAGTTTAAAAATTCATTCTAAATAAAATACCACACAAAATTCCAAAAGTCATTTTTAAAATTATTCTTCGAGTCAAAACCAATCGTAAATAGAAATAGAAAATAGTAGTATTTCAAAATATTATAATGAGGCCTAGAATTACCATAACACTTAACAAGTGCTTTTATAGATCTACGACTAAAAGAGTTCAACTTTTTCAACATATTAAAGTCATATCCAATATGGCTAAGCTACCATGTTTTTAGCATTCAACAATTTATATGATGGCATGTAAATAACACAAAAATTAATTGTGACGAGGAATCTGGTGCCCTCTACAAAATTGCATGATTTCCCTATATTTCATTTCATATACTATTTGTTTCCAAAACAAAAATTCCACCAAACCAACGAAGAAACCATCCAAGCATGCAAACAATAATTTATAACAACCATGTATCATACAGTGTTCATTCAAAGGTGAGTTAATTTTCTAAAATTCTATCCGATGCTCATGCGTTCCTGCTTGATCTAAAATCGAATAATAGCTCAAAATTCTACTAGCTCCAATGTAATGAAATCAACTCCAATGTGTAGATAATGCACCTATAAGCGCAACGCGAAGACCGTGTCCGATTTGGATCTCATACATTAAAGATACGAATTTTATAAGCTTTTAGATTTAAATAAATAAATTAATTAATTCACTAATTAAAAGCTTAAATTAATTACCCCACTCTAATTCCTTCTTTCTAAATCAATGCCCCTTATACACGCACACTGATACCCACCTCCAGGCCGTCCATGTCCCTTCCTTATCTAACTCTCTGATCCACGAAATCGTACGAAACCACCTCCGACGTACCTCTCTTCGCAAGTGCTTCATGATGGACACAACGAGGTGGAGCTCCATTGAGCCTAGCCATTCGCAACCTACATGTGTATAACTGTGACTATAAAATGTCGCACTCATCCATGGATGATCGGACCGCTCCAAAAGACTCCCACCAGCACTATTTCACACGAGAAGCACGATGCAACCGACCCCAAGACCTATCGTCGCCTAAATCTTCGAATAGGTTTAACCCTATGTGTAGCCCCACCACATCGCTCCTCCCAACCATCACCGCACGCATCCAACCCTATATGGATTTGAAGCTCCCTCCATCATGAATCTAATGGATCTAATTTTGTGATTTATCGTTGAATGTGGCTCTTGAATTTGATTTTTAAATGAGGAGGTTTGACTTTTATTTCTACAGGAAGTGGAAAAGTGGGAAAACAATGAAAAGTGAGAAAGGGAAAGAGTGAAAAGTCAAGCGAGAAGTGAGGGGATGGTTTATTTTATGATTTCTGTTACTTCGCTACAGAGTAACATGTTCGTATACGAACCGCGAAGGGTAGAAATAATAATATGATCGTGCACAACAACACTACATGATCACAAAATAGTAATAAAATACACAACTTAACTTATTTCGTGAAATTTAAAAAATACCAACATTTTCCACAAAATACATCAAATGATAATTTAATATTTCCAAATTAAAAATTATAGAAAAATCATATAATTTCTACGTCATTAAAAATCAACTTGTTTTAATAAGAATTGATTTTCTTATTACTTATTATATCTAAATCAGTTTTGAATATTTAAATACATTAAATATTCATATTCGTAACATTAAAAATTACGGATCATTACATTCGTTCTCCCTTAAAAGAATCTCGTCTCCGAATTTCCCAAAGGAGGGAAATGTTATCTCACCCTTAGGTTTTTAAGATCTCTTAATTTAAAATGAGGTATTGAACTTTTAAAGTTCATTGTGTCACCGAAAATTTTTACATAAAATTTTGGCAGCACCTCCTTTGCATCGTTAGATTTGAAAAAAATCAAAACAATAATATAAGCTTAAATTAGGACCTTCCATATTAGGGGACAACACAACAACAATACATACTTATGATATACCTTATAGAGTGTGTATGTCGCATCAAGCACACCCTTTAAAGCATAAACATGTATCAATTTGAGAGCAAGCTGACTCAACTCATGAAACCAAAGGCATCAGGCATGCCTTTGCTTCCATGTACCTAAATTCCACTTACATAACCCAAAAGTGAGATAAACATGACAAGTGAAACAATACAACAACTCACCGATCCTATACCATAAATCTAAGCATGCTAAATCATATATAACAATCACTTCACATAAACATGTCATATCAAACCATGTAACTTGCATTCTAATGAAAGAAGCATTAAACTACGTTAAAGCACTTACGATGTATGTATGTCATCCATACACGATAACAAATCCGATCACTTGCTCGACCATATAAATTTCACTTTAAAACTAGTATAGATCACTTGAGCACTATAGTGCAGACTCTGATCCGATTCCTTAATTCGAAGCACGCATTCTCCTTACATAGCGATATACTATAATAGAAAACTTCAAAATCATATCAAGAATCCTTATCGAGTATTAGCCATTAAGAATCGATTGAAAAATATTTGTTCAGACCTATATAAGTAACCTCGAAATCATGTGCTTAAATATGGAACAGGAATAGTTATGTGAATAAAATAATCTACGTACAACTTATGTATTTATTTCATTGGTCCCTTGACTACACTAATGATTTTTCATTTCAAATCATGCTTATTTTTACTTAACATAACGTTCAAAAAAATTTAAACTTTTTTTAACTTACATCATTCCATTTTAGATTTACAAAACTCTACCTTTATTTTATTTCCATGAATATCGAGCTTCAAGCTCTCAACTAATTCGGAAGTTTTCGACTATCCAAAATCATCGAAAATTCAATTTCATTTTAACAAACGAAAACTACAAAACAACATAGCGTAAAAACATGCACAACAAAACTACCCTAGTGCATGAGATACATGGGTCTATATACAAACTAAACCGAAAACTTCAGAGCTAGCACTTGGTTTTATTCAACTCTATTTGAAATAATAATATATACACTTTAGTATATCAAATCATACTTTCGGAATTTAAATCGAAATCTATTTTACTAAAACAACTCTATGGCAAATTACTATAGTAACAATCACCCACTTAGAAACTTGAAAATGAATGTTGGTAATGTTGTAATCATCACCAGAATTATTTTTCAACGAAAAAGTGTGTTTAGTGTTTTCTATCTTCTTTAAAATCTTTTTAAATATTATTACTCACAAATATTTTCAAATTATACTATTATTACTTTCTTCAAGGTCTTTGAAAAACAATTTCCAAAAACATCGGGGTTTAAATTCCTAAATTCTCAATTTTAAATCCTTTTTATTTATAAGCCATATTTTATAAATCATACTAATACAAATATACTTTCTTATATAAAATATTTTCGTAGATATTTATTTCTAAATATCTCATCTTTCCTTTGGATTGTAATAAACAACTTTTTATTAAAATTATATTTTAACTCAACATTATCACCGAATGCCTTATAGTCAATCAAGGAGTTAGTTTTTAATTTTACAAAACAATAAATGCTCATAAACTAGTTAAGCATAAATAATCAATCAACAACAATAGTCATTGCTCCTAAACTGGACAAGCATGACAAATTAATCAACAAATGATAACAATTGAATGTTATTATTTTCTAACAAATAACATATCATAAATAACTATATCAATTTTTGAAAATTATTCTTTTATACATAAAATATAATCTTAGGTAAAATTATCTCATTTACCAATTCACAAAAAAATATTGGGTCGATTTGCCTTGCCCATGTGTTTAGAGAAGCCTAGTTGTACCTTCTGTATCAAACAGAATTCATAAACCACTCAGCAAATCAATTAACACGATATTAAGCATTTTATAGCACTGACAAATAAATGCTTTTATTATATATGTACACTCAACTTATTCTAGGGTGTTACTAACTCTATCTCTAATGAGTCTACCCTACAAAGGCCTAGGTGTTTGCTTAACCTAAGCTATGATACCATACGTAACAATCTACCATTTTCAACCCTCAAAGTTGACACTAATACATCCATTGTACTCATGTGTCGAGCATCCAAGTGTCGAAAAGATGAATTGTTGGGGTGAAAGAAAATAAAAGACAAAACAAATTTTCTCATCGTGATGAGTAATATATAATATACACATGATCTTACAAAAGAAAACTATAATATGCATACATTAATCAGAGTAAATGAACCTCTCGTCAGCCTATAGCAACCTATCCTCACAAACACTGATAAATACAATACAAGAAATGCCGGAAAACAAAACACTTGAATAGGTCTTAGAGGCATCTAGCTTATCTCCTGAAGCTTCAAAGCATCTAGATAGATCTGGAAATATACTCAGGGTTGACGCAAGCATTATAAGAAAATAAGGCCCAGGTTAGTATGGTGAACCAGTGTGAAAAACACTGTCATATGGATTTTTAATGTTATAAAACCTTTCAAAAATAAAGATATCTCGTAATATCTCGCCGCACATAAACATGTACTGATTTTTACCTTATGATAATCAAACCATTTTATTAAAAATCCTAATGGAATTATAATAATTTCTAGGTTTAACATAAATATTTAATTATAGTTGAAATGGTTAAGTTTATTACATTCAACAGCATATTTAGTATACAACTAAGTTCGTAAAGCATGTATTGAAGAACAAATTCCATACAATGACAAGACTACTAGGGTACTGCATATCATGGTACGCCTCTAGAAAAATGTACCGAGGGCCTTACATGGACCCCCTCCCAATACATGACCAACCTACCCTTTCTTGGTAGTACCCAATATGATCATCACCTTACCTGTCCTTTGACAAACGTTCTATGTTCACAAACATACATAATCCATTAACAAATATCAATCTAGTTGGAAGCGATGACCATATCCTAATGGGAGCTACCTATATAGCCATGCCACATCTCCCCTGATTTAGTCATCCCTGTGTGTGTTGCTCAAGGCTATTTTTACCATTTAAACAATTCCCATTTGAAATGCTAACTGTTCCCTCCAAATAAATTGCAATGTCTGCATTTATCTATACAAGTTAGTCGAGATATGAACAAACCAAAGGCATTACTTCTACTATATCCTTTTTGGAATCACTCTCAGGATTAGTAGCAAGTAGCACTTGCACTTCAAAGAACTCCATCTTCGATTCCATCCTCTTTAAGATGTCTCTTATTCGACCGCTTATGCTGGTTCGAAGTGGTTTTTTGGATAACTTATGCTTATTCCATCATAGTCTCTCCGAACCAACAATTAAGAGTTTAAAAATGGCTAAGAATTGATAGTATGTTATTTAATTACCGAATAAACAAACAATCAAATCAGAGATTTAATTTATCAGAAACCAAGCTCGATTAAGCACACAAGCAACTACCAAGCCTCTTTAATTAATCCTTTCATTAATTAAAACCACTTTCCTTTTTGGTATAAGTAAATGGGTCGCATGAAAATTATACCAAATATACATATCACCACTTTCCAATTTAAAACTTATACTATCCCTCAATTAACAATGTATTGTTATCTCTCAAACCTTGTCTCGACATACATTCTTAATTCGCTCGGATAGAGATGAATTTACATACCTTGGAAATAGGTATTAAGTGTGAAAAGAATACTTTTCACACCACCATTATTTAAAAAGATCATTTATAGAAAGTAAATCTCATTCCTTTTATTGGATTTATTTTTATAATTTTGTTTATATTTACGAAAGTCCTTTTATACTTCTTCTTTCTATTATTTATAAAATTCCTTTACAATTCTTATAAGTTTATTTATAAAACTTCTTTATATAATTCCAAATTTATTTATAAAACTTCTTTATAAATACCCGAACTTATTTATAAAACTTCTTTATAGGTATACAAATTTATTTATAAAACTTCTTTATAAATATATAAATTTATTCACAAAACTTCTGGATTTAAATCTCATATAATCACCTCCACTCTTTGATATCAAGATAGAACTAAATACTTTCCTTAAAATGGTCCTTTCATATATTACTATAAATTTACAAATGTGATTTGTTATACCAATCTTCTAAAATAATCCCATTTCCCTTTTTATAAAATATCATTTATAAGTCTATTCTTTTATTTATAAATCTTTCCTTCCATACAATTTATTTATATAAAGCATTTCATAAATATTTATTCCATAATATTTCAATCTTCTTTTACAAATAGAATCACTTTATCATAAAAGATAAATTTGTCTATTTTAGAAAAAATAAACATCTGTATATTATAATAAAACATTTCCAAAAAGATTGGAGTAAAATACAAAAGTTCAAAAACTCTTTCTAAATAACACCATATAAAATTACAAAAGTTACATTTAAAATCATTCTTTAAATCAGAACCATTCCTAAATCAAAGCAACAAATAATAGTATTTCAAAATAATATAATGAGGCGTAGAGCCACCATTGTACTCAAATGCTTTCATAGGTCTACAGCTAAAAGAATTCAACTTTTTGAACATATCAAAGTCATATCCAATATGGCCAAGCTACGAAATTTTTAGCATTCAATAATGTATACGATAGCATATAAATAACATTAAAATTAATAGTGGCGAGGAATCTGGATCCCTCTATAAAGTTTCATGAGTTCCCTGTATTTCATTTCATATATTACTCATCTACAAAATGGGAATTCCATGAAACCAACAAAGAAATCATCCAAGCGTGCAAACAATAATTTATAACAATCATGTATCATATAGTGTCCATTCAAAGGTGAGTTAACTCACCAAAATTTCGGTTGATGCTCAAGCATTATTGTTTAGTCTAAAACCGGACGATGTTCAATTTTAGCTTAAATTTCTACTAGCTTCAGACTTGATAATGCCAAATCTTCTTTGATAATGTTCCTATAAGCGCAATGCAAAATACCATGTCCAATTTGGACCTCGCATGTAGAAGATATGAATTTTATAAGTATTTTGATTTAAATTAATTCATTAATTCATTACTTATTAAGTTAGATTAATTACCCACTCTAATCCTTCTTCCCAAATTAATGCCTCTTATACAAGCACATTGATACCCACCTCCAAGCCATGCACGTCCATCCCCTATCCCACTCTCTCGTCCATGGAATTGCATGAAACCATCTCCAACTACCCTCTCTTTGCAAGTTTTTGCGATGGACAGCACGAGGTGGAGTTCGATCGAGCCTAGCCAATCACGACCTGCATATGTCCAATGCGACTTTAAAATGTCGCACTCGTCCATGGATGATCGGACCGCCCCAAAGTGCTCTTACTAGCACTCCTTCACATAATAAATACGATACAAATAACCCCACGACATATCATCACCTAAATCTCTGACTAGTTGAAACCCTAGGTACAATCCTACCATGTCGCTCCTCCTCAATCACCATCGTGTGCATCTAACCATGTATAGATTTGAAGCTTTCTTCATCGCGAATCTCATGAGTCAGTGTAATAGGGATGTTAAAGGCAAATTAACACTAGAGGTGGGGTAAATAGTATTTAATTGATTATATGAATATTTTATTCAAATTCTTTAAAAACTTATTTTGAATGATGTAAATAACAATCATAGAAAAAAAGTATAGATGAATGTAAATGCAGTAGAAGTAAAAAAGGAAAGAATACACCATGACTTTATACTTGTTCGGAGTTACCCTGCATCCAGTCCTGCATAATTCCTTGTGTGGATTTCTTTAAAACTATGCAAATACAATCTCAATTTTAAGGCTACGAGACACATCCTCTAGAATCCCGACCTCTGGGTAGAGTTGCTTGATTTCCGAGCCACAAGCACACTCACTAGATTTACGAGTAACTAAACACGCCTAATTGATTTTAACAGGCTATAATCACACCTACATAGATTTTAGGGATACCAAGCACACCATAGAGCATGATTTGATAGAGTTTATAGAATCAGATCTTTGATCTTTGTTACAATTGCCCTATAACACTTGAATAGCACTTTGATCTTGAGAGAGGTGGGAGAATCAAAGAGAGATGAAGGGGAATCAAATTAGTTATAATTGAATTTGATTCTGGTTGAATTTCGGCAGAATTTTGGTAAAAATTGATTTAGAAATCAAGAGAGTGAAAAGAGGGGAGAAGAATAAGAAAGTAATTAATAAAAATTCCTTTAGAAGACTAGTATATATAGGGAAACAACGGTCATGTCCATTCATGAAGAGATATGACGAAAAGATACATCCATTCAAATTTGAATTTTACGACCATTATGTCGACATACATGGATAGGATATGTCGACATATCACTTTATATTTTGAAAATCACTTTAAAAATATTATTTTGAAAACCCTTGCTTGTAAAATAATTTGATACTTTTTAGAATCATTTAAATATAATTTATACACATTTTAATCAAATATAACTTAATAAAACATTATAAAATAAGTTTTAAATACTTAAAAAGAATATTCAGTAATATATATAAAAATCAATATAATTATAACTTATTAAAATATAAACAAAAATTCAATGTATATAAAAATTCAAAAACAATAAAATGATATCTTTATAAGTAAGAGATTGAAAAACATTTTGCGAAATATTTTAAAAAATTTATTTTAAAAACATAATATTTGTAAAATAATTTAAAACAAAATTAGAGAAGGTGAAAGAGATAGAGAAAGTGCTATCAAGGTTTTTAACATAAATTCTACGACTCTATAACTTATTTGGAATATCTCGAAATCACGAACTCTTCAGTCATGAGTCTTCATTCTTGAACTCTTGAAATCCTATATTAGCTTGTTGAATTTACTCTTGATACTGTAAACGCTTCTTAATCAACATTTATCTAATATCCTACACTATATATTATATATATATATCATAATAAAACATTAGTATCTATATTATATATAATGTCCTATAGTTGTTAACATCAAAAACAAAACCTAAGGTACTAATAAGCTACCTCTTTTTGATGATGAAAACTCTATATATAAAATATTATAGAACTCCCCTGGGATACAAAACTCCCTCTCAATTTATGCCTAGATTTTATATATTATCCCGCTTTATCATCACCAAACATAAACTAACTATAACTCCCCCTAACTAGGATACTTATAGTAATAATGACAACTATGATACATAAGAAATGATGAATGATAACACAAATCATTAATAATAACCATACCAGACTATGTATTCATTTAATAGTACAATACAGTGTAATCAAAATCTAATCAAATCTTAAACTATACATATAGGTTCGTAGTAATCTTGTCAAATAAAATCAAATATATATATATATATATCACTCAAAGCAATCAAAGCAAATCAAATATTATCTTGATCAGAATGGGGATTTATAGCAAATCAAAATCAGAGATAACCCTTCTAATCCAAACAATGCTATTATTGATGAAGATGGGTTTTAGATAGTAACTTACAACAAAAAGGCGAGCATAAAGGATTTTGCTTCTGATTTTCAGAGAAACATTCAGAGAAAACCAGAAAATATACATCAAAATCCTCTCACTACAGGAAATCAGATTCAAGAAAATACAATTCACAATCAAGAAATGTATCTAAGCATATGTTGAATTCAAGAAGCCGAGTTTCCAATGCTCTAGTAAATGCAGACACTGCAAAGAGGATACAGAAAGCCTCTTCTTGGGTTGATCTTTTAAAGAAAGAAGGGTTGGATTCTGATTTCGATTTACATTATATTGCTCCTATCAATGTGAATAATAAAAAATTTGTTACTGTGGAAAAAGATATTGATAAACACATGTAGAATAAGTGAGGATTTTCAGTTATTGCTTATGTGTTTGGTCCTCATCCACCATGTCATCATTTCAAGGCCTATATTACCCTAACTGGAACCCCACGGGAAGCTTTGAAATCTATAGTAGAAATAATAGGTTTTTCATAATAAGATTTTCCAAAATCAATGACTGTGAAAAAACCCTAAGTGGGGGGGCCATATTTTATAAATGGAAAATTGATTATTCTGAAAAAATGGAGTAAGAAATTAAATTTCGACAGAGATCTTCTATCTACTATGCCAATCTGGATTAGGCTGCTTGAATTAAGCCTAAGATTATGAGATAAAGATGCTTTTAGTGCTATTGCAAGTGTGGTATGCCACTGAAGTTGGATGAACCAACTGCTAAAAAAACAAGATTGAGTTATGAAAGAATTCTTGTTGAAATAAAAGTTGACGCAAATTTTCCTAATGAAGCTAACATCACAACGTATGATAGTGATATTATAGCGCAAAATAGAATATGAGTGGATCTCTCCAAGATGCAAATCTTTTAAATGTTTTCTACATTCTAATGAAAATTGCACTGCTAAAAAAGTCTGGAAAGAAAAGTGCAGAGAGAATGATACAACAGTAGAGATGAATGTAGAGAAAAACATGAATGTAGAAAAAAATATATGAATGAGCAGAATTTTCATGATAGATTACAAATTGGATCAATTTTACAGTCAAAAACTACTATAAATCAAAATTCTTTTAATGATTTAGAGGCTCATGATATTGTTATGGATGCAGGCAATATATCTAGTGCAGATAATAAAAAAATTTGCAAAGTAAAAAATAGTTGCTCCCCTTAGATCTTGCAGGAGATCAATATAATGCAAATGAGATGGATCTTCCAAATGCATCAGCTGAAGAAAAGGAAGGTTTTAAAACCTCTGTTCAGGAAAATGTTGAATGATAGCATGAATGTGGATCAATGTTCTTCAAAAATATTGAAACTTTCAGATTTGAATGCTCCTACAGAAAGCACTGCTATAACTTTTCTTCCAAGTTCTCTCATTCCACTAAAGAAGAAACCTCTATCTGGAAAAGCTATGCAAGCAGTTATTAATGTTGTTTCGTCCTTAACATCTGTAGACAAAAAAAAAAAAAAAACTAGAACTAGAATAAAAAACTTAAATGACATTCCTTCTGCAGAACAAGTCGAGGATGTGCAGATAAAGAATTCAGAGAAAAGTACATCTCAAAAAATGATAATTGGTAAAAGCTTTTAAAAGTTAAAAATAACTCTGCATGCAAAAAAAAGGGCAAGAAGCTGGAAGTACAGGAAGATGATAGTTACAGTGATTCACTGTAACTACCCATATATCCTCTCAGTATCCTTTATTATTTTACAATTTATATTTTTATCTATGCCAATAATTTCATGGAATGTTAGAGGTCTTAATTCTCCCATTAGAAAATTGGATGTTTCCAATTTAATTATGTCTGAAAAGCCTAGTATAATAGGTATTTTAGAACATAAATTAGATAATGTTAAAATTATTGATTATCATATCAGACATCTCTCCAACTGGAGAATTATTAACAATAATCAAATGGGGGGTAATGATAGAATACTTATTTTATGGGATGATAATATTTGGAATTTAGTTAGTCACATTCTAAACTTTCAATATATTCACTATATGTTTTCTAATAAAGGTGGTCTTTTTTTAGATGTCACTTTTATATATGCATTAAACTTTGAAAATGAGAGATTTGATTTATGGAATCATATTGAGAAATTAAATATGCAAATCTCTTATCCATGGATTATAATAGGTGATTTTAATATTGTCATACATGCATATGATAAAAGAGGAGGCATTCAAGTCCCTTTTAGCAAACTAGAATTTATTGATAAATTCTGCTTAAGGACTGGTATTGTTGAAGCTAATAATATATGAAACAAATTTACTTGGAAGTCTGGTAAATTTAGAAATATTCACTTCCAACTTGATAGGATTTTAATCACCAAAAGTTTGTCAGTATGTTTCCTCATTACAAATGTTTCACTCTTCCTCAAGCTACAAGTGACCACACCCATATTCAAATTTTTCTTACTGAAAATATTGATTGCAAGAAAAATATCCCATTCAGATTTATAAATGGGTGGGTTTTTTTAGGATAATTATAAATATATCATCAAAAATTGCTTGTCATTTAAAATTTAGGGCACTGCCCAATTTAAATTCTCCAAATTTCTTCAAATTGCCAAGGGTCATATTAAAAACTAGAACAAAAGCAGAAACAAAAATGAGCTTAAAGATATTAGAGCTGACTGTGAGAAATTACAAAATGCTCTTTATATTGACTGCTTAGACAGTAATATTATCATTAGTTTTTTTCAGGCTCAAGCTATACTCATCACCTCTCTTTATGTCCATTAGTTAATATAAAGCAAAAGGCCAAAGTTGACTGGCTTACTAATGGGGATGAAGCTAGAAATTTTTTTTATGCCAAAATGACAAATAGGAAAAATAGAAATATCATTGGCAAACTTATTGATGCAAATGGAAATGCTTAAAGGAATTCAAATGATATTGAGGGAGAAGCCTTTAACTCACAGAGTTATTAACACTAATAATTATGTGACCACTTTTCCTAATATCAATATTAAATTCTCTTTTAAAGAAAATAGTAGCTCCTGTAATTTATTATATATTAAAAATATTATTTTCAATGCTAATAATGATAAAAACTCTAGTCCTGATGAATTTGATGCTAAATTTTATAAAACCAACTAGTCTGATATTAGCTCTAATATTTTCGAAGTTATTTCTGAATTTTTCAAGATACAGAAGCTTTTAAAGTTTTCCAATCATACCTTTTTAACCCTTCTCCCGAAAATCAATAATCCTATTGGGATGGAAGATTACAGACCAATATCTTGTTGTAACTTCATTTATAAAACCATATTATCCATTCTTTGCAATAGGATTAAAGTGTTTATAAAAATTTTAATTTTTGAAAATCAACGTGTCTTCATACCTGGAAGGCTTATTACTGAAAACACTCTGCTTACCCATGAGCTAATTTGAAACTTTAACATGAAAAACAAGAGTGTTATATGTATTAAAATTGACTTACGCAAAGCTTTTGACAAAATAAATAGGCATTTTATAATTCATATGATGATTCAAATATGTTTCAATAAAAAAATTGTGATCTTATAAAAGAGTGCATTGATAATGTTACATACTCTATGATAATAAATGGCTCTCCTAAAGGTTATATTCATAGCAATAGAGGAATTAGGCAAGAAGACCCCCTTTCTCCTTATCTATTCACTATTGTTATGGAATATTTCACCTTTCTAATTGATTTTGAACAAAGCAAGGGGAATATTAAAGCCATAAATAGAACCAGACCATTCATTAATCATCTTTTATATGCTGATGATTTGCTTTTATTTGTCAATGAAGACACTAAAAGTGCTAATTCAGTCGCCAACATTTTTAAAAAGTTACCATTTTTCATGGGATTAAAAGTTAATGAGTGCAAAAGTAAAATCTATTTCATTAAAGGATGCAAATGCAAGAAAGAAATCTTAAGCATTCTTAAATTTAGCGAAGGTAATCTACCAGTAAATACTTGGGCCTGGCTTTAAATATAAATCAGCTTAATGATAGGGACCGCTCAAGGTTATATGAGATTATTCAAAGTAAACTTGAAGGGTGGTATAGCAAATTATTATCTCTTGCTGGTAGGCTAGAACTCACCCATATTGTCATAACTTCAATAGTTATGTACTGGATTCAAGCTCATAATATTCCAGTCATGGCAATTTGCAAAATTGAAAAAATGTGTGCTAATTTTATTTGGCAAGGCAAGCAGCACAAAATTGCTTGGCACAAAGTTTGCATGCCTAAAAGCGCTTGTGGCTTACTTAGAAGAATTAGAGACTTGAGAGAAGCAGCAAAATACAAGTTATTTTGGAAATAGATGGTAAATCCCTTTGGGCTAGATGGATGAGGAACAAATATCTCAAAAATAAAAACTTCTGGGCAGCTAAAGTTGAAAATTATCATTCATATACTTTGAAAAGTATTTTTAGCTGTAGGGAGAATGGTAAAAAGCTTTTAGAAAGAATGTTTAAAGATTACGGTTCTACCAGCTTATGGTTTGACCCTTGGATTTTTGGAAAATCACTTATTGATTTGCGTGGTTGGAATAACTTGTATTTATTCGATGGTGCTAAAGACAATGTTCAGAATATTATTCAAAATCAAGACTGGAATACAAATATGCATCAAGCTGCTAATATTTTCAGAACAGCTATTAGGAAAATTACAATTGATAATAGCCTTCAAAGAGACTTGGATTTGGAAACTCTGCTAAAAGGATATTTTCTCTTTTAAAAAAGTGTGGAAATTTGTAAAGGATGAAGAAACTGAATTTAATTGGAGTAAAATCATTTGGAGCAAATCAAACTGTCCTAAAATATCTCATTGTTCTTACTTTGCCATTCTCAATAAGCTTCCCGCAAGGGAAAGATGTGCCAAATGGACTAAAAATGCAGAAAAAACTATTTTTTATGCAAAAATGGAGTGGAAAATGCAGACCATCTTTTCTTTGATTGTGCTTATTCAAAATATATTTGGTATATTGCTAAAAGTGCTCTATGTTTCAATCAGCATCAATCAATACAAAGCATAAGTGAAAGCATTCAATATGTTCAACACATCTTCAAGCCCAGATCAAAGGAGTTTAAGAGAGCTTTCATTATGCTAACCACTATCATTTATCACATATGGAAAGAAAGAAACTAAAGACTTCGTCACAAAATTGAGAATAGCAGCATTTAAATTTGGAACGGCAAATACCCAGACTTTCAGATTCTCATTAGAAAAGCAAACAAACATTATGAATTCAAGGACACAAATAACTTTAATGCAAACAATCTTGACAAGTATGAGTATAGAGTAGAAGATTTCTTACTTATGGGGAATACACTACATATATCCCTCATAAGAGATATGGCGATTGCCACTGCCATATGCATGCTACTGATAAGGTTACTATCTCGCTCGAACAGGACAACAACTCCCTGGACAATCTACCTGGTGGTGGCCATTCTAGAGCAGCAGGAAAATCTGTAACCTGCAAGGGAAGCACACATAATAGCATCAATAACAATGTTAATTTATATCATTCTATGAATAGCGAGTGTAGTTTGTTACCAGTAGAGTATAGCCAAAAGGCTTTCGTCGTCAGCCTTCCTATTAATATACTGGACTTGGAGATCTGTATTTTCGGAATTATAAAAGAGATGCTTTCTTTGAAGCTTTCCTCTACGATAACTTCCGTAATCATTATTGGACACTCTATCTACAGATCTGAAGAATTATCGCATGCCCAGCAGTGTTTCCAAAGAGATAGTGATGCTGTCAATCGAAGATTACAAGCATGTGAAAGTTACTATCAGCAAAAAGAGAGCTTTTTTTGCAAAAGCTTGTTAAATAACAAAGTCTATCACTTGTCTTGGTGGAATAATGAAGAAAGCACTACAACAAAAATGCCTTATTACAACATCAAAAACACGTTGTAATATGAGTTTCGCAACGTTTTTACAAATGTTATCTTAGGCCAAGTTGTAATAGAGCTAAAGTAATTTACAACTTTTTTTGTGCATTGTACGAAAACGTTACAATAAATTTTGCTACAACTTTTTTGAGATGTTGTGATAAAGCCTTTTACAACGTTTATCTGATGTTGTAAATCACTAATATAAATATCGGAAATCATTTTTACTACTTCAACAAATTGTCGTGTAAAAGCTTATCACAACATTTCATAAACGTTGTAATATATTTTTAACAACTTTTTATTACTACTGCAGTATGTTTTTTTACAACGTTTTTTGAATATTGCGAAATATTTACTGCAATTTTTTTGAAAGCTCTCTATATGTATTTCAAGCTCGACTACATTTCAAAATAGCATTACAGCAAATAGAATAATGTACAATAGTAACTTAAATATATAAAACACGAACAAAATGGAACATATTTCCAAACCGCTTTATTTGAAATAAGCTAACTCACCTTGAGTTTCGGCGAGCGTTCGAAATTCAAATTAAACCGGACGGTGTCCGATTTAACTCAAATTTCTACTTGCCCGAAATGGATCCGGATCTGCTCCATCACGTAGTATTCTCTCCTGCGATTCCAACGCTTCCAGTTTCGTCCGAAACTGATAACAATGTCACTTCCCTAAAAAAAAAAAATCCCTATCCTACAACCCAATACGATCATCCAAATCAGGCTACATCCACGAAGTCAGGATTTAACCCCAATACACAAAACCTGAAAATCAGAAAATAGGTTTTGTCAAAACCTGTCAACAGCCATAGATCGCCATTCTGGTCACCTGAGCATCCTCCCCTCCGGTCACGAACCTATCTACACACCAACTACCAATTCCCAAAGTATCAGTGAACTCGATTCACAAATGAAGCTGCCTCACCAAAATTTACCTAAACCCAGTCAACTAGGGTTCAATACTGCAATATCCAATTTACAGCCCCAAAAATAACAATTAATCCAGATTCTAATTTTCCCATAATCCCTGATGGATTCACTATCCACATAAACAATTTCAACCAAATCCATTGCAAGAATTCAACTGATTTTGATAAAATTGCAAAATACAGTTCACATGAATCTACATTTTTCTTATCACTGTAAATTTTTTTTTTTTTTAGTTTTAAAATTCTTGAATTTACTAATAAGTTCTAATACAGATAAAATATCATACAAACAAAATAATATTGCTTTCAACACAACAAAGACCAAATATCTTAGTTTCTAACACAAACACATGTATAGACATAAACGTGAAAATTGCCGTTGACAATAGGGTACAATGCAGTCAATATCAATCTACTGTCCTTGGCAATACCAGTGAAACAAAGCTCTAAAACACAGTCTAAAAGCTGTTGCACTAGACTCATCTTTCCCAAAACCTTTTCAAGGTAAGTTCATCACTGTATCATGTTTATTAATTATATAAATAAAATTTTACATTACATATGTACAAACCTACAAGAAACCATTTTATCTCCACTTGAATGAAGGATACTGACCATACTGTTGGCGTATGCCCACTGACAAGCAAAAGAAGAAGATTAATACATAGATTTCTAGAATCTAAGTACAAATCAGATCTCAAATTTACAGTGAAAAAGATACATTGGATAGGCTTACTTTCAGCTGAAAAAAAAGTGAAGTTTTCTACAAACAACCTGTTAGCTTCTTTTAATGTTTGCACACAATGTCAGTCATCACTATCCCCATCCTCTACCCATACCTGATAGCACAAATAAAGGGTGTTTCAAAACCATTAGACACGATTAAGCAAGCCTGAATACACTTCTGCTTCATCTTGTGTGTGACCCTGTAGTACTGAAACACATTCAAAATCATTACCAGGCTATATTTCCCAGATCCAAACAGACTTATCACGGCCACATGTTGCAAGCAGAGACCCAAAAGCACTCCAAGATACACTTTTAACTTCATTTTCATGACCTTGATAACAAAGACAGTGAAGAATTTATCATCTTTGTACATATGCCTAGTCACGTAAGCTATGGCTAGTGCTGTAGTTAAAAAGCCAAGGCCTAAGGTCACTAAGCTATGAACATGTAAAGTGCTTTTCTGAAACGGATTTAAAGTAACTGATGAACGTTTCAAAAATTTATACAATAAGAGTTAGGATTTTGGTGCTTTGCAACCAGGAGCGAATTTTTCAAAAATTATTTAACATATTGTTAGAATATTATTTTTAACATTCAATAATCAAGACTAATTTTTTTCTTCTTTTCTTTACTCAAATTTTATCAAATCATTCCGTTGTCAAAATTCGCAACTAATTTAGCCTAAATTGAACGATAATGTCCATTACACTTGCTGAATTCAAAATTTCAAGCTACATACATATACATATATACTTAGTATATTTTCAACTGACTCCTGCATAAAATTTCATTACATGCATCACAAATGCAAAGTACGAAGAAAAGATAAGTGGTTTTACTTGCAATGAAGTTTATATGTGTAATATATAATACCCTACAACTAGCAGTTGGACTATCAAATATTTCACATTACAACTGCGTTTGCAAGCATTTCATTGCATACACAATACATGCATTGCAAGTGCAAATTCCTAATGGAAGACAACTAATTTACTTGCAATTATGTTGTGATGTCGAAAAAGAAAAGGAAAAACCTCTTTCAAATTTCAAATATCCTACAACTGATTGGTAAGCCATTTTTTCCATTAACATGTCAAAATAAATGTTAGTACCAGAACAATATTATATTGACTGAAAATGTTCTTTGGTTAAATGCACAAAGGAAAAAGCACTCGATTTAATAATTGACAGTATCCAGATGAATTAATTTTAAATTTCTAGGTAAAAAGGTAAAATAATGAAATAAAATAAATCATAGAAACCAGGTCGAAAAACTAGGAGAACGGTTGAGAGCAAACAATGGAGTGTCTGACAATTTAGTCTGAGATAATGGGTATTGAAGTACTTCAAGGATACTGATCAACATGCTCCCAAAGAAAATTGAGGTGAAGTTGATATACTTTGGTGAAATCATTTGTAACTGTTAGCAAGTAAAACATGGACATCCGTGAATAGACATCATAAAGATAAAATGAGAAGAATATTTGAAAATTTTAACAGCAAAACTAGGATTACAATTTTATGCGCGAAAGCTCATTGCTGGATAAATAAATGATTACATCTGTATGCAAAGAAAGAATATATGAAAAACAAAACTCATGGTCGTAGATTAAAGAAGCTCAAGCAATCTGGTTTAATACCTGGCAATGATAATTTGGTAGGTGCATTCATGAATCAAATCTCATCATCATTCCACCTCATTAGATAAAAAGAACCAAAATTGGAAAGTGTCTGAATTATGGAACATCCTTTAAATTCAGTATACTTACATCTTTTATTACTTAGTTTTCCAAGGCAAGTTAGAGCTGACAAACTAACCATCAAAGTGCATGAGGACAGGAATGAATATTACTGGGTCTGGATTTTAAATCAAAAGGTCAAATATTCATTCAAATTAGTTTGGGATGAAATTATGAGTAAGTATTGTTTGCGCCAAAATTGGTCACAAACACCCAATACCGTGAAAGCACCAGTGTATGAATATAAATTAGTGATATTCAAACACAAATAACAAATCTTAGCAAATAATAGACAACAATCCAAAAGTAAAGAACAGAGACACAGGTTTTATAGTGGTTCGGCTATCTCCGGCCTACGTCCACTCCAAATTTTTTTTTCTTTTTATTAATTATCCTTCAAGGTTACAAGTGATTTCAACAGTTGTAATGACCAAATCTGAAGAAAATAGCAGTAATGAAGCTATGGAATGATTCTAGCAGCATCCGGACATGCCTCTTCTCTCCAAATCTTCCGACCCCTTTTCTGAATGACCAGGGGCTCTATTTATAGGCGTGGAAGGCTGAAATCCCGCCTAAAACCTGGGGAGGCTGCTTGGCACGTGAGGGGGGCCCACAGGCCCGTGTTCTCGGAATCCGTGCCCAGTTTGGGATCGATTCGAAGTGACGTTCGAATCGATCAAGAATCTATCCAATTGAGCTGAAATTTGGTGTGAACATTCTTCAACATGTATGTAAGCTCCTGTAAAAATTTCATTGCATTTGGATCAACGGTTTGGAAGATAAGATCGATCCAAGTTTAAGAATCCGTGCGTCCTGAATGGTTCGAACCCATGCTTCGAAACCATCTACTTCGAAACCATCCCCTTCGAATCCATAGGGCCGACTCCTTCGAATCCATACCCTTCGAACCCATGCTCTTCGAATCCATGCTTTCTGAAGCCGCCTCCTTCGAGTCCATATCCTACGAGTCCATCCTCTTCGAATCCATCCCTTTCGAATCCTCGTCCTTCGAATCCATGCCCCTTGCTTCGTATCCATCATCTTCGAATCCATGTCCTCTTCGAATCCATCTCCTTCTTCGAATCCATGTCTACTTCGACTCCATCTCCTTCTTCGAATCCATGTCTACTTCGACTCCATCTCCTTCTTCGAGTCCATGTCCACTTCGAATCCATGTATACTTCGAATCCATTACCTTCTTCGAGTCCATCTTCATCTTCGAATCCATGATCTTCGAATCCATACCTATCGTTCGAATCCACCATCTTCGAGTCCATGTCCATCGTTCGAATCCATGTCCATTGCATTGAAGCTACTCCTTTCGAACCCATCTAGTTCCCATCGATTCGAAGCGTCATCGATGCGAACCTCATGGGTTCGAATCTTGATGGGTTCGAACCTGATCGGTTCGAACCGAGCGTCACTTTATCCCCTTTTTGATGGATTCGAACTACGTACTATTCCTACCTTGAATCCATCATATTTCCTTCATACGAACTCCGATTAACCTGAAATTTGAAACATAGCCTTTCATAGTCCTTATCATCATTTCCAATCAATTTCGTCCCGATCGGAGTTCAACAAAATTTTGACGATATCCATCGTAGCCTTATCTCCGGTCCTGATATCCATAATTCCTTGCCAATTTGTTGATATTCCAGTTTTGACCAAAAAATGGGATAACAAGTATGACAATGAGCCATAGGCAAATTTGGTTTAGGACAATATACATGGTCCCAAAATGGCTATATATCTATGTAAAGCCATTTCAAATTCTCTACTAACTAAAGATGGGCTAATACAAAGATGCATTACAGTTGAACCATTATATGCACTATGCAACCAGCACAATGAAAGCATGGTTTATATTTACTTCCAATGTCAATTCAACGAGTATGTGTAGATATGGTGTAGGATAAAGTTGAAATCTTCAGCTGGGCAAACTGAAATTATTACAGTACTTACTAAATTAAATAATATTACAACCAGATTCAAGTACAAGTGCAAAAGCAAAGACATAACCAATTCAGCCATGTCAACGTGTGTATGGATCATATGGAGAGAGCGCAGTAGTCTCATTTTTGGCTCTAATAGCCCAAAAAATGAAAGAAGCACATGCAACATAATAGGAGATAAAGTAAAAAATCAAAGCACAGAAATGCAGAGAAATTACTTACATCAGCCAAATTGATGAGGATATTTGTAATGAATGGCGATAATAAGGCCACTTACACCCTCCACTATAACTGACATGGTTTACGGTTGTACGATCATATTTGTAAGCGGAGGGTGAACTATTACAGCGGGTGAATTAGGCTTGTCAATCCAGAACCAATAACTTTTTCCTCTGTTTAAATTACCTTTTCATTATTTCTTTTATATAATCCTGTAATAACATGTTTGTATAAGAGTTATGGTCAAAATTCCTATTTGGATATGCCTAATACAACGCTAAATGAAAATCACTTATCTTGAATATTGGTACTTTATGAATAACATAATGTCACACATCTACCCAGTTGGCAGGGCAACAATTCAACATTGTCCATTAACATAAATGGGACTATTCATCAAGTGGTACAAGCACCACTTTCTTAAGCTTCCCTATTAAAAAACTTAAACTCAACGACCAAAACAGAAAATTTAAATCAAGCACTGCACGACAAACTAGAAATTCTGTAACATCATAACATCATATACAATCCCTAGCTACATGAATCATAACATTATATACAATCCCTAGCTCAGGGTATATAGTCCCTCTCGTTATGCGCTAGATCACTTTTTCTTTGATATACTTTCGGTTCATTCCTACATGATCGAACCACATGTTTTGAGTATTTTAATTTGTTTTATGCCCATATTTCGCACGTTTGATGCGCTAATTTTCCCCTCCGATCCCTCCTCACCCAATGGTCAATGTGTTTATAATGGAGACGAACCGTTTAAAAATCAAAATAAATTACGAGCTGAAGCCCAAATAAACAGCCTATCTCTTCCCTCATTTAACATCGCTAATCAAGAAAACAAGCCAGAGATCAACACGGACCAATTGCATTCCACGTTGTGGCTTGTCAACATCATGCAATGAAATCCCTAAATGCAACTATAGCCGCCTACGTCTTTTTTTTAAACTAATAATGTCAACTGCTTCTATTAAATTAAAATTTTACAATATTAGAAAACCGTCTACTTTTTATTATTAATAGATTACTTATTAGGATAATAATAAAAAAAGAAAAGAGGCAGTATGTTTTAACTTTACATGTCCTATCCTTTTACTTTTATTGTAATGATCATGCAAGAGATAAGTAAACTGCGAAAAGGCTTCTTAATATAGCTATATCATACCATGACACATTATGTAGAATTACAAACGTCCACATCAATCTTTACTGGTTAATTAGCTTATTGCTGTTGTCAGTTGGTAATCCACAACAACAATACGAAGGGCAGGAAGAAGAAGGCTTGTGTTATATCATGACCCGTGAGCTTAACTCTATACCAGCAATTTATACATACTTTCATCACAGAATATATACTTTGTCGGCTGGCTCTTGATCCGCCAATTTATACATGATCTGTACTAAAATTTAGTGTAGGGGTGCATTATATAGTAAAATGCTACTGCATGGTTCAAAATTAAGAGAAAACTTGGAGAATTTATACATGGTCCGTATTAGATCGCAAATACATACTTGAGATGTATCAATGCAAATAGATGCCCCTAGACATCATTTTCAATTTTCGTGTTCATAAGTTAGATATATTCAAAGGTTCTGAGCTAAAATTAAATTATAGTCCTCCTGCTTCAATTTAACAGAGTAATAAGATCATTAAAAGAGCATTAGCAAGATCATGATCACTTAACTACAAATAACAACAGCATGTCAACAATGCAATAAACAATATAAAAAATTATGTAGTAGGGGAAATGAGGAGCATACCGAATTTTGGAAGAACGAAGAAACAAGAGAGGAAGGGATGTCTAAAGACCAAAAAATGAAAATGCTTACTCAGTTTCACTATATCAGCTCGAGCAACTTCACCAAAATAATGAAAAAAGGCATTAACAAGAGAGGAAGGGATTTATGAAGAACATGCTCTGTATTTTATTTCAAGCATTCGTACCCTAGTTTCTGTTAAAATAGAAAAGAGAAGAGAATTATTATTATTATTTTTTTTATTTTTTTTTGAAATGGTACTTTATATACAACAAATCATTGGGACAACATATCCCATGTCAATAAACGTTCGAATGCAAGTTTCGAACTTGTGACCTCTTGCACCAAAGCCGAATCAATTAACCACTTGGACAATGGTGCTTGTCAACAAAATGACAATTTTTTTAGAGGATGAAAGAGAAGAGAATTATTATTTTAGAGGAGAATAGACAATTTTTTTTTATAACTGACTTTTTGTCTTGCCTACAACTTTCTTACAACACAACAAAATGACCACATATATATAGTAGTTTACAACCCTTACAAACGGACGTAATCTTTTTGAATAGACACTCTTTCACTTCAATAGACATGACTTTTACTTAATAGACACGACTCTTCATTTCAATACACACGACTTTTTAATGAAAGGACACGGCTCATCACTGAACAGATATGACTTTTCATTCGAATAGACATGACTCTTTATTGGAATAGACATGACTTTTCACATCAGCAGACACGACTCTTTAATTTTGGTTTACACCAACAATGTCTCCCCTAAACCAAAATTCCTTCAAACAACCAATGCAGCAACAATTATTGAGAAAGCAGTCCCTCCAAACGGCTTTGTGAAGATATCAACAATTTGTTCTTCATTTCGACAATACTCAAGACTCACTTCTTCTTCACGAACGAGTTCTCTTAGAAAATGAAAACGTAGACGAATATGCTTTGTTCTTCCATGTAAAATAGGATCCTTTGAGGCAGAGATAGTAGAACTATTGTCGCAATAAATGATCGTAGGGTCTTTTTGTTTGAAGCTTAGATTTTCAAGAATTCCTCTTAGCCACAAAGTTTGACATCCTGTTAGAGATGCTGCGATGTACTCCGCTTCGGTGGTACAAAGTGGCACAACTGGTTGTTTTTTTGAACACCAATAAATAATTCCACTTTCAAGGTTAAATGCATAACCCGAATTACCCCTTGAATCATCGATGCTTCCACCTAGATTGCTGTCCGTATATCCAACAAGCTTCTCATGCACACGAGCGTTATAGAAAATGTCATAGTCAATAGTTCCTTTGACGTATCGAAAAATTCTTTTTGCAGCTTCTCAATTGTTTGAGAAAGGCTTCCCCATGAATCTGCTAATCAAGCTTATTGCGTACATGATGTCGGGTCTTATAGCAGTGAGATACATCAAATTTTCAACTAGACTTCGAAAAATAGTTGAATCCACAAACTTTCCTTCAGCATTTTTGCACAACTTCAAACCTGCAGCACAAGGAGTTGAAACTGGATTTGCATTCATCATATTGAACTTCTCCAATACTTGAGCATCATATTTTTGTTGCAAGATAAAAATCCCATATTTTGATTGCTGAGCACCTATCCCTAAAACGATGTAATTCTCCCAAATCCGTCATCTCGAACTACTTCATCATTGAATTTTTGAATTCAGATAACATCTCCATATTATCTCCAGTAAAAATCAGATCATCCACGTATAAACTCACGATCATGAAACCTTCTTTTGAATGCTTCTTCATGTAAAGAGTGTGTTCAAAAGGACACTTCACAAAGCCATTCTTCTAGAAGAAATTATTGATACGATCATATCATGCACGGGGGGATTGCTTCAGCCCGTATAAAGCTTTCCGCGGCTTATACACATTTTCCTCTTCGCCCCTCTTCACAAAACCAGGAGGTTGTTGAAGATAAATTTCATCTTGAAGAAAGCCATTCAAGAAAGCTGATTCCACATCCATTTGTAGCAACATCCAGTCATTTTGGACAACAAGAGAAATCAACAATCGAATTGTATCAAGTCGAGAGACAGGAACGAATACCTCATTGAAATCTTCCCCTTCCTTTTATTTACATCCCTTCGCAACCAAACGTGCTTTGTACTTGTTGATGGAGCCATCAAGATTTGTTTTGGTTTTGAACACCCATTTCACACCAATGGCTGATTTGTGTGAAGGCAAAATGATAAGCTCCCACGTACCATAGACTTGATTTCATCCTTCATTGTATTTACCCATCTTTCTTCCTTTGACGCTTCTTCATAAGTGATTGGATCTTCTCCCGTAAAAAATGCAAAATATACATGATCCGTAGTATCAACTTCTTCGGTTGCATCATTGATTTCTTTCAAGGATTGCGTCCTTCTTTCCGCCGTTGGTGGTGAATTTTGCTCTTTCTCGGCCCCATTATTTTTAGGCTGTTGTTCTTCAATACCAACATCAGCATCAACACCTTGTTCCAAAGCAGTTCCCTCTTCAAGATTTAGAGTTTGTCATCCAGGTGATTCTGCAAAATCTGAAAAATTATAACAGCCATTTTCATCAAAGCGAACATCTTTACTGATAATCATCTTATTTGTCTTCGGATTGTAAAGCTTTAGTCCTTTGGCTATAACCGATGAAAATGCCTTTTTCAGATTTGTCGTCTAGCTTCGATCTTAAAGCATCAGGTATATGAGAGTATGCAAGACAACCAAAATTTTTTAAATGAGCAACATTTGGTTTCTTTCCATACCAGACTTCATTTGGAGTGGAATCCTTTAAGCTTTTCATTGGTGATCGGTTGATTAAGTAAACGGCACAATAGGCCGCTTCAGCCCAAAAACACACAGGCAAGTTCTTCTTGTTCAACATGCATCTGACCATATTCATTATTGTTCGATTTTTGCGCTTTGCGACTCCGTTTTGTTGAGGTGAGTACCTAGCAGTTAACTCATGGCGGATTTCATGATTTTGGCAGAATTCTTCAAACCGAGAGGACATGTATTCTCCTCCACGGTCACTCCTTAGATTTTTTATTTGATGATGAGAATGCTTTTCAACTTGAAATTTGAACTCTTTGAAGTAAGAGAAGGCCTCTTCGATTTGGTCCACAAAGGTCGGTGTGAACAAGCTCCAGAGGTGATTGAGAAATCCACTTCGATTTGGATGGGAAAGATTCACGATGTTGTTTTCCCAATTGGCATTTCTCGCATGCTTCATTTATCACTTAAAGTTTATGCAGCCCTTGGACTATTTCTTTAGTAGACATCTCCTTCAAACTCCGAAAGTTTAAATACCCAAACCTCTCATGCCATAACTTGAAAACTTTATCATTAGAAGCAACAATCATGCACGTACTCCTCACGATGTCAAGTTTGATCGGAAATAATTTATTGGATCCCATCACAATATTTGCCACTTGTTGGTCGTTCTTCTTCATGCTGCATTGATCTCCAACGAATCAAAAATCAAATTCTTTCTTCAGCAAGTGACCGACGCTAAGAAGATTGCTGTGTATGCCTGGTACATAAAGAACCTCCGACATTTTTCGACTTTTCCAGTCTTGGTTTTGAAAGAAATTTCACCAACACCTTGAATTTCGTATGATTTTGCATCTCCAATAGTAACCTGACCATCATCAGCTTTCACAAGACTCGAAAATAGATTTTTATTTCCAGTCATATGCTAACTTGCACCACTATCCAAGTACCATACGTTTTCAATATTTCCATCCGAAGCGATCAACAAAGATTTAGATTTTTTGCTTCATTATGCATGAACCAGCAACTGGCTTCTTTTCAGGATGTTTCTCTCAACAATCATTTGCGTTATGACCCGACTTGTGATAAAAATTGCATTCAAAATATGGTTTTTTGCCTTTGTATTTGTCTCGCGCCTTGTTATTTTGGAATGATGGTTTCTCCTCCTTCGATTCTTCATGTTTTCCACTATTCCTGCTGTTACTTTTGCCATGGGATGGGCCTTGACCTTTTGTGGATGTGAATTGAGATTTTAAGACTTGATCTTGAGAAGAATTTGTTTGTTTACTTTTCATCAAGATTCTAGCCTCATGAGCTTCCATCCTTCCTTGCAAGCCTTCAAGAGAAAGTGAAGCAATATCATTTGATTCCTCAATTGCAACCACAATATGATAGAACTTGATTGGTAGGCTCCGTATAATTTTTTCGACGGCTCTTTGGGTCTTCATGACTTCTCCGTTTGAAGCCATCTGATTTATGATGGAAGTGAGACCAGTAAAATACTCTGAGATTTTCTCACTATCCTTCATTTCGAGCTTTTCGAATTCAGTTCGTAGCGACTGCAGACGAACCTTTTTTACTTGATCTTGGCCAGAATATGTTGTATTCAATATTTTCCAAGCCTCCTGAGCATTTGCAACTTTTGAAATTCTCTCATAAACTTGAATTTCAAGTGTCTGATAGATTTGGAAGAGAGCCTTCCGATCTTTCTGTTTTTTGCTTTTCAGAAGATCTCTTTGGGAAACTGTGAGTTGCGTCTCATCTTCCGGCGCACCAACACCTTCTTCAACAACTGTCCACAAGTCTTGAGATTCAAGACAGATCCTCATTAGATTACTCCAATAATCAAACTTTTCACCGTTAAATCGAGGAACAAGGGAGACAAGGTTGTTTGACATTTTTCAACCAACATCCGATATCAATTTGTTAAAATAGAAAAGAGAAGGGAATTATAATTATAGAGGAGGATAGACAAATTTTTTTTTATAACTTGCTTTTTGTTTTGCCTACAACTTTCTTACAACACAACAAAATGACCACATATATATAGTGGTTTACAACCCTTACAAACGGACATAACCTTTTTGAATAGACACCCTTTCACTTCAATGGACATGACTCTTCACTGAACGGACACGACTCTTTATTTCAATAGACACGACTTTTCAGTGAACGGACACGACTCTTCACTGGACATCTATGACTTTTCATTCGAATAGACACGACTCTTCATTCGAATAGACATGACTTTTCACATCAGCAGACACGACTCTTTAATTTTGGTTTACACCAACAGTTTCACCATACCAGTATGAGCAATTTTCCAACATCCAATATCGTTATTCATTCGATTTGAAAAAAGTCACGCAGTGCATGTGGGATGGTGACATGCTTGTAATTATTATTAAGCATTACTTGTATATATGTAATTATTAAACATCAAATAGTTATTAATTATTAAGCATTACTTGTAATTATTAATCATTAATTTATTACTTCTTAATAATAGTTGATCTTTGATTAACCAATGTTAATTATTATGTATTTGTTATTAAATAATAATTATTAGTAGTAAACATTAATTATTATATATTTAGTATTAATTACTAAAAGTTAGTTGATTATTCAATAGTAACAATTTAATAGTAAATATATCTGTTACAATTTTTTAGAAAATGTTGTTAAAATCTAAGAGTAAGACCTATGTGAAACTACTTTATTAAAGTTGTAGTTAATTAATATCTAATTATAAAAAAAAATTTACAATATTTTAAACTGTTGTTAAAAGTGCACTACGACAACGTTTACAAAAATTGTTGTAAAAAATGTAGTTTTTTACAACGTTTTTGGAGGAAACGATGTAAAAAGTCATGTTTTACAACGTCTGTAAATACCTTGTGAAAAAGACGTTTGTTACACTATTTTCAGAAAACATTGTAAAAGTGATTTTTTTACAACATTTTTGTGCACAACGTTGTAAAAAGTTGTACTTGTTGAAGTGAAGCAGTAAAGCTACTGCTAATTCATCTCAAGTTGGCCGCAATTCCATTAATGTTCACTATTCTTCAAAGAGTCTGGAGAATAGTAACGATTTAGGGAATGGAGAGAAGTCAAAGCTGTCCAATCATCATTACTCGACTGAGGACAACATTGCTCTGAGGAATAACAACGAGATCTGGAAGGGGCAGCAGATAACAAAGCAAACAATTTTGAGGAAGCAGATACAGAAACTGCTCATTCGAGACATTTATGCCCAGATCTTAAGCTTACTGATTAGCGCCGCAGAGACATGAAGAATTCGAAACCTCCTTGACTTGTTTCTCTCTATTATTCTGAATTTTGAGAGATTTATGAAACCATTTTCCGTCATTTTTGTTTTTTGTCGGTGTTGTTGATGTGGAGGCGCGTGTAACCCTAAGAGTTTAGGGTTTGTGTTTTGTTTCGAGAGGGTTCTACGTGTTCGGGTTTTATCACCCGCTGACTCTTTTCTCTTTGGGCTGGACCCTTGTTTATGAAGATTAAAAAAAACACACACGCATGCGTCTCCTTTTGCCAAATAAAATCCACAGTATTTATCACTTACTAAATAAAAAGGTTAATAGGCAGAATAATGGAAATGAGAATTGGTGTGCTATCGTGAAACCCTAGCCTTAGAGTTTCTCCTTATCTGAAGATTTATATGAAATTTCAAAAGGAATTTTGTAGGCGAAGCTGGGATTTTCCTTAACTATAGCTGATTGTGTCTCAAATTTCTTTAATTTTAAAATTTAACTTCAAGTTCTTAACTGATTCTTAAAAGATCAAATTGCTTCTCATGTTACTTTTTATGTTTGATCGTCTGGTTCATAGGTGATCGAAAACTTCATATTATCAATATTACAAAATCATATTTTCATATCTAAGAACTTCTTAATCTTGACTTATTATCCACTTGTTGTTATAACTTGTCATAACCTAAAGTTCCCAACTTGCAAGAAATATCTCTAGTTTATTTACAATAGTCTTTGAAACAAGATGAGAAGCTTGAATATCAAATCTTAAAATTATTAATTGGCATATTATAGGAACATTTGCTCACACCATGTATCTCAACATGAAATAACATCATACTACACATCCATTCCCACCATACTCTAATTTGTAACCATTCTCATTCAACTTCCTATTGGAATAAACTTACTCCCAGTTTCAGGCTTATTAAGACACCATTACATATAAATAAACACACAAAACACATCTACTACACATGATTTGGAGTAGCATTAGGCGGTGTAGGTACAGAAGCAATGTGCCCTGCTCTTTGTCTTCCTCTTTCGGACCTACTATTCTCAGCAAACTTCATGCTCGCTTCATGCAACCCATTCTCTTTCTCCTCCTCACTGTACTCCCTCCCGTAATAGTCTTCCTCGGTCACGTTCTTTGAAGGCGGTAAAAACATACTCCCCCACTGTGGAAAATGCACTAACATCACTGGCAACGTGCATGCCATTATCATCAACCCCATCAAAGTCAACCCGGTCCCCGCCGAGTACTTCGAACTTGTAAAAAATAAAAGCTGAGTCAATCCTGCTCCAAAATTACCACCTGCACCAGTCATCCCATTCACTATCCCCAAAGACCTTCTAGAAACAAAAGGAATGACTCCAAATATAGCCCCACAAGCTGCCTGTGCACAAACCGAGAAGCAAACCATGGCAAATATCGATACAGGAAGAGACTTAGCTTGCCCTAGCCATGCACAAAATACACCACCTAATGTTTGTAGTATCCATACGTTCCATAACCGAGCCCTCATTCCAAAGTGTCGGGTTCCTAAATCTGAAACGAAACCTCCAAAAGGACGCGCTATTATGTTCGCCATGCCGAATGAAGCAGCTATGAATCCGGATGTTTTAAGGTCTAGGTTAAAGTGGTCGTAGTAGTATTCATGGATCACGTTGTCGGTTGTTAGTTCCACTCCCATGCAGTATCCGTACAAGAGCACAAATATCCATGTTCTGTAGTTGGTCACTGCGTTCAACAGTACCCTGGAGAATTTATCCTTGTTCATATCACCCTTCTTTTGCAGGCTTCCTAGGTTTCCATCAGGTAAATCCTGACCCATGATAAGAACAGCTAAGCCCATGATCAAGTGCATACATCCTGGAACGAAGAAGGCAATTCTCCATGCTGTGAAAGGCGTAGCCCCTGCCTTTCTTATCACGTCATACACCAGTGGCATCAAAAGTTGCGTTGCACCACCTGTATATATATAGATTATATATGAACATCAGTTATAGATATAAAAAAAAATGATGAGTTTACTTGAGTGTTTTTGAGTAATAGATTACCTCCCATGTTACCCCAGCCAGCAGCAGTTCCATTAGCAAGTCCAATGATCTTACTATTGAACATGGTGCTCATCCAGTACTGGCAAGTTACGAATGTTGCTAAAGAGAAGCCGATCATGAATCGAACAGCTATGTAACCTTCTGCTGAAGATATCAGTGACATGCAGAAAACACAAGGAGCGATCAACATGACGAGGAAAGCACAGGCATAACGAGGACCCAAGAGGTCGCATGCTGCTCCCATGGCCAGACGAGAGAAGATGCTTCCGGAAACAGAAGCTACTCCTGCATTTCCGATGTCGGCTTTTGTTAAACCAAGATTGTCACGGATGATGGGAATCATGGGAGCAGCAGCGAATGTGGAGACGAAACATGTAAAGAAGGAAGCCCACGAAAGATGGAAGGTTCGCATGTGAGGATTTGCGAAAGAGAAAAGTTGGAGGGATTTCGCTCTGTGTTCAGAATCTACAGGAAGAGCAAACTTTGATGTGTCGTCGACTTCCTTTGCTTCTTCAGGCTCCATATGCAAATCCATGTGCCTACTCATGTTTGGGTTAATTAGTTTTTGTATAAAAGTTAATGTATGAATTTTGAATGACAAGTTATGGACATTAAACTGTATTTATAGTCGGATTTGGAAGTTGATAGTAGACATAGCCGAAGATTATAACTAATATAAAAGCGCATAGTGGCTTATGAGCTTTTGCTGGAACTAGGCAATTGAGATTCAAGGAATCTAGTTGCCGCATCACTAATGTGGCTTATGGAGGGACCCCATCGACGATTCCAAGGATCATATTGCAACAGAACAATAGGTCAAGATATGAAGTGCTTACGCAAATGCATGATCAACCATCCATTTTTTTTCCTTTTCAACTCTAAATATAGTTGGATAACAGTGAAATGGTAGATTATTACAAAAAAGACCATGAACTAACCGAGAAAGTTCGATGAAAGACGAAATTGATTTTGACCGAACGAAAATAATTGTTTGTATGCATTGTATTTTTACTTGTTTTAAACTATTTTATCTATTTTTGAGTAAATTTCAATAACTGTTACTGAATTATAAATTATATATAAAAGGAAAAGAAAAAAAAATCATGCATTGCTATAAAAAATGACCGTACATCTCATTAAAAAAAAGATACATATGAAAATAACGGCACATTACATCCATATCACATGATAAGTAGATAATCGATCCATACATTAATAAGTAATTCATGTCCATTGATCTTCACGATTTCATTAGTAGACGAAATCCATTGTATATCACATGGGCTGTTACAACTCATAAATAAGTAACTAAAATTAAGTGGGCAAATGGGTATTTGCAGTATCTACAATTGAAGCGCTTAGTAGTTCTATAATAGTGGACAATACCGATCCTGGGATGTATGAGACAATGAGCGAAATTTTTCTAAAGCGAAAAAACTGAAGGCGTTGGGAATCAAACTTGCAACCTTATCTTCAAGAATCTATTTTTCTACCACTACACCAAACTATGTTTTGTTGATTTGAGGCTCCTATTATATTATTATATGTAAAATATTCTATAAATCTGAGGCCCTTATAATCAAAGACGAGTCTCCTTCGGACCGGAGGCCCTAGTCGGTCGCCTAGCCGGCCAATGCCCAGGGCCGACTCTAATAGTGGAAGTATGAAAAGTTATAGCGGGAATAAAGTGGAGGTATAACAGAAAATAGAGGAGGTCTAAAAGGATTCATTACATTTATAAAACTAAATATTTAAAGTAATAATTTATTCTATCCTTGCATCATTTGTGTAGGAAAAAAAATACTGTTTAATAAAACCGAAGAATATCATGATTTATACATAATTTCTGACTATAATAGATTTCTAACTTATATTGAGTACTTATACTTTAAAATTATATCTTTAACATAATTTTGTTGATTTGGTTTAAGAGAAAATTAATTAAATCAACCTTTGTATATTAATTTTGCTAAACGGATGCTAAAAAGCCTTGATTTAGCGGGAGTAGCGGAAAATAGCAGGGCTTAAAGTGGATCTACTATCTGATAGCGCTAAATTGAAACAACGTAGCGGTCGAAGAGTGTTATGCGCTATAGCGGGGATTTTGGCGGAGTTTTAACTACACAATTGCAGTATGACACTACAAGAGATAATAGGTTTACTAACACAATACGCGTTGACACGACATTGATACACCTATTACCAATGTCACGTCAACACTGCATACGGCATCGATAAAAGGCATGAAGGAAATAAAAATATTGACGCCTCGCAGACGGCCTTCGTAGATTTCTATACTGACACCATATGACCAACGTTGTTCTGCCAACGCTATTTCAACGCCATATTACTGATGTCAAGCCAATGTCATTTCAACAACATGTCCACAACAAAAGGAATATTCTACCAACCCCTAACTGACGTCGTATCGACATCATCAAAAAATATCAAGATTTACCAACATCATGTCTGAACATTTATGCAGCATTTCTCCCGCTTTTCTTTCCCTCAATCATACGTTCATATATAAACTAATATATCATCACAAATATTCAACATATTATCTAACATATTTAACAATATACCTTATTCAACAGAAAAATACAAATATTCCAACAAACATACCACATTTTAATCAACAATATGCATATCCAACAAATACCTTCATAAACAAACATGTTCCATCATCATCATCAAATATTCAAACATAAAAAATATCTAAACACAACAAAACATAATCACTAATCAATGACACACTGAGCTCCATCTTCATCACCAGAATCAGACTAGATGTGGGAACTATCGAACATGCATTCATGAGCTTTGAGACCTTCTTCTCTAGCTTACCAAACTTTGACTTTACTCGTCGATTTTACAATTCAACATCATTGAATATCGTGCCTCTTTCTATTGATCTCTACACTTTAGCCAAACAGAGGGAGATTGGAAGGAGTTAGAATAACCAACCATATTGAATAAGCTTTACCGAACGAAGTAAATGGTGCAAAATCATCTATACATAAGTCATGTCTAACAATATGAGATTCATTAGCAAAATCATGGTATATGCTATCAAAATGTTTCCAAGTTTCTTCATCTGAAGGATGACGTAAAACACCTTCATCCTGCTGTCATTCACTATGTCATCGCACGTGTTTCGTGGTAGTAGAAAATGCATATAAACTTGGTAATTTAGTGTAATCAAAAAATAATGCATCTTGGTGAAATGTAAACCTTTACCATTGGTTTTTGTCGAGTTATATGTAGGTTATTTACAGAATTTACATAGCGTAAGATTTTATCTTTCTTCCAATAGATAATGCATCCATATGGACACTTGTCATTTTTTAATAGGGCAACCCAAACGTAGAGACCTCTTTATTAAGTGGGTATCAGTTCTCCACCAACGCATTGTCAGATGGAAAGACTTCTTTACACAAGCTAAGAATTACATTCATTACATTTTCCAATGCATTATAATAAATTTTATAGCAATTAACTAAGATGTCGTTGACAAGTGTGTCATTTTACAGTCATTATACAATAGTTATTTAATGCTTCTAAAAAGTTCAAAAAACATTTTCACTTTCGAGTCAAGTTCTTCTTTCAAATTGTATTCATCGATCCACATACTCTAGCCAACAACATCATGAACATCTCAGCCATTCTACATCTATTTTTTTAATAAGGGGATCACCACAATCTACATCTATATTTACGGTCTTCCCTTGTAAAACTTGATCATCTTCTCTATGATATACCCGCATATGACATTTTGGTATAAAACCATATTCATGTGAATGTAACATTACAATATAATATTCTAGAAGTTTCATGTAATGACATTTTGAACACGAACATCATACTTCAGTAATATTTTTTTCATTATGAGATGTCACTTTCATGAATGCTTCCACGCTATTTCTAAAGTGTAATTATATTGTTCCGGCCTTTTACTTTTACAGTACATCCAATTTCGAACTTTCAAATAATCCATCTTTTATACGCTACATGTGAATAAAAATTGTACAAATTTTCGCACAATATATGTTATCCATTTATAGTAAAACCAAACTTTATTAATAATACAGTATATTAGTATCATCTAACTTATTTATTGTTTATTGGTAATATAATAATATCTTATGTTGTTATTTTTATTATGATCGATAAAGCGATATACATTACTATTTATTCTTAATACCATACATTATTGACATTAATTAATAATACCATTTATTATTACTTTATTATCAACTTTAATTAATAATATCATACATTATTATTCTTGTTATCAATATCATTCTATGGGGTTTCATTAATAATAAATAGATAAATAGTTTCATATATTACTGAATATTAATTCTTTAAAATATTTGAATCTAAATAATTAATTATGGTTTAACTTCATATTTTACCATGCTATTATTAATTTTTTATATCAGCACCCTATCAATAACAATGAATTTATCAAACAATTTCAAAACAATGGAGTTCACAAATAATTTCAAAACAATAATTGGGGATTTCTACTTTTTAAATATTTGGACGTCCAACTTTTCATTACAAACACAATGATATTTATGTTTTATAAATTATTTGAAGTTGAATGATTAATAAAATTTCAACAATAATTCCCTTTATTCCATATCCTATGTAGAAGAGCGTACACGAGGAACAAGAAGGAAGTGCCATCGAAATTTATTGACCTTCAATTTGAAATATAAATTTACGAAACATAAATATTATTGTATTCATACGATTTCCAATACTGGGACAAATCTGAAAAATAATATAGTAGATGAATATAGGTTTCCGTTTTATTTAAAAAATAAATATCCACATGACGATCTATAGGGTAATTACCTGACGGGAGCAAATTAAACATCAATGGGTTTAATTAATAATACCATACATTATTAATCAAAAACCATGATTTCTCATATTGCAAAATAACCAATTTTTAAAAAGATCAAATCTAGTTAATGTAATTAAATTGTACGAATGTTAACTTAATTAAATAAGAAGGTTCCTGTTGTTTGAAAATGACGAATGTTAACCTAATTAAATTATGTTAACAAATTAGATATAATAACATAATAAACTAAACTAGGGATATTATACCAAAGAGGAGGTGTGGCTGGTGGCAAATGATGGAGGTCGAAGAAACCAACGTTGTCTCGATGCATTAGAGACAAATGCGATGGCTTCGACGGAGATGGCGAGGGAGGATGCGGCTTTAACAGATGTGATGGTTTCATTTGAGGTAGAGGCTTTGATAGAGAAGGCTTCGAGGGAGGATGCAGCAATGGCAAGGGAGGACGCTTGGGTGGTGATGGGACTAATATATATATATATATATATATATATATATATATATATAAGCGAAAGTGAAAGTGAAAATGGAGAAAGGAGGATCGACGGGTGTGGGTGGGGTTAAATCTGGGTAAGGCGACAATATACTTCTTGCACCAACGCCTAAAAATGGCATCGGCTAGGCATCAGTAAAGTGTCATAGGTAATTATTACTTATGACTTACCAACACTGTAGCGACGTCATATATTTGTCATCGACGGTGATGCCAAGTAGAAAATTTTCATATTTTCTAGTAGTGTGGTGATAGAGGATTTCAACATATTTGGCTCAACCTATATTATAAGAAAATGCTTAAAATAACTACAAGAATCCTTTATATCACAACGCAAGGTCAAAACTAGAGGATTTCATAGTTAAACGTTTTTTCATAGTAATTTTACTATAATCAGTTTAGGAAGTTGTATGGAAATTTTCATGCTTTGTTGATAATCTTTTGTATTTTTAAATTCTTTTTAAGAGAATAAAGAAGTTGTTACAAGGCTTAGGGGATTCTCTACGCCCCATCGATGACCAATTCCTTTTCTTTTCTATTATAAAAGATAGCATGTATACATCAACGGTTCGTAGGATATTTATAAGCCTTTCTAAACTCCATTTTATATTTTATTTGTTATACATACAGTTTTTTATATTCTCCTTCTAAGTATTATATTTTGAATGTCATGAATATAGACATAACTATTTATTTAGTAAACACATTTTATAATAACTTTTTAAATCTATAATTTGACCGCCATAATTTTTTTATGTTAAGAGTCCTTTCGATATTAATATTTATATTTTTTCATGGTAATGTATATCTTAATAATAACTGCTTGTGGGTAGTATTCTTGGTTGAGAATATTGGTTTCACTCAACGAAGTCAAGTGTTTGATCCCCATCAATTGTACCATCATGAGATTACCCAGAGTATGTGTTGGGAGTATGGTGTATACTTCCGTATAGCTCACAAGGCAATACTTGATTCTCTAGATCTTAACTAAAATAAGCAAAAAAGGACATTCACATTAATTATAGTAATATTTAAGTTGATTTTTTAAATTCATTGTTAATAATTTTTGCTAAAAGATATATAATTTAAAGAGTTATTTTCATAATTTTCTGTTATTTTATTACTAAATACATTATGTTGCACATTCAAACAATGCTACTAAATCAATTTCAAATTTAACTTTTTGAAAAAATAGTCTAAAATAATATTACAAAAGAAAGTATGTAGATACTACTTTTTCTTGTAAACTAATTTCTTTCCAATAATAATTTAAAATTTAATATAAAGAAAAGTATTTGAAAATTTGATGAAAATGAATCGTGTAAGATACTTTACATTAACACGCATTTTATTAGACATACATTCAAATATCACATTATTTTTGTAAATATTTTTCATCTATCTATGTTATTTAAATGAACAAAACAATCTTTTGTTAAATTGCGTATAATCGATGAGCAAATTAAGTCGAAATGATAAGATATCATATATTTATGCTTTTCAGAGAATAATAACGAAATACAAGCTAGATTCTGAATATTTAATCAAACATAATAAATTATCTAAGGAAACGTGATTACAGCAAAAGTCCTATTTATGTTCAGAATATTTCAAAATATGACCCTATAGACTCACGGATACTGCCAAAAAAGTTTGAACATATTATACCACATCCTTTAGACCTAATGGGGCATCCCCCTTAAGTAATCTGATTAAAAACTTTTCAATCCATTTTGATAAGGCAAGTGAGTTTTGATGAACCTTTGTCACTATTTTTAAAAGCATGATAAGTTAAAGTACAAGAGTTAAGAAGATACTCTTTAACTACTAAAAGAAACTAAACGTAGTAGCAAGCTACACCGCACTACTAAAAATATTTACATGAGATCATACAAATAAACTTACAAACAAAAGTATCCAAGACTTCAGCGGTCATGTCCTTGGACCACTTATCAAGATTAAGAAAGAAAAAAGACAAGTCTAGAGAGTATATATAACTTTGGCCCTAATCATCTTCCAATAGTTGCGAAGACTCACCGCATATGTCACTCAAAATCAACATCTAAGTATGTCATTTGATTATTGAATGTCATTTGATTATTGAATGTCATAAATGGAGAACCTTCAAAGTTAGGTGTAACTAAAAACTATCCATCATGAACCTTATAACAAGCCATAAATTTAACACCTTGTAATTCAAATAATCGATTTAGATTTTATAAAGTAATTTCAAGAATGATGGAAAAAGTGAAAATTTCAATATGAATGAATTTGGAATCGAAAGCTTTTTCATTATACCCAGAATGCCTTTTAGCAGAAGAAAAACAAACCTATTCTACTATATATAAAAGATAACTTTTGACCCTATAAAAACAATAATTTTTATTTTGAGGACAGCTAATTTTGCATGAACAAATACTCTAATTGCACTGTCTAGCCCTGATACTACAAAATCTTATTTCATTTCAACCTCAAGCCTGATTCCTAATTCAATTTCAAGTACAAATACATCTTCAAACCCCAGAAACTCTATCAATGAAGAGGAAGATACAGAGGAGGAGGATGGATAGTAGTTATAAGGAAGCGAGGATTGAAAAGGACAAAACATATAGTGGCAGCGGCTCCACCAAGGAGCTGAAAAGGGGAAGGAAGGAACATAGAGTATGGGCGGAAAGACAAACATGGAGGGTGGAAAGAAAAAACAGGAAGGAAAAAGTAGTACTAAACCAAAACCAAGAGCTAAGTTTATAGTGGATACATAAGCTAAACCAAGGTCATAGAGTAATATAGTTAGAAATGGTGCTCGTAATGGATCTCTAATTTTTAGAAAACTGGGAGTAGTCAATAATCAAAGAACCACTCAAATTAAGGAGGATGAAATAGAAAACAAGGATTAAACTCGGGCTTATTCTATATTGCTTTATATGGTTGGGAATAGTCCTTATTATGTGCATTTCAAAGGGTATATTTTAGGGCCATATATCATTAAAGGTAATTTTGAGAATTATTTGAGAGAGTATGGTTTTTATCTAGCATAATTTGAGAATAAATATGATTATAGGAGAGTACTCGAATGTGGTCCATACTTATTGGCAAACTAATATGTGTGGATGATTTCATGAAGAATAGGATGATGTTGTCTTTGCAAGAGTAAAAGTCGAAGTGGAGGTGGATTAAGTTTGATGGGATAATTCAAATCCAAAATCCAAGGGAGAAACCATTTCTTCAAAAGGTTAAATACGAATTCAAATCCCTAGTGTGTAAAGAGTATATGTGCTTTGGGTGAATTAGTGAGCAGGGCCCAAATAGATTTGAGGGCAAGTTGATTAATGACATGGCATTCTATATACATCTTTGGGCATCTTGGCCCTTATACTTTATATAAGTTTTAGGCTATCTGAGTCATTGATACATCTTTAGGTTATCTCAGCCATTGATCTCAGTTATACACTAAGATGGCTAGCTTAAGCCATTGCTTTAAGTAGAGACACTCTCAAGGTCTCAATATATGAATTGGAGGTAACATGCAGCCTTGGTATAGTAGCATATCTTGATGCTTTCATTAATAGCACATCTTTATGCTTTAGTCTTTTGGTTAAAAGTCATCCTTGTTACTTATGCTTTTAGTTTCAAGCCTTCCTTAAGGCTGGTACTCTTGCTTTAAGGTTGGCTTGCTGACCATTGCATTCGGTGGAGCCCCGATTGTGCCTATACTTTCAGGGTGGCTTGGCCTAAGTCACAATACCATGCTTCAGTATAAGCAGCACTTGTGGTCCTTAGTTTTCATCATATTGTGAACCTGATCTCTTAGCCATAGTTTGGGCTTGGCATCTAGCCGTTGGTGCATTGGTCATTCTCATAGGCATTTAGCCCTCAAACATTGTCAATGCTTCGGCATGTATGCATAACCATCATACTAATTAAACAATGGGAGCTACATAAAACCATATATATATTTTTCGCTGATATTTAATGGTTATGGAGGTGAAATACATAGTAAAGATTTCAAGCTTAGGCTGAATGGTTAAGACTTTCGAAAGCATTCTCCTTTCGTGTTTCAACTTATATAGCTAAAGGTTGAATATAACCGAGTAAAAACTATTGTATAAAATATATATGCATATATTTCAACTAAAGTAGATGTATATATGTACAAAAGCATGCACGTTAAGTAATTCATGCTTTCGGCTTGTTATATTTCTAATAAAAGAATTAATATATACATACATACATATACACATATATATATATATTCATATTTTAAATTACAAGATAATATCATTTATATTTGTATATATGTTTATTGAGTACCAATTAAACAAATATTAATATATTATATTTATAATTTACATATAATATTTTCGGAATAAAATAATTTAAAAATTTGTAATTTTAAACAATATAATAATCATATGGCTTGGTAAAAGATATTAAAAAATATATTTTATATTTAAATGTTATATGGAAACTAAGCATATTATATAAATATATACTTGACTTAGCGAAATATTTTTCGCTCCAATAACATTTAAAACATATATGAACAATTATATGTATATATTTTAAAATTTAATTGAACCTTTTATGTACATCCATAATGTTTTAAATATAAATCATTCATATATATATATATATATATAGCCAAAATATTATTGATAATAAATATATGTGCATAAAAACAATATACATATGTTTTAATGCATATAAATGTATGTATATATTATGTATATGGATAGTCGATATGTATATGAAGGATCTCATATACATATGTAAGGTATACTATATGTATATTTACATTGGTTATAAATCATAATAATCATATTTGTGCATGTTTGTGTGTGTTGTGTGTCTATGTGTGTGAGTGTGTGTGTATATTACACACATGCTTAACATACATATGTTTATCCTTCTATATTATATGTTCCATTCATGCACATTGATCATAAGTTAAAACATTATATAAAATGTCATGTTCATACTAGACAATATTAAATACATTAAATTTGATTTGATGAGAAATTATTGGTTATATGAGCTCAAGATAGAGTTAAATATTTTTTTTTTAATGTACCCAAAACCACTCGTCGTATAATAGATCGGGTCTAATAATGATAACAAAGCTCTATTAGGTTATACAGCTAATTAGCCACATTTAGGCCAACGACTAGACTTTTCTGTCTAACAGGTGTCAAGAATAGGAGTGTTTATGGCTTGGGTAGGAGGAACAAGTATCCTCCCCTCGCTGGCTTCCAGCTTGACCTAACGGATGAAGGAAGTTCTCGATGTTGGCCCAAAATATTTTGGGCCTTGGGCTAATATCGTGTACAATATTTTAATTGCACGAAATATATTTTGATTAAAAGTTAAATTTGAAATTTATTTTTGTATAAATGATATGATATATAAAATTTCAAAAATGTTGTAAATATAAACAAGTACATTTTAAGTATTATAAAATACATGATACGATATCAATTTATATTTTTCAATATTGTTTGGAATTATAGATAATTTTTTAGAAATTTAATAATTAATTAAAAGTGATTAATTAAATAAATGATTGATTAACTTAATAACTAATTATAATACAATATATGCACAGATATATATATATATATCTTTATCTTTACTACTAATAAAGAGAATTCATTGAATAGACTTACTCAGTGTTTTTTTTAAATACAAAATATACCTATTTACATCTCATAGAGAAATAGTATTCAAATATAGGGATACAATCTGTTATTTTCTAAGTAAAACTGTTTGTCACCATACAGAACTATAGTGTGCGCTCATAAGTTGAAGTATCAAAGTGTACCATATTGTCCGTAATTTAGGTAAGAGTTCATCGGTTGAAGTTTTTCCTGATTTCGAGTTAGTATGAAAAAGTTATTGCAGTCTGAATAAAAAAATAGCGGCTTCTACACTAGGCGGAGTTCAAATATGGGGATGTGGTAGCCTATAATTTTCTAAGTACAATTGTTAGTCCCCATGGAGAACTACAATGTGCATTCATAAAATGAAGTATCAAAGTGTTCCATATTGTCCATAATTTAGGTGGGAGTTAATCGGTTGAAGTCTCACTGGATTCCAAATTAGCATGAAGAAGTTATTCGGTATGCAAAAAAAATAACGGCTTTTGAACTAGATGGAGTTCAAATATGGGGATGTGATAACATGTTATTTTCTAAAATGTCAGTCCCCATGGAGAACTACAGTGTGCTTTCACAAGATGAAGTATCCGAGTGTACCATATTGTCCGTAATTTAGGTGGGAGATCATCGGTTGAAGTTTTGCCTGATTTCGACTTAGTATGAAGAAGTTATTGTAGTCTGAAGAAGAAAAATAGCGGCTTTCGCCTAGGCGGAGTTCAAATATAAGGATGTAGCTTGTTATTTTGTAAGTACAACTATTATTCACCATGGAGAACTACAGTAAGCGTTGAAGTGGGGATATAGCCTATTATTTTCTAAGTACAACTGTTAGTCACTATGGAGAACTACAATGTGCATTCACAAGATGAAGTATCTAAATGTACGATATTGTTCGTAATTTGGATGGAAGTTCATCGGTCGAAGTATCGCCTAATTTCGAGTTAGTACGAAGAAGTTATTGCAGTCTAGACAAAAAAATAGCGGCTTCTGCACTAGGTGGAGTTTGAATATGGGGATGTAGTAGCCTGTTATTTTCTAAGTACAACTGTCAGTTCCTATGTAGAACTACAATATGCGTTCACAAGATGAAGTATCCGAATGTTTGGTATTGCCCATAATTTAGGTAGGAGTTAATCGGTAGAAGTCTCGCCAGATTCCGAATTAGTATAAAGAAGTTATTGCAGTCTGAATAAAAAAATAGCGGCTTCTGCACTAGGTGGAGTTCAAATAAGGGGCTGTGGTAGCATGTTATTTTTTAAGTAAATTGTAAGTCCCTATGGTAATTTATAGTGTGCGTTCACAAGTTATAGTATCTGAGTGTATCATATTGTCCATAGTTTAGGTGGGAATTCATCGGTCAAAGTTTCTTTCAATTCCGAGTTAGTATGAAGAAGTTATTGTAGTATGAACAAAAAAATAGCAGCTTCTGCCTAAGCGCAGTTCAAATACGGGGATGTAACTTGTTATCGTCTAAGTATAACTATAGTCATTATGGAGAACTACAGTGTGCGCTCATAAGATGAAGTATCCGAGTGTACCATATTGTCTGTAATTTAGGTGGAAGTTCATTGTCGAAGTTTTTCCTGATTCCGCGTTAGTGTGAAGAAGTTATTGCAGGCTGAAGAAAAAATATAGCGGCTTCTGCTTAAGCGGAGTTCAAATAGGAGGATGTAGCGTATTATTTTCTAAGTACAATTATTAGTCACCATGGAGAACTACAGTGAGCATTGAATTGGGAATATAGCATGTTATTTTAAGTACAGCTGCTAGTCATCATGGAGAACTATAATGCGCGTTCAGAAGATGAAGTATCAGAGTATACCATATTGTCTATAATTTAGGTGGGAGTTCATCGGTGGAAGTTTCGTCCGATTTCGAGTTGGTATGAAGAAGTTATTGTAGTATTAAAATAAATGGTGGCTTCTGCCTAGGTGGAGTTCAAATACGGGGATGTAGCCTATTATTTCCAAGTACAACTGTTAGTCACCATGGAAAACTACGGTATAGTTCACTATATAAAGTGTTAGAGTGTTCCTTATTATCTGTAAGTTAGATGGGAGTTCATCGGTCAAAGTCTCGCCAGATTCCGAGTTAGTATGAAGAAGTTATTGCAGTCTAAAAAAATTGCAGCTTACACCTAAGCGGAGTTCAAATATGGGGATGCTACTATTAAATCTACTTCCACATGTATAACTAAAAATGCAAGCACGTTGTGATTAAATGCATGCCCACCTAGGCGTGCATATGTACCCATGTTTATAACTATAAGTGTTATATTTGTATAGTTTTCTTAAAATTATTAAATAAGAAAATATAAAAAATTAAAATTTTAAATAAGGTTTAATTAAATTTCTTAACTAAGTTAATAACTAAAATTATTTTATTTAATACAATATATATATTACATAGGTTAATATGTTATAGAAGTTTTAAATAAAATTGGATATATATGAATATATGTACAATAAATTATAAGTGGAACGGTAAAACCAAAATCAGAATTTTGGAATAAATACATACGTAGTATGCATACATCGTGATATCAGATGTGTTTAACACTTAACATGTGGGTATTTCGCACAAAAAACTTTATTCCCTAAATCAATATCAATTTTTTTATTAAAGGTTGTGAATCTTAAATATTGTCAGCCTCTATCATTTAATTATTAGATAGACTACTTGTATACATGTTGCTTGTTGAGCAAACTCAAGCCAATTTTATTATGTGTAGTATTGTTTAATATGTCCTTAGATGGCTAAAGACTTTACTCGCATTTGTTAAGAAAACTCAAGATGTAAGTAATTTATCCTTATGCCATTGCGAAATGATAGGACAAACTGAAAATCTCTTATATCTCGTTGGACAAACTCAAAGTCATAACTAAGATTAGGACAAGGACCACAAGGTTAGGATTTATATAGGATATAACCGATAAACTTTATCTACCACTTATAAGGTTATGGCTTGTTGAGCAAACTCATAGTTGGATCCTTAAGATAAGTGAATGCTAAAGTCCATTAGAGAAAGTGAAAGGTTCTATATTTCTATTATAGTTTTGAGAAATATAAAATCGGATAGAAGCCTTAAGGGGAATGAATGAATAAATTTAACCATTCTAATATCATAAGTACATATGCTACATACACTATACTAATCTACTAAATTAAACTTGTATAGGGAATGAAAAACCTAAGATTGTTCTCCTAAAAAGATGTACTTACTGGCCCTAGCTATGCTGATTGTTTAAGAGAAATAGAGATAGAACTCGCATAAAAAACTGTGATATGCCATCACATAACGCCAAAAGACTTATAACGAACATGCTTTTCGACCGTAAAAAATCGACACTGGTACGTTCACTGTATTGCGTGCCTAGCAATCGAATGTCGAAAAACCTGATTGTTAGGGGAAAAGAAGAAGAAAGAAAGAGGAAATCTAAACACAAATCTTATGGCGAAACGAATAATCTATAATATACAACAAATCTTTGCACAAAAAATATAATATATAAACAACAATCAGAATACACTAACCTGTTTCAAACCGGACAGTTATGACAGCTTTTCCTTATAATTTCTGATAAATACAACCAACAGATAACACGGCGGAACACAAAGAAATACGTAGATACGTCTTGGACCTCTCTCTCGTCTCCTAAGCTCCAATGTATCCAAAGCAATCTATAAATATGCTTGATTAGACTTGAGCATTGAAAGGAAAGAATGCCTGGATCAATCTGGTAAACTAGCGTGAGAAAAACACACCCCAAATGGATTTTAATGTTTATCGAAAAACCTTTCAAATAAAGGCATCTCCTAAGACCACACCACATATAAACACGGATGAGTTTTTGTTTTACGATAATAAAAAAATTTCTATAGAAAATCCATTGATATTATAATGATGTCTAGGGGTCAAAGTAAAATATGAATATAGCTGAAATGCTTGCATCTCACATTTCAACATAGTTGGCACAACTATGTATGTACGGTGCATATTGGAGAATGCATTACATACTATGACAAGGTAAGGAACTACCATATGAGGGTACATCTCTAAATAAAATACATCGCGGCCTGAAAAGAACATCTTATTCCCTTGCCACATAGGACCGGCCTACTACTTGACTGGTAGTACTAAATATGATCACCTCACTTAGGCATTGAATTATACATGAATAAATAGTAATCGATCTAGATTTTGAGATGACCCTACCCTGAAGGGAAAGAACCACATGGCCCTGTTGCATGCCCGATTTTGTCATTTCTTGGTTGATGAGACTTGAGGCTACATTTTACCTTTATATAGCACTTCCTACTTGGAATGCTAATACTACCCTCCAGGCAACAATGCAATTCCAGCATTCATCCAACAAGTTGTCTAGGAGATGGACAAACCGAAGGCACTACTTCTACTACATACATTTTGAAATCACCCTTAGGATTAGTAACAAGCAGCCCATGCACTTCAAAGAGCTCTGCCTTCAATTCCATAATCTTCAAGATTTCTTCACTTCAAAATACTTGAGTTGGATCGAAGTAGTTTTCGGATAACATATCTGATCCCGGTCTCTTTGAAACAATATTCGATAGTTTTCGGTAACCTCAACCCCGGTTCTTAGGAAATAAATAGGCAAAGATAAGAGCAGAGACCACCTGCTAATCGTTAGTGGACAGATTTCCTTATCATTTGTCCTAGGAGAACGAAACGAAATTTAAATGCATAATACAGCATCATCGAAGATGACTGTGCCATATAACTCACGTGTTTCTCCTAGATATTTTCAAAGTTACGTTTTGGGTCCAAATTTTATAGTCGATTATTTAACTATCGAATAAACAAACATTCAAATCAGGGATCTGATTACATAGGGATAACAAACATTGGTTAAGCACATCAGCAACTACTAACGTCTTTAATTAATCTTTTCACTAATTAAAATCACTTTGTAAATACGTGTATCAAAATACTTTTACAAAGATATATCCACAAATCTCTATATTTTCAATACTTGGAAAAATATCCATATACCTGTCTCAACGGTATAAGTTTATTTAAAAACAAAGGAATATTTCCTTTTTACAAAATTATAAAACCATTTATAAACTAATTTTTATACATTGTAAATATTCTTCCTTTAAGCCTCCGAACCATTTTATGAAACTCCTCTTATAAACCCAAGTCTGTTAATAAAGCTCTATTTGTAAATCTCGAAAATATTTATAAATAAATAATACTCATTTACTTCAAAACACTATTATATAATAATATTTATGAATAATATATATTTTAAATGAACTTCAAAACATCTTAAAAATAAAAAATTAATTATTTCAAATCATTATTAGTTTAACAATAATTAATTTTCAATATTATTACAATAAAGTATGACTAACCTTTAAACCATTATTAATAAATAATTCCAAACCATATTAATTATTTAAATTAATAACTTTCTCTAAAGTATTGATAAATTTCTTTAAATAATACTAAATATAAATAAACAATTTAAAAAATATATTTCTAAACAATAGTTGAACACTTTAAATCATTTCTAAGTAGTTTAGAAATCATAGATAAAAAGTTTGGGTAAAATAGAAATTAAATCCATTTAAATAAAAATATTTTCAAAAACCCTAAACAGGTTATAAATCACTCTCCATCTCAAAAGTCAATTCCAACACAAATGGCGATTTATAGCATTTCAAATTTGAGGCAATAGCTGCCAAGCACTTGACCAATACTGATTTTGATTCCCTATCGCTATAGGGTTTAAATTGAACATATAATAATGTCATAATCAACGGAGCTAACAATCAGATTTGATATCCAATAATTCATAAGACAAGAATATTATTGAAATTAAAATCAATAATGGTGAGGAATCTAGTTGGATCCCACCAACCTATCACCCTATATCACAACTCTAATATATCAGCACATATATATGTAAATAAAATCAACTATGGCGAGGAATCCTGTTGGATCCCTCCAAGCTATTCCCCTACAGCACAAATAGTATATAATTATATAATATGGGTCATTCGCTACCAGGTGGGTATATATAAAAGGTCATCTGCTCCAGCGGCGAGAATAAACCAAACCTAAAATAGTAAACCATCCAAACATCCAATCAATAATTTTTATCAACTATATAACGTACTTGTTAACCAAAAAGGAGAGTTTAACTAACAAAAATTCCAGTTATCATTTCCGTGTTATGGTTCTGTCTGAATCCGAATGATATTTGAATTCAGCGTGAACTTCAACTAGCACCAATCGTCATCAATACAATTCCATCACGTAGCTATCGCTGCTACGAGTACAACATAAATCATCACGCTTGATTCTGAGATAGTATGAATTAGTTATACCATTAATAGGATTCACTAATTAAATAATATAATACCATTATTAATTATAATCATTTACAATTAAATTAACCTAAATAATCACCACCAATCAAGAATTAGCCCCAAATCGCGAAATCAAATTCGCATTCACTATTCTAAGCCGCGACACATCAACGCCGATCACCGCCGCTCTATGCCACCGTACGCCACCGCGAGCTTGCCCTAAAACCGCCTGCACCTAATGAACCTCCAACCATCATCGCCATCACCTAAAATGCCACCATCATCAGGAAATCCTTTTAAACATCGACCAACATTTTTTCACAAATTCCGGCCACCGCCATCAGTGATACCGCCTGACCCCGGCAGTGTTATCGTGACACCCTGTACCTAACACCACCTACATGGCCTTCTACCTCTGCCTCTAGCACCACCGCGAACTCCATTTAGCTGTCGACATTCATCTGCATCAAGCTGCCGCAACGAGCCACCATTATTGATCTCCCCGTTGAGCACGCTCAACACCTTGTCATGAACAATTTCTTAGTTGATGTCGAAGGTTGAAAATGCTTGTGGTGGTGCCGATGATCTCGGGCCGTTGGATTAGAGGAGGATTTTTTTTAAATTCTGAGTTTTATAGGGAAGGGAAGATATGGTTTGAATAGTTAGAGGTATTGGCTGGTGTATGCTAGGGTATGGACTGAATAGTGGACAAGTATGGTGAGAATAGTGTGCACATATATTATATAATTAAAATATCTAATTCTATGCTCTCAAAATTTCAAAACCCCATCGATGCATGCCAACTGGCGTTCTAAACCAAATACCCCTATTTTGAATACAATAGGAATAGTATCGGGACCAAATTCGATCATATACAAAAGTTAGCTTTTCAAATCAAATTACATTAATTTCCTGTAATTAATTTCTAAGCGTTTTAAGATCGCACGACCAAACGATACGCCATATTACCGCGAAATTCATTAACATACAATAATTCATTATTATGGATCTAATAGAACTGGTTTTTTCCAAATCCGAAACAGTGTCCTAGAAGGCTATTTTCATACATTAATTAAAACGAATTTTTTATTAAAATAATTTCAACCACTTTTACTTACCTTTAAATTCTAATATAAAAATCTATTATGATCAATCATATTTATGTTGAATTCAAATAAGATCTCCAAATCATTGTAATTAATATTAAATCAAAGATTCAGTTATTTTAAATTTTCTAATTATTCAAATTCACTATTCAAATAAATCCGTATAATTGAAATTTAAGCTGTTTGTCTTATAAAACTACCATATCAATACTTCAAATTAATTAAATATTTCAAAACCAGTTGACTAAAATCTTTGTCATTACATTCTTCCCCCCTAAAAGAATTTCGTCCTCAAAATTATCATGGTAAGAGAAATGCCACAAGCCTATTTAATTTTCAAAATCATTTACTTGAAATGTTATCAAATTTTCTTACTTCAAAAATTATAGAAAATTTTGGTAGCGTCTCATTTACGAAGCTATATCAAAACAACTACAAATCTCTACTAGGGGCCAAAACAACAAAAGAAAACAAAATCCAAGTGGCTCGATTGCAAAACCATCGAACCAAACAGCAATGTAAACTGTACCTATTTGTCGGGCAACCAAATTCTACTCATGAAACCACGGGCGTCGAACTAGCTTTTGCTTCTATATACCAGCAATCTTATTTACCAATAATATCCAATCATATTATTTTGCATTTTCCATTGTCGGACATTTAATTTATAATAGCCCATAAAATGTACATATACCGTACATACGCAATATCAAATCTGATCGCTCACTCGATTACACAATTTCACTTCCTAAGTAGTATCATCCACTCGACCACCCTAGTCGGACTCTAATCCGATTCCTTGATTAGAATCAGTCGTCCTTCTTGCACAAACATATACTATGAAAGAGACAAAATCAATCAAAAATCCGTATCCAGCGTTCGCCATCGAGAATCGAGTGAAAAATCCTAAATCGGATTAGTGTAAATCTCCTTGAAATTATGTATTTGAATTTGGATCAAACAGTTACGCGAATTAAATAATATGCATACAATTTACGCATTTATTTCAATCGGTTTATAAATATACCAATTTATTTTTTTATTTACATTCATTATCACTTAGTATGATTTCTTTAATAATAATATTAACTATGAATCATTTCATAAATCCTTACTTAAGTTCATAAACACTCTCTTAAACACCACTTATGTTTGTTTACTACTTTAGAACACAAGTTTATACCCATTTCAAAAATCCACGACTTTATCTCTTCAAATTATAAATTACAAAAACTTATCTTCTTATGTTTTCTCCAACACTTAGCTCAATGTTTTTTATCCAATTTGAAGTCCCGAATGTCCAAAATCATCGAAAATCCCATTTTAATTTAAGTAATGAAAATTACAAAACAACATACAAAAAAGAGATACAAAACCACTTTTCTCTAATGCATAAGTTACATTCATTAATGAAAATCTTAATTGAAAATTTCAGGATTAAACACCTAGATTTATTTCAACTTTATTTTGAAATAATAAATAATACTCTTTTATATAACAAATTCTATTTAGGATTTAAATCAAAACTTTATTTACCAAAAAAAATCTTCTATGGTAGCATTTCGTTCACTTGGAAACTCAAAAATGAATGCCGATGATGCTGCGGTCATCACCGAAATTATTTTCCAACGATTAAAGTGAGTTAAGTGCTTTTTATCTCCTTAAAAATTCATCTTAACTCCCTCTATTTCCTTCAAAATCCTTTAGAATATTTATATTCAAAATAATACGATTATTCTCTTTCCCAAAACTTTTGAAAAATAATTTCAAAAAACATTGGGTTTTTAAGTTCTTAAATTTGCAGCCTAAATCACTGTTACCTATAAATTCCATTTATAAATCATGTTTATATAATATTCAATTTGTTATATAAAATTATTTCATAAATGTCACTTTATTGAGTTATAACAAACAAATTTCTATTTAAAAAAGAAAATCAAATTCTAATCCAACATTATCCTCGAACGCCTTACAATCAAATTGTCAAATTGAATTCACAAGGTGTTCAATTTTAATGATCCTACAATAACTAATCTACCCAACCAATGTAGTAAAAAGGATAAAACTGCACCTAACTAGTGTTAGTCATTGAGATGATGGTTTTGATGACAACAACCTTAGAATAGATTATAAAATATAAATACTAACATTATAAGTTTAGATATATATGTATATGTAGGATTTAACTATGCAGGTACTAAGAATGAAGACTGTACAGTATAGAGATTCAAGATATCAAGATAAAATATCAAGATAGAAGACTCATGAGTATCGAGACTATCAAGAGTTCAAGATTTCAAGGATAAGTATTTTTTAGGAATTTTTGTTAAAACTCGTAGAAAAGCACTGGCATCTTAAAATCCAATTTATTCATGGAATGGAATCCATTTCGAGCCCGTTAAAGGGATGGAACCCTAAATAGGATGGAACCTACGAAAATCTAGTGGGACATTGTTTTGTATCCACTAATTTTAATTCAAAAGATTTTACAAAATTATATCCTGTATTCAAAATGTTTTCAAAACTTTCCTTTTAAAACATTCAAAACCCTCGATCTTGATTTTGAATAATTTTAGCCTCAAAAACATCTTTATTTTCAAAGTCAAATTACTCCTGATTTTAAACTATCTTTTCAAATAATATATTTAACTTTTAAATATTTATACTTAGATTTAAAATAAAATTATAGTTAATATATATATATTATTCTTTATATTTACTTATGAATTTTAACTATAGTCAAGTATATTTATAAAGTTTAAAATAGTTTTTATATAAGATAAAGGTTATTTTCAAAGAAATTCAAAACATCATAAAATGCTTTGGGATGTCGACATGCCTATGGGTACCATGTCGACATGGTGACAGTTTGATTCAAAAATTCAAATTTCAAAAGAAGTGTCTATTCGCCATAACTCTTCATGAATGGACATGGCTATTGTTCTTCTATAAATAGGGGTCAGTTTCAACGAATTTTTAATCACTTTTTTCTGGTTTTCACTCCTCTTCTTCTTCCTCATTTCTTAATACATATTCTTATCATTACTCTGCCGAAATCAACATTGAATCATACTCGATTACTTATAGTTTGATTCTCTATCTCTATCTCTACAAGATTCTCGGTGCTATTCAGAGTTATAGACTTCTTTTTAATCTATTAAGCGAGAAAAGATGTGATTGTAGCCTTGGAAATCAATCAAAAGGGAAAGGTGTGATTGTAGCCTTGGTGAATCAATTGGGTAAACTTGTGGCCCGGAAATCAAGTATCTCTACCTAGAGGATCGAAATTCTGGAGGGTGTACCTCGTAGCCTTGAAATCGAGGGTGTAATTGTACGATTGCTGTTGAAAGGAAATTCGTACTTGTGTTGCGGGACTGGATGTAGGGTAACTCCGAACCAGTATAAAATCCGGCATTTTCTTTCCTTTACTGCTTTTATTTTATTTCTGCATCTGTGGTTGTTTCTGTGATCGTATATGTGTCTGTATATTGCATACTTTTATGTCTAAATTAAATTAATTAAAAAGATTTAGTAATTCTTTATTAACACTATTCACCCCCTTCTAGTGTTAATCTTAGCCTTAAGATCCGTAATCCGCATTTCTCACAATTGGTATCGGAGCAAGGTTTTCAAAGTTTCATAATCTAATTTTTGATAAGTTTTTAAAATGGCTATATTCGTTAATACTAATTTAGAAGTATTCAAATCATCATTGTTTCATGAGTCTGCATATAATCAATATTCAAATTCAAGTTATCTACCAAAATTGTTTGATGTGCAGGAATCGTTTTTTATGGGTGTTCAAGAATCAATCCACAACGGACAAATTATGCAGATCAGAAAGAACAAATGGATACTTGATAGTGAATGTTCTAGACACATGACTGGCAATCGAGATATACTGAATGATATAATATACAAATAGGAAGGATTGGTTAACTTTGGAGACAATTCAAAAGGATATGCGATTGGCATCGGCAAAGTCGGTAATTTTGAAACTCCTACTATTACTAATGTTTTGCTAGTTTAGAATCTGAAACATAATCTGCTAAGTATAAGTCAACTATGTGATAAAGGTTATAAAATTAAATTTGAAAAACATAAATGTCACATTGAAGATAATAATTCAACCATTATATTTGAGGGAGTCAGGAAAAAGAATATATATATTCTTAGTATGAAAGTTTCAAATGATAACCTGTGTTTGTTGGCTAATACAAGTGACCCTTGGATTTGGCACAAGAGATTTGGGCATTTGAATTTCAAACTCCTATCTAGACTATCAAAACATGATCTAGTAAGAGGTCTCCCTAAAATGAATTTTAATGTAGATAGTTTATGTGATGCTTGTCAATTAGAAAAACTTAGAAAAAATTCTTTTAAGTTAAAAGATATGATTTCAACTTCAAAACCTCTTGAATTACTTCATCTTGATTTATTTGATCCATCTCAAATTTTATCAATAAATCATAATAGATATGTCTTTGTAATTGTAGATGATTATTCTAGATTTACGTGGACAATATTTTTGAAACATAAAAGTGATACTTTTGAACGTTTTAAGACATTCTCAAAAAGAATTCAAAATCAATTTTCCCTAAAAATTATAACCATTCGAAGTGATCACGGTGGTGAATTTGAAAATGAAAGGTTTGAGGAATTCTGCAATAAAAAGGGAATAACTCACAATTTTTAATTTCCGAGAACTCCACAAGAAAACGGAGTAGTAGAACGTAAAAATAGGACAATTCAAGAGTGTGCGAGAACTATGCTTACAGATAGTAATTTGCCAAAGAATTTTGGGGCAGAAGCAGTTGCTACCGCCTTCCTACTATATTTTGAATAGAACTTTAATTAGACCTTTAACTGATAAGACATCTTATGAACTTCTTTATTCAAAGAAACCTAAGGTATCTTATTTCAGAATTTTTGGAAGTAAATGCTTTATTTTAAATACAAAAGATAATTTAGATAAATTTGATCCTAAATCCGACAAAGGTATCTTTATCGGATATTCTAATAGAAGTAAAGCGTACAGAGTGTTTAATTTAAAAACTAATACCATTGAAGAAACAATGCATATTTCGTTTGATGAAAATTTCAAAAATTTTGAAGATACAAATAATGAAGAGGATTTAATCACTCAAAATCAAGAACCTATTGAAACTAATAATCATCCTAATAAAAGGACAAAACTTTTAAAAGATCACCCTATAGAAAATATACTGGGAGATATGCAATGTGTTGTTAAAACTAGAAATCAACTAAGTCAAATGAGTAATGTTGCTTTTATATCAACTATTGAACCCAAAAATCCAACAAAAGCATCAACTGATGATTCATGGATTTTGGCTATGCAAGAAGAATTAAATCAATTTACTAGAAATGGCGTTTGGGAACTTGTTCCTAGACTAGAAAATAAAACTATAATTGGAACTAAATGGGTTTATAAAAATAAAATGAATGAACAAGGAGAGGTAGTTAGAAATAAATCTCGATTAGTCGCGTAAGGTTATTGTCAAGGAGTAGGAATAGATTTTGATGAAACCTTTGCTCCCGTAGCAAGATTAGAAGCCATTAGGATTCTACTTGCTTTCGCAAATCATAATAATTTCAAATTATTTCAAATGGATGTTAAAAGCGCCTTTTAAATGGATTTGTAAAAGAAGAAGTATATGTCGAACAACCACCACTTTTTGGAAATGCTAAATTACCAAATCATGTTTACAAACTTAAAAAAGCACTATATGGTCTAAAACAAGCTCCTAGAGCCTGGTATGATAGACTAAGATCTTATTTATTGCAATCTAATTTTGAAATTGGTAAAGTAGATAACACTCTTTTTATTAAAAGAAATAAAAATGATATTCAACTAGTACAAGTTTACGTAGATGATATCATTTTTGGTTCAACTAATTTTGAAATGAATAAAGAATTTTCTGAAATAATGAGAAAAGAATTTGAGATGAGTCATATGGGTGAATTAAATTTCTTTTTAGGATTACAAATAAAACAGTTAGATAATGGTATCTTTATTAGTCAAGAAAAATATGCTAAAGACCTAATTAGTAAATTTGGTTTGACTACTGCAAGTGGAAAACCCACTCCCATGGCAACCAATGAGTACCTTAGTACAGAAGATCTCTCGAAAGATGTAGATCAAAAATTATATAAAGGAATGATTGGCTCATTACTCTATATTACTACTAGTAGACCTGATATCATGCATAGTGTCTGTCTCTGTGCCAGATATCAATCCCAACCTAAAGAGACTCACTTAAAAGCCGTGAAACGAATCATAAGATATGTTAAACACATGTCTGATTATGGTTTATTCTACCCTAAAAATGATTCTTTTGACTTAATATCTTACTGTGATGCTGACTATGCTGGTTGTAAATCAGACCGAAAAAGTACAAGTGGGACTTGTCACTTTTTGGGTCATTCTCTGATTTCTTGGCTTAGTAAAAAGAAAAACACAGTTTCTTTATCAACAACTGAAGCAGAGTATATTTCTGCTGCTTTGGCTTGTTCTCAAGTAATATATATGCAACAAACCTTAAAAGATTTTGGCTTAAATTTCTCAAAATCTCCAATTTATTGTGACAATACGAGTGCGATAAATTTATCCAAAAATACTACTCAACATGCTCGAACTAAACATATTGATATCAGATATCATTTTCTCAGAGATAATATAAGCAAGGAAGTAGTTACTCTCGATTATATCAATTCTGAAAATCAAATTGCTAATATCTTAACAAAACCTTTAAATGAATCAACATTTACTAAATTAAGAAGAGAATTAGGTATTTGTTCTATAACTGAAATATAAAATATAAATAACAAGTATAATTAACAATTAGTATCAAAATAAATCAAAGAGTTAAATTTTGAAAAGACCATGTCGACATCCCCTAGGTATACATGTCGACATATAACGTTTTTGATTTTTTTTAAAAATTTTCCCACCGAAATTCAAAAATTTAGTTATATATTCTTCTCAATTTCGACTTTTAATTCATTCTCTCTGCTTTCTCTTCATTCTCTCTTCTAAAATAAATAAAATCATGGCTTCATCCTCAAAATCAAACATAAGCTCAACTTTCTCATTTCCCTCTCCTACTTCTGGTCCATTCCAATACACTACTCCCGCTCGTATGACTAAAATGGAGGAATCTATGAAGGATGTTCTTCAGATGTTGACTGAAATTCAAGTAACTCAACTTCGTATGGCAAAGGAACAGGAAAGGCAAGGCAAGATTCTTAGGAATTTGCAAAAATTCTTAATGGACAACCAGGCCAACCCTATCTTGATCGATGAAGACTCTTCACTCAATCAAGAACAAGAGGCCAGCGACGAAGAAGAAGAACCCATGGAAGAAGTGCACGAGGAGGATGATGACCAAGTAGTGTGTGTTGGAGAAGTGTGTTTCGAAAAAAATGGGAATCTTGTCGAACAACATGGAAATTTCTGTTTCCACTATCCAAACTATTCGATTCATAGATCTCCTATGTTCAGAAACACACATTAGTTTATTATTTTTCCTTCCATTGTTGTTTGTGTTTTTATGTTTTCAAACGCAAATGTAAATACAACCATATACGTAATAAATAACTCGTGTCCTTATATGTGTTTTTATTATAAGTATCATTGTGAATTCTTAGTTAGGATAGCTAATAGTTTAGGATTATGTTTTAGTATTAGACTTAAGTGTTGATTATTAATGATAACACTATCATTATAATCACATGTCATAGAGTAATAGTTTTAGGGGAAGTTATATAGTTTGGAGTTTTCTCGTTTAGATAGAGTTTTTTTTGATGACAAAGGGGGAGAAATATCAAATAGGATAGTTAGGTATAGATTAAGGGGGAGTTGTTAGTTTTAGGGGGAGTTATTAGGATAGAAATAATATTTTATAAACAAAGGTTGTCATCATCAAAAGGGGGGAGATTGTTAGTCCATGAGATGATGGTTTTGATGACAACAACCTTAGAATAGATTATAAAATATAAATACCAACATTATAAGTTTAGATATATATGTATATGTAGGATTTAACCATGCAGGTGCTAAGAATGAAGACTGTATGGTATAGAGATTCAAGATATCAAGATAAAATATCAAGATAGAAGACTCATGAGTATCGAGACTATCAAGAGTTTAAGATTTCAAGAATAAGTAGTTTTTAGGAATTTTTGTTAAAACTCGTAGAAAAGCACTGGCATCTTAAAATCCAATTTATTCGTGGAATGGAATCCACTTCAAGCCCGTTAAAGGGATGGAACCCTAAGTAGGATGGAACCTACGAAAATCTAGTGGGACATTGTTTTGTATCCACTAATTTTAATTCAAAAGATTTTACAAAATTAAATCATGTTTTCAAAATGTTTTCAAAACATTCCTTTTAAAAGATTCAAAACCCTCGATCCTGATTTTAAATAATTTAAGCCTCAAAAACATCTTTATTTTCAAAGTCAAATTACTCCTGATTTTAAACTATCTTTTCAAATAATATATTTAACTTTTAAATATTTATACTTAGATTTAAATATAAAATTATAGTTAAAATATATATATATATTATTCTTTATATTTACTTATGAATTTTAACTATAGTCAAGTATATTTATAAAGTTTAAAATAGTTTTTATATAAGATAAAGGTTATTTTCAAAGAAATTCAAAACATCATAAAATGCTTTGGGATGTCGACATGCCTATGGGTACCATGTCGACATGGTGACAGTTTGATTCAAAAATTCAAATTTCAAAAGAAGTGTCTATTCGCCATAATTCTTCATGAATGGATATAGTTGTTGTTCTTCTACAAATAGGGGTCAGTTTCAACGAATTTTTAATCACTTTTTTCTGTTTTCACTCCTATTCTTCTTCCTCATTTCTTAATACATATTCTTATCATTACTCTGCCGAAATCAACATTGAATCATACTCGATTACTTCTATTTTGATTCTCTATCACTATCTCTACAAGATTCTCAGTGCTATTCAGAGTTATAGACTTCTTTGTAATCTATTAAGCGAGAAAAGGTGTGATTGTAGCCTTAGAAATCAATCAAAAGGGAAAATGTGTGATTGTAGCCTTGGTAAATCAATTGGGTAAACATGTGGCCCGAAAATCAAGTATCTCTACCCAGAGGATCGAAATTCTGGAGGGTGTACCTTGTAGACTTGAAATCGAGGGTGTAATTGTACGATTGCCGTTGAAAGGAAATCCGTACTTGTGTTGCGGGACTGGATGTAGGGTAACTCTGAACCAGTATAAAATCCGATTTGTTCTTTCCTTTACTGCTTTTATTTTATTTCTGCATCTGTGATTGTTTCTGTGATCATATATGTGTCTGTATATTGCATACTTTTGTGTCTAAATTAATATAAATTAAAAAGATTTAGTAATTCTTTATTAACACTATTCACCCTCCTCTAGTGTTAACCTTAGCCTTAAGATCCGTAATCCGCATTTCTCACAACTAGCGCAATAGTCAATGCCCATAAACTGGTCAGGTATGACTACCCAATCAACGGACCATAATTAATGCTTCTTACTGGGTGAGCATGACTAATCAAACTATAAATGATAATAATGGAATTATCATTTTCCTACCAACCAAGCATAAAATATATAACTATAATAATTTTAGAAAAATCATCCTTTTATATATAAAATATAATTTAGGTAAAGTTATTTCATTCACCCAACACCAAAACAATATTGTGTCGCTTGGCCTTGTAAAGTGTTTAGGCATACCTACAAATAAGGGGGTTTTTAGGCACAGGGAAGAAGTTGCAAAAAAATTTAGTCTCAGGGACAACAAGTTTGTTTTTTGGTTTGAAGGACACTTTGTAGTATAAATCACAGAATGATAGATGTAGCTATCATTTTCTATTTACACTATAAAGTGTCCTTCAGACTAAAAAACAAACTTACCGTCCTTGAGACTAAATTTTTTTGTAACTTTTTCCTTGTGCCTATTTTCCTCTACAAATAAGTTAGCTACTCATATTGACCAGGATCCATAAGACACTCAACAGATTGATTAACACAATATAAAATATTTTTATATCACTTAAAATATGGTCTCATATCTATATACATCGAAACTCGTTCTAGGGTGCTACTGACCCTATCTCTAATGAGTAATGTAATAATCCTGTATTTTATGATTATTTAAATTGTATATTTTAATTATTTTAATTTAAAGTCCTGATTTAAAAAATTTATTTTATTTACTAAAATGAATAAATTTTGTTATTTTAAACATAAATTTTGATTTTTGTGTGAATTATAATTCCAAACCCGAATAAATAGAATATTTTCCAAAAATGTGAATTTTGGTCAATTTGGTCAAACTTTGACTTTTAAATTTAAAATTTAAATATTCAAAATTTTGAATTTTATCTTTTATTATGAAAATAAATTAAATTTCAAGAATACTGCTTTTCGTTTCGTTGAAATCCAATTTATATTGTGAAAGTTATGCTTTTTACAATATTGTATGTAAATTGTTTTATTTAACAAAATTGTTTATTTTAATTTATATAAATAATATTTTTATTTGTCATATCTTTTTCTAATTTGTGTATATTGTGTAATATGACATTTTATGTATTTATTTTATTTTTTAAACATTTTTTTTAAGTGTAGTTATAATTTTCAAATGTTAATTGCATTTTGTTTTCAATTTTTGAAGTCTAGTTTCAATTTATTAACTATTTTCTTATTTATTTATATTCTTCCTTAAAATTATTTATTTGTTTTTCTTTCTCACTTTATTTTATTCTTTTCTATTTTATTTTTTGAAATTTATTTAATTTATTTTAATATAAAAGAAATGGAAATACTAAGAGACAAGACCTTTCATTTGCCTTATGACTTTTCATTTCACCTTGCCTTTTCAATTTCACTTGCCTTTCACCTCACCTTTTTGTCGTCCACTTCCTTATGCATAGCCGTACACTTCTCTTCAGTTTTCACGTGAAAAATGCTTCTCACTATCATAAAAGAACTCACATAAAAAAGAAAAACAAAATGCTAATGGCTTCTTCCACTTTTATCTCATTTTCTTTTCATTTTTCATTGATTTGCTTTCTCCTTTTCAAAGCTTTGCTCAGCCAAGCCACTCCACCATCACCACCGACCAAACCACCACCATCTACAGCAGCTCCACCCCCTTTTCTTTGACCATGACCTGTCCATGACTTCCACTTGAGGCTAGCTCTACAAATTTGCACAAAAACCCCTTGATTTTGCAGAGCCAAGCCTTGATTCCACCTATCCCCTTCGTCTAGCACTTCGGCCACCCCCTTAGCCGCCACCACCAGCATCTCCACCTCCTCTAACCATCACTCCACCTCTGTCCAGATCTGAACTAAGTAAGGCCGATCCCTAGGATGACCAAACCGAGCCAAAAATGTGACCAAACTCTTGCCTTTGCCTTGTTCCTTTGTTTACCCTATGTTGCAACTTCCACTACCCTTCATCTCTTATTGCTATGCATTATTGATGCATACCCAAGCCAAAGCACATCATGGCCGTGCATATGATCCCTTATGGCTAAGCTCTTGAATGGCTAAGGCAAGGTTTTATCCTTTGTTGCTTTTATTTCAATTCATTTCAATGTATTTTGTGTTAAATATTTATAGTTGCATTGTCTTGTTTTGTGGTTGTTTACAAGATACATCTTGTCTCTCTTCACTCATTTGAATCAAAGTCGTGTTGTGTCGTGCCATATCGCGCTTTCTGGAATTCATTCTGTATAGTTTGATTTGCTAACTCCAGTGTTAAGAGGTGAGTATTCACTCATGACATCTTTACTTATATAACTGTGAATTGATCGCAAGTGAATGTGTAGAAATTTTTATATCATGTTATACTTGCTTGTGATATGAATTATATGATGTTAACCTTGTTTATAAATCTGTCATATCATCTATTACTTCTATATGATGTTATATTGTTTATTTTATTCTGTTCTCGCACTGCAAGTTCCCTGTAGAATAGAATCACTATGGGTTGAAATGATATATACCCGAACGGACTTTAGAATAGAGAAAAATCGTTATGTGCTAAAATGATAGGCCTAGGTGATTTTAATTTATTTTATTTTACTTAGGATTGCGGGTTTGAAATGATAGACCTGGATTTTTCTTTGTAAATCACGGATTAAAATGATATATTATCCGTATGACTTGACTTAGGTTAGAAAATATTATACAGACCCATGGTTATTATATATATATATATATATATTATTCTATAAAATTTTAAAGTATTTTAAAAATCTAAATTTATGATATTTTAATTTAAATTGAATTAAAAATGATTTTTATAAAGAATTAATGATTTTTCTTCAAGTTAAACTGTGAAATATATGAATGGTTAAGTGGAAATTTGAAATATAACTAAATTTTGAAATTTGTTATTTTGTTTAAAATGGAGTTTAAGTTGAGTGTTAAAATATGATAATTTGTTTTAAATTTGAATTTAAAATGACTTAATAAAGTGTTATTAATTTTCCTATGAATTAAAATGGCTAAATAAATGAATACTTAAAAATGAAATTTGAAATATAATTTTACTTGGAAATGTGAATTTAGTTTAAAATAAAAGTTAAGTTAAAAAATAAAATTAATATTAAGTTTATATTTTGAAATGGTAATTAAAACTTAATTACTAAGTTAATTTTTAAAATGCAAAGAATGGAAAATTTGTATGCTTGAATTTAATAAGTGAATTATTTAAAAATTTGATTTTATGTATAAATTTTACTTTATAAAAATCATAAATTAAAGGGTATTTTAAATGACCATTTCAAAGTGGGAAAATATGAAATTTTATAAGTTAAAAATGGTTTTAATTGGAATTTTATTATTGTTTTGGAAATTGTATGGAAAATCTGGAATTTAATTAACAACATTTCAGAAATGCTATCATTTCTGAAGTTAACTTGAATTCATAAGTAAAGGATATTACAGTATTTTAAAGTGCTATAATTCATACAAATGAACTACGACTAAAATTTAACTAAGTGATATTACAACACTTTGTAAGTGCTGTAGTTGTAGAAACTAAAACTTGAACCTGAACTATTACAGCAGTTTTAAATGCCGTCTTTGCTTAATTGAATTGTTTTTCAAATGTAACTTACCGTAGCATTTTCTAAATGATACAAAAGGTGAAATTTCACCGTTTGAATAAATTTAAGTGAATAAATGAATTCTTGAAAGACAAAATTTTTGGGAATTGGATATTTGATTTTTTCTTAAAGTATAATAACTTCATTTTAATTGGTTTAAATGGAGTATTTTGATTTGAAATATAAACCATTTTGTAATGTGATTTGGAATGGTATTTAAATTAAATAAAAATGAATGAGGTTTTGGAAGGATATGATATTTTGATATTTTAAAATGGATTTGAAATGATATTGAGTTTTGAAATGATATTTGATTTTCGAAGTATAAAATACCATTTTGGAATTTTAACCACGGGCACACTTTTCTGTATGCCTTGTGATTTTTGGATGTACACCTTCAATTTGAGAGTGTGACTAGAGGTGAGTGATTGCTGCAGCTCTATGCTACCCTAGCCACATTACGACTGTTATTTGCATAGTTTACTTTAATTTAGGCATTTCTATGATAGAGTTTATTGCTGTTTAATTGATGGTTTAACGGATCCTTAGAGGATGTGTGATCCCAAGAATCCTTTAAGTTATTGTGAATTACTACTACAGTTCACTTGAGTTGGTTTACATTATATAACTATGTATGTCCTGACTAGAGTGTTTTATGTTTTACTTTGTGCTCGGGTCAGCCTGAGTATTCACCGCATAGATTTGGATTTCTCTTTCTGTAGCTAGGAATCGCTGGAGATTTTGCTTATCTAGTTATCTATCTATTTCGGTTTCAGTTGTTCTATTTCATCTCTTATATTTATAAACTTCTATATTTTTGGGATTTCTATTGTATATGTTTTCAGACTGATATTATGTATTTTTTTTGAGATTTTGTTGTAGTAGCTTCATGAACTACTATGGTATTTTATTTCCACTGCAAGTTATTCTGATATTTCTATGTCTGTGATCCTATGATTGGTTTAATTTGCTCCAAAGTTTATTACAACGCGGTATTTTGAGCAATTCAAGTCCGACATGTGCGGATGCGAATGGCTGAAATATCGGGTTGTTACAGTTGGTATCAGATCTTTGGTTTTAGGCAAACCTTAGCCTACGGAGCAAAAACTCATTAGAGTTAGGGTAGAAATGCCCTAGAATGAGTGAAATCAATCTCAGAAACATTTCTTTGTGAGAGAACGCATGTTCAAAGTATAAAATGATTTCCAAATGATTTTAAAGGATTTTCAAAGGTTATATTGGCATAAATTTTTTTCTTATTTTGAAATCAAGATTTTCTTAACTTCATTCCTTTTGTATCCACCTTGTTATTGGTTAGGATTCTTATCGATTTGGATTCCTTTTAACTTTGGAACGCTCCCACTTGTTCTGAAATCCAGTCCTATCTTCCCTATTTTAATCCTTTTGATTTTGGGGCATTCCATAACTCCAATATGAATGACCTCTATAAATATCGGTGATTCCACAAATCTTTGAATGATTTGTAAAGGGGTGAAACTCCCTTACAATTGGCATTGATTAACCGAAGATTTCTACATCCTCGGATTTTAAGGCTACCTATCTCCTGCTCTATCTGGATTCTAACTCTGGCTGTGACGCCCCACCTCTATACCCACGCTAGCCAAGGACACTATGGTGTAATGCCATCAACTAGCACGGAGAATAAGGCTGTTGAGGAGCGACCATCTGCATAATTGCTTTGTGCGAGTACCGATATGCCGGATAAAATATAACTTGCATTCAATCCGACAAACCGACACTAACTCAAAGTTACTACATAGTGGCTATAATGTCTTCGGAAACAAATATAGAAATAAACATAACACAAATCAGTCACAGATAATTCATATCACAAAGGCGGAAATAGACATGAATATATATATATATATATATATATATATATATATATAACACATAAAAGTGTTCATCAGAGTAGTGGTCAAACAAGATCCACAATAACACAAAAGAATAGCAACATGTGCTATACAAAAGAATAAGTACACAACTATGAGTCTATATCTCAAATGTATACAACCAAAAACTACTAATCTAAGTAGTTAGCCAAAAGTTAGGACAATAATCCCTGGTGAGAAGTTAAGCAGAAGCACCTGTAACATCTCGGTCTGACCCGAGTATTATTTAATAAGAAAATAATAAACGGACCAGTCTAGCTATAAATATCAGATGAAACGATATAGAATAAGAGGTATGACTAAACACAATGCCAAGCTGTGATAAATAAGTAATTGAAAATCAACAAGAGATTAATCAATATCATAAAAATCATCTCAAAGATCGAAAGGAATGTCATACTCCTTATTTCGTTCACCAAACCCTAAATATTGACAATTATATCAATGTCAATCACAAAAGTCAATGACGCACGTATTCACCAATGCACAAATATTGATAAAACTTATCAATGAAAATCACGAAAATTGGTGAAGCACAAATTCTATAAATCATCTCAAGAAATCCAGAAATCACAAAAAGGGGGAAAGGCCTATCACAAACGGGAGCATAAATCTCACCAACACGTGTATCACAAACGGAACGCTAATTCCATGGTTGCTAACCATCACAAATTGAGCCGAAGCTCCACAAACGGGCCGAAGACCATGGGTTGCTACCCTACCAATTTGAGTCGAAACTCCACAAAACGGGGTTTAGTCTCCCTCGCAGACAAAGAGACATCGCACATTGCTAGTCTAAATGACAAAAATGATCGTCGTTGATCATCAAGAAAGTGTCAATTACGCTAAGCTAGTAAATATATATATTTAGCTTCATGTCCCATAACCACTAGCTTAACTTAAATATTTACGAACAAATTGTAGATCTCCACTAGAAAATTGTCACAAGAGATTCAATCGAACAAGTCCAAGAATTAACCGATGGAGTAAACGCAAGCGTTTCATACCACTTGTTTTACTAAGCCGTTTAATTAGATTTCTCATACGAATGAGGTAAAGGATTGTATATGCTAGTAGATTGGAAAACGGTTTTATAAACAAGCTTGATATTGAAAATAGAGTTGAAATCGTTTTGATAAAAGAGTTTTAATATTTACTACTAGTATTGATACCTTTATATTTTTAAAGTGACAAATCACAAGAATGATTGTAAAAAAATCAATCACCGAAATTCATATTCGAAGACGTGAATAAAATCCAAAGAAATCGATATCAAATCCATCAAAATGGATATTCCTAAAATTCCCAAAGAAAATGTCATCAAAGTCGATAATAAATGATAACAACAAATAGGAAACAACACGAATCGATTAAAGTTGGAAATTCCATCAAATAGGCAATATAGGCAAAACTCGCGAATAGGAGCAGGTCGGTCAACTAGACTCCCTGAGTCGGTTGATCGAACCAGAGGCAGGAAGTGCACGGGTAGCAGGTCGGTCGACCGGACCCTGAGCTCGGTCGACCGGAGCCTGTAACCTGCACTTCCAAAACAGAGGCAGGAAGTGCTCGGGTAGCAGGTCGGTCGACCGGCCACTGAGTTCGGTCGGCCGAACCTGTATTCTTGCACTTCCTACCCTATTTCAAAAGAGGTGCAAACTCCCTCAATTTGCAAACGGTCGAGCAATGGCACTAAGGGTTTACGCCAATCGACTACACGGCCATAGAAGCTCTTCGGTTCATCAGCAAAACATGATCAAAACATCAAAGCTATGATTTTTAAAGAATTGAACCCAAAACACCAAAAATTGGAATATTCACCAAGTCAATCCAAACCAAAAGCAATTGCACAAGAATAAGTGTTAGGAATTCATACCTAACAATCGAAGATAAATATAAGCATAGATGTGAGATAAAAATCTCACCTTTTCACAAAAAACAATGAAGAAGAAGCTTGAAAGCAAAGGGAGAATCAACCACTCTTCAACACCACCCAAATGAGCTTGAATCTATGCTTAAAAGGAAGAACATTCCCAAAATTAGGTTTAGGAATTTCTGAAATTGATAAGAGAATGAGTTGGAGAAGAAGAAGGGAGACTTACCAAAGTTTCTTCTATTAGTTTGGAGCTAGAGCTTGATTTGCAAAAGAAAACTAGGGCTTGAGTTTTAATTTCCCATTCCACTCTCTATTGATGTTACAGCCTGGAAAGCTTGAGTATATGGGAATAAATAGTTTAAATGTTTTAAAGGGATTAAACTTGGAAATCATTTTGGGTATAATTGATTTTGAGAAAAATATTTGGTTTTGAAAATAGATTGGAATTTAAAACCCGGTATTTATATGATTCTTTGGAAATGGATTTGTTTAACATAACTTTTGTTGATTTGGAAAGCAGGATTATTTTCTAAACCTATTGTTTTGAGAAATTTTAAAACTGAATATATGTAATTTGGAAGAAATGATTTGGCAAAATCATATATGATTTTGAAACTGATACGTTATTGAAAGGAATTGAAATTGAGAACCTTATTTTACTAAATACTTTGATTTGGGAGTTATCGAACTTATGTAAAATTGTTTTGTATAAGTATGAAGTTGATTTGAAAACTGTTGATTTGGAAAGGTACTCAATTTGAAATTTAAATCTTATATAATCAAAGTCTATATAGGTGTGATTTGATATACTATCGATTTGGAAAGTATTCGATTTGAAAATAAAATCTTATATATGATGGACTTTGTATAAGTATGATATTTGAAAGTGATTTGAAAAGGTACTATATGATTCATATTTTCGAAGTAAAGATATGGAAAGTGCCTTCTGCTTGATATCCGCTTTGTGGCCACATTGTGGATTCATTCTATCGATATTATTCTCTCTGATTTGGGTTTTTCGAATATGATACTCGAGTGTCCATCGACTTCCATGGCGATCTCCATGGTCTTACGAGCGCGACTGCATAGTGTAATTCGCTTGGCCGAGATGGCTTGAAGGTATGGATGTTTCCTGGGGGATTCAGGCGTAACCATTGTGAATCTGCGATCTATGTAGGTTGTTTTTAGTAGCGAAATCCGCTGGCTGAGATAGCTTAAGGGTACAGATGTTTCCTCGGGGATCCAGGCGTAACCATTGTGTATCTATGGTCTACTAGTAATCATGGCATAATTCGCAAGGCTGAGATAGCTTACGGATGCAGATGTTTCCCCTACGGGATCCAGGCGTAACCATTGTGTATCTGCGATCCATGGTTAAACAATGTTTTGGTTTGGTTGTGTTGTTTGGATTGTACTTTCCATATCTATTTTTAAAAAGTTTTCCAGTATTTTCATTAGGTATTGAAACAAGTCTACTAAGTACCTGGAGAATTCTAGCTCTGCATCTGATCAACGCATGGCCAGAGTCTGCAAGAATGAGAGTAAACTTTTCAAGATATCGAGTTATAAAAGTATTTTGATAAAGTATTATATAAAGGATATTTTGATCATTTATTTTACTTTTCTAAACAATTTAAAATGTTTTAAATATTGTTTACTTCAAACTAACAAATTTGAATCAAATGAGTATTCATCATATTATAAAATGTTTAAAATGTTATAAATATTAAAAAAAATCAAACTGAAATTTATAGTTTTAAAATAATGGTTCATCCTTGTCTTTCAACTATTTTCCCTTCTAGCTATTCCTATTCTCCTACCTTCTTCCTCTTCGAGGGTCCTTTCCACATTTGTGGAAAGAGTTGGTTCTTTGGCTTATCGTTTGGATTTGCCCGAGAAGCTTTCTGGAGTGCATGATGTATTCCACGTCTCACATCTTCGTTGGTATCTTCATGGCCCATCTCTTTTTGTTCAGCCTTTTGCTCTTCATAGTTTGGATATTGAGCCTAATCTGACTATCGAGAGGAAGCCACTTCGTATTGTCGATAGACGTACGAAGCAGCTAAGAAGGAAATCTATTAGTCTAGTCAAAGTACAGTGAAGTACTGATGATCGAGATTGTACTTGGGAGACGGAGGAGAGCATTCGTGCTTTGAATCCAGAATTATTTTTTTCAGGTACTATTTGCTTTTTCTATCTTGCTTTTCCTTATTTTCCTCGCTCATTCCTTTTCGGAGACGAAAAGTTTTGAGTGGGGATGAGTGTAACAATCCTGTATTTTGTGATTATTTGAATTATATATTTTATTTTATTTTAATTTAAACTCCTGATTTAAAAACTTTATTTTATCCATTAAAATGGATAAATTTTGTTATTTTAAATATAAATTTTGATTTTTGTGTGAATTATAATTCCAAACCTGAATAAATTGAATATTTTCCAAAAATGTGAATTTTGGTCAATTTGGTCAAACTTTGGCTTTTAAATTTAAATTCAAATATTTTAATTTTTTAATTTTATCTTTTATTATGAAAATAAATTAAATTTCAAGAATACTGCTTCTTGTTTCGTTGAAATCCGATTTATATTGTGAAAGTTATGCTTTTTACAATATTGTATGTAAATTGTTTTATTTAACAAAATTGTTTATTTCAATTTATATAATTAATATTTTTATTTTTCATATCTTGTTCTAATTTGTTTATATTGTGTAATATGACATGTTATGTGTTTATTTTATTTTTAAAATATTTTTTAAGTGTAGTTATAATTTTCAAATGTTAATTGTATTTTGTTTTCAATTTTTAAAGTCTAGTTTCAATTTATTAACTATTTTCTTATTTATTTTATATTCTTCCTTAAAATTATTTATTTAATTTTCTATCTCACATTATTTTGTTTTATTTTCTATTTAATTTTTTGAAATTTATTTAGTTTATTTTAATTTAAAAGAAGTGGAAATACTAAGAGACAAGGTCTTTCATTTGCCTTGTGACTTTTCATTCACCATGCCTTTTCAATTTCACTTGCCTTTTCACCTCACCTTTTGGCCGTCCACTTCCTTATGCATAGCCATAAACTTCTCTTCAGTTTTCACGTGTAAAATACTTCTCACCATGACAAAAGAACTCACGGCAAAAACAAAAACAAAATGCTAATGGCTTCTTCCACTTTTATCTCATTTTCTTTTCATTTTTCATTGATTTGCTTTCTCATTTTCAAAGCTTTTCTCAACCCAGCATCTCCACCATCACCACCAACCACACCACCACCATCTACAGCAGCTCCACCCCTTTTCGTCTGACCATGACATGGCCGTGACTTCCACTTGAGGCTAGCTCTACAAATTTGCACAAAACCCCCCTTGAATTTGCATAGCCAAGCCTTGATTCCACATATTCCCTTCATCTTGCACTTCGGCCACCCCTTAGCCACCACCACCTGCATCTCCACCTCCTCTGACCATCACTCCACCTCTTTCCAAATCTAAACTAAGTAAGGCCGAGCCCTAGGATGACCAAGCCGAGCCAAAAATGTGACCAAACTCTTGCCTTTGCCTTGTTCCTTTGTTTACCCCATGTTGCAACTTCCACTACCCTTCATCTCTTGTTGTCGTGCATTATTGACGCATACCCGAACCAAAGAACATCATGGCCATGCATATGATCCCTTATGGCTAAGCTCTTGAATGGCTAAGGCAAGGTTTTATCCATTGTTGCTTTTATTTCAATTCATTTAAATGTGTTTTGTGTTGAATATTTATAGTTGCATTGTCTTGTTTTGTGGTTGTTTACAAGATTAACATCTTGGCTCTCTCCACTCATTTGAATCCAAGTCGTGTTGTGTCGTGCCATATTGTGCTTTCTGGAATTCATTATGTATAGTTTGATTTGCTAACTCCAATGTTAAGAGGTGAGTATTCACTCATGACATCTTTACTTATATAACTGTGAATTGATCGCAAGTGAATGTGTAGAAATTTTTATATCATGTTATACTTGCTTGTGATATGAATTATATGACATTAACCCTGTTTATAAATTTGTCATATCATCTGTTACTGCTATATGATGCTATATTGTTTATTTTATTCTGTTCTCACAATGCAAGTTCCATGTAGAATAGAATCACTATGGGTTGAAATGATACATACCCGAACGGACTTTAGAATAGGGAAAAATCGTTATGGGTTGAAATGATAGGCCTGAGCGATTTTTATTTATTTTATTTTGCTTGGGATTGCGGGTTTGAAATGATAGAACCCGGATTTTTCTTTGTAAATTGTGGATTGAATTGATATATTATCCGTATCACTTGACTTAGGTCAGAAAATATTATACAGACTCGTGGTTATTTTACATATATTTTTCTGTAAATTTTTTAAAGTATTTTAAAAATGTAAATTTATGATATTTTAATTTGAATTGAATTAAAAATGATTTTTATAAAGTATTAATGATTTTTCTTCAAGTTAAAATGTGAAATAAATGAATGGTTATAATGGAGTTTAAGTTAAGTGAATAAAATATGATAATTTGATTTAAATTTGAATTTAAAATGACTTAATAAAGTGTTATTGATTTTTCTACGAATTAAAATGGTTAAATAAATGAATACATAAAAATGAAAGTTGAAATATAACTTGACTTGGAAATGTGAATTTAGTTTAAAATAAAAGTTAAGTTAAGAAAATAAAATGGAAATTAAGTTTATATTTTGAAATGGTAATTAAAACTTAATTATTAAGTTAATTTTTAAAATGCAAAGAATGGAAAATTTGTGTGCTTGAGTTTAATAAGTGAATTATTTAAAATTTGATTTTATGTATAAATTTTACTTTATAAAAATCATAAATTAAAGGGTATTTTAAGTGACCATTTTAAAGTGGAAAAATATGAAATTTTATAAGTTAAAAATGGTTTTAATTGGAATTTTATTATTGTTTATGAAATGTATGGAAAATATGGAATTTAATTAACAACATTTCGGAAATGCTATCATTTCTGAAGTTAACTTGAATTCATAAGTAAAGGATATTACAGCATTTTAAATTGCTGCAGTTGATACAAATGAACTATAACTAAAATTTAAGTGATATTACACCACTTTGTAAGTGCTGTAGTTGTAAAAACTAAAACTTGAACCTGAACTATTACAGCAGTTTTAAATGCTGTCTTTGCTTAATTAAATTGTTTTTCAAATGTAACTTACCGTAGCATTAAATGCTGCGAAAGCTGAAATTTCACCGTTTTAATAAATTTAAGTGAATAAATGAATTCTGAAAAGACGAAATTTTTGGGAATTGAATATTTGATTTTTTTAAAGTATAATAACTTCATTTTAATTGGTTTAAATGGAGTATTTTGATTTGAAATATAAACCATTTTGAAATGTGATTTGGAACGGTATTTAAATTAAATAAAAATGAATGAGGTTTTGGAAGGATATGATATTTTGATAATTTAAAATGGATTTGAAATGATATTGAATTTTGAAATGATATTTGATTTTCAAAGTATAAAATACCATTTTGGAATTTTAACCACGGTTACACTTTTCTGTATGCCTTGTGATTTTTGGATGTACACCTTCAATTTGAGAGTGTGACTAGAGATGAGAGATTGCTGTAGCTCTACGATACCCTAGCTACATTAGCACTGTTATTTGCATAGTCTACTTTAATTTAGGCATTTTTATTACTGTTTAATTGATGGTTTAATAGATCCTTAGAGGATGCGTGATCCCAAGCATCCTTTAAGTTATTGTGCATTACTACTACAATTCACTTGAGTTGGTTTACATTATATAAGTATGTATGTCCTGACTCGAGTGTTTTGTGTTTTATTTTACGCTCGGGTCAGCCTGAGTATTCACAACTTAGCTTTGGTTTTCTCTTTCTGGAGCTAAGAATCGCTGGACATTTTGCTTATCTAGTTATCTATCTATTTCAGATTCAGTTGTTTAATTTCAGCTCTTGTATTTATAAACTTCTATGTATTTGGGATTTCTACTGTATATGTTTTCAAACTGATATTATGTATTTTGTTTTGAGATTTTGTTATGGTAGCTTCATGAACTACTATGGTATTTTATTTCCGCTGCAAGTTATTCTGATATTTCTGTGTCTGTGATTCTGTGATTGGTTTTATTTGCTCCAAAGTTTATTACAACGCGGTATTTTGAGCAATTCAAGTCCGTCATGTGTGGATGCGAATGGCTGAAAATATCGGGTTGTTATAAGTAATCCCCAATAAAGCCTATGCGTTCGCTCAACCTAAGCTATGATACCAAGTGTAACGAATGAGATTTTCGACTCTTGAAAGTTGGCACTATTGCATTTACTGTATTGCGTGTCGAGCAATAGAATGCTGGAAATTCCAATCGTTAAGGGAAAAGAAGAAGAAAGAAAGAAGAAAACTAAACAATACAAAATCACATAGTGGAATGAATAATCTATAATATACAATAAATCTTTACAAAAAATGTAATATACATATAACAATCAGAGTACACTAGCCTATTTTAGCACGGGCTATTATAACAGCCTTTCCTTACAATTTCTGATAAATACAACCAACAGACAACACACCGGAATGCAAAGAAATATGCAGTTATGTCTTGGACCTCTAGCTCATCTCCTGAGCTCCAACGCATCCAAAGCAATATGTAAATAGGCTCGGTAAGACCTGAGCATTGAAGGGGAAGAACGTCCAGATCAGCCTAGGAAACCAGCGTGAGAAAAACACACTCAAATGGAATTTAATGTTTATCAAAAACCTTCACTACAAGAAATTCTTGTTTCAGTTGCATATATTAGTAACATTTCATTTAAAAGTGCAATTAATATAACTTCAGTTAATAAAAAAGTTCCTCTAATGCAACTAAAACATTTCTCGCCCAACCCGCCAATAGTTTGGGCCAAAAAATGCGTTATACACAAATAGTTCATTACGCCTCTTCTTTTCCTCTTTGTATCATTCTATTTACTTCGCAATCTCCACAAATCTTTTTACACGCTTTCTTATATTTTAATCTTATTATCCCACGATAAAAAGAATTTCGCAATCTTCACAAATCTAAAAATCGCACTGCCTAAAAAGGCCACAGCCTGAAAACTCACGCCCTATGCTTCTCCATGCTGCCATTGGTTCGAGTATAGACTATCAAAGAATTCATCGTGCCCTTTCCCTTGCCCTTTGTCTTGAATCATTGGATCTAGAATCTCGTGAACCTTGAATCTATTACCGATTAGATTATTGATTCACCGGAGATGTTGTCATGGTTAGACGATTACTCAAGATTCCTTGCTGTTTTGTTGGTGCCGATGGCACCATGTTATAGGTATTTATTCTGATTTGTATTTTTATATTAAATTTAAGATTGGAATAGCTTGATTTTTTTATTGATATTATAGATCTATTTAATTGTTTCGTTGATTAGTTCAAATGGAAAATCATGAAATTCCAAATTATTGTACGGGTACTCTTCATTTAATTTAGATTAGGATGATAATTACAGATTCAAAATTACATCATGAGATGATTGATTAGAGATAAAAGGTTAACTACATGAAATTTGATTGGTTAGTGATGTTATTTGTGTATAAATTGATTGGTATTTATGTCATCATGTAACTCCGCCTGTAGAAGACTACTTATGTAAGATGAAGTATAATTGTCTTAGGATTGGTTGACATAATTTTTTGGTTTCTTAGAACCATGGCTACCACAATTTTATATGGCTAGATTTGCATGTATTTTATGCTTGTTATTGAACTTGTTGTGCATGAAAACAAAAATCATTTAATATAATCATATAAACTCGCTGAATTCATGAATGTACCTAAAATTCCAAATGTATGTTCCTAATGTAAAGTAACATACTCCTGGTTAAGTTTATTAAGCAAGTAACCTATGAACAGGGACTATGGTCCGTTGCTATAAAGAAACAGTACCAACTAAATATAATAAAAGTATAATATCCAGGCTCCATAATTGACTCGAAATTGGCCTTATGGCAGCCTTGGTCATGCATGAACTCATTTGAATGCCAATAAGATAGCCGAGTAACAATATACAATCAACGAACCGCGTGTCAAATTCAGTTTGAAAAAAGAAATGTTACATCCTTTTTCTTCAAAAAAAACCATAGTTGATTCCAGACATTTCCGACGTAATATTTTCCCTTGAAAAGTTACTAACTCGACTTTTGATTAAACCAGTGGAAAAGTAGCCAACTTTGAGCAGATAACGAATGATTTTATCCTAGTTGTCACGTATACTTAGTTGTGGGTTGCAATAATAATAACAGAGAAATAGAACATAAAAAATACGTGCAAAGCAAACAATGTTAAAATACCAATTATTATCACTAATCTTACACATTAATTAACATCACTAATCTTTATGTTTTGCAACAACGCATTTTTATATATATCAACTATTATATAAGCTTATACTCAATAGACAAATGTCAAAATACATATATTTTCATCATAATATGAGACATAGGTTCAAAATTCATCATATACACTAAGAACTTCACTAGGTTGTTAAACTGAAATTGTGTACAACTACTATAAGTCGGACTAAGTAATACATGGAAACGTTTATTACAGATGTATCACAACTTCAAATTATGAACAGACTATTAGGACTGTTTTGTTATAACTAAGGTAAATGAAGAGATCTTATGGCCTATAATCATAGGACAAAAAAATTAAAAATAAAATACAAATACAAATATAAATAAAGAGTACGTAGATTTGTATCTAAATGTAATTGGATGGCTTGGCCTATGTAGGCATTTATCTTTTGTTGCTTACTTTAGTCATTTGAGAATACCATTTCTTCCACGCTTCCAAGTAGTGACCAAATTGATCATGCAAAGCTATCAGGTATTAATAATGGCAACTAATTAAAACCCAATAAAATACAAATTTTTTTTTGATTAACTTCATTTTAGTGAGCATATACTATCAATTGAGTAGTTCAATGTGAAAAGTGATGTTATAATTCATACCATATTATCTATATTGTAACAGTTTTATGATCCAAAGAAAAATTAGGAAAAGTCCTAGGTCTTTAGTTCCTAAATACTAAAGGATCCTATTCACACTTAGGTAAGTTATTTAATCCAATTCAACAGTTATTGAGTAATCATATAAGAGGATGCAGACACTAAAGCTAATATGCAAGCATAGCTCTATTATAACTACGTGGTAATATAACTGAAATAGAAAAGGTATTAGCTTTCATAATTAGTAAATACAAGCACTAATCAAGAATTGAGCAAACCTTGGTTGTGATAATCAAGGCTAAAATTAGTTGTCAAATCCTGCCAACATCATCAACATGGGCAACTTTCTCACTTTGTTCTTCACAGATATCTTCTTTTTTTTATGTTACGACTGGAGACAAGGTCCAAAACAAGTAATCTTTAGTTTGTAACTTTTTTTGAGCGGTAGTAACATTGCGTGCCTTCATATATTATTTATTTATTTGTGTTTCCATATATTTTTTGTCATCTACAGCCATCAATTTTCTCCTTTTTCTTAAATGCATGTTAGTAATGTCCATTCCAAATGATTGCTTATTATTATAGTTATTTTAAATGGTATTCTAAGTTTCTAACTTCGCTTTGTAGATAGGTCGTTTCTTGGCAGAGTCAGTAATAGTACACACCATGTGTTATGTGTATTATTGTACTGTCCAATTCATTTAAACTTAGAATATACCATTCTATGACATATTTAACTCCCGGCTAGTTGAGTTTATACATAATATTGATTACCATTTCTTTCTCAAATAAAATTATAGTCGATAGAATAAATTTTTGACACTCAACCAAGAGCACTAAAATAAATGCTCAAACCACATGGCGGTTTTATAGGGATTTCACTAAAAATAAGAAAAAATAAAATTAGGGAGATTTCACTAAAGAAAAGAAGAAGAAAACGTTTATTATGTAATATGAATTGCAACTAGGCTTATTAGAAAGTTTTGAAGAAAAATTATGTGTACTTCAAGGAGTACAAGACATCACTAATCTTTGTGTTACACATTAATTAATTATTATTGAATTTACTTTATTAAGATTATCATTGTATCATGTATGATCAAAAAAATTTGTATTGTACTTTACTAAGATTATCGTTGCTCTCTTATCTTTCCTTTTAGGCCTATAAATCGACCTCTCTCTTCTCGATAACCACCTTTCTAATTCAGATGGTGGTCCTGGGTTTGTAGGGTCAACCCTTTAGGGTGTCTTGGCTTTCTTTTCCTCTTCCTTGTCTTAGCTTTCATAACTTCATCCAAAACTTCCATCCTCTTTGCACATGCATTTTCACCTTGGTTTACTCCATGATTTTTCTCTAAATTCTCTACGTTGATCCCTTTCAAACCAGGCAATGCCTTTAACTTCTTTTCATACATTTTAGCCTTCTCGAGATCTGTCTATGTTGCAGTAGTTACTAGACCCACTAAAGCTTCAATGCTTCCCTCTTCTTTGATAAGTTGTTTATAAAGTTGAGATGCTTCTTGTTCATAATAGTAGTAGTAGTAGTAAACTAAGTTTAAAAAAAAAATAACAACTGAGTTTATAATAACAATAACAATAAAAATAACAATAACAATAATAAACTATATTTTGATAAACTAAGTTTATAATAATAATAAATTAACTAAGTCAACTAAGTTTTATAATTAATAACAATGATAACAAAAACTAAATTTATTAAAATCAACTAAGTTAACTATAAAAAAACAATGCAATTATTAGAACTATGATTATGATTAGTTGGTAATTTTAGTAATGTGAAGAACAGAATGAAAATATTGATGTTAAGTAAAATACTTGGAAATTTGGAAGCTTATGATAGATTTGTGAGATTTAAAAATATTCAAACGACTTGAATATTAATGTTAATAAAGCAATTTGGATGAGGATTCCAAACTAGGAGACACATAGATATTAGATGAAGATAGAGGATCAAGAAAAGTAGACTATCTGAAATACTGAGAGATGTTACATTTTCTGATATGTGCAACCTGGTTTTGAGGTGGGCTGTATTTTAGCTATTCCAAGCTGGCTTGGTTGTTTTTATAGCATTTTTATTTCTTCTTCTAGGCTCCTAAAGTCTAACGAACTCACTTTATTATGATAAATGAAGATCATTAACCTTTTCCCCAAAAATAAATAGTGACTAATAAAAATGTAGTTAAATAACTTTTTTGGTGAAACTGATACTCAGAGCTCTAACTACGTAAATAAAAATGTAAAAAATTATTGAATAGAAGAATAATAAATACCAGATCATTAATGGAATGATTGAGCTATTGTTGTTATATATAATAGACTCTACAGGTGCTTGCATTTCATTTAGATTTAAGTGTTTGCATAGTATCTGATATAAAAATGATGCAAGTACCATGCATTGTCATATCCCTAGATGTAAACGCTCTTACTCTATTATAGGAAGCAAAGCTAGAAAAAGAGAAAACACAAAGTCATAAACTGGACAAGTCATATATATTTGCTGTAAACCTGTTTGAAGACTTCAATAGGTACATACGCATCCTGGATGAGTGGGTGCCAGTTGAAATTAAGCCTTACACTCCTGGGGTTAGTCTCTACACACTCTACCACTACAATTAAGTTTTGGTCATGAAACTAGGTCATTATATCATGATTTTCTATTATTATAGAAAAACCCGCAACAATGATTAGATGATGACAAAACGAGAGATCAATTTGTTATTCGTGTTGGTATGTGGGCCGAGATGCTTTGGAATGACCCTAGGTAGATGTTACCAGAGCTTGTATATTGACGTTGGGTATCAAAGACTGTTCTCACATACATAGAACGAAGATTAAATGGATCCCATCAAAATTTGACACCTTGCATTTCAATTTTATGTTATCTAAGTAAACCGATTCATTGGACCATTAATGCAGGTGTCAAACTGGTACTACTTTTACTTGATTATTGTTGGAAGAAAGAATGCTCCTATTAGTTTACTTGATAATCATGTGATGTTGTTTTGCAGTATTGGACCGAGAGTTTTGTCCAGTGATCAACACTGGGAACATATTTGGCTACAGTTCAAATTCATGGTGCTGCTACATGGGGAGATGCTTCAACTTTCAATCGTTTGATGCGAAATGCACATCCACGGGTTGATTTTTCTCATGGATTATTTCTGTTTGTTCATATGTCTGATTCACATTTAACACCAAACATAATTTTTACTTGAAATAGGTGAAACCGATTGACTTCTCTCCAAGAGAAAAATACCGTGTTACTTATAGCAGCCATGAACCTAGTAATCCTTGGAACACTCATGTAAGTCATTTCAATGAATATGAAGTTAGAATATGTCATTTATCATTCCAATTACACAGCAATAATGGGTGTTTATTGTAGAGGGTCGTATTGAATATTTTTGATGTTCAAACTGGAAAATTGATTCGGGATTTCAAAGGAAATGTAGTTGATTTTACATGGTCTCTTACTGATTCTAATAGCTCTCTTTGTTCCTGAGCTTGGTGGTGGGAACCAACCTACTTAGGTAAGCCTTGTGATAATAAAATAACTAAGTTTACAATAATAATAAAATAAGTTTATGAATAATTAATAAAAATTAACTAAGATAATAGAGATTAAGTTTGAGATAACTTATAAGTTTAAGTTAATTAAAATATAAGTTATGACATTTTAAGTTTTAGTGATTGAGATAATTTATAAGTTTAATAATAATAATAATAAACAATAGTTTGAACAAATTAACTAAGTTTATAAACTTTACTAAGTATTATAAAAATTAACAAGTTTATAAGAATATTAATAATAAGCTAAGTTCAATATAAATTAACTAAGTTTATAATAATAATAAATTAACTAATTAAACTAAGTTTTATAACTAACAACAACAACTAAAATTAACAAAGTTAACTAAGTTTTATAAAAAAATAAATAAGTTTATGAAAATTAATTAAGTTTATAATAATAATAATTACAAATTAACTAAGTTTACAATAATAATAATAAATTAACTAAGTTTATGAAAAAATTATAAGTTTGAGATAATTTATAAAAATTACCTAAGTTAATAAAGTTTAAGTTTGAGATAATTTATAAGTTTAAGCTAATTAAAATATAAGTTATGACATTTTAAGTGTTAGCAATTGAGATAATTAATAAGTTTGAGTTAATATAAATAAAGTTATGAATAATTTAACTGGGCTTAATTAAAAATTTAACTAATTTTTATAAAAACTAACCAAAATTTTAAAAACTAACCAAAATTTTAAAAATTAACCAAGTTTTATATAATTTAACTACGTTTAATAAAAATTAAATAAATTTATACAAATTAATTAAGGTTTATTAGAATTTAATTAAGGTTTATTAGAATTTAACTAAGTTAATAAGTTTAAGTTTATTATAAAAATTAACCAAGTTTTATAAAAATATAACTAAGTTAACTTAATTTTTAAAAATTAAATAAGTTTATTATAAAAAATTAACCAAGTTTTTAAAAATTTAACTAAGTTAACTAAATTTTATAAAAATTAATTAAATTTAATAAAAGTTTAACTAAGGATTTTGATATACTTTTAATATGTAAAACAGTTTCATAATCGATTGTTAAACTTGTCTACAGGTAATTTGCCTTTTAGGAGTAAAATCCAACTACAGCAAAGAACTGCGGGTAATCAAGTAATGAACATGGCTGTAATTATTATATATACATAACATTTTGTTAGTACTTGTTGTGTAAACTTGTTTATGAATGGTTATGGATTTTATGTGAATTTTCTCATTTTGTCGAAAAACTATTATCGAAATGGTTATGGATATTATATTTGATTATGTGATTAAAGTGTTTTTTCAGTTGTTTGAATATGATGATTATATGATTGATTGATTGTTGGTTTTAATACGACGATTATGTAACTGATTGCTGGTTTTAAAAATGACCATTATGTGAGCGATGACGGGAAAGGATGTAAGCCATTAACAGGAAATGGTAGCATGTACAATATGCGGCAAAAAAGTTAATAACTTTAAGTACTGTTTTAAAAGCATTACAGAAATAAACTTAAACAGCCGCAATACGATTTCGTAGTGTCGGAAAAATGCTACTTAAACTTTTAGTAGCGTTTCAGTAAAAACTACGATACAACATGCTACTAAAAGTATGAAACTTTTTGTAGTGTTTCTAAAACCCTACAATAGGTCAAGTTTTGGCAGCGTTTTCTACAACGCTACAAAAGATTTAGACTTTTATTTGAATGTCGTATTACAACGTTTACTGAAACACTACTAAAAGTTTTTGTAGCATTTTACAATGCTACAAAAGGCCTTTTCTAGTATAATACGTTCAGATAAAGGTATCTCATAAGACCACGCAATATATAAACACAAACGGTTTTTTATCTTATGATAATCAAAATATTTTCTATAGAAAATCCATTGATATTATAATAATGTCTAGGGGTAAAAATAAAATATGAATATAGTTGAAATGCTTTCTTCTTACATTTCAACATAGTTGGTCACAACTAAGTCAGTACGGTGCTTATTAGAGAATGGATTCTATACCATGACAGGGTAAGGAACTACCTTCTGATGGTATATCTCTATATAAAATGCATCGGGGTCTGACAAAAACATCTTGTACTCCTGCCACATAGGACATGTTTACCACTTGACTAGTGGTACTGAATATGACCACCTCACTTTGGGCCTCGAAGCATACATGAGTAGATAATAATTAATCCAGATTTTGGGATGACCATAACCTGATAGGAGCAACCCATATGGCCCTGCTACATGCCCGCCTTTTGTCATTTCCCGATTGATGAGGCTTGAGGCTACATTTTACATTTATATAGCATTCCCACTTGGAAAGCTAACACTGCCCTCTATGCAACAATGCAATGCCAGCATTCATCCATACAAGTTATCTAGGAGATGGACAAAACAAAGGTACTACTTCTACTACATTCATTTTGCAATCACCCTCAGGATAAGTAGCAAGCAGCCCTTGCACTTCAAAGAGCTTCGTCTTCAAATTCCATCATCTTAAAGATGTCTTCACTTCGAAATGCTTGAGTTGGATTAAAGTGGTTTTTGGATAACATATCCGATCATGGTCTCTTCGAAATAACATTTGATTGTTTTCGGTAAACTCAACCCTAGTTCTTTAGGAAATAAACAGTCAAAGATAAGAGTGTAGATCACCTTCTAACGGTTAGTGGATGGATTTCCTTATCATTTGGCTTAGGAGAATGAAACGAGATTTATATGCACACTACAACAACATCAAAGATGACTATTCCATATAACTCACATGTTTCTCCTAGATATTTCCAAAATTACGTTTTGGGTCCAAATTCGATAGTCGGCTATTTAACTATCAAATAAATAAACATTCAAATCAGGGATTTTATTACATAGGGAAAACCAACATTGGTTAAGCACATGGGCAACTACTAACCTCTTTAATTGATTTTTTCATTGATTAAAATCACTTTGTAAATACTTATATCAAAATAATTTTACATAGATATATCCACAAATCCTTATATTTTCAATACTTCGAAAATTATTGATATGCTTATCTCAACGGTATAAGTATGTTCATAAAAAAAATATTTCCTTTTTACAAAATTCTAAAACCATTTATAAACCTTGTTTTTAATCATTGTAAATATTCTTCCTTTAAGCCTCCAAACTGATTTATAAAACTCTTCTTATAAACCCAAGTCTGTTAATAAAGCTTTGTTTATAAATCTCGAAAACATTTGTAAATAAATAATAATCATTTACTTCAAAACACTATTATATAGTAATATTTATAATTAATAAACATTTTAAATAAATAATAATTATTAACTTTAAAACATCTTAAAAATAAAAATTAATAATTTCAAAACATTATTAATTTAACAATAATTGATTTTCAATATTATTATAATAAAGTATGACTAACTTTTGAACCATAACCATATTAATTATTTAAATAAATAACTTTCCAAAGTAATAAAAGATTGATAAATATCTTTAAACAATATTAAAAATAAACAAACAACTTCTAAAAAAAATTCTAAACAATAGTTGAACACTTTAAATCATTTCTAAATAGTTTAGAATTTATAGATAAAGAGGTTGGGGTAAAACAGAAATTAAATCCATTTAAAATAAAAATATTTTTGAAAACCCCAAATTCAGATTTTAAATCATTCTCCGTCTCAAAAGTCAATTCTAACCTAAATGGCAATTCATAGCATTTAAAATTTAAAATTTGAGGCTAATAGATACCAAAAACTTAACCAATACTGATGTTGATTTCCTATCACTATAGGGTTTATGTTGAAAATATAACAATGTGATAATCAATGGAACCAACAATCAGGTTTAATATTTAATAATTCATGTGACAAGAATATTGTTGAAATTAAAATCAACAATGGCGAGGAATCCTGTTGTGCCTCTCCTACCTATCCTTCTGCATCACAACTTATTCATATCAACAGATATATATGTAAATAAAAGCAATATTGATGACGAATCCTATTGGATCTCTCCAACCTGTTCCCCTGCATCATAAACAGTTTATAATTATAGTATATTGGTCATCCGCTATTAGGCAGGTATATATTAAAGGTTATTCCCTCCAGTGGTGAGAATAAAACCAAACTAACTGATAAAACAACAAATCATCCAAACATCCAATCAATAATTTTTATCAATTGTATAAATCACTGGTTAAGCAAAAGGTGAGTTTAACTGACCATAATTGCAGATATTGTTTCTGTATTCTTGTTCCCTCTGAACCCGAACAACGTTTGAATTCAGGGTGAACTTCATCTAGTTCAAATCGTCACCAATCCAATTCTATCACATAATTATCGTTGATATGAGTACAACACAACTCATCGCACTTGATTATGACCTTGTATGAATTAGCTATAGCATTAATAAGATTCACTAATTAAATAATACAATAATATTATTATTAATCACAATCATTTACAATTAAATTAACCTTAATAATTGTCGCTAATCATGGATTACCCTAAAATCACGAAATCAAATTAGCATTTACTGTTCTAGGCCACGACACATCTTCCGCTCAAGGCGGATCACCTCACTTTATGCTTCCGCCTTGCTGTAAAATCGCCTGCCCCTAACCTACCTCTAGCAACCTTTGCCATCACCCGAAACGCCGCCATCATTTTGAAATCCTCCAAATCATCGATCGACGTTTTCACATATTCTAGCCACTATCGTCATTGATGGACCACCGCCTGACCCCAGCAGCATTACCATGATGCTCCTACCTAATGCTACCCATATGGCCTTCTACCTTCGCCTCTAACGCCACCGTGAACTCCATTTTGCTGCCGACATTCATCACCATCTAGCTGCCACAATGAGCCACCTTTATCAATCTCCAAAGTTGAACATGCTCAACAGCTTGTCTCGAACCTTAGTTAATGACGAAGGCTGAAAACGCTTGCATTAGTGCCAATGATCTTGGGCCATTAGTTAGAGGAGGATTTTGTTTTTAAAATTTTTGAACTTGTTTTGATTGGTTCAGCTGAGTTTTATAGGGAAAGGAAGGTATGGTTTGAATAGTTAGAGGTATTGGCTGGTATATACTAGGGCTATTGACTAAATAGTGGACAGGTATGGTGAGAATAGTGTGCACATATCTTATATAGTTAAAATATCCAATTATATGCTATCAAAATTTCAAACCCTAAACGAAGCATGCCAATTGACATTATATACGAAATACCCCTATTTTGAACACAATAGGACTATTATCATGACCTAATTCGATCATATGCAGAAATTAGCTTTTCAAATCGAATGATATCACATTAATTTCTTATAATTAATTTCTAAGCGTTTCAAGCTCGCACGACCAAACAATACGTCCTATCGCCATGAAATTCATTAACATACAATAATTCATCATTACGGATCCAATGAAACTGGTTTTGTCCAAATCCGAGACAGTGTCGCAGAAGGCTATTTTCACACGTTAATTAAAAAATTTCAATCACTTTTACTTATCTTTAATTCTAATATAAAAATCTACTATGATCATTCTTATTTATACTGAATTCAAATAAGATCGCCAAATCATTTTAATTCGTATTAAATCAAAGATTCAGTTATTTTAAATATTCCAATTAATCAAATTCATTATTCAAATAAATCCATATATTTGAAATTTAAGTTGATTGTCTTGTAAAACTACTATTTCAACATCTAAAATTAATTAAACATTTCAAAATCAATCGAATAAAATCTAGTCGTTGACTAGACCCGAAGAAGGTACTAACCCTAAAGAAATTCGAGTCTATGTATCTTGTTAGCCAATTGTGATATAGCCGATGCCTTCAAATTATCCATCTTGGATAAGTCCTTGTAGAAACTGCATGAGTCTCCATGATATCTTCTTTCAATATAATAGTTGTTTGGTGAATAGTCTCAATCTACAAGATATGAGATTTCTAAGAAAACCTTCAGCACAAAGATAAGTAAGCGCACTCATGTTCATGACCATGTATAGATTGGTTGGTTGTACTCGGAGCTCGAATCGAGGGAATAATTGCAAGGCGACTTGATCTTAGGTTCATTAACCAATCGGTTCAAACCATTCATATTGAATTATAATATGATTTTATTGAAAGTGAGCATGTTTGAACTCCTAACATGTTAAGGGACATCGAGGGATTCTTTACAAATTCTAAAGGAAAGTATCCATCATTAAGGGTAAGGCCCCATCTTTGAAAAGTTTAAGGAAGGGGAAAAGGGCAAGAAAGGGAAAGGTGGTCACTTGGGAAGGACGAGTGTCACTAGTATCATAGAAGGGGAAATAGAGAAGGAATTATCTTGATTACCTAAAGATGTGGAAGGAGAACGAATCTAATTCCTCTACTGAAAGGTATATTCATTATTCAAAATTTGCGAAATCAATAAAGCTTCTAGGTATTTGATACTGGATTTGGAATCCAGTTCTCTAATTTGTTGCAGCGAATTAGTAGTAGAAGACCCATAGCGAAAGGCAAAATGAGTCTTCAAGTTGCTAATGAGTCTAAAATACATGCTACAACAGCTTGAGATTACTGTTGCATTTGTGAAGTGGACATCTTATGATTTGAATAATTGCTACTTTGTACCTAATTTCATTCGTGGAATAATTTATGTGTCTCAATTAATTGAGGCTTGATATAGTTTTCTTGTAATAAAGGTGTTATGAGCAATGTGTTTGCTGGAAAACTTATTTGTTCTGGTACTTTGAGTAATGGAATTTATGTTATGAATTATAAACATGTGTTTGCTATTTGGAAATACCTCTAGTTGAATTTTAATGATCATTACCTTTGGCACTATAGGTCGGGTCATATTAGCGAGAAAAGACTGAACATGATGAGAAACGAGGGTTTCTCTTATTTTTTGATGATGAATATTGACACTTATAAGTGTTATCTCCAAGGAAAAATGACTAGGAACCCATTCAATGGGAGCAATGAAAGAGTTAATGAACACTTAGATCTTGTACATACTAATGTATGTGGCCTTATACTTATAACCACCAAAGATATTTTCTCATAATTCAGTACATTTATTGGTGATTATTCTAGAAATGATTATGTACATATTATAAACGATAAATTTAATGTCCATAAAAACTCATAGACCATAAAAACATAGTCGAAAAGTAGGTTACCCATAGAATTAAAACACTTTGATCCGATCAAGGAGATCAATACCTTCAACACGAGCTCCAACAATATTTATAAGATAACGGAATTATCTTCAACTCACCCAACCTTATACTTTTGTAACACAACGGTGTATCAAAGAGTAGAAATTAAACACTATTAGATATGGGTTGATCGATGATAAGTGGTGCTAAGTTACCTCTTTCCTACAAGGGATATGTGTTATAATGTGCCATGTATATGTTGAATTTAACATCATCTAAATTTGTGCCTAAGACGTATCATGGTATAGGAAGAAATCCCACCTTAAATATACGAAAGTGTGGGGTTTTTCCGCCTTACGTTAAGAATGTTGGCTATAACAAGCTTAGGGCATGGTTGGTACTATGCAAGTTCATAGGATTTCCCAATAATTCAATGGGATATATTTTTGACAACATAGGCGAACTAAAAGTCATTCTTTCAACACATGTTGTCATTTTAGAAAAGGATTTTTTTCTCAAAAGAAATTGATGGCAATGTTGTAGATTTGGATGAGATCCAATAAATTGGCAATAAGGTTAACAAATAGATGAAGAAAATACAGCCACATACGAAAATAAGCAACCTATTAGAAGATCTGATAGGGAACCATTTACCAAGATATATTATGGATTTCTCATGGAAGACGAGAAAGACGATTGTATCATACATAATAATACTCCCCACACATCCTTACAAGCACTAGAGAATAAAGATTATGCCCTATGGCTTGAAGCTATGAAATCCAAAATGGATTCATCTACACTAATAAAGTATGGACTTTGGAATATGTACCCAATGAAGTAAAACACATTGGTTGAAAACATATTTTTAATAAAAAGTTAAATGTAGATGGGAAGGTTGAGACCTACAAAGAGGGACTAGTTGCAAAATGTTTTTATCAAATTCTAAGCATTGGTTATGATGAAATGCTTTTTTCTATAGCCATGTTGAAGTCCATTCGGACATTAGTTACTATTGTCGCTTATTATAACCATGAAAAATGGAAAATGGATGTGATTATGGCCTTTCTAAACGGTGGTTCAGAAGAAATAGTTCACATATCAAAGTATGAGGGTTTCGATGTCTTTAGGAGCATTGGAAAGGTTTGTGAGCTATCAAGAACAATATATCTTCTTAAATTAGCTTCTAGGAGTTGGATTATGTGTTTTGATAAAGTAACCAAACAATTTGGTTTTCATCAAAATATAGAGGAAATGTGCATTTACAGGAAAGAGCAGGGTAGTGCTATTACGTTCATTATTCTATATGTTGATGATTCGCTATTGACTTGCAATGATGAAACTATGTTGCAGTTTGTGGGATCTGGGAAATCAAAGAATTTCTCGATAATGGATTTGGGAAAAGTAAACTATATACTTTGTATGTGGATTTATAGATATAGATCCAAGAGGTTGTTGGGATTGTCCTAATTCATGTACATAGACACTATACTAAAACAATTTAGTATGGAAAATTCTAGGCATGAAAATGTTCCAATGCAATCTATAACGACCCAGCTTTTCAATCCCCAAATGATGACAATAATACGTCTATGGTATTCATGTGCTCAACACCTAAGTATCAAAAAGATAGATTATTAGAGTAAAAGGAAAACGTCAAAAAAAACAAGAAAAAAGAGAACAAAATATTAGAATCTCATAATGGAACGATAATATAAAATATCAAAAGACAGTACACCGTGCAACTTTAAGGTACATAGCATTTCAGAATTGTAATCTAAGTATTATCATCAGCTTAGATAGTTGTAATGGCATTTCAGAGGCCTACACTATTTTCTATCATTTATAATAGTGAAGTCACATTCGGCATCTCTTTCATGAGTCTTTATCGCTCAAACAGATCTCGAATCTCTCCATGAATTCTAGCACAAGTCGTCAACGAATGCTAACTCTGTCCTCTCCCTTGGAATTAACCTCAAGATAGACAATACCCTCACTAGCTTCAATTGAAATGTTAATGCCAACCTCTCCCTTGGACTTAACCTTAGAATAGACAGTTTAACTCTATAGCATTTCACTTCATAAGCACTTCCAAAACATAGAACTCGTATATCGGTTTTGAAGTCGTATTTGATAAGTAATATATAAGTATACTTATCTAATCCTGAACTCTTCAAAACCAAATCATTGAATTTCTGATTAACTAAATTTTGATTCTTTTAGAAGACGTAAACGATATAAAAGAGTCCTCCTTAGGGGATCTCGTATATACAGTGTTATTAAAGAAGGAGATGATTCATATGAATGAATCCTCCTTGAGGGATCTCAAATTGTATCAGTATGTGATGCTTACATATACTTCCCATGTTAACTTTATTCAATTCAATAAAAATGAAAACGGTCACATATGAAAATGGAGTCTTGTATACATATCATGTTTTCGACCATCTCAACTTATGCTATCCTACGGTCATGGATGAAGCTGGTAGGTTAGAGCATTGTTTTCTTTAATCCCTACTCGAACATCATTCTTAACTCTCACAGATAGAATAAAATCCACTTTGTTGACTTTTAGTGCAAAGGACTTGATTAAACACTTTCCATAAATGAATAAATAGACAAAGCACGATTAAGTCACATAAGCGACTTCTAATCCTCATATTCAAATAACACTTATTTGTACTTACTTGTATATATATATTTAAAATACCTTTTTAAAAGATGACTATTTGACTATTCATTTCTACTCTTTACATTCTTAAAAATGTATTTACATTCTTATCTCCAAGTTACAAGAATATGCACAAATCTCTTAATAAGATTTTACATTTTTAGAAGTATATTCAAATGGGTCAAAAATAAATGTTATTAAAACATTGTTACTATAAACCCAAAACCATTTAATGCCTAACATTATTTTTAAAATATTATTTTCAAAGATCTAATTATATCTATACAACAAGTTAATGTAATTTTAATTAATTTCTCAAAAATTCATATAAATTAAGGTCATAAAGTACCACCTTTTCCTTTTCATAAATTACTTAACTTGCTTTTCCAAGCTTATATATATAAATACTTCGAAAATACTTATAAATAGGTTTTAAATATCAATATTAAATATTACTTGAAAATAACTAATTTATAATTTAAAAAATATCATTAAAAATACTTATTTTATATTTAAAACCCTTTGCTTTAAAAATTCATAAATAATTATTAGAAGTATATTTGAACTTCAAACCACTTTAAAAATAAACTAATTAATGTAAATAACATCCATAATAATAAAAATAATCAAAGTAAACATCATTTTAAACTCATCTAAAATCACAAAAGTAGCTCAAAACAACACAATACCAATAGAAGGCTAGGAGTAGTGGTGTAGCTCAAAGATAACAATTTTAAATACCGCAATAGATATTGGACAGAGAGCATTTTACAAAAAGCATGAAATATGTGATCAGTTTTTCCTATCAAAATTAATGATATAAGATCTAAAATTTACATTGAGTACTCAAAATAATACAAAGACAACCTTAAGGATATTTTTCAACATAATATTATAAATCGCCTAATACAAGGCATTTACAAAGTGCATTTATAGCGACTATTTTGCTTCTAACTTTTCAAACTTCATTCAACCAGTTTTAAAATGATTTAAACTAATTTTTTTACAACAAGAAATAAAAATAAATTACCAAATAAAATAGCAAAGAAACCCTAAGGATATGTTTTAAAATCATACTAAAAATCATAAAAAACTATGTATTTCAAAGTGCTTCTCTAACTACTATTTTTCTTCCAACTTTTCAAATTTTGTTCTATCATTTATATAAATTTTCAAACCTTTGCCTTACTGTTTCGTACACTATTATAAGCACAACACACAAGCAAAATATATGCTTTCACAATATATTCACAAATAACCATTTTGGACAAGTTAAACACAAAGGATTTGTAATGTGCATTTATAGCGACCTTTCTCGCTTTGAACACTTTCAACACACTTCAGTGCCACACACAACCAAACCAAACATGTAAACATGAAGTCAAAGCCATGTAACTTGTTGTACAAAGTAACAGAAGTGATAATATACAATATGGAGTTGTCAGTTTCTTTCGAAAGCTAGTACAGTCCAAAGTTATAACTTTAGTTAGTCCACTTTAACCTTATATTCATACACAACATATAACACAATATATACAATCAAATTGTGGTTAAACTCACCCTACTATGTTGCTACAACCACAAGACACCATAACCATAAGAACATTTCATACCCTTACCTAACAACAAAAAGATCCAACCCTTTGCTTTGCTTTTTTCTCTCGGTCATCTCCCCTCGCTTACTTCTGCTCATGCCTAAAACAAGACCCGCACTTTTTCCAACTTCCTTCAACTTTCAATTTCCTTTCCTTGCCCCTAGGTTATGCCGGGATGTGATGATTTCCTTTCAACTCCTAAATGTCAACACTAATACATTTATAGTATTCACGTGTCGAGCACCCAAGTGTCCGAAAAGCAGAACGTTAGGATAAAATAAAAGGACAAAAGAAAAGGAACAAGAAAGAAGAGAACACAATATCATAATCTCACTATGGAATGATAACATACAATATCGAAATGATACTTTTACAAAGGAAAACTATATAGATATAATAATCAGAGTAAACTTACCTATCATCAGCCCGGACAGTTATAACAACCTGTCCTCACAATTGTAGATATAAAAATAAACAAAGTAATGCAGTGGAAATAAACTCTATTGTAGATAATCATCCACCTCCTCTCTTAGAGCTCCAATGAGTCACAAACGATATCTAGAAATATATGCGAGGCTGACCCAAGCATTATAAGAAAAATAACACCCGGATCAGTCTAGTAAACCAGTGTGAGAAGACTCAAGTAATTTGAATTACTATATTTGTAAAATCCTTTAAAAAATAAAGGTGTCTCGTACTACCACACCATAAAAACACGATCATGTTTTAACCTTTCGATAACCGAACCATTTTATAGGTAAATACAATAATGTCTAGGGCGTTCAATATAAATATAAATCATAGCTGATATGGTTACATTGGTTACAATTTACAGCATATTTGGGTATACAAACAAAAACCGCTAAGGGACGTTCGCATAAATGGATTTTCTCATCGGAGGGTCCTCAATACCTCGAGGCAAGTCTCCTGGAAAGGGTCAAAAGTACCTTTCAAGCCCCGTATATCTCTAGATAAAATATACCAAATAAGGAAGTCATGGATGGTTCACGTGGAGAACATGTCCTGAATACAATCAACTCCCACTACCAAAATCGATGAGCACACTCTATATAATAGAGTTGATCCGTACCCTCCGAGGTTAGCTAAACTCCCTTAGCCATGAGCCTACTATGTTTTTAGCCATTTTCGATATCGAGGTCACATTCGACATCTTCACATGAGTTTTCAACAAAACTCGATCACATAATAAATCTCATATGGATTCCATCACCACAACAGATTCCAAAACCACACATGGTTTCCATCATTCACTTCCAAAACAGAGAACCTGCATCACAACCTTGAAGTGGTTTTCGATAAGTAGAACACTTACCGATTCTGGTCTCTCCAATACTTAGTCGATGAATTTGGTCTTTTTCAACAATAATGAGAATGATAGCATAAGGGAACAAAGTCTCAAATACTTTCTCAAAAGCAAGTAAACATACCTGCACTATCATTTCATGCAAGACATAATCAAGTCACATAAACGACTTTTAATCCCTATATAATTAATTTATCCTTTACTAATTAAAACCCTTTTTATTAGTAAAACATCTTTTTATTTAATAAAACTTCTCTTTTATAAATCAAGACTTCCTTTGTTTATTAATATTTTATTATTAATAGAACTCCCTTTATATACTTGTATAAAAATATTAGATTTCTCTTTATAAAAGATATGTACTTATCCTTATAAATTTAACTATTGATTTATTCTTTTAACACTGAAAAAGTATTCATATACATATTCCAATGGTATATGTATAACCACAAATTACTTAACAGGTTTTATTTACTTTAAAATATAATCAAAGATATTAAAACAATTAGAACCAAAATATTTTATAATAAACTCCTTTTCTTTTATAAATTAAACAAACAACATATTCTATCTTTTTATAAAAGATTCCTATATTTGTTGTTATCTTTAAAATTCCAGTATTAAAGATCAAAATATTTTTATAATATTTTGTCCAAATTATAATTTTAAAGATTTAAAAACAAATGTTGCTAAAACATTGTTTACTACAAACCCAAAACCATTTCATTTAATCATTATCTTTAGACTCTCCTTTTAAAGGTTTAATTACATTTAAGGGTTAAGGACAAGTGTTGCTAAAAATAATGGTTACAACAAACCCAAACATTTAACACTTTGAAAACATTCCTCTTTAAAACTCCCTTTTTAAAGATACAATTATATTCAAAGGTTAAAGACAAGTGTTGCTAAAAACAGTTGTCACAACAAACCTAAAACCATTTACTTGTATTTTTCTACTAAATATCCATTAGTAAATATCTAACTATATTCCCAAGTACAATTAATAATAAGGGTTCAAAACAGTTGCTAAAAACACCGTTTACACCAACCCAAAACTATTTACTTATTCATTAATAACTTTAAACATTTATTTAAAGATCATAATATATCAACACTTACTAATTAAGGAAATACATTTTTAGCGGATTCCATAAAACAATTTATTTTAACTTAAGTGTTAAAATCCAAACTCCCTTTTATTATATTTATAAAATATTTAATTTAATATTTAAAACTTACATATATGGAAATATCTTTAAAATACTTATTAATATGTTATAACTACTTAAAATATATGATAATTATTTTTATAGGATATTATATATAAATAAGGAATTTTGAAATAAATAGAAAAACAAGCTTTATTTTAAAAGCTATTAAGTTAAGAAATTCACAATTATTTGTTAAAAATATATTTAAGTTTGAAACAAATTTTAAAACACTCTATTATAAGTTACAAAACAATCCTAAAACATTGGAGAAAAATATATAATTTAAATATCGTTTTCGAACAATGGGCACTTCTAGAAGTGCTGCCCAAAGTTCTGTTACTAGTCTTGTCACATTTTCCCTACAACTTTGTGTCTAGTTTTTCATACCTTAACATACGATTTTAGGTCCATTTTTTTTACAATAGTTAGTACACTTTAGGTACTTGGATACCATGAAGAAAAACCCCATAGAATATCTTTTAATTATTTTAGAGAATTTCCCAAAAATAAGGCATTGTATCGAATAGCACATATAGCGACTATTTCGCTATAACTTTTTGCACTTCGTTCAACTAACTATCAAATGGATTAGGCTTGAGAATTTTACCAATAGGAATAATATATTATTTACTTGATTAATTTCTAAAGAATCCCTAAGAAAGTTTCCACAAAATACGCACTATTTTCGAAGACGGACTATTTTTAAAAGCGTCGCTATAGCGACCTTTTTACTTCAATCTTTTCTTACTTTGATTTGCTTCTTCTATAACTTTCCAAACCATATTCTTTGCTTTTATAAACACTTATAGAATTATAGATAATATCCGAAGAAGTTATTATTAAGATATGTCATTAAATCTCCATTTGATAAGTTATAGTTCAAGGAATTCAAAATGCGCTTATAGCGACTATCACTATACGTACCATTCCATATTTAATTCCAATATTTAGTGTTATCCACTTTTAAACACTTATATCATTCCAAATTCAAACCATAACATTTATAACATATATCAAAATATCCATTTGAACCATTTGCCCATTTTCAATGTCCATATTAACTTATCATAATTCAGTGGTTTAATAAATAACTATTTTATCCATTTACATATCTAATAAAACATATATTCAAGGGTGTAACTTTAAGTAGTTAGTGTCTATTATTGTTAATATATGGTAAGAATTTTAATAAATATTTTAATAAGCATTCATCAAGTGATTTAGCAAGCAACATTTCAACCATATTTCAAGTGACATTATCAAGCGAATCAACAATCAATTTAACAAGTGATTATCTAACAATTTCATGCATTGCTTCAAGTAATATTTCAAGCAATATTTCAACTTAACATTCAAGAAAATATGGTGCAAATCAAAGTGAATTTACTCACTTTCATTTAACCAATATTTCTTCCTACCATTTTTCTTTTCAAGCAACACATCTTCTCTCATTTTCAACTTCATTCAGACTTCACTAAAAACCTTTATTTCCCTTCCTAATGCACATGCACATGCACCTCCACCTTCATCTCCCTCATGCACATGGCATCCCTCTTCCTACACCATTTGCTCACGCACATCAAGTACCTTCACATGTTTCACTGCCTAAGCTCACAACAACATTATCCTAACACACATGGCCCCAAGGCTAAGACACTTCTTTCATCACTCAAAAGTACACACGGCCAAGGCCAAAATATACCAAGACTCATGCATATAGGAAGATGAGGAAGAAGTGAAGATAAGAAGTGTTTTTGTTACGAAGAATTAAGTGAATATGAGAGGGTATTTATAGGCTTAGGAAATGGATGGAAAATATTCAAAAACTCCCTCCATATCCATGAAGTTAAGCATGTAAGGTCATGCTCTTACACAAGCATGCTTTCCTAAAATCAAGGAGTGATTTAAGGGTCCTTTTTTCCTTAACGTTTCTTTAACCTACATGCTTACTTTAATTAATTTGATTAGAAAATGAGACGTTTTATTTCTTAGTTAATATGTTCATATGATAACTATTCAAGTTGTAAAAAGTTTACACAGCTTATTTTGTATAAAAAGTTGATTTTTAACAAAACATTTTCTGGTCACTCTCAGTATCTATCCAAAGTTTATATTTTTGTAACACATTTCAAAAATAATTTTTCTATAATTAGTTATTAATTAAGAAGTGTTTAACAGGGTTATAAAACCATATTTAATCACATTAAATCTTGAATACAAATATTTAAATAATTTAGATACTTAATTCTGGGTCATTATACAAGACCTTTGCCAAAGTTGGATAGAGATTGTAATTCATTTTTAATTATTTTTATAAAGATAAAGAGGCCAAAAGCATGAAAAAACCATTTAATTTTGCATAAAACCTTATGATACATTTTATGAGCCTTACTTTGTATTAATAGATGTTAACAAGAGGTAAACAAGACCTCCAAACCTTCTATGGATGGTTATAAACTAACCTCATTCATGCTTTTCCCATATGTAAACTTTACACATTTTTCTTTTACCCTTATGGCTTCCCAATGTACACCTATTCATAAATATCTCTAAATACCTCTAAAGCATCTAATTATCCATAAACACTAAAATATTTTTAGTTACTAATTAGTTACACAATAACATTTTAGGCAAGCATAACAAGTTCGAACAACTTATATCGAGTAAAGCTGCTTATCGATAAAACGATTTTCAGTCACATTATCGATATTTCTTCAAACTATATATTTCAGTTAACATTTCAAAAATAAGTTAACCTTCATTAGCTATTACTAAAAAGGGGTTAACAAGGTCATATAATCACTATTATCACATTAAATATAAGATTCAAATATTTAAATAATTTAGATATTCAAATATAAAGTGTTCGAAATTCTGGTCATTATATTCTCCCTCACTTAAACATTTCATCCTTGAAATTTCATCAAGGCCGAAAATTAAAAGAAACAAGCACATATCAATAATTCATAGTATTCGAAATCGCTAGCAACCAAACCTCAAGATTTACTCATGTTAAAATACCTCTCATCGCATAAGGATGATAAATAATCGACTAAGCATAACTTATGCTCAAAAGCCTCGGTATATTACTAGACGATTATCCTTGCTGCCGTAGAACAAACCAAAGAGTCATTCCTTGAACTCCTTATAAGCCAACAAAAAATTGTATACATATATCTAAGCCCATGCGTTGTGCATGGATCATCCATATGCGATATCTGATCTGATCGCTTGCTCAATCGCATGAATTGCACTTCAAAACTAGTAGAGATCTCTTGATCTCTCTAGTACGGACTCTGATCGAGTTCTTTGATTATAAACTTCTATTTCCTTGCAAGCCATATACTATGATAGAAAACTTCGGGATCATATCAAAAATCCATTTCAAACTTTCGCCATTGAGATCCAGTGAAAAATCTTTGTTCGGATCTGGTGAAAATCATCTAGAATTCATGTACTCGAATTCTGGATCAAAAACCATCATGCAAATAAAATGATTTATGTACAACATATGTATTTCATTCCATTGCTTTCTTTATTACTACAATTTTGTTTTATATAACATTCATTTACACATATAGTATATCTTTCAATGCTAAAATCATTTATGAACCATTTTATAAGACGTCACTCAAGTTTATAAACATTTTATAATGACATAACTTTATTTATAAAACATTTCATAAAAAGTTACTTTAAGTTATTACTCATTTAATACTCTACAACATCTTAAGAGTATGTACAAAACATCAGATTCATTTTACTTTCTAAAATTTAGATGAAGGCCCAAAATAAATACGGGTCTTATAACTGAATCAACCTTTCAACTTATTTAATCATCGGGTTAAGGAAGTAGCTAGGAAGAGCATGATACTAGTATCCAAACTTGGATCTAGGGTCTACTTTCCTTATACGTTCCTAAGGCAAAGACGCTTATTAGTTGGTCTGATAACATCAAATGGTTACTTAACATAGATGTCCAACAAATTTATAACATGGTTAACTTACTACATTCTCCATTTAAGAGTTTTACAAATTTATTTTTATGTTTTCAAAAATACTTAACTTAAAGCTCTATAACAATCCGAAAGTTTCATACTATCCGAAATCACCGAAAAATTCATTTCGTTTTAACATATGAAAACTACAAAACAAACATATCATAACATGATGAACATACCACGCTGTCCTAGTGTATATGGTACATGTGTCAATAAAATAACTTATCGAAATTTTACCTTTTGACACGCTTTACTACAAAGAGAAAACAAAAAAAGGTTTCATAATCATATGTGTTATGCCACTACCACTCGGGCTCCACGCATAGCATACACACACAAAATTTCTATGCAAAAAGCACATATCAAGTTCTAATTTACCAAATCTACTCTATATTATATATCAAATTTTTTCAAAGAAAAAATTTAGAACTCAATACTCATTTTTTCTCAAATTATTTGAAATTATATATTATATATATATACACATTTTTATATCTAATCATACTTTTAGGATTTAGATCAAATCAATTTCAAAGTTGTATCAAATACTTCATAAATATGACTAAGTATCATAATCTCGATTTATAAACTATTTTTCCAAATGTATAATTTAACTGAAAATGATATGGAAATGGTTCGTTACCATATATTCCCTTAATAAAAAGGGTAGTACCTATAAGAAGTGCTTACCAATCGAACACATCTCTCGTCCATTTTTAGTTACTTTCGAGCCACTCAAATAATAAAACATAAACATACTTTGTTCTCAAATTGACTCGTCTTTACGAGAGAAATCTCAAACTCGAACAAATATTAAAACTCTTCTCAAGATATTAGTATTCATAAATACTTTCAAATAATATCGTTATTATTTTCTTTAAAATTTTAGAAATCACTTTCAAAGACACCGGATTTAAGTCCTCAAAATATCTATTTAAATCTTTTTGTTTATAAACCATATTTTGAAAATTTACATTAAACTTTATTTGTTAAATAAACTTCAACCCGACATTATCGTCGATTGCCTTATAATTAAACTATGAAATTCAATTCACAAGGTGTTCATTTTAATGCACCCACAATTATTATCTATTCAACCCATGCATAAAAGGCAAACTACTAATAAAATGGTCGAGCACAAATCAACAATCAATAGACGATAATAAATGCTCATAAACTAGCCTAGCACAATAATCAATTAATAAATGATAACAATGCTCATAAATTGGTCGAGCAAGGCTAATCTAACTAATAAAGGATAACAATGCTCATAAACTGGCCGAGCATGCTAAACCAATCAATGAGGATAACGAATGAACATATTAACTCCTATATTAATTAAAATACATTTTAATAATTCATACTTATATAAGTTACCTTATATACGATCTTTTAATTTTCACAGTTGAAATATATTTAAGGCGCACTTATATATATATATATTTATATATATAATATACTCAGCTGATTCTAGGGCATCGCTTACCCTATTTCTAATGAGTTATACCGAACCAAAACAAAGGTTCACGCTTAACCTCCAGCTCTGATACCATGCTATAACAACCTACATTTTCGACCTCTAAATGAAAATACAAATACATTCGCGGTATTCACGTGTCGAACAACCAAGTGCTGGAAAGACGGAACTGTTGAATATGCGCTTATATGATTTTTGTTTGATGATAATAAACATATATACATTCGTTTAAATGTATTTGTTAATGTACTATTTTACTTTTCATAGATTAAATAAATATTTGCTGAATAAAATTAAATAACACAGAATTTGAATTCAAACAGAAATTTTATTCAAACAAATATTTATTACAATTTTGAATAGTACAAATTCAAGCTCTCACTATACATATACAATTTTGATTACAAATACATCACAATTTCATATTTACATTTAATCTCACTACACACCACTCATTCACTCAATTTGTATTTTATCTTCAACTTCATTCCAGTTAGAATCCAGCATCTGAGCAATCTGCAAAACTATTCACTAACGCTGTAAAATTGAAAAAGAAATATTTTTGCAATATAAAATAAAATATGGATTTTGAAAATAATGTTTGCCTCAGTTATTTGAGTTGTTCGTCGTCATTTAAATTTGAATTTATCATACACGAACAGCTTGTGACATACACAGTGTATCACTGTATATGCCACAAGGCCGTGCACATCGAAATATACACTTGATAATGTTACAGGGACAAGTGAGCACAGGTCAAACCCAAGTTTTTAAAACTGGATTCATCACAGGTGCAACACAAATGAATTTTATGATCAAAGAATGTATATTTACATGTTGACCCGGTAGCAAACAAAGTCAACAAAGCATGCATCACATACACATCAACTTCAAAATGAAACATATGCACCAGCAAACTAGGCTACTACATACACAACAACAACCATTAAACAAACAAAGACCAGAAGTACAAAATGGCCAAGCAAGTGGACCACTAAACCAACAAACAAGACGAACCATCAAAGGCCAAGGTTCTAACAAAGACAAATGCACCAGAGGATCATATGTGCAAAGGTAGGACCAGTGATACAAGTAACATGTGCAGACTATACAAAAGTGAAGACCACAAAGGCAATGCATCAGTGAAACAACTGAACAACGAACTCGAACAGTAACAAATCGATCATGCAGTATCATTAAGCAGACCATACAACAACAACAGAGTAAAATGCAACAGAGTATAGACCAAGCTTATAAGCATCTCAAAGCAAATACAACTGAAGTCAATATGATCGAGTGCAACAGGCGAACACATTCAAGCATCAGGTTATACTATAGGGATGAATACACATGAATGGATTGCACAGGTCAGGGAAGCAACAAATGTACAGAGACATTAACCACTTCACCAAAGTTCAAATAAAATCAAGACAAGCACTGAAACAAAGATGGCCAGAGCCAAAGTTCACAGTGAAGCCAGAAGAAATTAACAACTACAATTCGAGTATACTACAGGGATAAACACAAATGGCCAGAGAAATGCACAAAGCTGCTACAGGGATGAACAGAAGGGCCTTAAACAACATCGCATTAACAAAATCAAAGAAATTCGAATGTACAAGTCAAAGCCAGAAATTCATGAAATCAGAAATGGCCGAAGTCAAAAGCAAAACAACATCGTGGTGACCACGAAATTGAATCAACACCGTGTCAACCAAGTAACACAAGTATATACGAATTGAAGAAGTCAGAGATCAATCTCAAGCATCGATACAAAATCAATCGGCCGAGCAAATAAATTGACAAATTTAAACAAATATATACGAACGCAAATAAAGGTGATCGAACTCATATAAAACCCACAATCATCATCGGCAATAAGGCATTCGAGTTCAAGCAACAGAGAACAATAATCATTCAACTCGAATCAAAGTCGAGCATAAGCATATCGGAAAAGCAAAAATCACATACCATTTTTAAACAATCAAGCTCGACAATTTTGAAGAAGCCGAAAGAATATCAAGAGGCAAACGATCGACGAAAGCAAGCAACGAGAAACATATATTCGATCGAACAAAAGTCGGAATCTTCAAAATTTCCAAAGCCCTAAATATTGAATTTGGAACGAAGAAGAATAAACACGAGGCCGCCATTCTTTTTGAGGAAACCAGGCCGACATATTATAAAGTGAAAGAGGATTTAATTTGGGCCGGCTATTTACTTTGGGCTTGTGTATTTTATTAATTAGGGTTTTGAGTTCAAATTGTTTTAAATTGTTTTTAATTTGTATTTTCTTTTTTAAACCGTTTAATTTTCTAGTCGTGTGACTAGGGGACAAACTACGTGGCGTAGTTTGAGAATTCGCAACTCAGTGGCTGAGTAGTGGCAGGGTTTTGAGCGTAGAGTTAGGTTTAGTCGATATCGGGTGTCGCGAGTTTACGTGTGTTAGCGTCTGACTATCTATTTTCTAGTAGAAACCTTAGGGGCAACACGTAGGCAGAGTTTTGCCGAAGCTGGGTAAATTCTGTGTCGTTCTATTTCTGCATTTTATTATTCTGCTATTTTTCTGTGCTGCTATTAATCTGTGATCTGTGTTGAAATAATTTTATAAGCTTCCGCAATTAATTTTTATAATTTATGCCATCACCCTATTCACCCTCCCTCTAGGGTGAAATCGATCCTACAAGTGGTATCAAATCTAGGAATAGAAGTCAATTTTTGTTTTAAAAATTCGTGTTTCAAATATCGGTTTTTGTTTTTAAAAATTTGAATTTTTAAAATGGCTTCTTGTAATAATACTTTTATTGAGGGTCGTTCCTATATTAGTCGTTCTATTTTCGATGGAACAGATTTTTTGAATTGGAAATTGCAAATGGAATTTTATTTAAAATCTGTTAATGTTAAATGTTGGGATATTATTGAAAACGGGTGTGATATAACAGATAAGAAAATTATCTCGATTAATGCTCTTGCTATGCGTATTTTATATTCTCATATTAATCAAGATAATTTTAATTTCATCTCTCATTGTGAAAATGCACAGGAAATCTGGAATACTTTAAATGCAATATATGGTGCAAAAGTCAACAGCAATGAGAAGTCCTCCACAACCGACTCAGTTAAAGAAATGTTCTTAACAGGATTGGTAAAAAGCAGTTGTGATAAGGATGATGATGATGGAGCAGCTGAGCTGGCATTAATAATGAAGAAATTCAAAAGATGGAACCACAAATACGGAAATCCAGCTCTAAATCAAAAGTTAAAAAGCAGAATAATCAAAGCACTAGACAACTCGGAAGAACACGGGATCATTTGCAACAAATCCGGTGATATCAAGCCCAATTATCGCCGATTTCAACGCGATTTTGAAAAGAAATCAAAATGGAGAAATGCTACAGCCACGTGGAATACAAGTGATAAAGATAATCAAAGTTCTAGCAGTAAGAGTGAGAAAGCAGATATGTGCCTTCATGGAAATATAACTGATAGCGACGATGACGAGCCAAGCGAGGTATCAAAACTTTCTCACTTTGAATTACTTATTTATTTCCACGAAGTAAATGGCTGTTTTGAACGACTTAGGGAAAAATACGCTAAACTTGAATCACAAAAATACACTTCGATAGAATTAAATGAACAACTTGACCAATTAGTTAAAACCTATCAAAGTAGGATCCCTAAGTGTGATAAGTGTCCAACATTTGATGAAGAAATTAAAAAATCAGAAATTAAAATGAAATCACTTGAAAATGAAATTCTGATTTTGAAAGAAAATGAAAATACTAGGAGAGAAAATTCTATTAAAAAGTGCACACAATTATTGAACGAAAATGAGTCTCTCAAAACACAAGTCCAACAATTGTCAACGACTTTAGATAAATTTTCAAAAAGTGAAAAATCGTTGAATATGCTATTAGGAAAGCAAACTGTTAATACGATAAGATAAGGACTTGGATATAATCATTCTGAAAATGTTGAAAGAAATATTACTCAAGTTAATTCTCTGTGCACAATTTGTAGAAAATATGGACACGATCACAATAATTGTTGGTATAGACCCAAACATGTGAAAACTATACCAATTTGGGTTCCAAAAGGCACAAATATAAAATCTCCCAAAGTTAAACAAATTTGGGTGTCGAAGGGAACAATTATAAATAGTTTTGGGTCTTTACAAAATTGTTTTTCAAAATTTTCTACCACTAACAACCATGGACCTATAAAAACAAATAGGTCACATAAATCAATTTCCGTGTAGGTGTGGTGGCAGGCTAAGGAACAACAATAGTGCTACTTGGATTCTGGCTATTCCAAGAGCACACCGAGCGACGAAGCAAAGTTCCTTAGCCTAGTACAAAGGTGACAGAATCACAATGGGCAACAACGAAAAATATCGTAAATGTAAAACAGGTAATGGTATATTTTGAAAAATATATTAAATGTGATAATCTGCACCGTATTCTGAATTAAATCAGCCAATAATGAGATGATGAAAAGATGATGATTTTGACTTATTCAACATAGTTGGCCAAATTATATTCTTATGCCAAAACACTATAAAATTCTCTAGATTCTTTGAATTACTTCATATATATTAATTTGGATTAATAATAGTGTTTTGTTGGATGATAATACAATTGCTTATAATACGGCTAACTCAATATTCACGGTTTTCTGATTATTTACACGGCTACAATTCAATTTCAAAAGAATGTCATTTGAATTGCTGTTAAAATTGAGGTTGAAATTTTTGGTGCACACTTCATGGTTTGGTCAATCAAATTCAATTAATGATGATTTTGAGTGAAAGAGAAATTCAGATGCAGATTACACTGATAATCTAGTTGATAGAAAAATTACTAGTTGAACGTGATTTTTGTTGAGACATTTAGTAACTGCATTGTTTTTCAAAGAAAATATCTGCATATTTTTAATTTCAATTAATTTTCAAACAGCAGAAAATTTTCTTATAAAACCCCTTCTAGAAAATTATTTTTGACCATATTTTCAGATTAGTCATTTTGAAAAATTGATTTCATAATTATTTCTGAATTTGATTTTAAATGATTACGTTGACTAATCTGACTCCCTAATGATTATCGAAAAGATGAATGGTGATTGAAAAAGTGACGAGTGTTGATATTTATTATATATTATGACTCGAGACGGTATAATTAGTAAATCTCTTTAGAAATTTAAACAAGAGTTATAGAACTTTTTGTTGGTAAAAATTCCATGACCATCTCTATATCTACCATATTTCTAACGACCATCACTCATCAAAATTCTATATAGTTTGTCGATATGTGGTACTTTAAACAGGAATCGTTTGTTTTTCATTTTTACATTTTTTTAAATAACATAAAAAATTTATATAGTAAAAAATAAAAATAAAATAAATACCAAAGTATTCACTCTCATTTAAAAGTCCTCACGGTTATGCATGGGTGAATTACTTGAAATTTGTTATGTGCTTCCATGCTCATTTAAAAGTCCTCACGGTTATGCATGTATGGAACGCATATCAAAAGTTGATTTTTAAATAAACAAGTTGATTCTAATCCCATTTAAAAGTCCTCACGGCTATGCGTGGTTAGAAGATACTTGAATTTTTTTTTTAAATAAAATTGGAATACTACTAATCTCATTTAAAAGTCCTAACGGTTATGTGTGGTTAGTAGATATTCAAATTCCTGATATAAACATACCATAAATAGACACAACTGTATGGTTTTATATGATGACATAATTCCCATCATTCTAAAAGTGGAATATGGCCTAACAAAATATTTATGATTATTGTTTGATGTTTTATTGAAATTTAATATTTATATTCAACTGAGTTTTAATGTTGAATTAATATCGATCACCTTATCTCTATTTTCTCTAACACTATTATTATTTTGTTGATAACAAAAGGGGGAGAGAAAAATTAAGATTTTGTCAAATAAAATCAAGCAAAGGTCAAACAATTTTCTATTTGCATCTAGGCTCATTTGCATATTTTTATTTGTATGCATATATGTAGGGGGAGCTTTGTGTAAAGAGGAAGCATTTAAATAGGGGGAGCAATTAGAGCATATGAATGATCAAATACATTTAACATATTCAAAATCTTAAATATATGTTTGTTATCATCAAAAGGGGGAGATTGTTGAATATGCGCTTACATGATTTTTGTTTGATGATAATAAACATATATACATTCGTTTAAATGTATTTGTTAATGTACTATTTTATTTTTCATAGATTAAAAAATATTTGCTGAATACAATTAAATAACACAGAATTTGAATTCAAACAGAAATTTTATTCAAACAAATATTTATTACAATTTTGAATAGTACAAATTCAAGCTCTCACTATACATATACAATTTTGATTACAAATACATCACAATTTCATATTTACATTTAACCTCACTCCACACCACTCATTCACTCAATTCGTATTTTATCTTCAACTTCATTCCAGTTAGAATCCAGCATCTGAGCAATCTGCAAAAATATTCACTAACGCAGTAAAATTGAAAAAGAAATATTTTTGCAATATAAAATAAAATATGGATTTTGAAAATAATATTTGCCTCAGTTATTTGAGTTGTTCGTCGTCATTTAAATTTGAATTTATCATACACGAACAGCTTGTGACATACACAGTGTATCACTGTATATCCCACAAGGCCGTGCACATCGAAATATACACTTGATAATGTTACAGGGACAAGTGAGCACAGGTCAAACCCAAATGAAAAGCCGGGTTCAACTCACGTGCAATAAAATAAATGTCACAACTCTCAGCACAAGGTCAAACCCAAGTTTTTAAAACTGGATTCAACACAGGTGCAACACAAATGAATTTTATGATCAAAGTATGTATATATACATGTTGACCTGGTAGCAAACAAAGTCAACAAAACATGCATCACATACACGGCAACTTCAAAATGAAACATATGCACCAGCAAACTAGGCTACTGCATACACAACAACAACCATTAAACAAACAAAGACCAGAAGTACAAAATGGCCAAGCAAGTGGACCACTAAACTAACAAACAAGACGAACCATCAAAGGCCAAGGTTCTAACAAAGACAAATGCACCAGTGGATCTTATGTGCAAAGGTAGGAACAGTGATACAAGTAACATGTGCAGACTATACAAAAGTGAAGACCACAAAGGCAATGCATCTGTGAAACAACTGAACAATGAACTCGAACAGCAACAAATCGATCATGCAGTATCATTAAGCAGACCATACAACAACAACAAAGTAAAATGCAACAGAGTATAGACCAAGCTTGTAAGCATCTCAAAGTAAATACAACTGAAGTCAATATGATCGAGTGCAACAGGCGAACACATTCAAGCATCAGGTTATATTACAGGGATGAATACACATGAATGGATTGCACAGGTCAGGGAAGAAACAAATGTACAGAGACATTAACCACTTCACCAAAGTTTAAATAAAATCAAGACAAGCACTGAAACATAGATGGCCAGAGCCAAAGTTCACAGTGAAGCCAGAAGAAATTAACAACTACAATTCGAGTATACTACAGGGATAAACACAAATGGCCAGAGAAATGCACAAAGCTGCTACAGGGATGAACAGAAGGGCCTTAAACAACATCGTATTAACAAAATCAAAGAAATTCGAATGTACAAGTCAAAGCCAGAAGTTCATGAAATCAGAAATGGCCGAAGTCAAAAGCAAAACAATATCGTGGTGACCACGAAATTGAATCATCGCCGTGTCAACCAAGTAACACAAGTATATACGAATTGAAGAAGTCAGAGATCAATCTCAAGCATCAATACAAAATCAACCGGCCGAGAAAATAATTTGACAAATTCAAACAAATATATACGAACGCAAATAAAGGAGATCGAACTCATATAAAACCCACAATCATCATCCGCAATAAGGCATTCGAGTTCAAGCAACAAAGATCAATAATCATTCAACTCGAATCAAAGTCGAGCATAAGCATATCGGAAAAGCAAAAATCACATACCATTTTTAAACAATCATGCTCGACAATTTTGAAGAAGCCTAAAGAATATCAAGAGGCAAACGATCGATGAAAGCAAGCAACGAGAAACATATATTCGATCGAACAAAAGTCGGCATCTTCAAAATTTCCAAAGCCCTAAATATTGAATTTGGAATGAAGAAGAATAAACACGAGGCCGCCATTCTTTTTGAGGAAACCAGGCCGACATATTATAAAGTGAAAGAGGATTTAATTTTGGGCCGGCTATTTACTTTAGGCTTGTGTATTTTATTAATTAGGGTTTTGAGTTTAAATTGTTTTAAATTGTTTTTAATTTGTATTTTCTTTTTTAGACCGTTTAATTTTCTAGTCGTGTGACTAGGGGACTACTACGTGGCGTAGTTTGAGAATTCGCAACTTAGTGGCTGAGTTGTGGCAGGGTTTTAAGCGTAGAGTTAGGTTTATTCGATAGCGGGTGTCACGAGTTTAAGTGTGTAAGCGTATGACTATCTAATTTCTAGTAGAAACCTTGGGGGAAGCACGTAGGCAGGGTTTTGCCGAAGCTGGGTAAATTCTGTGTCGTTCTATTTCTGCATTTTATTATTCTGCTATTTTTTGTGCTGTTATTAATCTGTAATCTGTGTTGAAATAATTTTATAAGCTTCCGCAATTAATTTTTATAATTTATACCATCACCTTATTCACCCCCCTCTCTAGGGTGAAATCGATCCTACAGGAACGTTAGGGTAAAAAGAAAAGGCTAAAAGAAAAATAACAAGAAAGAAGAGAACAAAACCTTAGAATCTCAAAATGAAACGATGATATATGATATCAAAAGAATGTACGAGGTACTACTCTAAGATACATAGCATTTTAGAGTTACGGTCCTAAGTAGTATCATCAGCCTGGACAGTTATAGCAGTCTGTCCTCACAAATGCTGATATATACATAATAGTAGTACAGCGGAAATAAGAATACTTGTAAGTGAAAAAATCCACCTCGACTCCTTGAGCTCCAAAAATATCCAACTAAAACATATATTTCTCAAACTGATCGAAAGGACACTCAATGAATTAAGAGAAAGACAAAACAATGAGTCAAACATAAGTCTGGTATGAGAAAATCAAGAAATATGTAATTAGCATAAAACAGTATCTTTTGAGACCAACCAGATCATCAGAATGGTTTTCACCACAAAAGAACCAAACCATGTAATAACTATATAAGGTGATATAATAAATAATGTCTAGGGTGTAGAATATAAATTAGATAATATTTGTGCTACTTGCATCTTACAACACAACAATATTAGAAGTAAAACTAAAATAGTTAAGGTTTGCTCGCATATGGATTTCTATTGGAGATTCCCTCAGTATATCAAGGATAGGCCTCCTGACAAAGGTCAGAACTACCATCTTAATCCACGTATATCTCTTGATAAAATATACCGCTAGTAGAACATAGCTAGTCGAAGAATGAACATGTAATACCGAATACCAACAACTCTCATGTACCCAAATCAAAAGCATCTCTAGGTATTTGAAGTTGATGTACCCTTGGGTTAGCTAAAGTGTAGCGATCCGACTTTCTATCACCAGAAAATCGCATCACTAATTCAGAAAGAAAGAGATAGAAGAAGAAAAGAAAGAGAAGAAAGAACAACAACACATCAGAATCTCACAGCGGAAAGAATGAAATATAATATATAACAAATACATAGTATCGTATACATCAGAGTACACAACTATACATCTCAATTTAGACAGTTACAACATTTCTGTCTAACATACAATACAAGGACAACTACACAGAATAACACACAACGGAAACTTTAACTATATATCTACACGTTGAAGCCTCCTGCTCCAAAGCTCATCCAGAATTCGTCAAGGATAACCTGAATCACTTGACTACTCATACAGAATATGAGTGCGCAAGAGTTTAATAAAACAGAAAATAAACACTCGGGTCAGACAGGGGTCTGGTGTGAGTAAACGGTTTAGGATTGCTTAACTTTAGAAAATCCTTTGAAAAGAAAAGGTATCACGTAAGACTTCCCACACATAAACATGGAAAAGTTTTTACCTTATGCTAACCAAAACATTTGATTGGAAATCCAGTGATATTATAATAGTGTCTAGGGTTTTCAAGTAAATATGAAATAGCCGAAGTTGTTACATGATTAAATTCCAGCAACTAGCCACAAAAGTGGGTAATACAAACAAAACCGTAGGGTCTCGTAGGGAAAATGGATTTCCAACAATGGCAGGGCTACTGGGGTACCGCCCGTCACAGTATGTGGCCTAGATCACCGTATCGAGGAGCCACCCTAACTCCTCTGCAACACAAGGCCGGAACCATTCCTTACTGAACATTCCCGAACAAGACCATCCCGCAATTGGCTGCAGATCCAACCACCCACAAAGCCGAAAAAAAGGGACATCTAGACAGGGATGAATCTCGTCCTACTTGGGCATGACCCACTTAACCTTGCTGCACCTCCTCTGTTTTAGCCATTCCCGGTTGATGAGGCTTGAGGCTGCGATTACCTTTATAGGACACATTTATCTTAGAATGCTCATCGTCCACCTGACGATGTTCTGAAAGCTTTCAATCCATACAAGTCCGTTCCAGGTTCGAACGGAACCGAAGGCACTATCTCGTTGCACTCATTTTGGAATCACCCTCGAGTCAACGACCATAGCCCTTGCATTCTGAATCACCATCTCGAACCTATAAGTACTATTCCATCAAACTCATTACAGAATCACCCACAGAGCTATACTGACGTATAGTTCTTACACCTCGAGTCTTCACTTGCACTCCACTTGGATTCACGACCTAACGTTTATTTTGGATCGGTGTGGTTTTCGAATATCCAAATATGGAAACCCGATCCCGGTCTCACCGAATCCAAATGCCATTTTAATGTGTAAGTTGTATTTAAGGGATTCAAACAGTAGATATTCAGAAATATCACTTAACCATAAATGGATGATTCACATTACACAGATAGATAGCTCACTATTATCACATTCATCCATACATATCACAAAGCAGCATATATATCACATCTCAGATATATCACATCCATATCATCACATATAAATCAATGACATCCAATATCATCCAATATCATTATCTCATCCAATGATACTTATCAACCAATCATTAATCATCCATAACAAGTTTGATCCAAACTTGATTAATTTAATTAATCCTTAATTAAATTAATTCTTTATTTAATCACTTGGATTATCATCAATCCATCTTACCATTCATTAATTAATTACAAATTAATTAATAAATAAATATCACTTAATTATACACCCTAATCAATTTCCCTTGATTAATTACCTCTTAATTACTTTTAGTAATTATTCCTTAGTTACAATATTAATTAATCATCCTGATTAATTTATTCTTAATTATACCAAGTAATTATTTCTTAATTACCCTTTTAAATTAATCATCCTTGATTAATTATTATTTAATTATCTGATAATTATTCCTTAATTATCCTTTAATTAATCACACCTGATTAATCACTTTTAATTAATCGCATTTGATTAATTATTTTTAATTAACTATATTTGATTAATTACTTTTAATTAATCACATTTAATTAATTACTTTTAATTAATCACATTTGATTTATTTCTTTTAATTACATTTACTTGATTAATTACTTTTAATTAATCAATATGGTAATTAAAACTTAATTATAAATTAATTATCCTTTAATTATTAATTAACAATTAATTAATTATTTCCATTAATTAATGATTACTTCATTAATTAAAATTTCTTCCTTAATTAATTACTTTAACAAATAATTAATCACTTAATTAAATTCTCTTAATCCTTTATTAATTAACCATTAATTAAAATAATTTAAACCTTTAATTAATTTATTAATTAATTCTTTAATTAATAACCCAAGTTGATTAATCCTTAATCACATCAACTTAATTACTTTCATAAGTAATTATCTTTTACTTAACTACCTCCTGTGATTAATCATTTAATTACTTTACCCAGTAATTATTCTTAATCAACTCCAAGTGATTATCATCAATTAACCACAATTTAATTACTTAATTAATTGTTAATTCATCATTTAAATTAATTAAATGATTCTTAATTTACTATATTTAAAAGATCCCTAATTAAGAAAATCATTTTCTTAATTAAATCATTTATATTAACCAAAATACTTTGATTTTTAATAAAAGTTGAACTATCTTAATTATTTTCACAAACTTATTTGTCTTTAATTAAATCAAAATTCTAAATTCACATAAGATAAATCTTTATTAAGTTGATTTCCAAATTCTAATCATTACGCTTTATTTAAAAATAAAATATAACATTTTAGAAATCAATTTATAATTAAACACATTTTAAATTACCTTTAAATCTTTAAAACCATTCCCAAAGTTATTTAATAAAATTTAATACTAATTTATTTCAAAATTCACTTATTCTATATTAAAACTTTCATAATTCTATACATATAAAACATGTTTAAATTTTAATTTTGAAACAAATCTAATTTATAAATAAAACTTGTTTCACTTTTGTTTTAAAACTTGTATCATCTACAAAATCATATTAGCTTGTTATAAACTTTTAAAAACCTTACAGTTACATTTCAAAAAATTTAAAACTGTTGAACCCAAACAAAACAAAACCCAGCTCAAACAAACACGAGCAATTCACTGCAAACGCCCGTGTTAAATCTCGAGTAACCCAACAAATTCCCCGAGTAACCCAGACCTTCCACTTTGCTTCGAGTAAAACTCGAATCCTTCCCGAACACATACCCGAGCTCAAGCCATCCTCTCCCACAACCCAATGCAGAGGCACGAAATCGTGCACGTAAACGTGCATGTCGCCGATGGTCGACGACGAACTCCACGCCGGCCTCCCCCAAGTCGTCTTCGACCCCTACGACACAACACACAACCCAGAAAATTAATTTCGATCGAGGATCGAAATTTGACCCTTCGACCCAAATTGCTACAACCCATCGCTACCAGAAAATGATCAAGCCGATCATCCCCGTCTCGTGACACCTCGCCACCTTAACCCCAGCTCCGCCTCACTCCCCCGTAACTCCAGAACCAACAGCGATCGACTCCGGTTGTGATACGACGCCGTGATTTCCAAATGATCAACTAAGACATTAACAGGATGCTACGACCATCTCGATCGTCAATAAAATACACAGGTATTTTTCTGATGATCCTCTACCTTCACTCAACCTCCATGATCAAAGTCGACGACCAGCTCGCCGTGGTTTGCCGTAAATCGATCAATTTGCGCAAAACAGTAAAACCCCAAATTCACACAAGTTACTGATCTAAAATTCATGATTCAAGCTTCTAAAATCATGATTCCTTATTTACAATCCAATTATGATGCCAAAATTAAAATTTTAAATCATACAATTTTAACCCAATTTAAATTCTACTGTAAATTTCAAAATTTATAACAAATTATTCCATTTAAAAGCTTGTAATTATTTTTAGATGATAGCCTACTTGATTTCAAACAACTTCCATTAACAAATCAAAGTCAGATTCAAATTAAAAACCAAGTTATTGAATTTTATTAAAAATTGAAACTGCTTATGATCACACAGTAACATTTTTAATTATACAGGCATTCAATACTCTCAGTTTCAACATGCATCCAATTTAAACTAAAAAATCATCATGATATCCACACCACAATACCAAATTGAAAACAAAGTTTAAACTGTTTTTAAAAGCTTTCATTTACTCACCTTTAATAAAAGCAAGAGACAGAGTAGAAGATAGAACTGCATTTTTTTCCAGGTTCTGAAATTTCATTGCATGTTGATGAATTAGTTCTCCTGTTTGCAGTTGATTTCCAACTTTGCATGATGATGTTTTACATCTGGATGCTTGAAATATTTAAAATCTTGCATTTGAATTTGAATATCCAGACTTTACAGTTTTTCACAGATTTCATTTTTCTCCTGTTCTTTTTTTTTTCTAATTTGCATTTGCATTCATTTTAGTTGAAAAGAAGAAGAAATTTTGCTGAAAGTTTAAGAGTAGATTTCTTCTTATTTTACATTTTTATTTAAATTTTTAAACCAAAAAGAATTAACACTTGTCCCATTAATACTCTAGTTTGCTTACACCTAAGCTCAAAGATTAACAAGTGTCTTAACGTACATTTAAAAAGTTAACAAGTGTTTTTATGTTTAATTCATATTTACAAATGTTATTCTCTAATGTTTTATTAATGTTTAAAATGTTATTTTCTTTTCAATAATTTATTTAAGCTATATACATGTATTTATATAATTATAAAATGTTTTTATCTTATAAAAATAAACTTTAGACTTTAATAAATATTTCAAAAGCAAATTCATATAGGCATTTATAAATAACTTGTATTTTAGATCCAATTTAATATAACATATGTTTGTAGATTTGAGAATTTTAAGTTTGACTCCTTATATAAAATTTTAAAACAATTTATCTTATGATAAAATTAAAATGAAAGAATAAAAACAAACGAACTTTTAAATTTAAATCTTATTTAAAACAAAAGCTTAATATATATATATATATATATATATATCCATATTAAATAAGAAATTAACTTTGTTATAGAAATTTAAATCTCAAATATTATTTTTAAAAACATTAAATCAAATTAACATTTCAAATTTCAAATTATATATTTATTAAAGTTTGCAAATACTTATTAAATTCAAATTAATAAAATTCCTACTTCAAATATATATATATATATATACATACAAATATATACACACATTTCAAATGGAAAAACATTTTAACATTAAATTTGAAAATTACTGTGTAAATTTTAAAACACAAACCAAATCATAATATATATATATATATATATATATATATTCATATATATTACAATTTGAATATAAAGTTTTTATTACTTAAAAACTTCCTATTTACAAGATATATCAATATATATTATAAATAGAAAATATTTTTGATTAGCTTTCGAGAAAAAAAATCTTACCAATATTAAATTGCCACAATAAATATTTCCAAATTAAAATATTATAAATTTTCAAAAGAATTAAACTTACCAACTTATACTGTTAAGAAAATTGTTGATAGATATTAACAAATTATTATTATCAACCTTTTAAAATAATTTTAACTTGTCAATTTATAATGTAAAATGATCAAATCAATTTAATTATTATCAAAGATTATTAATTGATATTGCTCAAAATCCCGGGTCGTCACATTCCTCCCCCCTTAAAAGAATTTCGTCCCTGAAATTTAAAAGCAAAGATAATTTAATAACCCAACAAAAGAATTTAAATTTCAAACAGCAATCACACAATCAATCATAGCAACCAATTCAAACAATAATTTTATCTATCCAGACAAAATTCTGAATAAAACTTCCTAATATTATCTAGAGTTTCCAGGTACCTATACCGGAATACTCGCTCTACAGAATCTTAAGTAACTATACTACTATAACCAAGAACTCCCTTATCTGATCCTACAAATCTGAACAAGATATCAGACTAAACTCAAAATCAGCTCATCTACCAGATCCTTCTGAACTGCTGATTCTATCACTCGATGAATCATATACATATTCCTCAGAGATATGTGAAATACAATGAATTCTAGCTATCCGAACTGGCAATTCAATCCTATAGATCAAAAATCTAATCTCTAGAGAACATAGGAAAACTCAAAATACTTCCGGTGCTAACTCTCCAGTTTTACCCAGTCTTATATCTCCTTTGATCGGATAAAACTAAAGTAATATCCAAATTCCAATTTCACATTCAAAATTTCCTCAATTCTTAACTGTACAACTCTTCTGATGCTCTGAGTCACCTCCAATATTCCAGATCAGCTTAACCGTTGCTGATTGCTTCATGAACAAACAGGACCAAAATCAAACCAATCACCTGATCCTACTCAACAAAATGGCTCTCCCAAAAATTTGCTGAAATCCAATACACAACTCTATTCCACATACATTAGTGGACTTCAGACCTACATCTCATATCTGGAATAGCCAAACAGTTGCACTTGACAACCTTGCCTTCCAAATCCCGGAAAATTCCTTCATACTTGAATTTCCTGTAGCAATCCTTTAATCCAAGAAAACTACAACTCTCGGTTGCTTCCCATTCTAAAATAACTGCTAACTCGTTTTCGCTGCACAACTCTGATCTGGAATAGATAAGAATGCTATCGAAGAACTTGAGCACAAACTTTCCCCATACACTGTTCATCCGACTCACTAAAATCTTAGTGACCCATTCACTTGGTCAAAACATCCAGCAGGATCTTAACTAGAACTAGATGATCAATCCCTTCTCAAGAATCCTGAGCTGCCTCACCAAACTCTTCTCGCTCCAAGAGTCATCCCACTACATGGTTAAACCATCAATACTACTCCTGAAATTCCAAGTTAATAAGAAACTCAATCTCTGATTCGGTAAACTTCGGAACTCCTCAAAAACATCGGGAAAATCTCTGACTACTTAAGTAGACTTTACCTCCATATGAGATGCCTCAATTTCAAACCAAAGAATACTCAAAGATTTCCCAAACTAATCACAAGTCACTTTTGCGATCTCACTCAGTTCAGATTCCGAAGAACTATCTCCCCAACTAGAACAGTTTTCTCCTAATCGATATCAATCTTCAAGAATGGCTTATCTACCAAAAAACTGATAGATTACTCCTAGAAAATATCCTGCTCTGTTGAGCTTCCTGAAGAAATGGATAAGCCTTCACTATCTGCCTGATCTGCTGATAGTAGAATCCCAAAGAATTCTAAGTCATCGAAGAAATGGATCCACACTGCTGCTTCCAATCTTCACTTCAATGATACTACTAAGCCAAAAGATCATCCTTAACCACAAGCTCCTTGAAACACAAAACTATCACCCAATACCACTAAAAATTCTTGAGATGAATAGACATCTTCTCAAGAAAACTCGGCTCCAAACCAACACCAATCACTTATCTTCTTAAGGAAAACAATGAGACCATGTCCGAAATGAGGTAACTCATTGACCTTAGCCTCATACTTCAATATAGATAAGACACCCTTACTTGACATCCAGAAGATTTCTCAACATATGAATCTTCCCTGCAGTAGGCATCAACGTTCTTCCAACACCATCTTAATCTTGCTTCAAAAGAACATCTTCAGAACCATCTACGGATATAGTATCCCATCACACAGCTATACCTTCCTGAAGGTATCAAGATACCATCACCTGCTTCTGCTCAGCTGACAGATTCAACTCTTGGAAATCCCACTCACTCGAGAGAAAACCAGCCTCACATTCCGAGAATATACTCCAATTCTTGCAAATACTTCCTCTGGAATCAATGAAATCCTTTCACAATCTACAAAGCTTATTCAAGACGGTATTAGGTCTACAATCTCGACAGATACACCTCCAACCACAACATATGAGCCTCTACCATTAGTGGTAGTCGTGTTCCACACACTCCTACTTTATCTACCTCTATAACCTATGTTGGAAAATCCGAACAGATAACCCAAAAGATTAGGTATATATATATATATATATATATAAATTACAAGTATGCTCTCTCAAGATAGACACCACTCCAGAGCCTAGGTATTCACTCAACCTAATGCTCTGATACCAACTGTAGCGACCCGACTTTCTATCACCAAAAAATTGCATCACTAATTAAGAAAGAAAGAGAAGAAAGAACAACACATCAGAATCTCACAGCGGAACGAATGAAATATAATATATAACATATACATAGTATCATATATAACAGAGTACACAACTATACATCTCGATTTAGACAGTTATAAGATTTCTGTCTAATATACAATACAAGGACAACTACACAGAATAACACACAGCGGAAACTTTAACTATATATCTACATGTTGATGCCTCCTGCTCCAAAGCTCCTCCAGAATTCATCAAGGATAACCTGAATCACTTGACTACTCATACAGAATATAAGTACCCAAGAGTTTAATAAAACAGAAAATAATCACTCGGGTTAGACAGGGGCCTGGTGTGAGTAAACGGTTTAGGATTGCTTAACTTTAGAAAATCCTTTGAAAAGAAAAGGTATCATGCAAGACTTCCCACACATAAACATGGAAAAGTTTTTACCTTACGCTAACTAAAACATTTGGTAGGAAATTCAGTGATAGTATAATAGTGTCTAGGGTTTTCAAGTAAATATGAAATAGCCGAAATTGTTACATGATTAAATTCCATCTACTAGCCACAAAAGTGGGTAATACAAACAAAACCGTAGGGTCTCGTAGGGAAAATGGGTTTCCAACAATGGCAGGGCTACTGGGGTACCGCCCGTCACAGTACGTGGCCTAGATCACCGTACCAAGGAGCCACCGTAACTCCCCTGCAACACAAGGCCGGAACCATTCCTTAACGAACAGTCCCGAACAAGACCATCCCACAGTTGGCTGCAGATCCAACCGCCCACAAAGCCGAAATAAAAAGGGGCATCTAGACAGGGATGGATCTCGTCCTACTTGGGCATGACCCACTTAACCTTGCCGCACCTCCCCTGTTTTAGCCATTCCCGGTTGATGAGGCTTGAGGCTGCGATTACCTTTATAGGACATATTTATCTTAGAATGCTCATCGTCCACCTGACGATGTTCTGAAAGCATTCAATCCATACAAGTCCGTTCCGGGTTCGAACGGAACCGAAGGCTCTATCTCGTTGCACTCATTTTGGAATCACCCTCAGAGTCAATGACCATAGCCCTTGCATTCTGAATCACCATCTCGAACCTATAAGTACTATTCCATCAAACTCATTACGGAATCACCCATAGAGTTATACTGACGTACAGTTCTTACACCTCGAGTCTTCACTTGCACTCCACTTGGATTCACGACCTAACGTTTATTTTGGATCGGTGTGGTTTTCGGATATCCAAATATGGAAGCCCGATCCCGGTCTCACCGAATCCAAATGCCATTTTAATGTCCAAGTTGTACTTAAGGGATTTAAACAGTAGATATTCAGAAATATCACTTAACCATAAATGGGCGATTCACATTACGTAGATAAATAGCTCACTATTATCACATTCATCCATACATATCACAAAGCAGCATATATATCACATCTCAGATATATCACATCCATATCATCACATATAAATCAATGACATCCAATATCATCCAATATCATTATCTCATCCAATGATACTTATCAACCAATCATTAATCATCCTTAACAAGTTTGATCCAAACTTGTTATGGATTTAATTAATCCTTAATTAAATTAATTCTAATCACTTGGATTATCATCAATCCATCTTACCATTCATTAATTAATTACAAATTAATTAATAAATATCACTTAATTATACACGTTAATCAATTTCCCTTGATTAATTACCTCTTAATTACTTTTAGTAATTATTCCTTAATTACAATATTAATTAATCATCATGATTAATTTATTCTTAATTATACCAAGTAATTATTTCTTAATTACCCTTTTAAATTAATCATCCTTGATTAATTATTATTTAATTATCTGATAATTATTCCTTAATTATCCTTTAATTAATCACACCTGATTAATCACTTTTAATTAATCACACTTGATTAATTATTTTTAATTAACCATATTTGATTAATTACTTTTAATTAATCACATTTAATTAATTTAATTAATCACATTTGATTTATTTTTTTAATTACATTACTTGATTAACTACTTTTAATTAATCACATTTGGTAATTAAAACTTAATTATAAATTAATTATCCTTTAATTATTAATTATAATTAATTATTTCCATTAATTAATGATTACTTCATTAATTAAAATTTCTTCCTTAATTAATTACTTTAACAAGTAATTAATCACTTAATTAAATTCTCTTAATCCTTTATTAATTAACCATTAATTATAATAATTTAAACCTTTAATTAATTTATTAATTAATTCTTTAATTAATAACCCAAGTGATTAATCCTTAATCACATCCACTTAAATACTTTCATAAGTAATTATCTTTTACTTAACTACCTCCTGTAACTAATCATTTAATTACTTTACCCAGGTTTTATTCTTAATCAACTCCAAGTGATTATCATCAAATAATCACAATTTAATTACTTAATTAATTATTAATTAATCATTTAAATTAATTAAATGATTCTTAATTTACTATATTTAAAAGATCCCTAATTAAGAAAATCATTTTCTTAATTAAATCATTTATATTAACCAAAATACTTTGATTTTTAATCAAAATTGAACTATCTTAATTATTTTCACAAACTTATTTGTCTTTAATTAAATCAAAATTCTAAATTCATATAAGATAAATCTTTATTAAACCGATTTCCAAATTCTAATCATTACACTTTATTTAAAAATAAAATATAACATTTTAGAAATCAATTTATGATTAAAAACATTTTAAATTACCTTTAAATCTTTAAAACCTTTCCCAAAGTTATTTAATAAAATTTAATACTAATTTATTTCAAAATTCACTTATTCTATATTAAAACTTTCATAATTCTATATATATAAAACATGTTTAAATTTTAATTTTGAAAAAAATCTAATTTATAAATAAAACTTGTTTCACTTTTGTTTTAAAACTTGTATCATCTACAAAATCATATTAGCTTGTTAAAAAATTTTAAAAACCTTACAGTTACATTTCAAACTTTTTAAAACTGTTGAACCCAAACAAAACAAAACCCAGCTCAAACAAACACGAGCAACTCACAGAAAACGCTCATGTTAAATCTCGAGTAAACCAACGAAATCCCTGAGTTACCCTGACCTTCCACTTTGCTTCGAGTAAAACTCGTATCCTTCCCGAACACATACCCGAGCTCAAGCCATCCTCTCCCACAACCCAATGCAGAGGCACGAAATCGTGCACATAAACGTGCACGTCATCGATGGTCGACGGCGAACTCCACGCCGGCCTCCCCCAAGTCGTCTTCGACCCCTACGACACAACGCACAACCCAGAAAATTAATTTCGATCGAGGATCGAAATTAGACCCTTCAACCCAAACTGCTACAACCCATCGCTACCAGAAAATGATCAACTCCGATCATGCCCCTCTCGTGACACCTCGCCACCTTAACCCCAGCTCCGCCTCACTCCCCCGCAACTCCAGAACCAACAGCGATCGACTCCGGTTGTGAACGCCGTGATTTCCAAATGATCAACTAAGACATTAACAGGATGATAAACCCTAACTAAATCAAATCCGACCATCTCGATCATCAATAAAATACACAGGTTTTTTTCTGATGATCCTCTACCTTCACTCAACCTCCATGATCAACGTCGACGACTAACTCACCGTGGTTTGCCGTAAATCGATCAATTTGCCCAAAACAGTAAAACCCCAAATTCACACAAGTTACTGATCTAAAATTCGTGATTCAAGCTTCTAAAATCATGATTCCTTATTTACAATCCAATTATGATATCAAAATTAAAAATTTAAATCATATAATTTTAACCCAATTAAATTCCACTGTAAATTTCAAAATTTATAATAAATTATCACATTTAAAAGCTTGTAATTATTTTTAGATGACAACCTACTTGATTTCAAACAACTTCCACTAACAAATCAAAGTCAGATTCGAATTAAAAATCAAGTTATTGAATTTTATTAAAAATTGAAACTGCTTATGATCACACAGTAGCATTTTTAATTATACAGGCATTCAATACTCTCAATTTCAACATGCATCCAATTTCAACTAAAAAATCATCATGATATCCACACCACAATACCAAATTGAAAACAAAATTTAAACTGTTTTTAAAAGCTTTCATTTACTCACCTTTAATAAAATCAAGAGACAGAGTAGAAGATAGAACTGCATTTTTTTAGGTTCTGAAATTTTCACTGCATGTTGATGAATTAGTTCTCCCGTGTGCAGTTGATTTCCAACTTTGCATGATGATGTTTTACATCTGGATGCTTGACTATATTTAGAATCTTGCATTTGAATTTGAATATCCAGATTTTACAGTTTTTCACAGATTTCATTTTTTTTCTGATTTGCATTTGCATTCATTTTAGTTGAAAAGAAGAAAAATTTTTGCTGAAAGTTTAAGAGTAGATTTCTTCTTATTTTACAATTTTATTTAAAATTTTAAATTAAAAAGAATTAACACTTGTCCCATTAATACTCTAGTTTGCTTACACCTAAGCTCAAAGATTAACAAGTGTCTTAACATACATTTAAAAAGTTAACAAGTGTTGTTATGTTTAATTCATATTTACAAATGTTATTCTCTAATGTTTTATTAATGTTTAAAATGTTATTTTCTTTTCAATAATTTATTTAAGCTATATACATGTATTTATATAATATTTATATAATTATAAAATGTTTTTATCTTATAAAAATAAACTTTAGACTTTAATAAATATTTCAAAAGCAAATTCATATAGGCATTTATGAATAACTTATATTTTAGATCCAATTTAAGATAACATATGTTTAGAGATTTGAGAATTTTAAGTTTGACTCCTTATATAAAATTTTAAAACAATTTATCTTATGACAAAATTAAAATGAAAGAATAAAAACAAACAAACTTTTAAATTTAAATCTTATTTAAAGCAAAAGCTTAAAATATATATATATATCCATATTAAATAAGAAATTAACTTTGTTATAGAAATTTAAATCTCAAATATTATTTTCAAAAACATTAAATCAAATTAACATTTCAAATTCCAAATTATATATTTATTAAAGTTTGCAAATACTTATTAAATTCAAATTAATAAAATTCCTATTTCAACTATATATATACAAATATATAGACACATTTCAAATGGAAAAACATTTTAACATTAAATTTGAAAATTACTGTATAAATTTTAAAACACAAACCAAATCATAATATATATATATATTCATATATATTACAATTAGAATATAAAGTTTTTATTACTTAAAAACTTCCTATATACAAGATATATCAATATATATTATAAATAGAAAATATTTTTGATTAGCTTTTGAAAAAAATAAATAAATCTTACCAATATTAAATTGCCACAATAAATATTTCCAAATTAAAATATTATAAATTTTCAAAAGAAATAAACTTACCAATTTATACTGTTAAGAAAATTGTTGATAGATATTAACAAATTATTATTATCAACCATTTAAAATAATTTTAACTTGTCAATTTATAATGTAAAATGATCAAATCAATTTAATTATTATCAAAGATTATTAAATTGATATTGCTCAAAATCCCGGGTCGTCATATAAAGCCCTTGGTTGTGAGGCCTACTCTATTTTATATCATTTTTGATGGCAAAGTCCCAATCAACAAATCTCAAAAGAGTCTTCATCTCCCAAAAAGATCTTGCATCACTCCACGGATTCCAGCACAAGTCGTCCACTGAATGCTAACTCTGCTATCTCTCTTGGAATCAAACTCAAAATACACTTTACTCTTGCTAGCCACACTTTGAAATGTTAACGTCGACCTCTTCCTTGGACTTAAGCTTAGGATATACAATTCAACTCTATAACGTTTCGCTGCACAACTACTTCAAAAACATAGAACTCGCATATTGATTTTGAAGAGGTTTTCGGTAAGTAATACATACATATAGTCATCCATTCTTGGACTCTTCAAAACCAAATTGGTAAATTTATGGTTAACTCAATTTGGTTCTTTTAGAAGCAATCGAATGATATAACGAAGCCCTCTATGGAGGATCTCATATGCACACATTATTAAAGCAAGAGAAGATTAATATGATTTTGTCCTTCCTGGGTGATCACAAACTGTATCAATACATGATGCTTACATATACTTTCCTATTTAATTTTAGTCAATTCAATGACAGTGAACATGATTGCATAAGAAAATCAAGTCTTGTATACTTATCACATTTCTGAACTTTTCAACTTATGTTATCCCTTGGTCAAGAGTAAATCCACTAGGTTAGAGCACTGTTGCTTCTAATCCCTACTTAAACGTCATTCTTAGCTCTCACAGATAGAATAAATTTACTTTGTCGGCTTTCAGTGCTAAGTACAGGAGTAAATACTTTCCATAAATAAGCAAATACATATAGCACAATTAAATTACATATTCAACTTCTAATCCCCATATTTTAACGATAGTTACTTATAATTACTAGTATATATGTTTAAAATACCATTTTAAAAGATGACTATTTTACCATTCATTTCTACTCTTTACATTCTTAAAAGGGTATTCATATTCTTATCTCCAAGGTATAAGAATATTCACAAATCTCTTAACGAGATTTCACATTTTAAAAGTATATTCAAATGTTTAACAACAAATGTTATTAAAATACTGTTACTATAAACCAAAACCATTTTATACCTAACATTATGTTTAAAACATTCTTTTCAAAGATATAATTGCTAATGCACATATTTAAAAAGGTAATGTACGATTAGTTAACTTCTTAAAACCATTCATTATAGCTGAATGTTATAGCAAAACCATTTTTCCCTTTTATAAATTTCTTAATTTAATTTTCCAAACTTAATTATATATATATATATATATATATATATAAACTTTAAAAATACTTATAAATAGGTTTTAAATATCTATATAAAATATTACTTAAGAACAACTAATTCAAATTTAGCAAAAATCACATAAAAAAACATGTTTGATATTTAAAAATCTTTATATTAAAAATTCGTAAATAATTATTAAAAATATATTTAAACTTCGAACCACTTTTAAAATACTCTAATTAATGTTACTAAACATCCTTAAAAAGACATTAAAAAATTAATTAAAATAATCATTTTAAAATCATTTAAGACCACAAAAGTAGCTTTAAACAACACTACAGCAATAGAAGGCCGGAAGTGCTGCTGTAGCTCAAAGACTGCAATTTTAAATGCTATTATAGGTACTAGACAAAGCATTTTAAAAAAAACATGAAATTTATGGCTGGTTTTCTCTATTCAAATTAATAATTTAAGATCTAAAATTTTACAATAAGAAGTATACGTAGATTACTTAAAAACCTTATAAAAAATCCATAATAATTCTTTTTAAATTAATTTTAAAAATGGCCGAACACAAGGCATTTACAAAGTGCATTTATAGAGACTATTTGGCTTCTAACTTTTCAAACTATGTTCAATCTGTTAAAATTGATTTAAACTCTAATTATTTTACAACAAGAAATAAACATAAACTACTAAATAAAATAGTAAAAAAACCACTAAGGATATCTTTCAAAATCATATAAAAAATAATAAAAAACTAGGCATTTCAAAGTGTATCTATAGTGACTATTTTGCTTCTAAATTTTCAAACTTCATTCTATCATTTCTAAAAATTTCCAAACCTTTTCCTTGCTATTCCATACACTATTATAAGTGTAGAGCACAACCAATTTATATACTTCGCAGTATATTCATATATAACCATGTTAAACAAGTTAAACACAAAGGATTTGTGAAGCGCACTTATAGCGACCTTTCTCACTTCAAACATTTTCAACACACTTCAATGCAACAAACAACTAAACCAACACAAAGTCAAGGCCGTATTATATACTGTAGAGGGTAATAGAAGTGATAATATATAATATAAAGTTGCCATTTTCTTTTCGAAAGTAAGTACGCTCCAAAGTTATAACTTTAATAGTTCATTTTAATTTTATATTTATACACAACATATATAACACAATATGTGCAATCAATTGGTGAATAAACTCACCTCATAACCTTATTACAACTGAGCATAAGCCATGACAAATAAAAGAATACTTCCTAGCCTCCTAAACAACCAAAAGATCTAAAATTTGCCTTGCTTTTGCTCTCAATCATGTCCCCTCACCCACTTTTGCTCATGACCTGAAATAGTACCCCGATTTTTGTCAATTTCCATAAACTTTGAGTTTATTTTCCTTGCTCCTAGATTGTGCTAAGAACTTTGCCAAAGGTTGGAATAGATTGGAGTTAATCTGCCATTGTGTTGAGAGTGATAAAGAGGAGAAAGAGCATGAAGAAGACAACTTAATTTTGCTTAAAAATTTGTGAAACATTTTGTGAGCCTTACGGTGTATTAATAGATGATAATAAGAGGTAAACATGACCTCTAAACCTTTTATGGCTGGTCGTAAAGTAACTCCATGCATGCTTTTCCTATGTGCAAACTTTATACATCATTACTTTACCCTTAAGACTTCCCAAATTACCTTTCTCCATAGATATCTCCAAATATCTTCTAAAAGCATCTTATTAGCTAGAAACACAAAAAAAAAATGGTTGGTATTTAGTTACACAATAATATTTTAGGAAAGCCCAACAATTTTGAACAACATATATCAAGTAAAAAGTCGTTTGTCTATATTTCTTCGAACTATTTAGTTTTGTAAACATTTTTAAAAAAAAGTTAATCTTTATTCAGTATTAATAAGAGGGTTATAAAATCATTTTTATCACACGAAATCCAAAATTTCAAAGATTAAAATAACTTAGATATTTAAATACGAAGTGTTCGAAATTCTGAGTCGTTACACAATCGAGAATAGTCCATTTTAAGATGGTTTCCCTACATACAGATGAAGAGAAAAAGCGCATGAAGTGGATTTCCTATGCATCTATAATTGGATCCATAATGTACGCAACACTATATACAAGTCCAGACATCGCAATTGCTTTGGGATAAGTCGATATTAGTCAAACCCAGGAGAAAGACATTGGATAGACTTGAAGCGTGTTCGTAAGTATTTAAAAAGTACTATGGATTTATTCCTAATATATGGGAATAATGAACTTCTTATGAAGGGGTATATAGATTCAAGCTTTCAGAGTGATATTGATGACATAAAATCAGTGTCAGGTTCTGTATTTAAAGTGAATGGTGGGGAAGTTTGTTAGAAAAGTTCTAAGCAAGATGTAGTAGCTAATTCAAGAGTGGAGGCTAAATATATCTGCTTGAATGAAGTAGGGGAAAAATCAGTCTAGATGCTTGAATGTATATCGTAGCTAGGAGTGATTCCAAATGTTGAGAATCCTTGACATTGTTTTGCAAAAACAACGCAACGATATAGATCATGAAAGAACCGAGAGCCAATAAGAAGTTAAGACACATATTTGAGAAGTTCTACATGATAATACAGTTTATCACTGGCGAAGAAGTGTCAATTGATAGAGTAATAAGTAAGACAATATAGCAGATCCATTCACCAAGAGATTCTCTTACTGAGTACTCGGTCAACTAGTCAAAAGGATGAGATTATGGTTTTATAGTTGGTTCAAGTGCAAATGGGACATTGAAAGTGTTAGTGGTATGCCCTAAGGCCGACTATGTAATTTATTGTTTCAACTGGCTTTTGTACGATATTGTTAATAATAAAAATATACTTTTGAGTTTTCTATTTTCTTTTGTGTATTGTGTTATATTGTGATATAAAGTAATTGATAATTAGTTAAACACATATAAATGGAAAATCTTTAAAAACAATGTTATATAATTTTAGTTGCAAATGGTTTGCAGTCATGAGTATTAAATCATAAATGTAATAAATTTTATTTTTTAAAAATTCATGGTCAAGATATTTTGAGATAAGGATATTAACACATTCGTAGAAACCAGAGTATGTAACACTATTCAAATGTTGGATAGCGTATTATTCATAGATGTAGAGGGCACCAAGGATTTATGTACTTGTAGTTATGGAATAACTATAGAATGACCGATCGAGAGTTTTCTATTGGTTAATAGCAACTATGTCAAATAGGAAATTTTAATCTGACGATTTATATCCTTCTTTCGACTTGATAATACTATGAAACTTTGACATTTATGGTACGGCTTTAAGGTCTAAGTTAAGCATTAGAAGTAGAACACTATTCAATAGAGAATTCATCTCCTTTACTAAAAGAGATTAGTATCATGACCAACTCAAAGTCAAAGGTTTTGGCCAGAGCTTACTGGTCAATAAAAAATGTTACTATTGAACCAAAGCTTGGAGATGGACTATATATAGTTCTATACAGATACTAATAGAGCTTTAACCACGACCAAGCTCTAAACATTGAAAGTGATATAGTGAAGACGAACGGTATGTGTGTATAATATATCGTTGCTTAAGGGTGTTGCTTAAAGCGCGATTTCACCTTAAAAAATTTAAACAATGAGATTGGTCACACAGTCACACTATCCGCCAAGGTGAGATGTGAAATTTAACATTCATTTCCTTCGATATTGATTATCGGCTGAGATCACACCCATGAGTCGCACAATAGAATCTGTGTAAATATCACCTAATTTAATTAGTTTATAAAATATTATAAACTTAATTAATACAATTGTTAAATTAATTATTGAGTGTTTTAGTATTTTGGGTGCTATTAGTAATTTTGATATTGGTTCTAGAATTTTTGGGATGCCCTAGTGAGTGTGTGGGGGTATATATAATAATTATCCATGCAAAAAAATTAAATATGATTTAATAATTAATTAATATTTAAAAATTGATTTAAATATATTGAAATATACTGGTGGGGCTGAAAAATTTGAGGAAGAAAGAGGGGTCAACTATGGGTAAGGAAGAAAGATAAACTATACCCTTCTCATCTTTTCATTTGATCATCTTTCCAATAGATTCATTTACTCATTTATGTCTCTCTATCATCAGTTAGTCGTGGGTAAAAATACTCTACAAAACTATCCATACTTGCGCACCATTAAAAAATAAAAAAAATATTCTTTATGTGAGTAATAAACATAAAACATATTGTAATATATGCTAGTAATAATGGTGAATATGTTAAATGCAAAAGGACATTACTGTAATCTCAAATACGTATAGAGTTTATAATTAAAGAGCTCATTGGTATTGTATGATTGATCTAAATGATTAAAATGTCATCTCTCTAATTGCTTCTTCTCTTATTTATTTTATAACACCTGATCGGCAAGATATACTATGTTATAATAATATAATATTAGATTGGTAGTTGTACTATTAGTTGCTTCATTGTTCACTGTCAACATACCTCTGTACTTCTACTTGTTTTTAAATTTAATAAATATCTTTATGTTCATATTCATATGTCATTCTATTTTTCAAGCAATACCAAATCTCTTACTATTCATGGACTCTTCATCCTTCTTCATCATAAAAACAGTATACTTTATACATTTATAAATAAAAACAACTCTTTCATTATTTCCATATATCAAACTCTACCTCCTATATTTATTAAATAGTAGATAACGTAATTTAATACCTCTATTTTACAATTATATATATATATATATATATGTATGTATGTATGTATGTATGTATTCATCATCGTTCCCTTTTTCAAAACAATTGCTTTACAGAAACAACTATTGTTCTTACTTTCTCAACTAAAAGCTGATCCCAATTCCTATTGAAACTTTGTAAAGTAAGAATGCCGTCATATGCTAGACACTCTTTTTATATGTATTTAAAACTTTGATTCATGGAATACACATCTCATTCATCACTTTTATCAAGTACCAAACTCTTTTTATATGTAAGCTAATCTGATTACATCATGTACTTGACCTTTGACTTTAAATAAAGTAAAGTAAATATTATATGTATGTAATTGCTTCCAACTTTTTTGTTTCTTTCTTTGTTTTATATAGCAAACAAGGTACCTTTCAATGTAACTTAGTTGTACAATACAAATCTTTATACTTACATATCTTATAGTGAACTACATATCAATAAAAGCTATATGAACTACATCTCATAATATGCATTGTATTATTTTACTTTTCAAAATATCACGTTGTTATGCTATAAACAACTAGCTACATGTTTCCTTTCGGATTTATAAATTTTTTTAAAGTTATTTATCACCTTTACATCATTTATTATCTTTTCGTCCTTTATTTCTAATCTTTTACAATTTATTAATAAGAATAGTAACATCATAACATGACAGTCATGACTTTAGGAAATGCAGAATCTGGTCCATATATTATACAAATTTTCATTTATCTCGGTAGACATTTTGGCGAAAAATACTGCATATCCCCATCCCTTTAATCTATAATTTATTTTTTACCGACTTTTAGAATTGATTTTTTTAATCAGTAATCGTTTATGTTTAATATTTTGTGCTTATAGAGTGATTCATGGAAAACATTTCTAAACTTAAATTCAAGACTTTGGACATATCTGGAAACAACTACACATCATGGATATTGGATGCTGAGATCCACTTGCAATCTCGATGCTTAGAAAATGCCACTAAAAATGATAATAATATGTCCTAGCTAGATAAAGCAAAAGCTCTTATATTTTTAAGTGGTCATGTCCATGACGATCTTAAAACAAAATATTTAACTAAAAATGATCATCTCCACTTATGGAACTCCCTAAGAGCTTTATGACCACTAAAAGATGGTCATACTTCTAAGCACTAGGCAAGAGTGGTTGAAACTAAAATTACATGGAGAAAAGGTAGATGATACACAAATGCTTAAAAAGACATTTTCAACGTTTCATACCTCGAACATACTCCTGCAGCAGCGAGAGCGTCAGTTTACAAAATATTCTGAACTAATAGAATTTTTATAATTTCTAAGCAAAATAATGAATTGCTTACTAAAAATAACTCCTCAAGACCAGTTAGTTCTACTGCATTATCAAAAGTTAATGCTAATTTTTCCCACTCTATAAGAGGCAGAGGTCGAGGTAGAGGACGTGGTCGTGGACGTGGATATAACTCTAGCAGAGGCGGTTGTTTGCGCCAAAATTGGTCACAAACACCCAATACCGCGAAAGCACCCGTTTACGTACTCAAATTAATAATAATCAACACAGTTCTCAGCAACAATCAATATAGAATTCAGATCTAAGCAACTAATCACAATAATTCACAGACAATAATCACAAACACAGGATTTATAGTGGTTCGGCGTTCGTGCCTACGTCCACTTTGAAGGTTTTCTCTTTATTGCTTCACTTGATGATCTTATTCAATTACAACGGGTTGTAGCTTTGAACTTGATAATCTTAATTGATTACAACGGATTATAGCTTTGAACTCTGAACTCAACAGCAATAGTGACGAATAGGATTGAATTCAGCAGAGTCTGGACTTGCTTTCTCTCTTCTGAATCTCCTCTCCTTTTTTGAATGACCAGGGGCTCTATTTATAGGCGTGGAAGGCCAAAATCCCGCCCAAAACCTGGAGAGGCTGCTTGGCACGTGACGGGGGGCCCACAGGCCTGCGTTCTTGGACTGCGTGCCCAGTTTGGCATCGATTCGAAGTGAACTTCGAATCGATCAAAAAATTGTCCAATTGCGATGAAACTTGGCGTGGACGTTCTTCATCATGTAATCAAGCTTCTGTGAAAATTTCATGGCATTTGGATCAAGGGATTGAGAGATATGATCGATTCAAGGTGATGCATTTCGGTACGCTGGCAACTTCGAACCGATCCTATGGGTCGTTCGAACCCATATGTTTCGAATCCATATGGTTCGAACCCATAGGTTCGAATCCTTATGGTTCGAATCCATATGGTTCGAAACCATAGGTTCGAATCGAACCTGTTGCATGAGGGGGCAGCGACGCTTCGAATCGATGGCTCTGGATCGATTCGAAGTTGTTTTTAACGTGTAGGGTTCGAAGACAGCATGGACTCGAAGCTTGTGATGGGTTCGAAGCTTGAGGTGGACACGAAGTGGTGATGGATACGAAGTTGATGGATGGATTCGAAGTAGTGATGTATACGAAGTTGATGGATGGATTCAAAGTGGTGATGGATTCGAAGTTGATTGATGGATTCGAAGTAGTGATGGATACGAAGTTGATGGATGGATTCGAAGTAGTGATGGATTCGAAGTTGATGGATGGATTCGAAGTGGTGATGGATACGAAGTTGATGGATGGATTCGAAATGGTGATGGATACGAAGTTGATGGATGGATTCGAAGTGGTGATGGATTCGAAGTAGTGATGGAGTCGAAGCATGAATTGGCTTGATGGATTCGAAGTGGTGATGGATTCGAAGTAGTGATGGAGTCGAAGCATGAATTGGCTTGATGGATTCGAAGGGAGACGTTGGCTGATGGATTCGAAGGGAGACGTTGGCTGATGGATTCGAAGGGAGACGTTGGCTGATGGATTCGAACGTCGCCTCTTCCTATGGGTTCGAATATGATGGGTTCGAAACAGATGGTTTCGAACACGATGGTTTCGAACACGATGGGTTCGAATATGATGGGTTCGAACATGATGGGTTCGAACCGAGCAATGTGTACCTTCTTAACTTGAATCCATCATAGCTTGAGCATTTTGAACTCTGATTGACTTGAAATTTGAAATGCTGGCTTCTATGGTCTTTCTTGTCATGCCTTATTAATTGTGGCCCGATCCGGGCTCGGACAGAATTCATCGATATCCATAGTGAGGTGAAATACGACCAATCTCTGAGGCGAACTATTTTCTGTTTTTGACCAATCTTTTGGTATCACGGCTTTTGCCCAAAAAGCGGGATAACAGCGGTTATGGTGGTTTTAGAGGGAACAAAACTACGAACTTTAAAAAACAACAAAAGAAAAATGAGCCTGAAAAGAATAATGATTCGGCTCCAAAAGATAAAAGGCACTATGAGAAAGTTTGTTATAGATTTGGATGCTCTGGCCACTTGTCAAGTACATGTAGATCATCAAAAATAATAATTAAAGAATACCAACGTCGAAGAATATTAGGACAAATAATAATGAAGGATTGTTTGATAATAATAACTTGAAGTTAGATAATTTCTTCAAAGATGACGCTGGAAATTTCATAAACAATGGAAATCTCAATGCAATTATTTATGATATGACCGATCTGATCAACTAAAAATAGCCTGAGGTTTGTTGTGTGGTTTTCGTTTTATTTTATTTTCTTTATTATCTTGTATTAATAAGTTAGTTTGAAGTTGATGTTTGTTTTTTTAGAACTAGTTGAAATAATGTGTACTTATGGATATTGATTTTAATTAGTAGTTGGTTTTGAAATCCTTTTTAGAACATATTAGCATTTTCTTTTATGTTCACAAATTATTTTAATAATTGACTTATTATATTGTCTTTGATTCTTAAGGTATGAACCATCAATATTTAAGTGATGATATATGCCTACTAGGCAGTGCAACTACTCATATGATTTTAAGAAGAAAAAAAATTTATACTCTGATATGAAAATATTCCGCTAAAGTTTCCACTATAGTTGGATACGCTAATGTAATTGAAGGGTCTGGAAGTGCCCATATAGTATTACCAAATGGTACACATATCTTCATTCAAAACAAATTATACTCAAGCAATTCTAAAAGAAATCTGCTAAATTTTAAGGACATAAGAAGGAATGGTTATCATATTGAAACTAAAAATGAAAACAACAAAGAATATTTTGTGTTATCTCTAGAATTGAATGCTAGAAGCTTATTTTAGAAAAAATTTGTAAAATTTCAAATGGATTATATTTTTCTAAAATAAGCATAGTTGAATCCCACTCTATAAACATGAGCCAGAAGTTCATAAGTACAAAGACACTAATTCTTTGGTAGGATCGCTTGAGCCAACTTGGATCAACTATGATGCATAAAATCACTAAAAACTCAAATGGGCATGATTCGTAAAAGCAATTGAATTTACCAAGTGATTACTTATGTGCCCCATATGCACAAGGAAAATTAATCACTTGACCTTCATATAGTAAAATCATTTCTGAATCTCTTATATTTCTACAAAGAATTCAGGGTGATATGTGTGGTCCAATCCATCCTTAATGTGGACCATTTAGATATTTTATGGTATTAATTGATGCATCAACTCGTTGGTCACTTGTATGTTTGTTTTCTACCAGGAACATGACATTTTCCAAATTACTTGCTCAAATAATCAAATTGAGAACCCACTTCCTTGATCATTAAATTAAATCAATTCGAGCAGATACCGTAAGAGAATTTACTTCTCAAGTATTTGATGATTATTATATATCATTGGAAATTTAAGTTGAACATTTAGTAGCTCATATTCACACACAAATTGGTCTAGTAGAATTATTAATTAAGCATTTGCAACTTATTACAAGACTGTTACTTATACAATCAAAACTACCTGTTTCAACTTGGGGATGTGCAATGTTGCGTGCATCAAAATTGGTTAAAATTAGACCAACAATTTATCATTAATTTTCACCATCATGGCTTTTAACTAGATCTCAACCAAATATTTCACACTAACAAAAATTTGGCTGCACTATGCATATACTCACAAGTCCCCGACTTCATACTAAAATTGGTCCTCAACGTAGGTTGGGAATTTATATGCGATTTGATTCACCCTTGATAATTCGTTATTTTGAACCTCTCATAATTGTTGTCTTCACTGCGTAATTTTTAGACTGTAAATTTGATGAGACAAATTTTCCACCGTTACGGGGAGGAAAGACCGTCTAGTAGAACGACATGAAATATCATGAACCATCTATGTCTTCTTAGATTCGTATATCAAACAATGCTACTATGAAGTACAAAGGATTTTGCAATTTTAAAATATTGCAAATCAAATGCTAGATGCATTTAGTGACGCTACAAAAAAAATCTCACATTCCAATAGCAAATAAATCAGCTAGAATTGAAGTTCCAGAAGGACTAATAGCAGCAAATGAATTTAAAGTAAGACAAAAGCATGGGAGACACATTAGTTCAAAAGACTTGGCACCTAGAAAAAGAAATTTAATGAAAATCATCAATTGATAAACATCCCAAAGAGGTCATAAATGATCTAAAAGATCATTTAAATGAAAATTCCAATTCTTCTAAACATGAAGGAACTATTATCCTATAAGAAATAATAGAAACTTCTAAAAATAAAATGGTACCTAACAATAATGAGATCTCAATATTTTACACAAACTATGGAGAAATATGGGACCAAAGTAAAATGAAAATGATAATTGATGATGTATTCTCAATCGCAGTATCTACTGAAATAAACGAAAGTCATGACTATAATGAGAATAATGATATTAAGCCAACTAGCATAAATGAATGTCGAAAAAGACATGATTGGCCAAAATGGATAGATGTTGTCCAAATTGAGCTAGATTCACTTGAAAAACATGTTGTATTTGGACCGATAGGGAAAATACCAGAAAATGTCAAATCAAGAGGTTATAAATGGGTATTCTTTAGAAAACGAAATGATAAAAATGAAATTGTGAGATACAAGGCAAGACTTGCCGCACAAGGTTTCCTGTAGAGATCTAGTTTTGTCTTTAAAGAAACATACTCTCTTTTTATGGATGTATAACATTTCGATATTTGATAACCTTGTAGTTTCTAAAAAACATGATATAAGATTAATTGATGTTATGACAGCTTATCTTTACGGTGAATTAGATACCGTTATTTATATGAAAACCCCCAAGGACATAAGTTGCATGCAGCAAAATCAAAGTCGACGTACACATTAAAACGAAGTGGATCATTATATGGTTTGAAACAATCCGAAAGAATGTGGTATAACCGTCTTAGTGAATATTTGGTAAATGTTGGATATAAAAACAACCTTATTTATCCATGTGTTATTATAAAGAAATCGATAAAGGGATTTGCTATTTTAGCAGTTTATGTCGATGATATAAATTTGATAGGAACTCTAGAAGAGACCGATGAAACAATAAATTATTTAAAGAAAGAATTTGAAATGAAAAATCTTGATAAAACTAAATATTGTCTCACTTTACAAATCGAGCATAGTACCAATAGCATACTGATCCATCAGTAAACCACATTGAGAAAATCTTGAAGCGCTTTCAAATGGATAAAGCATATCCACCTAGTATGCCTATGTTTGTCAGATCTTTGAATATTAAAAAGGACCTTGACTGTCCAAAAAAGGTGATAAAAATATGCTTGGTCTAGAAGTACCATATATCCATACGATTGGTGCATTATTATATTTAGCGTAATGCATGAGATCAAATATTGCATTCTCAATTATTCTACTAGCAAGATATTTCAGCACCAACGAAAGGACACTGGAATGGTATAAAACAAAACATGAGATATCTTCATAGAACGACAAATTTAGGCTTATTTATTCTGACATAGTAATAATCCGAATATAATTGGCTATACCGATGTAGGTTACCTTTCTGATCCACATAAAGCAAGATCACAAACCAGGTATGTATTTAGCAACCGTAATGCAGCTATTTCATGGTGATCTACAAAGCAACCGTTGGTATCAATATCACTAAATCATTTTGAAATACTAGTACTACATGAACCAAATCGAGAATGTATTCGGTTAGGATCATTAATTCAGCATATTCGAAATACGTGTCATCTTTCCTCAGTTATAGAAGGATCAATTATTTATGAAGACAATACAGCTTGCGTAACTTAGATTCAGGCAGGTTACATCAAAGGTGATAGGACGAAATGCATTTCTTCTAAATTCTTCTTCACACATGAACTACAAAAGAATAATAAGACAGAGGTGTAAAAAATCCAGTTCTAAGAAAATCCATCAGATCTATTCACATTAGCACTTTCAAAATCAACGTTTCAGAAGATGGTGTATAAAATTAGTATGCGTCGGTTGCATCAACAGATTAATTGAATAATGCGTTATAAATCAGGGGGAGCATTCAAAAATATACTACATTGTATTGTTTTTCCTTCACTAATATTTTTTTGACTTGGATTTTATTAGTAAGCTTTTAATATGGCATTATCTTGATGTAAAAACATCAACCCTCATAATAACATTGCAAAACATGTTACCTAGAGATGAAATAAAATTGCACTATTTTTCTTATTATGATTTTTTCCACTGAATTTTTCATAACATGGATTTTTAAAAAGGCAATTATTCTTATCAAATTCATATTTAAAGGAGTGTTGTAATATATACAAGTAATAAGATGAATATGCTAAATGTCAAATGAAATTATTGCAATCTCAAATACATATGGTCTATAAATAGAGAGCTCGTTTATATTGTATGAAAGAATAATAATGTCTTCTATGTGGTTACTTCTTCTATTACCCGTATACTTTATTCAAACATCAAATTAAATTAATAAACCCTTTCTTAATTGGTTTTCCAACAACATCAAAGTCTTCAAATTTAAATGCACAATGAAAATACTTGCTTTCACTTCTTTTCTTCTGCCGCCTCTTTTAGTTATACTTTCACCGTGGTCCGTGGCATTTTAGCTTCACAAAACAGCACTCTTAAGTTTTAAGTTACTAACAAAAGCACCTCATTTTTTTTATCCTTTCACCGTGCCATTTTAGCTTCACATGCAAGGCATTCTATATTGTAAGTTATTAACAAAAGCAACTGTAGCAAGTTACCTACTGCTAGTTCTTAAGTCGGCCATACTTCAATATTTTGTGTACATCATAAGATGCATAAGTGACCATGCAGCAAGTATATTCACCTGTTTATTTTATTTTTGTTAAGAATTTTCCAGGATCACTACATAATTAGATTCAGAAGAGAAAGTAGTGAAGAAAGCAAACAAAATTAATTCCCCCAAAAACAAAATATTTTTATTGATTCAACCAAGAAAATAAAAAAGAGACTTAAAATTGAGAAGAAATCTCAATCCCAAACATCCAACAAAATACTTTTCTAACACACCTAATTAATGGACCACATGCATATCCTTTTATAATAGTTTTGATTAAATGCATTCTTTAATCAACCATTTTTATTTCCATCTTCCAAAAGAAATTCTTCCCACGTAGATAATTCTTTTCTTTTTTTAGTGCAATAAAAAAGGCAATTAATTATTTTTAAAATCTGCATAATCCGTAAAAGTGGCAATGCATTTTAGCCACAAATCCACCTCCATCAAAATATCCCCAAAATCTATTTTGATTTGGAAATATTGTATTACAAAATCCAACAATCTCCACCTTGTTACTATATTTCCAAAAACGTCTTTCAAAAATCCAAACAATATATCCAAGAAAACCAATGTCTCCACCTCAATGCTAAACCTTCCTCCAAACTGTGCATGCCCGCCAATCGAACATGCACATAATCAACATATCAGAATTGCTTGTAATACCACAAAGACCTCCAAGTAGGCTTTGTGGTTTTCCATTGTTGGCTCCACCTTGATTCAGACAGATTTGTCTCTCCAACTTCACTTGTATAAGAATTTGCAATCTTTAAGGTTTTTCCAAGCAATGAATAAATATTATTGTTTTTCCTCTTCGCGCGCAGCACCTCCTTGTTACCCTTCCAAACTCTAGTTACTCCATCTCGAGTTGAGAAGTTACAACCTTTACCTTCCAGCTGTCCAACAGAGACAAGATTCTTTTTAATTTCCGGGATATACCTAACCCCTGTAAGCGTCACCAACCTTCCAGTATCCATCTTCAATATGACAGAACATGTGCCTTGAACTTGTAGATCTCCACCATTAGCAGACTCCACTTTGCATGCTTCCTCCTTATAATCAGTGAATGCTTCCCTTTGATTGCAAATGTGGAAACATGCACCAGAATGTAGCACCCACTCTCCTTCCATACTCATATCAACACAAAGAACATCATTGCTAATGCCAAAGTTTACCTCCTCATCACGGTCTACCTCCAGCTTATTTTTGCTTCCTTCTTGAGTTTTCATCCTCTGTTTATCCTCTCTTAATTTATTGCAAAATTTCAGCTAATGGCCAGGTTTTTCACAGTAATAGCAAATGAAATCTCGATCCGTATTTGGTTTGAATGAGCGTCTTTCTCTCTTTGCAAAGTGGACCTCTGCCAATGGATTTGTAGTTTCCTTTTCTTCAGTAGCCTTTCCTTCCGATGTATTTATCCTCCGCATCTTTTCATTCAGAAGGCTGCCAACCACAGTTTTCATGGAAATAACACCACTAGAATTTGAATTGTTCAATGCGACCACTAGAGTTTCCCAACTTTCAGGCAATGAGCTCATTAACATTAAAGCTTTTCAATACTTATCTTCTCCATAGCCAAAGACTCTTTCAAAAATTTGTGTAGTTGGCTCTGATACCAAATGTTAAGAATTTTACAGGATCACTACACAATTAGATTCAGAAGAGAAAGTAGTGAAGAAAGCAAACAAAATTAATTCCCCCAAAAACAAAATACTTTTATTGATTCAACCAAGAAAATACAAAAGAGACTTAAAATTGAGAAGAAATCTCAATCCCAAACATCCAACAAAATACTTTTCTAACACACCTAATTAATGTACCATATACATATCCTTTTATAATAGTTTTGATTAAATGCATTCTTTAATCAGCCATTTTTATTTCCATCTTCCAAAAGAAATTCTTCCCACGTAGATAATTATTTTTCCTTTTTAGTGCAATAAAAAAGGCAATTAATTATCTTTAAAATCTGCACAATCCGTAAAAATGACAATGTATTTTAGCCACAAATGCACCTCCATCAAAATATTTCCAAAATCTATTTTGATTTGGAAATATTGTATTACAAAATCCAACAATTTTTATTTATTTTTTTGTTTTTTTCTAAGAAAAAGGAAATGAAAAATATAGAAAAACATTTAAGCAAGACTGGTTAGAAACCATAAAAGATAGTTAACTGATCAGAAAGAATGAATCAGAATGAATGTATTAATAAGATATCCGATGGTCCAGGTTAAAATGATTCATGTTAGAAGCTCAATTGATTACCAAATTTATCATCAATAACACAGATCTAAATCAATTCTTTATATCTACCATGATTGGTGAATTAATTGCTGTTAAATATCTGATCTATACAACCCAAGAATGCAAGATCAAATGAATCAAGTCTTTTATTTCTACATGAAAACGTCATAGCACTGGCCATTGTTTATAAGCCCTGTCATACGATTGACAAGTGATTTTTTAGTTTCTGGTCAACCTGACTCTTCCCCAATTCTTTAATTTGCAATATATAATTAACGTATCAAAAGCCAACGAAACCCAACTTTTGAGTTCAACTACCATTGTAATAATGTCCTAATGAAGCACTTAATTTACTACTTCCAGATGTATTTTTGCTTGAAATTTCAGAACTGTCATTGTCCATTCCTACACTTCAGCATTAACCCATACTCATTGTCATTGACACATACGGAAGAAACTGAAATAATTTGTTAAACTATACTCCCGCCTTTTCATACCTTTGGAAAGTTTTTCCTTTACAAATCTTTATTTGTGTTATCAATATGATTGAACAGATATTATTATTTACACATATTATTGGAATAAGATATTAGTTTAGGTATCTGCTTTGTACTGGCCCTTTGAAAGATTCAATAATTTCATGATTATGCATCAATCACTTATCAAGAACTCTCCCTTATGATTATATAAAGGAATCCTAATGATAAGACCTAATTATGATCTTGATTAAATTAGAATAATTTTGCAAAAAATATTCCAATTATGACTGTGAACCAGATCATCAAAGTCAAATAGCTCATAAACGAAGCCCACTGAAAGATAATTTTCTTCTCCATCGAAGTGTGACACATTTCTATGTTTATCTAAAAATGGATAAGCATATAACAGAGATACAATTGTTGACATTTGTTACTAAAATAGGTAAAGCAATCAATTATTAAGGCGTCTTATACATAATGATCGTTGCAGGATATAATAATGCTTGATTGTCCAGGGTCAATGGTATTGAGTTATCCTTATACAAAAACTGAAAAGAGTCTTGTTTATAACTTATAAGCTTGCATTATCATCCTTTTTTATCCACTGTCATAAATAAAGCTTGCTAAATTATTCCCTAAATAAATGGAATATTGTTAAATTGTTATTGCAATTATATATAAACCTTTACTAGGTCTATGAAGCCTAAGAAGAGATGTATTATTTCGTCATCCCTTTGAAACTATATTATTTACAGAAAAATAATCACAACGACAGACTTAGAAAAAAATTTAGGCTGAAGGACAATAAGTTTGTTCTTTAGACTGTAAGACAATGCTACTTATAACAAGCATTTTGTATAGTGTAAAACTGAATATAATGTTTGATGTAGCGCGAGATAAAGGTAAACGACTTACCTTAAGTCGAAACCGCTCCACCTTAGGTCGCGAACGAAATCGCTCCAACAACCTATGTCGCGATTTCCGTTGGTCGCGTGTCGCTCCAGTTCTCCTACATCGTAGGTCGCGAACTTCCAAAATTCTGATGTCGCAAAGGTCTAAGTCGCGAAACCCAGTAGGTCGCAAAGCTACAGTGGGCCGCGAGCTTCCTATGTGGCGAATTCCTTAGGTCGCGAATTCCTTAGGTCGTTCCTCCATAGGTCACGAGCAGATTCATCAAAACCCCTAAGTCGAAGCTCCTTAAGTCGTGAAGCTATTGAAGATTCTTATGTCGCAAACGAGCTCCAGAATTACTTAAATCACGAATTTTCTTAAGTCGCTCTTTTCTTGTGTTATTTCTTTAAGTCGCTGTTGGTATTTTCTTAAGTCGAATGTTATAGCTCGTGTGATCGTAGGTCGTAAGTCGTTCCTGTTGTAAATTGTGATGATGTAACTGTTGTTAAGTCGTGAATGTTAGGTCGTTTGTGTTGTGTTGTAAATCTCTATAAATAGAGGGGTGACGGTCATTTGTAAAAGTTAGTTGATTTTGAATAAAATTTTGAGTGCTTTGTGCCTCTTTTAAAATTGTAAGTTGAGTGTTAACTCCTTTCTCCATCTTCGGTTATTCGAGTGCGCTCGAATCAACGATTTTGAAGCTGATTCACGGAATCTCGTGCGCGAGATCAACGTAGAAGAATAGTAGATCTTTTAACACGGTATCATGCGCGATCAACGTGTTGGAGATAGCTAGAATCCGGTATCTCTTGAGATCAACGGATTTGGGCACTTAGGTATTTTCAATCCATCGATTCAACTTTTCACCATTTCATCCATTTTTTGGTATTTCCGCTACGTCATTTGGTATCAGAGCTAGATTTAGCCAATTATAGCTAAGCCGAGCCTATTGGAGCCGAGTTAAAGTGCTGGAGTTTGAGCCGAGTATAGAAGTTGGATCAAGGCCGAGAGTTACAGTTACAGCCGAGCCGAGGTAAGTTGAATCCGAGTTAAAGTGAGGTTGAAGATTGTTGTATGTTGAACATGCCTCCGAGACGTGCTAATCGATTTCAAAATATTGGAGATGTGTATAGAAGACAAGAAGCTGAGCAAATGGAACAACGTATCAATGAGAAGTTTGATGAAGGTATTGGAAAGTTGGAGAAATTGATGAATGACATGAATCAAAGTCAAAGGAGAAGGTCACCAGTCTCGAACCATGGAGGAAACAAGGTTTCACCATCGGTTACGGAAGCGAGGAGGGTGTCGCCACAGTCGTATCGAGATAGAAGAGAATCATCAGTTTCAACGATGCGAGATCGCTATGGGTATAGAAATGAAGAGAGAAGAAAACAACGTGGATTTGAAAATGAACCATATCATGATGATGAAAGGCAGAATAGAAGGGATATTCGTGGACGTAGAGATGTCGATGGACGAGATCGATATCGAAGTACATCTGATTTTGATGAAGATGGTGATAGAGGTAGTATTCATTATCGAGATCATGGCCAAGTGCGAGATCGAAATAGAGATTTTGAAGATGATCGTCGATGGGAATCGAGAATGAAAACAGAGATTCCAGAATTCAAAGGTGGAATGATAGTGGAAGAATTTTTGGATTGGTTATCAAATGTTGAAGAAATTTTTGACTTCAAGGAAGTACCCGAGCATCGTAGAATTAAGTTGGTTGCTACACGATTGAGGGGAAGAGCTATGGCATGGTGGCAACAAACTAAACTTACGCGAGAAAGGATGGGAAAGTCGAAGATTGTTTCATGGGAGAAGATGAAGAAGTTGATGAAGGCTACTTTTTTGCCTTATAATTATCAGTCTCTTATGTATCAGCGCTTACAAAATTTGGGACAAGGGACAAAGTCGGTAAATGATTAGGCAGATGAGTTTTATCAACTGATTGCTAGAAATGATATCATTGAGACAGAGGAGTAGTTGACGTCTAGATTTGTTGGAGGGTTGAGAATACAAATTCAGGATATAGTGAATATGTTTGATCCAAGATCCGTTGCTGAAGCACACCAGAAGGCTCTAGCTTGGGAGAGGCAAGGTAGAAGAGGAGGTGGTGTGTTTACAAATTCCAACAATCAAGTGAAAGGGGCTAGTAGCAATACGAATGTTTCCAAGGCTGTTGGAAAACCGGTTGTCAATGAAGTTGCTAAGACCAAGGTCAACAACAATTTCAAGTGTTATAACTGTCAGAAGTTTGGTCATAAGAGCAATGAATGTCCGAAGCCTAAGAAGCGAGCGATGGCTGCTGAGGTTGAGGATGAGGATGCAGAAATAGAATGTTCCTATTCACCACAAGTTGAGGAGGAAGAAGAATTATTGTCAGGAGATGAGGGTTGTAATTTGATGATGAGGAGGTCGTGTTTGACACCAAGAGGATGATTCAAGTTGGCTAAGGAGTAATATTTTTCAGTCAACGTGCACTATTTTGGGAAAGGTTTGTAAGTTCGTCATCGATGCAGGAAGTTGTGATAACATCATCTCTACAGAAGCTGTAAAGAAGTTGGCGTTAAAGACAGAGAAGCATCCCAAACCTTACAAATTAGCTTGGTTGAGGAAAGGTGGGGAAGTGAAGGTTGGTCGAAGAGCTTGTGTAACTTTTTCCATCGGGAAAAAGTATAAGGATGAAATTTGGTGTGATGTTGTGGATATGGATGTATGTCATTTGTTGTTGGGTAGACCGTGGCAATACGATAGAGCCATGCAACACGATGGAAGGAATAATTGCTACAGTTTCATGTTCAATGGCACTAAAATCACTTTAGTTTCTAAACAGCGACAACAGAGTGAAAGCAAGTTGGAGGAAATCGAAGAACTAAAGACTCTTTTATCTTTGAAGGAGTTTTTCAAAGAAGTAGAAGATGAGCCTGAAGTATTTCTGTTGATTGGACGTGAAAGTAGTGAAACAGTTGAAATTCCGGAGGAAGTTAAGCCAGTGTTGAAGGAATTTGAAGATGTATTTCCTGATGAATTACCGAAAGAGTTACCACCGTTGAGAGACATACAACACCAGATTGATCTTGTTCCGGGAGCTGTGTTACCGCATAGACCACATTATAGAATGAGTCCAAAGGAGCATGAAGAGTTGAGAAGGCAGGTGGAGGAGTTACTTGAACCAGGGCGCGTACAAGAAAGTTTATGTCCTTGTGCAGTACCAGCATTGTTAGTGCCGAAGAAGGATGGAACTTGGAGAATGTATACAGATAGTCGAGCACTAAACAAGATTACAGTGAGGTACAAATTTCCGATGCCAAGATTGGATGACTTGTTAGACCAGTTGAATGGAGCTTCTATTTTTTCAAAGATTGATCTGAAGGGTGGGTATCATCAGATTCGAATTCGATCAGGGGATGAATGGAAGAAAATATTCAAGACGCGGGAAGAGTTGTATGAATGGATGGTCATGCCATTTGGTCTTTCGAATGCACCAAGTACTTTTATGCAAGTGATGAATCAGATCTTTCGACCATTTATTGGAAAGTTCGTGGTAGTATATTTTGATGATATATTGATATATAGTGGAAGCATAGAAGAACACCTACAACACTTGCGGGAAGTGTTGATGATACTTCGTAAAGAGCAATTTTACGCGGCAACAAAGAAGTGCGTGTTCATGACTCGAAGTGTTTTATTTCTGGTATATGTTGTATCTGAAGGAGGAATACAGGTGGATCAGAATAAAGTTGAAGCAATCAAGGAATGGCCACAACCCAGGACGATAACAGAAGTTAGAAGTTTTCATGCTTTAGCATCATTCCACTGAAGGTTTATTCCACATTTCAGTAGCGTGATGGCACCTGTTACTGATTGTATGAAGGGCAAGCAATTTTCATGGTCAAAGGAAGCAGGATTTGCTTTTGAGCGAATCAAGGAACTTTTGACGACAACACCAATTCTAGTTTTGCCGGATTTTCAGTTGCTATTTGAATTACATACCGATGCATCTAAAGTAGAAATTGGAGGGGTATTAAGTCAGAGGGGCCGTCTAATTTCTTATTTCAGTGAGAAGCTTTCGGAAGCAAAGATGAGATATAATACTTATGACGTGGAATTCTATGCTATTGTCCAAGCCATAAAACATTGGAGACACTATTTGTTTCATAAAGAGTTTGTGTTCTATACTGATCATGAAGCCTTGAAACATTTGCAGGGACATGATAAGGTTGCAGCCTTGCATGCTTCATAGATCGCATACTTGCAAAAGTTTACATTTGTGGTAAAGCATAAGTCGGGAGCTACAAATCGTGTGGCAGATGCATTGAGTAGAAGAAATCATTTGTTGACTACAATGAGAGTTGAAGTGACGGGGTTTGATGTTTTGCCATTATTGTTTGTTGAGGATCCTTACTTTGCTAAGATTATAGATGAAGTCGAGAAAGGGAAGACGGATGAGTACCTATTGGTGGATGGTTTTCTCTTCAAAGGAAATCGATTGTGTATACCAGAGTGCAGTTTGCGAATGAAGATTGTGAAAGAATTGCATAAAAGAAGGTCATGTGGGAAGAGATCGTACTTTGCAGTTGATTTCTCAATCGTATTTTTGGCCTTCCATAAGGAAAGAAGTTGAAAGATTTGTGGAGAGATGTCACATATGTCAAGTTTCCAAAGGGACAACTACGAATGCAGGATTGTATATGCCATTTCCCGTGCCTACTAGACCATGGGTCGATGTTAGCATGGATTTTTTTTTGGGTTTGCCAAGAACTCAACGAGGGAATGGTTCTATATATGTTGTGGTGGATAGATTTTCGAAGATGGAACATTTCATAGCTTGTAAAAAGACCGCCGATGCAGTCCGTGTTGCTCAATTGTTCTTTAAAGAAGTTTATCGACTACACGGGCTACCTGAGACCATTGTTTCTGACCGGGATACTCGATTTCTAAGTCATTTTTGGTTGAGTCTGTGGAAGATGGTTGGGACTAAGCTGAATTTTAGTACTGCCTATCATCCACAAATGGATGGGTAAACGGAAGTGGTGAACAGATCTTTAGGAAACTTGTTGAGATGTCTTATGAAGGATAATTTGAAGAGCAGGGATGTGAAATTGTGTCAGCCAGAATTCGCACATAATCATGCCGTTAATCGAGGTACCGGATTCAGTCCATTTCAAGTGGTATATTCAGCAATTCCGAAGGGACCGTTGGATTTGCCGATAGTTGCACGTCAGAAAGGGGTTGTTAAACAAGCTTGTGATTTTGTGAATGAGTTGCAGGAGTGTCAAAGAATTGTTCATGAATGATTGCTTAAGACAAATGAGAAGTATAAGAAACTGGCGGATAAGCAGCGAAGGAGCGTGGACTTCAAAGAGGGTGATTTTGTTTACGCAGTATTGACGAAAGATCATTTCCCAGTTGGAACTTACAACAAGTTAAAAGCTCGAAAGATTGGTCCAGTAGAAATCATGGAGAAGATCAATCATAATGCGTATCAGTTAAGGTTGTCGGAAAATGTTCATATTTCTGATGTGTTTAATGTCAAACACTTAATTCCGTATTATGGGGAGGGGCTTGTCGAAGAAGAAAAGGGTGTGGGTTCGGGGACGAATTCTTTTCAACCAGGGAGGGATGATGCAGCGCGGGATAAAGGTAAACGACTTACCTTAAGTCGAAAATGCTCCACCTTAGGTCGCGACAAAATCGCTCCAGCAACCTATGTCGCGATTTCCGTTGGTCGCGAGTCTCTCTAGTTCTCCTGCATCGTAGGTCGCGAACTTCCAAACTTCTGATGTCGCAAAGGTCTAAGTTGCGAAACCCCAGTAGGTCGCAAAGCTACAGTGTGCCGCGAGCTTCCTATGTGGCGAATTCCTTAGGTCGCGAATTCCTTAGGTCGTTCCTCCATAGGTCGCGAGCAGATTCATCAAAACCCCTAAGTCGAAGATCCTTAAGTCGCGAAGCTACTGAAGATTCTTATGTCGCAAACGAGCTCCAGAATTACTTAAGTCACGAATTTTCTTAAGTCGTTGTTTTCTTGTGTTATTTCTTTAAGTCGCTGTTGGTATTTTCTTAAGTCGAATGTTACAACTCGTGTGATCGTAGGTCATAAGTCGTTCCTGTTGTAAATTGTGATGATGTAACTGTTGTTAAGTAGTGAATGTTAGGTCGTTTGTGTTGTGTTGTAAATCTCTATAAATAGAGGGGTGATGGTCATTTGTAAAAGTTAGTTGATTTTGAATAAAATTTTGAGTGCTTTGTGCCTCTTTTAAAATTGAAAGTTGAGTGTTAACTCCTTTCTCCATCTTCGGTTATTCGAGTGCGCTCGAATCAACGATTTTGAAGCCGATTCACGGAATCTCGTGCGCGAGATCAACGTAGAAGAATCGTAGATCTTTTAACACGGTATCGTGTGCGATCAACGTGTTGGAGATAGCTAGAATCCGGTATCTCTTGAGATCAACGGATTTGGGCACTTGGGTATTTTCAATCCATTGATTCAACTTTTTTCACCGTTTCATCCATTTTTTGGTATTTCCACTACGTCAACTTTTGATATAACTAGCATATTTTGCATAGTTTAAAAGTTGAATATAATGCTAATTATAACTAGCATTTATCTTTTGGCCTAAAAATAAAACTTCATGTCCTTCAGCCTATTTTTTTTCAAAGTTTGTCATTCTCGCTAATTCCTCCTATTATTTATAAACAAATGTTGATTAATGAAAATACATCATTGTCTACAATGAAACATTTTTATACCAAATAGAAGATGGATAAGCCTATATAAATCGCGGGCGACCTTAACCGGTCAACCGTGACTTCAGGAATATAATCAATTCGGAAATATAAGGCAAATCGACATTTGATCGCCAGAGATAAAATCCAAATATAGCAGAAGGTAGATAGCATCGTAAACCGAGGATACAGAAATCTCCGGTTAATCAATGCCAATTGTAAAGGAGTTTCACCCCATTACTAATTATTCAAAGAATGGCGGAATCACCGATCTTTAGAGAGGTCATTCCAAAGTGGAGCTACGGAATGCCCCAAATCAAAAGGGTAAAATAGGAAAGACAAGACTGGATTTCAGAACAAGAGGGAGCGTTTCCAAAGTTCAAGGAATCCTAATCGATAAGAATCCTAACCAAGAGATTTCTAACAAGGTGGATACAGAAGGAATGAAGTTTAGAAAATCTTGGTTTCAAAAATAAGAAATTTTTTTATACCAAAAATCTTTGTAAATCCTTTAAAACCATTTGGAAATCATTTTATACTTCGAAAATACGTTCTCTCGCAAAGAAAGGATTCTGAGATTGATTTCACTCATTCTAAGGTATTTCTACCCTATCTCTAATGAGTTTTTGCTCCGCAGGCTAAGGTTTGCCTAAAACCTAAGCTCTGATACCAACTGTAACCGACCGCGCCATTGGGGTAACGCCCATCGTAGCATACATTGGTACTTGTGTTCTGCCTTTACGGCCAGCCTCTCAACTGCACCACCAACCCCCACGGGGACATGTAGGAGTAAGAGTCAACTGTTCGCTACCAAACTAGGAAGCGAGAACCCCCTATCATGCTGCACCCTCCAAGTGCAATGGCAGACACACATGCCGGACTTGAATTGCTCAAAATATCACATTGTAAATAAATTTGGAGCAAATGAAATACAATCATAGAATCACAGACACAGAAATATCAGAATAACTCGCAACGAAATATAAAGTACATAGTAGTTCATGAAGCTACTATGGCAGAGTCTCAAACCAAATACATAATACAGTTTGAAAACAACATAATAGAAATCCCAAATACATAGAAGTTCACTAATACATGAGGTAAACTAGAACAACTGAAACAAAAAGTAGATATAAATGTAGATAAGCAGAAACTCCAGCAAAGACCAGCTCGAGAAAGAGAATCCAAAGCTGTGAATACTCAGGCTGACCCGAGCGTAAAGTAAAACACAAAATACTCGAGTCAGGACAATATATACTTATATAATGTAAACCAACTCAAGTGAACTATAGTAGAAATGCATAATAACTTAAAGGATGCTTGGGATCGTCCATCCTTTAAGAATCAGTTAAACTATAAATTAAATACATCCCGTGGTTAAAATTTCAAAATGGTATTTTATACTTCAAAATCAAATATCATTTCAAAATTCAATATCATTCAAAATCCATTTCAAAATATCAAAATATCATATCTTCCAAACCACAATCATTTTTATTTAATTTAAATACCATTACAAAACACATTTCAAAATAGTTTATATTTCGAAACAAATTACTTCATTTTAAATCATAAAATGAAGTTATTATATTTAATAATTAAATTATTAATTTTCCAAAATTTTAGTCTTTCAAAATTCATTTATTCACTTAATTTATTAAAACAGATGAAAATTCAACTTTCGCGGCATTTAGAAATTGCTATAGAAAGTTACATTCAAAACAGTTCAATTTAACAAAAGATAGCATTTAAAAATGCTGTAATAGGGTTACATTAGTTCAAATAAAACTTAGTTAAATGTAACAATTATAATATTTACAAAAATATTATAATAGCCTTTAATTAAGCTTAGCCATTTGGTTCATTATTATCAACTACAACATTTACAAATGATGTATTATCATTTACATTAGAATTAATAGCATTTTAGAAAGGAATTCCTTCTAGAGCCTGTTGAATAATTTTTATAGATTCCTTCATTTCACCGATTCGTACTAAATAACGAGCTAGTGAATCTCCTTCTTTTTGCCATTGGACTTCCCAATCAAATTTATTGTAACACTTTCTTTTTGTTTGTTTCGAGAAAGATATCGATCAATTCCGATTCTTTCTTTTTCGATTGATTCTTTTTCGATCGAGATGTATGGATCCATGGATTTATGTGTCTATATAGATCCTGTTCCATCGTACTAACCGAAGGACGGGAAGGAATAAAGCGAGCAAATCCACTAATTCGTCATCCTCAAATCAGTCTTTCCCGGGGTATTGTTCCAACAAATACATAATTGTAGGAGTAAAGTAGTGATATAATTCACAGAAGCAAACCGCAACGAATTAATAAAATAAGAAAAAGTGTGTAATGCACTTTTTTACATTTTCGTTCTAGGATGAAATTAAACAAAAGGAAATCGAACCTAGCCCTAACTAAGAAAGCCGGCCTCAGGTTCGGGTCCATAAGCAGTGACAATCGCCCTATGAAGACTCGCTTTCGCTACGGCTCCGGTGGGTTCCCTTAACCAAGCCACTGCCTATGAGTCGCCGGCTCATTCTTCAACAGTGTTTCCAGTGGCGGACGGGTGAGTAACGCGGATCATTACGCTTCAACCGGGTTATTCTATTCCACCTCTTACACCGTTCAAGAATTCTTGCTTAGGCAGTTCATATCATCCATACATAGTGTTTTGATCTAAGATTTTAATTCTTCCATGCTTCAGCAGTAGCATATTGCTCCATGGAGCTAAGGCCATGATATATCTGATCCATACATAATATCATGAAAAATGGATACAAATTTTTGACTGCTACTTAGTATTGGCAATGGGTCTGAAAAAGTATCTCTCTTTTTTTTAAGAGATTCTTTTTTTTTCTAATGATAATTATAATATAAGGTTTTCATTTTCGAATACTTTCATTTATTTTAAGTAATTGATTGGTCGTAGAAAATATTATAATTTTCAATTATAAGACTTTCTATCTCATTAAGAAAAAAAAGAGAAATATCTGCAGCAATACAACAACGCATTGGGCCTGAATATGCCGGTCCATTGGGAATTCTTCAAGCTATAGCAGATGTATAAAATGAACTAGAAAAATATAGTTATACTAATACGATTTCTTACGCTATAATTAGTCTAACAGATTCCACCACAAAACACAAATTGTTACCCAGATACCGAGACGGGTCTCTCTATTCGTTGCAAAGCGAAGAACCTTACCAGGGCTTGACATGCTGCGAATCCTCTTGAAAGAGAGGGGTGCCTTCGGGAACGCGGACACAGGTGGTGCATGGCTGTCGTGGCATGTTTCGGTCCTCTTCCCCATTACTTAGAAAAAGTGAGCCACCGGTTCGTTTAGGAATAACCAATTCATGATTTGGAGTTTATTTGTTCGAGAAGAATTTTTTCCATAATTTAACATAACATCTCGAATGATCTGTTGAAGATTTTAATTAGATTTAAGGAAATGGATTCACTTTTCTTTTTTCTTTTTTAGAAATTTCACAAAGAATTCAAATCTTAAATTTGACTAGCGAGTTAACCAATTAGCTTAATACTTAGGGGCAGATTTTTATTCATTCCAGCACTACAGTTTTTATACAATGGAGCATACAATTCGCCCGGTTGCTTCTCGTGGATTTTCATAACTTTTCTACGCAAAAATGGGATACGCATTTGAAATAGATGCGGATGATTTGATCAAGTCTTGAATAGTCAAAAATTTCCCTATCTTTTTTAACAGAAGGATCCTAAGATCCTCGAAAAGCCAACTAGTGGTCCCCCGTATATAAATATCATAATAGGTATCTTGTAGATACCTTGGGATTTGCACAGCTTCGTTTCCCATCCCTTTTTGATTGAGAATCGTATCTGTGGCTACTGCTGTTTTGCCGGTCTGTCCGGTTGCCCCTAATATATGGGGTTTATACAAGGCCTTCGCTATCCCGAGGAGTTAGAAAACATAGTACTCTGCTCGCTGTTCAAGAACAACTTCCAAGAACAACGCTACAGCACAACAGTTTCTACTAGCGAAGTGTCTCAAAGAAGAATAGACACTATGTAACTTTATCGCATTGCAATAGACTTATACTATTTACCTAATCTTTTCAGCGAATTCTGCATTTAGAAAAAGTATCTAATGAATTATGAGTTCAATAGATTCTGTTTAGCACAAAGACGGATATTCCTTGCTCATTATAAGACAATCACTTATTCACAAACCTCGTGTGGGGCTAATTAGCTTTTCGGGAAATTTCCAAACGAACAATAATTGCAGCTTCGTCTTCGTCTGATCTTCTTCTCCGTAAAGGGTGGGAATAAGAGGGCCGTCTGCCTGCCCCTTTGTAAATAAATTCCTTGAAACCTTAAATTTAAGAGGTTATTTAATTCTACAATTTTTTAATATAGGAATCATTATATAATGAACTCAATGGTTCCAAGAAAAATGAAAAAGTTTTGTTGTTTTGTTTCAGCAATGCAAATAGAGAACGAACGCGAGAAAGGGGCCTTCAGTTCAAATTTATCATTATTTCATTTAATATTTAGGGGCAAGGAAAAAAGAAATTTTCCTGAAATAAGACATGTTTTTTGATACAATAGTTTGCCAATTAATATACTGGGACTCATTTCTATTTTTTCATTAGTCTTTTTGTTCTTATTTGAGTGGGGTTGGAGTTTTGTTTTGTTTTGTTGTGGTTTTTCCCAGAAACTCGGGTTCAAATACCCGTGGGTTTTTTGTTTGCTTACTGGCTTCATATAATTCGAAAAACACTAGTTTTCTCGAAGCCTCTTGCTCGTATCTCTCATCAAGATAATTATTTACCTTTCCCTAGATACATACATAAAAAATATTTTGTATCATTGAGCCAATGACTATTCATGATTCCATATTGAATCAATTGCATACCGTTTCAAAATAAAATTTAAAATGAGAGGAGTGTTGGTTAGCCACCTCTCATTTTGTTCTAGGATTTTTTCTATTTGTGGGTCATTTGTGGCATGCGAAGTCATTGATTGAACAATTAATGGAATTCCATATTCGAAGTTGCGATTGGATCTATTCATTAAAAAGAATCGATTCCATACATTTCTTATGTACCCATAGATGCTATATTGGATTTGAATCAGATTTCGAAGAAACAACTATTTATCTTTTCGATGATAATTTTTTTTCTTCGGATCGTTCTGACGATGCTTATTCTACATGTTTCTGCGGGCCTTACTGTAATAGGTTTATCGGGAAAAACACGTACCCATATTTTTCCATCACGACGTGCATATCGTGTAGGGGCCTTCAGTTCCAGTTTATCATTATTTCATTTAATATTTAGGGGCAAGGAAAAAAGAAATTTTCCTTTTTTTGTTGGACTCGTACTTGGAAAGTCGCTTTCAAATTATCAAGTATCCAATATTTTTTTACCAAGATCTATTAAGCGGAGGAAAGAGTACTATAAAGAAGCAAAAAGGTTATGTTCCTATTCTTGAAAGAACGGACTAACATCTTTCGTTTCGTTCAAGCGGGATCAGAAGTAGTATATTAGACCGGTTGGCGAGCGAGTGTGCTCGGTTTCTTCCTCTTCCTCTATCCCATAGGCGTTTGGTTTTAATCAATAGAAAACCTTTTCTTCTGACAATTTATGCCTTACTTGATCATTAGTAATTGAGAAGTCAGAGATATATCTTTCGTCGACAGAAAAAGAATAAAAATGAATTTGATCTTGATCTTTGTGGAGTGAAAAAGACCGTAATGCCCACTCGAACGTCCATGGATTTTATCATCAACTTGATGAGCTTTAGACGAAGCGATCTGTTATCGGGCAATATAGGTTCGATCAAGATTTGTTTTTTCGGAGTACCAAAAGCGAGCATGACGTCATTATGAACGGGCAACCCATACAGAAAATTTAAAAAGAAAGCTTTGTCATACTCCCTTCACCTAAACTGGAACATGATTTAGCAGCTCTTTCCAAAAGGCGTGAATGCAAATAAAAAACATCTCCTGGATAAGCTTCACGACCAGGTGGTCTTCTTAAAAGAAGAGACATTTGGCGATAAGCTTGTTGAGCCTCTTGCGGATCAATGTCAGTACTCATCTCCGCATCATTTCCTAAAATGGTGATCTCATTATTACTTATTCTAGCGAAACCATACCAATTTGACACTTAGCCCAAGTGTTATATTTGGTTATTTACTAAAATCCCCTTTTGGAGGAGAAGGATGGATTGTTAGTGTAGACGATTTAGAAGATATAATTGGAGGACATGTATGGTTAGGTTTCATTTGTATACTTGGTGGAATTTGGCATATCTTAACCAAACCCTTTGCGATAATAAAAACTCATATATTTATGAATCAACGTTACAATTACAAGAAGTGGAAAACAAAAAAATTTCATCTAATTTCAATACACTAAAACCCGAACCCTTTTATGGATTGATAAGGATAGTTATTAATAATTATCTAGAAATTTTTTGATTTTATTGTTAAATAAAAATAATCAATCTTTCAATGAGATGGAAAAAAAAAGATAGAGAAATTTTTTTCTTTCTTTCTCTACGAAGCAGGCTCCCCCAATTGATCGGGGTCGCCTCGCTACATGACTTTCTTCACTTATGAATCGTTTTTAGACCTATATGTATCTTTATTAAATATTGTTGAGACAGCGTGTATACTCATCAGTTACGAGAAGCTGAACATCTTTCCACTTTCAAAAGGTCATAATCTATGGTGTCGACGTAAAGTGCGATGGTTAATTTAGTTCTTTCTTTTTTTACTGTGTCAGCAACAATCTCATTTCTTTCGATGAAGAGAGGGTCCCCCTTCTTTAATTTTTACATCTAGGATCCGAAAATTGCACTTTAGGCCCCTTGATTCCATCTTAATAAGCGGAATATTGATTATTTGATTCTCTACCCGGCACAGGGGAAGAACTTATTGAGATTCGATTCCATCAATGACTTACTAGCAACCTTGGGACCATTTTGTTTTTGTAGGCTGGTCCGGCCTATGTATAAAATCATCCTATTTATTTAATTTATATTTATTTTTTGATAAAAAAGATCTTTCTAAGTTTTCTAAGTGTTATTAAAAATGAAAAGAATACTTTAGTTTAAACAAAAGAATTTAAAAGAACCCTTATTCATCCATTTTCTAAAGGATAACTATATCGAAAGGGACAAAGGGTCGCGATCCCGCGAGGGTGAGCTAACTCCAAAAACCCGTCCTCAGTTCGGATTGCAGGCTGCAACTCGCCTGCATGAAGCCGGAATCGCTAGTAATCGCCGGTCAGCCATACGGCGGTGAATTCGTTCCCGGGCCTTGTACACACCGCCCGTCACACTACGGGAGCTGGCCATGCACGAAGTCGTTACCTTAACCGCAAGGAGGGGGATGGCCTGTTGACCCTTTGGCTTTTCCAGCAATATGCACATATCTAAGTAATTGTCGCTCTGTCAGACCATTCGGAAATGGTTGAAGTAGTTGAATAGGAGGATCACTATGACTATAGCTCTTGGTAAAAGCCCCCACCCACTAAGTTCAATTAGTCAATATAATAATAATTAAATGTTCAACTTTTTAATTATTAATTAGAACTCAAAATATAGAAGAATTGGATTAAAGTAAGGACTTAAAAAACAAGAAAAAAAATAGAATTGAACGACGGACCGTACAGGCACCTTTTGTGCATTGCATACGACTCTGCGATGGAATTTCCTTTTCCCCCTTCTATTTTATCGAAGGAAAAAAAAGGAATCCATCCGATCTAGATTGTTGAATGATCCATTTACCACCCTTCCTTTCATTCATATTGTAATGTAAAAAAAAACAACTGGAATTGTTCCATAACAAAAAAAATATGATTGTGGATTTGAAATAAAAATAAAGGGATGCGGATAAATGGAAAGGTGATAGAAAGAGAGAATAAAAATATCAATGTAGATTCTAGAATCCGATATAGTTATCCTTTAGAAAATGGATGAATAAGGGTTCTTTTAAACTCTTTTGTTTAAACTAAAGTATTCTTTTCATTTTTAATAACACTTAGAAAACTTAGAAAGATCTTTTTATCAAAAAATAAATATAAATTAAATAAATAGGATGATTTTATATATATCAAGATATAATTACTAAATTTAATAAACGAAATTAGAAATTAAAAGACCTATTTGCCAATATAAATGTTGGCCTACTTCTACACCTGATATATCGTAGAATCCTTTGAGTGTTTTAATGGAACATGGTATAACATTCATATTGTCCTTTGACAGAAATCAAACTAAAAAAAAATTATTTTGATTCAACCATCTCTAAATTAAAATGCAACATAAAACTTTAAAATTGAAATGGATGAAAATCGACAAAGAAAGCTTTCTTTTTTAATTTTTTTGGACATATTTGGCATGGCGCTAGAACCTTGTTTAGAGATGTTTTTGCTGGTATTGATCCAGATTTGGATGCTCCCTAGATACATGAATTTTATTATGATCTATTTCGCGAAAATACGAATTGTGTGTCGAAGATAAAAAATGAATTTTTTTTTATTTTTAATAAAAAATCATCTCCAAAGATTTCAGTTAGGGCAGGCATATGCCAAAGATGAATACCCCCGGAAGCCATGGGAATAACACCTGGCATAGAAACCCAATCTTGAGAGAGAAAAATACCGCGACTTCGGTCTTTTTCCCCCGGGGAAAAATAGAGATGTCTCCTACGTTACCCGTAATATGTGGAAGTATCGACGTAATTTCATAGAGTCATTCGGTCTGAATGCTAGAACTTCTCATTTTTTATCAGAAGCCTGTGATTTAGTTTTTGATGCAGCAAGTCGAGGAAAACCTTTTTAATGGTTGAAAAATAAAGCAGCGGATTTAGTAGTGCATATTTATTAGAATGCTTAAGAAAAAAGAAATGGGTACCCCTTTCTTTTTTAGGGACAGGGATAGGAAAACCTCATCTACTGCTCATTGTAGATATTTATTTTTGTTAGGAATTTCGTACAAAGAAGACAAATGGTCTTGAACTACAGCATCTGTTTACTACTTAATGCTATGCTAATAGAATAATGAATAAAGACTCCATAATTACTACAAGCACTTTTAGAAAAAGGCGGGTTGCAGCTTTTGCTAAAACTCTAGCAGTTTCTTGAAAACTTGCTTCAGATATGAAGCTTTGAGTATTAAGAGATGCCCTCGTTGACTACGATCCAACTACTCAATACAATGATCTATTAGATCGTGTCCTTAGGCACCGCGATGCAATCATATCACACCTAAACTGGGCATGTATATTTCTAGGTTTTCACAGTTTTGGTTTGTATATTCATAATGATACCATGAGCGCTTTCACAATTATAGGAATTAGTTCTATAACCGACATGGGATTCAACGGAGCCATTTTACAAATACTCTCTCATGGATTTATTGGCGCTGCACTTTTTTTCTTGGTAGGAATGAGTTGTGATAGAATACGTCTTGTTTATCTCGACGAAATGGGGGGAATATCCATTCCAATGCCTAACTATCTATCCTTACCTTATAAGTAGGAGTAGTATCTCAAGAAAGGGGATCTTTGGACATTATAAAATCCCCACTCTGTCCTAAGCAGATGCTCCGCAGCGTTGACGTGACTCATACCTAGGATGGATGGCTCTCCATCTGAATAAAGTTGATGGTTATGAGTGTTACAATAAATTTGATTGGGAAGTCCAATGGCAAAAAGAAGGAGATTCACTAGCTCGTTATTTAGTACGAATCGGTGAAATAACATTCTCAAATCAAAAATCTTCCCTTTCATTCTCAAATGAGAATACAAGGAATTTTAGTTTCATACAATATCTTAATTTAATTTTATGGAATGTGAAGCTTCATAGGGTCTTTCTGTCCAGGTAGTCTGTCCTGTTCTACTCCCGGCAGTGGTCCTATGTGAGCCAACCAGTCAGTCTTCCGGTTCTTCCTGTCCCATTTATCGGCAGAGTGTAACCGTTGCTTGTTCCTGCCAGGGCCAACCAAAAAAGAAAAGAAAGAAGGTATTCCGCTTGTTCTGGTTATTCCTATTCTCACTGATCACGAAGAATTACTAATAGATAGAGAATGCGAACTAAGCTAAGTAAGATTAACATTCGATACCCTCAGTTCCACTTGAATCATTTGATTCCTTTTTACCGATAAAAGCCCGTGCTCAAAAGAATATATTTTCTTAAGCACGGGCTATATTCTGCTCCTTCTGTACCAGTTAATTGGTTAATATGAGCATAGGGCGAAGCAAGGCTTTGCGTTAAGAAGAGAATAGAGGGGAAGCGGGGATCCAATTAATATAGTAAAGGCTGATAGATTTATGGTTGCTCGGCTTGCCCCTTATTATGTCCTTGAAGTGCAAGTAGAAGAGAATAGATGAGAATCTAATCTTAGGCCAGTATATTAATTGGGCGTGCCTTACCATAAGGTAGTTGGTGCTCTTTCTGGGTTGGCATTCCATAATGACAAAGTATCACGAATCTTTTAGATAAGCCCCGAATTAGAAGGCCTAGTATACTGCGATGTGTGATTTGATCGAAATTCGCATTTTACAGATTTGCACTACTGCAATTTGCCGAAGAAAAAACTACTCGAAGAAAGGCGATCTGGTTGAATTGGGGGAAGCTATAGGTATTTTTGCGGGGCAATCAATTGGGGAACCAGGGACTCAACTAACATTAATAATTTTTCATACGGGTGGAGTATTCACGGGCGGTACTACCGAACATATTCTATTTCTACTACTAACTCTTTTTTTTATCTTGAATCCCGTTGTACTTAATCCTCAAAAACACATTCTTTTTTTTCTGGTTTCTATTATTTTCTTCCAATCGCAACTTCGAATATGGAATTCAAAGGGATCAAATAAGCGAAGGAGATACGCGATTTAAAAAACGGAAGATCCAATATTTCACAATTGTATCTAGAATAACTGGAAAAGTGGAAACAAGACCAGATATAATTTGCTCACCAAAAGTGAACCAAACCCTTGGACTACTATGAAAAACACCATCAGATTTTAAAGTAGCCCGGTCTAATTCAAAAATTTCGGAAAAGAATCAATCGAAAAAGAAAGAATCGGAATTGATCGATATCTTTCTCAAAACAAACAAAAAGAAAGATGAAACATAAATCATGGATCAACTAAACCCTCTCGAGACTTTGCAATATTTGATTGATCACAATTCTGTATATTCCATTTACTATAGAGGTTCGAGAAAGAAATATTAGAAGCCATTTAAACTTAATCATAAGCTTGAAACTATGAGCCAAGTTTTATACTCTTAATGCGTGAGCAGTTATTCCGGAATTGGAAAATCCATAGGGCCATTCTTTTTAGATTTAGAGTTTATTTGTTCGAGAAGAATTTTTTCCATAATTTAACATAACATCTCGAATGATCTGTTGAAGATTTTAATTAGAAAACAAGACATGGATTTTGTACAATGACATTGTACAATAATTTTAAATGGGATGTAGCGCAGCTTGGTAGCGCGTTTGTTTTGGGTACAAAATGTCACGGGTTCAAATCCTGTCATCCCTACCTATTACTTCCCCCAAAGCCCAAGACTGCAGAGGAAATTAAGTGAAGTAGATAGCTACCTTTCAGAAAATTATAACGATATAGGGGATATCTATGTTTTATTTTTCTTAAGGTGGGAAAAAAGATAAAACTAATTATTGATCACAATTAGAATTTTAAACTTATGTAATTATTCCGGTTAACCCAAGAAAAATGGGATTTATTCAAACCGCACTCAAAGGTAGGGCATTTCCTCACTCTTCAACGAGTGACCTGCTGTACATTGAGCCCGCTACTATGGAAGACCAACTCTTAGCGAGTCAGTAAACTCAGTTTGCTTGTGGCCTGCACAGGGAAACTGACTACTGAGTCATATCTTACTATTCCTTCCTGGTTGTGACTGAGTTCTAGAAGCGTTAGTTGTTCCTGTAGCTCAATTCTTGTTAAATTAGTTGTTCCTGTAGCTCAATTCTTGTTAAAGAAGCTAATTGTTGTTGCGGAAGGTTTGGCTAAGGAAGTGAGCAGGGAATAAAGGTATCATTTCTAAAATTTTGCTAATATGAGTAAAAATCGAACGGTTCGAATAGTATCCACAAATATCACCGAAAACATTGTTAAAATACTCCTACGAGAGGGTTTTATTGAAAATGTTCGGAAACATCAGGAAATATCAAAAACTTATTACCCGTAATCCTATTTTTTTGGAACGCGTTGAAGGAGTGGGCATTATTGGTGGAGAGGAGGCAATAAATTGGGGTTTATCAGGACCAATGTTACGGGCTTCTGGAATCCAATGGGATCTTCGTAAAGTTCAAATTCTAATTGAAGCGAACGCTTTGGAATATTCCATTCTTGTAGCAGCCACCGCTTCGAATCCTGCACCTCTGCAATTTCTGGCCCCAGACACGTACTAACTATAAATAAGATAGATAATAGAAGGCTTGTTATTTAACAGTATAACATGACTTATATGCCAATGTCAACCAATCCCAACTGACCAATCTCAACTGATATATATCTATTTGACTAAATTTAGAAATGCAGTTAATTAACTTCAAATATTCAGTATAATTTCACAAACAATTATATTTTTATTTAAATCATTTTAACTTATAAAATCATATAATTTCACTTTTAAAAAAATCATTCAAATACCCTTATATTCATGATTTTATAAAGTTAAATCTCCATTCAAATATCAAAATTTAATAATAATTCACTTATTAAATTCCAACATTAAATTTTAAATTCATTAAATTAAATTTAACTTAACACTTAAGTTTAAAATTTTAAAATATAACTTAATTTCATTTTTATTTACCTAACTTAAAATTCACTTTCAAGCCAAATTCACAAATTTCCAATTTTAGTTATATTTCAAAATTTCAACTTAAATATTCATTCATTTCACATTTCAACTTTATTTAAAAATCATTAATATAATATAAAAATCATTTAAATTCACTTAAATCCAAATTATCATAAATTTATCATATTTTCATATTTAATTTCCATTTATAATTAGGTCCAAATTTCTAAAAAAAACTTACATTCAAATTTTCTAACTTTTCCATAATTTATTTCACTTATATATTTTCAGAAAATCAATAATGCTTTACAAAATCATTGTTTATTAAGTTTAAATCAAAATATTATAATATTTACATTTCTAAAATATTTTAAAAATTTTAGAAAAAATATTTTAACAACGGGTCGGTATTTCATTTTCTAGCCTAGGAAAAGTGCTACGGGTAATATATCATTTCAACCCGTAATTTACAAAGAAAACCGGGGTTTGATCATTTCAAACCCGCAATCCCAAGTAAATGAAAATAATTGAAAACCATTCAGGCCTATCATTTCAGCCCATAATGATTTTTTCTTATTCTAAAGTCCGTTCGGGTATTTATCATTTCAACACATAGTGATTCTAATCTAAAAGGAACTTGCAGTGTGATAAACTGATAAAAATAACAGAACAACATAATATAACAGTAACATATGTTATAACAGGTTTTTAAGCATGGGTGAACATCATATAATCATAATATAGCAGGTATAACATGATAATATATTTTACAGATTCAAAAAGAGTCAATTTACTAGTTATATATGCACATTGTCTGGTGAGAATAACTCACCTGTTTAAGCTGGAGATGGCAAACAACTACACCCAACAGAGATCCATAAAAGCATGAGAGCACGATAATGATTTGAGTGTGAGAGAGACAAGAATAAATGCCTTGAATACATGAGACAAAACAATTCAAATAAAATGAATAACACTTCACAAAAATTAAAACAACACATAAATTCATGCACAAAACATCTCCAAACCACTTGCACTTGCCTTCAACATCATATGCTTCATAAATGGGTTGTAAAAGCACTGTAATGGGATGGTTTTGGATCAGGTTTTGGGTTCAACAAGTCGGCCATACATAGGAAAAGATGATGCAAAGGTATGTGCGCATGGAACTACAACTACAAGGCAACACAAATGGATTCAAGGCAACATAAGTCACGGCCACAAGCTAATATGGGCACGTCCAGGTCTGGTGGGGTTAGTTACAGGTGTGGAAGAGGTGTATGGGTCAACTTTGGTAGGTGGTGGTGGTGTATGGGTCGGGCAAGGAGGAGTTTGAGATGGTGAAGGTAAAGAAGCTAGGCTATGCACATTTTCAAGGTGGATATTGCAATTTTTGTGGAGTTTGATCAACTAGTGGTGCATGGCCATGGATGGGCAGTGGGCTGGAGGTGGTGGGAGCCTGATGTGGTGGTGGTGGAGGTGGCCATGGTGAAGGAGGAGCAGGGGGCCAGCATAAAAGAGGAAGAAACAAGTGCAGATCAATACAAAACAATGAAAAAGGTGAAATAGAAAAAAACATTTACCAAAGTTTTTGAACAAGGAGAGGCCGAAATTTTTTCTCAGGAGAGAAGAAAAATGTTTTACGTGAAATGAAAAGTGATGCTCGGCTGAATAGAAGAGGTTAAGGCAGCCTATTGAATGAAAAGTTAAGTTAGAATGTGAAAAGGTGGAATATAAAAGGCCTTAGGAAAATAAAAAGCCACAAACCTTTTCAAATTTCTCATATATATTTATATACATTTAAATAACTGCAAATACTTATAATTTCAGTTAAAATTCAAAAATATAACAGATAAAAAAAATATTAATAATTAAATATTAATTAGATATGATTAAAATAAGAAAATAGCATTGAAAATGAAAACTAGTCTAGAAAATTTGAAATTAAATGGAACAAACTTTGAAAAATTTATATGTACATGAAAAATATTTATAAATAAAGATAAGAACATAAATTAGAAATTAATTCACAAAAATGAATAATTAAATTTTAATTAAATATAATTTAGTTGAAGAAAATAGCAGAAAAATAGAAACTAGCCTTTAAAAATAGAAAATAAATTCAATAAGCTTTTGAAAAATCTTATCATCGCTTTAAAAATATTTAAAAGACAAAAGTATATGTAAAAGAACATATAATACAAATTAGGAAAAGATATGGCAAATAAAAATATTATTTATATAATTTAAAATGAAGAATATTGTTAAATAACTCAATATACACACAATATTGGAAAGGGTATAACTTTCACAATTTAAATCCAATTTAAACGAAACGAAAAGCAGTATACATGATATTAAATCTATTTTCATAATAAAAGATAAAATTTAAGAATTCAAATATTTAAATTTAAAATTTAAAAGTCAAAGTTTGACCAGATTGACCATAATCCACATTTTTGGAAAATATACAATTTATTCGGGTTTGAAATTATCATTCACACAAAATTAAAATTTATATTTAAAATAACAAATTTATTCATTTTAATAAATATAATAAAGTTTTCAAATAAAATAACCAAAATAAACAATTAAAATAAATCAAAAAATTTAGGGTTGTTACAACAGAACAGATAAATATCGATAATTAAATATTTAAATCTGTGAAATTTTCATTCCGGGGCTTGGTTTTGGATTTTGACGAATCTGATTTCATTGGATCCGTAGTAGTGAATTATATTATGCCATCGAATTTCATAACGATCAGACGTATCGTTTGGTCGTGTGAGATAGTAACGCGTTGAAATTATTATTGGAAATTTAATATAATAACTGAGTCCAAAAACCTATCTTTTGCATACGATCGAATTAAGTCTCAAAACAAGTTCCATTGCATTCGGAATAGGGATATAACATATATAACGCCAGGTGGCACGCCTTGTTTGGAGTTCGAAATATTTAGGTATGTTATATTGGAAATTTTAAAATTAAAATAATATAAATATATGTATAATCTGCTTTATACTTGCCACACCCCTACCATACCCACAACATACTTGCACCATACCCTACGTACAACACAACCATACCTTATCCTTCTATTTAACTTGCCTGTGGATCAAAGAGGTTTTTTTCTTTAATTTCAAGGATTTAAAATTTTAAATAAAAATCTATATTGATTTAAAAATCCTAAAGCAAGTTTAAAAAATCCAAATTCAACGAGATCTTCCCCCGGTATGCTTTTTAAGAGGTGTGGTCATGCTTTAGTGGGTCGACAGTGAAGCCGCATGGAGGTTTCGAACTAGGGCTCGCGATTTTGTCCAGGGAGGAAGTGTTAGGCGCTGGGGTGTGTGCCAATTTTTTTCTCCTGGCATTCTCCATCTATCGACATCGATGATAGGACCTCTGATCTTGGGAGGAGGAAAGTGACATATCAATGTCGCTGTTTGATGCTTCTAGGTCATGTTTTGCTAGAGTGGGCCGAGCTTGGAGATGTCGTGATGGTTGGGTAGAGGAGGCAAAGGGGGAGTTATTGGCGAAGGTCGTTGATGTTTTCGTTGAGGAATGGTGGCGTTTGGCCATGCATGCACATGGGTATGCACTGTGATTATCGTACATAGGGATGATATTTGGGGAAGGAGGGAAATGGGTAAGGCAAACTTGTAAATATTGCTAAGTTATTTAAGTTTAGTTTTAGTTTGTCGATAATTTATAAATTGTGTATCTCGCTCATACGAGGTCGGATTTGAAAGCCTTTTTGCGTTGGACTCGTGTCGTCAAGATATTCGCGAAGGAATTTGTTTGGATTGATTTGGAGCAAGTGAAAATTTAGGCTAAAATCGAACGGGCATTCGGTTTTAGTCCAACATCAGGATGATTCGACGAAAATGAAAACCAACGTGATGACGTTATAAACGTTTATTGATCGCTTGGATGTTAATTAATTGTTTGATTGATTGTTTGGTTGAATCTTCGACTGGAAAATGGATGATACATTAATTTGATCATTATAAATCCATGTGATTATCTATATATTATCTGTAACCGTTGTTTCACAGGAAAAATCTATAAAGTGACCTAAAGGGGTTTCCCACCAATATATTATTTATTTACATCCATATGCTGTAATATTAATATACAATTCAGATAAATTCCTGATATTCCATTTAATAGTTTAAATGTCGTTATAGGGATTTTCACTATATCGCCATCTATTAAATTTCAGCCTAGAACCCTGTCATATGAACTTGAGCTTGTGTTTCTGCCAAACAGGATATTGAAAATTCATTAATCATTTTAATTAATGATAATTTAAAACAATTAATCATTTTTACTAATGATTTTGGAATTAATTAACCAATTTATTTAATGATGATTAAAAATTGGTTTATCTTTAAATTTAATTAATCATCTTTGCTAATGATGTTTTATACTTAATTAATTGTTTTAATTAATGATTATTTGAGTTTAACTAATTCTTTTAATTAATGATAATGGAGTTTAATTAATTAATTATTATAATTAATGATAATTGATATTAATAATTATTTTAGTTGATAATATTTAAAAGTAATAAATCATTTTAAATAATGATATTTCAATTTAGTTAATCATTTAATTTATGATTGTTGTGAATTTAACTAATTGTTTGACTAATGATATTTAGAATTTAGTTAAATAATTTTAACTGATGATGCTGTATAATTAAATAAATCATTTTACCTAATGATGTTTTAAGTATTTGTTTTAACTAATGGTGTTTGAATTTAATTAATCCAATTAATTTATGATTATTTGAACTTAATTAATTGTTTTAATTAATGGAATTTAAAATTACTTATCATTTTAATTAATGATGTTTGAGATTAATTATCATCTGATTAATGATTATTTGAATTTAATAAATATTTTTAATTAATGATATTTAAAGTCAATTAATTGATTTAATAAAAGTGATTAAAGTAAATTAACTAATATAATAAAAATTGCTTTAATGCACTAATTTAAAGTTAACAAACTAATTTGATAGAGATTTTTAAAGTTGATTTACCAATGTTATAAAAGTGTTTTGTAATTATTAGCTATTTTATTATAGATAATAGATTTTTTATTTAAAAGAGATTTTAAATGTGATTAATTATCTTTTGGGATAATTGATATTGTCTTAAAGTTATGAAAAGGAATTGGAACTCGATTATTGGGTTGTTAAGTTGGATAATCTTCTGGGTGTTTGGTCTAATGTTGGTCTAGGCCTTTGGGGTCGCGCACTGAGAAAAAACTATTCTCTTAACATTTTAACGATCATGAATTAAATCTAAAGGTGTTTTACCGAGTTGGAAATATGGAAATCAGGCACAAGTTCAGTTCGTTTTCAAAAGTAAAAGTTTGATTCGTTTATGGAAATGAATTATTTCGTAAAGCAGATCACTTATATGAAAACAATTTACTTGTATAATTAGTATTAAACATCAAAGAAGTAAACTTGTCCGGCATTACTATTAACGAAGAAAAAGTACAAGTTTGAATTCAATGAGTGGTGTATGTATACAAGACTTAATTTCCATATACGATCGTTTTTATATCCTCTATAGTTGGTATCTCAGCTATCAATTACTTAAGCTTCTTCTTTATTGCCATTCAAAAGCGATTTATAACTCCGTTGAACTTTGTTTTATTATAGTTTTTTAGTCTATTCTATCAAGATTGGATTGTTAACTTATTTAGTCCATTCTACAAAGTTGGATTGTTTTCCTTGTTCTACCCATTCCGTCAAGTTTGGATTTTACTCTGTTCATTTCCATTCTTTCAAATCTGGTTTAATATTAAGTCATTATACACATTCTTATTTGGATTTGTTCTTGATATTTATTTCTGCTCTTTCCTATATGGATGTTATTCTTGTGGGGTAATATCCTGTTTCGCGTTTGCGGCGTGGGCTCACAGAACTTTTATATATGTTCCCCATTATTCGAGTTATCCCACACTGGTATTTCCAGACTAATCCGGGTTTTATTTTATTATAATGTTCGGGTCAGACCGAGTATTTTTCTAGGTTGTCTTTGGTGTTATGGAGATCATAGAGGGAAGCTGGAGATTCGTCTATCGTAATGTTTTTATTTTCCGCTATATTATATAGTATACCTATTGGCATTTGTAAGGTCAGGATTTTATAACTGTCCAGCAAGTAAAGTTTTTTTTTAACTCTGGTATATTCTGTATGTTTGGAGTGACAGTTTCTATTGTCCTTGTTATATTATATGCTGTCATTTCCGCTGTGAGATTCTATTTTTCTCCGTTCTTTGTTCTTTTCTTTTTATTTACCCTAAAAATCTTCCATTTCGTTCACTTTGAGTTCGACATGTGTGGTTTATTGTAAACTCAAAGGGTATGGAAAAGCGTTTTGTTACATGTGGTATTAGAGAGTGAGGTTAAGCGAGAACCTTGGTTTTGGTAGGGTTTGGCTCATTAGAGATAGGGCAAGTGAAACACTAGAATGAGTTTGAGAGTATTATATATTCGAGAGTGTATTTGTTAATGTTATAAAAACATATTGTGTTAATTGGTGTTGTAACATGTTCTATCTAGAGGCCCAAAGCTAAGCGCTATAGATGCCGCAGTCATCCATAGTATTAACTTCTGACGACTAAATATGGCTATGTTAATGGTATTCATAATATCAGAAGCACATGAATATGAAACAAAATCACAAATTTCAAAACAATATTTTTGATTACGCTTCCAAAACATGTTCCATATTCAAATTACATCATGGTTTTCCAAGGTTCAGATAAAATATAGTTATTACAATATTATGCCAAGAGCGACATATGATGATGCTCCTTTGGTTGACAAGAGTAATATATGTACAAAACAGTAGAATCAATTCAAAATATAACAACTCCTAATTATCTATCCGTTAGCCACCTGCTTATCACAAAAAGCTTTATTGGCCAACCTACTAAAACCTATAAACCTCAATCCTCAGCCTACTCAAAACAATTTTAAGCACCTGAGAGTTTAAGGAAAAATAAACTTCGAGCCAGGCATAAAGCCTAGTGTGAATAATACTATACATCTCAGTTATCTGAAATTAAGTGAGACAACAGAACATGTTTTCCCTCTCTAATATCCTTTTTAAAACATATCTTTTGCAGATTATAATCCTGCAACCAAAACTGGTTAAATCTACAAAGCAATATCGTGTATATGCACAAATTAGTTATCATATGGACTATCTGTCTATACATTGTAGTTTTGTTTGGCTAACTACTAACCCTTAGCTGACTTGGGCCTAACAAAAAACATAAAAAATCTAACATCTGTTAGATACTCCTCTTCAAAATGGTCTGTCCTTACTTCTCTAGGTCTAGCTGATCCTAATGGTTTTGTGGGCTTACCAATAACCTGTCTTTCCTTTTTAGATTCCTTTTAGTGTGTAACATATATTTTTCTTACTTGTGACAAAGCCCTACACGCTAGAATTTTGGACTAAATTAGCTTAAGCTAATAGCTAATGAGTATAGGGCGTGACCTTACACCAGTCCCATTCGGTCTTCTAATCTGAGTTATTTTCTTTGGATTAACAACCATTTAAATTTCCTTGAAAACCCTTTTCAAAATGATTTAGACCATTAAATCATACATATACAAGGAAAATATACTCATTGCATTACTTTAAGCTATTTGCCATGTTATATATCTTTACCCAAATAATGTTGATGAAATAACTAAGGATTCTTATCCCACCAAAATAAGTTAAAACCCTTTTCAACTTAAAACATTTAGGCTATATCGCCAAAACAACTCATTCGAAAGCTTAGTTTAAAACCTTTAAACAACCCTTTCGAAACCATTAAAAGTACCCCTTTCGATATAAGTAAACTACCTTACTTAATAATCATAGGTCGAAAGGCCAAAACATAACTTTCGAAGTCATACCTTTCGAAACCATTCATATTTATCCTTTTGAAAGCATTGGAAAATATCTTCTTCGAAAGCTTCTTAATCTTAGACATCCCATCTTTAAAGTTCTTAAACATTGCCCTTCGAAACCATTGGAAAACCTTTCCTTGTAGACCTTTCAAAACCATTGGGGAATCACCCCTTAGAAACCCTTCTTTAAAACTTTGCGAAAGCATTTGGGTTCAATTTATAACATATGGAAATACCTTTCGAAAGCAAAGCATGGTTTCGACCCTATACCTTTCGCCTTTGTCCAATGCGCTAGTACTGATGTATCGATACCAGGCGCATTGGTTTCGATTGAGATGGAGGCGGAGGTAAGGAGTCAAAAGTTTGGTGTCGAAAGCATTGAAACAGGAAAAAACATGTAGATTTGACTTTTTAAACTAGCTCTTTGTATCTAGTCTACCTTCTTGTCGAATTATGATTGGTTGCAAAAAGAAATTATAAAAGTACTACTGATTTTTAGAAATTAGAATTTGAGTTATTTACAAAATACCCCTTCTCTTTTTTATAAATGTATAAACATTTAAGTCATATACCTTAAATAATTTTATGTATCCATTAAAACACTTAGGAAAATTTGACAAAAATTCTAGAAAATGAACTGTAGTATGTTTTCTAACATATATAAATTTCAGACCCTAAGCCAACATAATTTTACCATAATAAATTTTTAAACCCAAATTAGCATTTTCTTCACTAGAAAATTTATATAAAATCCACACTAATTAAAAAATTATAAAAATTGAAACCCATCTTTAAAATATCATTTTTGATCTAAATCTAAATTCACAAGGCAATTAGATATCATATATTAGGGTTTTCATATTAAAATATATCACAAAATCTATGTGAATTAGCATAAGTCATCAACAAGTATATATACTTATCCATTTAGCATTCAAAACATGGCAAAGCAATTGGAAATACTTTCGGAATTTATCTAAACTGAAATCAATCAAAAATATGAGATGTAATCAATATTCACCTTAGCTTTTTGATTAAGGACATGAGATTTGTTCTTGATTAGGTGATTTGATTTTTCCTTTTGAAATCCAAGCTTTTATCTCCTCTTGAGCTTGCTAATGGTGGCTGGCCTTAGCTTGTATTTTTGATTTGTGAATAATGAAGTGAACGTGAGTGTTGAGGGGTTAAGGGTTTAGGGTATAAGGATATGCCCTCTTCCTGTTTTGCCCCTGCATATTTCCTAACCATTTATTCTCTTTTGTTCACCTGTTTAACATGGCAGCTACCTCTTATGAATCACAAATCTCAATCCATTAATCATCTTACATTATTTTATTTTATTTAACTAATTAAATATCCTAAATAATGTTACTAAAAATATTGGGTGTTAAAGACTCCTCTCCTTAAAGAATTTCGTCCACGAAATTACGATAAGGTACACATCAAAACAATCAAAGGCAAAACATACCATCAAACAAATCAGGATAAGTATCTCTCATCCTGTTTTCAGTCTCCCAAGTATAGTCTCTGTCATTGTCGCTTCATTGGACTTTAACTAATCTGATTGTCTTGTTCCTAAGCCTTTTCTCATCTCTTGCGACTATGCAAACTGGCTTTCTAACTATAGTCCAATTCGGCTCTACAACTAAGTCATCTAACGTAGTCGGTGATATAGTAGTATTCAGATCTCAAATACACTTCCTTATATGAGAAACACGGAAAACATCATGGACTTATGCAAAACTTCTCGGTAATTCTACTCTATACGCGAGTTTCCCTATCCTCACAATAATAGGAAATGGTCCAACTAACCTCGGTGCCAACTTCCGTGATTTTTGAAACTGAATTACACCCTTCATCTACGACACCTTAATGAAAACATGCTCTCCGAACGAGAATTCTAAGTCCTTTTGTCTTTTATCTGGATAACTCTTCTGCCTAGATTGAGCTTCCTTCATTCTAGTTCGAATTAACTCAACCTTTCTGCAGCTTCTCTAACCAAATATGGACCAAGGACCAACCTATCCCTGGTCTCTAACCAACAAACTGGGGATTTGCGTGGCCTTCCATACAAAGCTTCAAATGGTGTCATCCCTATACTAGTCTGATATCAGTTGTTATACAAAACTCGACTAGATGTAGATGGTCTTCCCATGATCCCCTAAAGGCTAGCACAAAAGCTCGTAACAAATCCTCCAAGACTTTGTTAACTTTCTCTGTTTGCCGATCGGTTTATGGATGGTAAGTGGTACTCATCTTGAGCTTGGTACCTAAGGTATCCTGTAGACTTTTCTAAAACTCATTAGTGAATAAAGAATCTCTATCACTCACTATGCTACTAGGAATTCCATGCAGTCTAACTATATTCTTTATAAACAACTTCGCTAACACATGCATCAGTCTGGTTGATTAATTGAAACGAAATTGGCACTCTTGATTAACCTGTCCACAATGGCCTACATGCTTTCATTTCCTCTATTAAACATGGCAACCCATCAATGAAATCCATAGAAATAGAATCCCATTTCCATAATAGAATGTCCAAAGGCTGAAGCAACCCACTTTACACCATCCCATAAGCCTACATCCCTCTTTACACCATCCCAGAAGAACCTTCCCTTCATGTCCTGATACATCTTAGTTCCTCTCGAATGAATAGTGAATTCCAACGATATCATTCCTTCAAAACTTCCTCCTAATGTCTCCCACATTTGGAACACACAATCTTCCTTTCTTTCTCACCCACCCATTCTAGTCAAGACTAAAATCGTTTAGGTCGTCGCTTTCCTTTCCATCTCTCAGCTTTCTGACCCATTCGGTCAACACTAGATCCTCTAGCTGCTTAGAAGCAACCTTTTCAATCATAACTGGTCGAACTTCCAAACATGACAACAAAGCAGTTTTTGTACTTGAACTATTCTTAGTTCTCTACTGTGCCCTGCAAGTCGTTAGTGCTTCCAAATATTTCAATTCTCCTACCATCGCTAACATCACATTCTGATGTTTTCTGCCAAGCGTATCTGCAACCTTGTTGCCTTTCCCTGGTATCTAATCAATACTGAAATCATAAGCAGCTACCAACTCTAACCACCTATGTTGTCTCTTCGGCTCCTTTTGAGAGAACAAATACTTAAATGACTTATGATCCGTATACAACTCAAATCTTTCTCTCAAAAGATAATGTATCCACACCTTCAACGCAAAAATTACCACAGCTAACTCTAAATAATGGGTTGGGTATCAAGCTTCATGCGGTCTAAGCAATCGAGAAGCATAGGAAATTACTCTACCCCTCTGCACTACCAAAGATCCTAACCCAACCCACATGCATCCGTGTACACCACCAAATCCTAATTTCCCTCTGGAACAACTAACACAGGCGCATTAGTCAATAAGTTTTCCAGTTTCTACAATGCCTCCTCACTCTTATCGGTCCAAACGAACTTCAAATCTTTCTGAGTAGCTTAGTCATTGGTGTCGCTATTCATGAAAAATCCTTAATAAACCTTCGATAGTAACCAGCCAACGCCAGAAAACTTCTTATCTCAGTCACCATTTCTATTCTCCTCCAACTATTCAAGGCCTCGATCTTAGCTAGATCCATTGATAACCCATTCTTTGAAACTACAAGGCGAAGAAACTTCGCTACCTTTTTCCAGAAACGACATTTCGTGAACTTTGCCTTTAGCTGACGCTGCCTCAGTGTTTCAAGCACTAATCTAAAATGAACTTCATGCTCTCTTTCATCTTTAGAGCACACCAAAATATCATTTATGAAAACCAATATGAACCTTTCTAGGTGCTCTTGGAAAATAAGATTCATCAAATCTACAAAGAAAGCACGTGCAATAGTCAGTCTGAACAGCATCACTAACCATTCATATGATCCATATCTGGTTCTAAACACCGTCAACGGAATACTATTCTCTGCCACCCTAAGCTGATGGAAACCTGTCACTAAATCCAACTGCGAAATATCTTGGCTCCACTCAACTGATCGAAAAAATCGTCAATCATAGGTAATGGATATCCATTTTTTGTCATTTTCTTATTCAACTTACGATAATTGATACAAACCTTAAAGATCTGTTCGAATTTTTCGCAAACACTATGGTTGCTCCCTAAGAAGAACTACTAGGTTTGATAAAAAAATTGCCTTTCAAATCCACCAACTACACCTTGAGCTCCCTTATTTCGGTAGATGTCATCCTGCTTTGCGGTCTACTAACTGGTTCTGTTCTAGGCACCAAATCTATCCGAAACTTAATGGCACGCTTCAGTGGTAATCCAACTACTGGCTCGAAGACATCCACGAATTCTCTAAGCATGAAAACACGATTCAGCTCGTCTTCTATCTCAACAACACCCAATAAAATATACACCTAACAGCTACGGTTTTCTACGATATATACAATCCGCTCTCTACAGTCTGGGTGCCTAAGCGATATTTTCCCATCATAGAAAAATACCCTAGCATCATACTCACTTAACCAATCCATACCCAAAATAATTTCGAACCCTACAAAATCAAATACATGCAAATAAAAGTATGACCTAACAAGTCAAACTTTAGATGGTCATATCTTATCCCAAGTGTTGCATACCCTCCTATCAGATTTGCAACCCTTAAGAAAGTAACTAGGTATGAGGGTTCTAAGTTAAGCTTATCTACCAAACAACGAGATATAAAAGAATGCAATGCACCAGTATCAAACAAAACACTAACTGCCATACCAAGAATCATATGCGTACCTCCAATACTGCTTTCCCTTTTTCCCCTGTCGTGGGTCTCGAGGTAGCTGGCTCTAATGCATATACTTTGCCCTTTCCATCCTTAGCAGGCTCCTTGCATTGATTCTTGTAATGACCAACCTGATCGTAGTTGAAGTGTTTGATACACTTCTTCCCATTCACCTTCTTTGCCTTTCCAGAACGACATTCATTCACAAAATGCCCTTTCTTGTCACACTTCAAACAGATAACTTCTAACTTGCCTTTCTTTATGGCTCTACCCTTCTGGGCTCCCTTCTTAGGAAAGAACTTCCTTTTCTGACTTTGCCCTACCTGGACCTCCTTCACCTTATTCTTCTCCACAGAAGCAATAATTTCCTCTTGTCTCAAAGCCATCTCTACTACAACATCACAAGGATCCCTGATATGAGGTAATATAGCCCTGGCCAATTCAGGTTTCAACCCTATAATGAACTTCTCATTTCTCTTAATCACAGTATCCACAGTGGCTTGACCATATCTTGCCAACTCATCAGACCTTGTATCATATTCTAACATAGTCATCTCTCCCTGCTCTAACTCAGCAAACTTTTTGAGTAAGGTAGATTTTGCCATCACATACATGAATCTCTCCTTGAACCTTCTCTTAACTCAGTCCATGTCATCGTTCCTTCATCCACTTCAGCCATTACACTATTCCACCAGTATAAAGCTGCTCCTTGAAGCTGCCTCTAAGCGAGCCTTCTTTTTTGCTCATCACTGAGACCTAGATATGTGAAAATCCTCCCTTAATGCAAAAAACCAGTTCCTCACTTCTATAACATCTTAAGTCCCAATGAATGGTTTTCCTTCCAACCTAGCATAATCCCTACTCAAAGCAGCATAATTGTCGACTATTGGGCTTCCTGGGCTCCTCCTCTAACTACTCCAACATCAACCTCTGCTTGCATCATATTCATGAAAAACTAATACATAGCTCCCATGTCAACTTGCGGGACTTTAGCACCAACATTCCCAGCTTGTGCCCAATCTTGGTTCCTCTAGTATTAGGTCTGACATTTCCATCTGCAGTGGTGCTTCCTCCTCCAATATTATATCTTCGAGAATCCATATGTGCATTCGAACCTTCGTGAGGTACAAAAAAATAACGTAATAGAAATAGGAAACAAGAGATAATGCGCATACTTATATACGACAAATACAAGTACATTACTATGACGTTATCCCTTACCCCAATCTTATCTCTAATTCCTTTGGATTATGTCTTTCAAACTCATCTTTTTAGTTATAGTTTTTCATAAACCTATGCTCTGACACCAAGTTGTAACATCCCCTATCTAGAGGCCTAAAGCTAAGCGCTACAGATGCTACAATCATCCATAGTATTAACTTCGAGCAATTAAATATGGCTATGTTAATGGTATTCATAATATCAAAAGCACATGAATATGAAATAATATCACAAATTTTGAAAAAATATTTTTGATTATACTTCCAAAACATATTCCGTATTCAAATTACATAATCTCATAGCTTTACCCAGTTCATATAAAAGTAGTTATTACAATATTATGCCAAGACTGACATATGACGATGCCTCCTTTGTTGACCAGAGTAATATATGTACAAAACAATGAATCAATTCAAAATGTAACAGCAACTCCTAATTAGCTCCATCAGCCACCTGCTCGTCACCGAAAACTTTATTCACCAATCTACTAAAACCTGTAAGCCTTAACCCTCAACCTACTCAAATCAATTTTGAACACCCGAGAGTTTAAGGAAAAATAAACTTCGAGTCAGACATAAAACCTGGTGTGAATAATACTACACATCTCAGTTATCTGATATTAAGTGAGACATGCCGCTTGGCAGAATAGGTTTCCCCTCACTAATATCCTTTCTAAAACATATATTTTGCAAATTGTAATCCTGCAACCAAAACTGGTTAAATTGGTAAAGCAATATCATGCATATTAACAAATCAGTTCATATGGACTATCTATCCATACATTGTATTTTCGTTTGGCTAACTACTAACCCTTGCCCGACTCAGGCCTACCAAAAACATAAAAACCTAACATCTATTTGATACTTTGCTTCTAGACGGTCTGTCCTTACTTACTTCTCCAGGTCTAACTGATCCTAATGGTTTTGCAGGCATACCAATAACCGACCTATCCTTTTTAGATTCCTTTCTGTGTGTAGCATAATTTTAGTCTTACTTGTGACAAAGCCCTACACACTGGAATTTTAGACTAAATTAGCTAGGGGCTAATAGCTAATGAGTATAGGGCGCGACCCTACACCAGTCTTATATGGCCTTCTAATTTAAGTCATTTTCTTAGGATTAACAACCCTTTAAATTTCCTTCAAAAACCCTTTTCAAAATGATTTAAACCTTTAAATCATACATATACATGGAAAATATACTCTTTTCTTTACTCTAAGCAATTTGCCATGTTACCCGAAATAATGTTGATGAAATAGTTAAGGATTTCCCATCCCTTCAAAATAAGTTAAAATCTTTTCAACATAAAACCACTTAGGCAATTTTTCCAAAACAACTCATTCGAAACCTTTGTTTAAAACCTTTAAACAACCCTTTCGAAACCATTGAAAGTACCCCATTTGATACAAATAAACTACTTCACTTTATAGCCTTAGGCCGAAAGGCCAAAACATACCTTTCGAAGTCATACCTTTGGAAACCATTCATATTTATCCATTCAAAAGCATTGGAAAACATCTTCTTCGAAAGATTTAAAATCTTAGACATCCCATCTTTAAAGTTCTTAAACATTGCCTTTCGAAACTTTGGAAAACCTTTCCATTTAGACCTTTTCAAAACAATTGGGGAACCACCCCTTAGAAACCCTTTTATAAAACCTTTCGAAAGCATCCAAAACATCAAGCCTTTTGAAAGCATTCGGGTTCAATTTATAACATATGGAAACACCTTTTGAAACCATTAAAACTATCTCTTTCGAAACCATTTGGATTCTAACTTTCATAGAGCAAAAGGATCATTAAAGCATTCAAGTCAAAATCATCTCTTTCAAAAGCATTCCTAAGTAAAGAAGTGACGGTGTCTAAACCATCTCTTCGGAAGCATTGGAGAAGCAGCTTAGTTTTTAAAAACAAGATAGCCTTTTCGAAACCACCTTGGGTCGAAAGGTAAAAAGCGGCAGTCACGGGTTTCGACCCCTTCGAAAGCATTTATTTAAAACAAAAGGCACAACCCATTAGAAACCTTTCCTTTTAAAACATTTACCCAACCTAAAGCCAACCGAGTTGAAAGATAATCAATCGCAAGCGAACCAGGCACATTTTCATTTTAAAAGCAAAGTAACGCTTCGATCCTTTCGGAACCGCTGGTTTCGACCCAATACCTTCTACCTTTTTCCAATGCGCTACGTACCAGTGTATTGATACCAAGCGCATTGGTTTCGACTGAGATGGATGAGGAGGTAAGGAGTCGGAAGCTTGGTGTCGAAAGCACTGAAATAGAAAAAGCATGTAGATTTGACTTTTAAAACTATTTCTTTGTATCTAACCTGCCTTGTTTGTCGAATTATGATTGGTTGCAAAATTTTCCTTTCTAAAAGTACTGCCGATTTTCAAAAATAAGAATTTGAATTATTTACAAAATACCCCTTCTCATTTTTATAAATATATAAAACATATAAGTCTCATACCTTAAATAGTTTTATATATCCATTAAAACACTTCGGAAAATTTTACAAAAAACCAAAAAAAAATCATCTTTAAGATGTTTCTAACATATATAAATTTCAGACCCTAAGCCAATATAATTTTACCATAATAAATTTTTAAACCTAAATTAGCATTTTCTTCACTATAATTTTTTATCCACACTAATTCAGAAAATTTTAAAATTTGAAACCTATCTCTAAAATCTAATTTTTGATCTAAATCTAAATTTGCAAGGCAATTGGATGTCATATATTAGGGTTTTCATATCAAAACATATAACAAAATCTACGTGAATTAGCATAAATCATCAGCAAGTATGTATACATATCCATGTATCATTCAAAACATGGCGAAACAATTACAAATAATTTCGAAATTTATCTAAAACCGAAATCAATCAAAAATATGAGATGTAGTCATTATTCACCTTAGCTTTTTGATTGATGATGTGAGATTTGTTCTTGGTTAAGGGATTTGATTCTTCCTTTTGAAATCCTAGCTTTTATCTCCTCTTGAAATTGCTAGTGGTGGTTGGCCTTAGCTTGTATTTTTGGTTTGTGAATAATGAAGTGAACGTGAGTGTTGAGGGGTTAAAGGTTTAGGCTATAAGGATATGCCCTGTTCCTATTTTTCCCCTGCATATTTCCTAACCTTATATTGTCTTTTGTTCACTTGTTTATCATAGCATGGCTACCCCTTATTGAATCATAAATCTCAATCCATTAATTATCTTGCATTATTTTATTTTATTTTATTTAACTAATTAAATATCCTAAATAATCGAATTAAAAATATGGGGTGTTACAGAGTATATTGAGTTTTTATGAATTCTGGTCGAGAGGTGGGACGCCAAGGTATCGATGGGGTTTCTAAACACTTGACGAAGGCCGACGGGCATGGTATTGAAATTTTTGATAATTTTCACAAATTTAATATTTTTCCTAGGATTATATTATATGTATGTATGTATGTATATAAAGGAATAATTTTGAAAACTTTATATAGTTATAAATGAGTTAGTTTAAATGTGATAATATTATTTTATTATCACTATTGTTTGTTCGGTTATGTTGAATTTATGTAAGAAGCATTAATTATTGTTTTTTGATTGCTAAATGGTGCTCGGTTTAATTAGGAGCATTTATGATTTTGATTTATAACAACCTTTTGTGAATTAATTTTCACAGTTCGACTATAAAAGGTGTTCGGAGAAAATGTTAACTAGAAAATTCACCTTTTAATAATAACGAGTTAAGGATTGAACTTTAATAAAAAAGCTTATTGATATGATCCAAATAGTGGGATATAATATTTGGAGAATAAATATTCAAGATGATTTTATAATAATAAATAAGGATTATTATGGTATGAAATGATTTTTATATAAATGAATTTTATATAAATTTAATTTGTGAAATGTGTTTTAAAGAATTTTTGAACCTAAATCCTAGAATTTTTGAAAAAAAATTCAAAGGAACTTTTGAGAAATGAAATAGCTATACTTTTGAATTTATTTAAAGGTAAAATTATATTGGGAAGTAAAATTTAAAAAGATGCAGTTTCTTTGGGATAATTAGGAGGAAATCATTTCGATTAGGTTTTTGGTAATATGAATAATCTTCTAAGTAACGATCAGATGTGTGCTCAAGTGAATGTTTTGGAGTACTTAGTAAATTATTCTCTTTATCATTGTGCAATCAAAATGAGCGCAAATCGACAAACCCAAAGTGATTTTTAATAAATAAATTGTTTGAAGTTATTATACATAGAAAACATATGTAATATGCTTTCAAAGGTAAGTTTTGAAAATTTAAAACCATGTTTAAATTGGATTAAATTAAATAAGAAGGTTTTAGTAAACATTGTTTTATTAAAACTGTATAGTTGTTTAAACATCTTAGTGTAAACTACTGATTGATTGGGTCAACTCATAAATATTATTCGTTTTAACACTCTAAGTTAAAAAGGTTAATAGGTTGACTCGGTTTTTAAAAACCATAATTTGATTTAATCTCCATCAAGATCTTTGAAACTATAAAATAAAATTTGTATGTACTCCTAGGATATAGAAGAGTATTATACAATTAAACAAAGTGGAAGTAAGTTATTATTTTATGTTTTATAAATAACGACTTTATAAAATATTTGTAAACTTGGTTGTGAATTTATGAAATAATTCATACATAATTTTAGTATTGAATTAAATACTAAGTAAAAATATAAGTGATTTAGGAAATTTTTTAATATAATTAAGAAACTAATAAAATATAGAGTATACTTTCCATTTTGTCCGAATGAGCTTGGGTAATCTTCTAAGCAATAATCAAAGGATAATGAACAAAACGGTACGCTTGGATAATTTTCTATATTTTTGGACAATTATAAAAGTTTTGAACCTAAGTTAAGATTTGTTTGCTAGTCATTTGACATTTTGAAACAATTTTAAGTGATAAGTTTCCTCTTATGGAATTTGATTTGCCTATTAGGGTTAGTTTATTCCTTCATGGAATTTGATTTATTCGATTGATTGAATTGAATTGATAGATTGTGTGATTTTATATACCATTGTCTATAAAATGTAAATTTATAGACAAAGGATTTTAAATTATTGTTATTAAGACCTAAATCATGGTTATTTTGAAAAAGGTGATTTTTGAAGATTTTGGGAAAGGAATGATAATTATTCACCCTCGTTGATGTTTTTGGAGGAACCAGAATATCACTGGATGCTACATATTGTTTTAATACTAGAGTTTCACCATACTTTATTAGGAGGAGTTACCTCCTTGTCATTTTGATTTTTGATATTTTATTTTTATTGTTTGAGAAATTTAAAAATAAAATTTTGAATCTAAATAACCCGGGTATTTAGATCTAAATTATTACTTGGAATAATTGGATGCATATTATCTGTCACAGAACATTCTTTGTTTTTTGTTGTATATGATTGAGATATGGTTGTTGGTTGTATGTAGATTTATAATAAACTAGTTGTTGCATGTAGAGTTACGTTATATTTCTTTCGTTAGCCTGAGTTTCTTTATATTTTGTAAGTATAGATTGTGCACCTGCATTTACATAGAAGATAATAAATTACTTGCCAAAATATAAACCAAACGCAAAAAGGTACGTAATAAATTTAGAAAATTTTGTTTGGTTGATGGTTTTATGCCCTAGATATGGGAGGCCACTTGGCTTTTGTTTTCTTTGATTGGTTCGAAGACCATAGAGGCAATTGGTAGTTGTTTCGATCGAGTGGGCAAAGGAGATGCTTGCGAAATTTTCCGTAAATTTAGGAGTTAGTAATTTTTATGAGAATTTGGGAATTTTTTTTAATAATTAAAGCATAATCTTTCAAGTTATTGGAATAAATGAATTTGTTGTTATAGCTGAATGAATTTAAAAGATTTGAAAATTTTAGAATCTATTCCAGCTAATTGGTTTTGAAAATAAGTTTGATAACTCATTTTAATTAATAGTTTCAAACTTAACGGTTTGGAAATATTTTCTTCCTTAGGAATTTTGGGGATGAAATTCATTTAATGGGGGAGAATGTAACTACCTGAATTTCGGTCATTTGATTTTAAATGTTTAATAATTTTAAATATTTAAAATAATTGAATTTTGGAATTTAATAATTTATAATTCAAATGTGGGGAATAATTAAATATTTGAATTGTTAATTAAATGGATTTAATAATTTTATTTAACTCCATTTAACCAAAAAATAATATTGGTAAGTTCAACTTGTAAAATTTATTTACAAATATAAATAGACTGGATAAATATCGATAATTAAATATTTAAATCTATGAAATTGTCATTCCAAGGCATCGTCTCGGATTTCGATGAAACCAGTTTCATTGGATCCATAATAGTGAACTGCATTACGCTGTCAAATTCATAGCAATCAGACATATAGTTTAGTCGTGTGAGATAGAAACGCTTAGAAATTAATATTGGAAATTTAATATAATAACAGGGTCCAAAAACCTTTCTGCATACGATCAAATTAGGTCTTGAAATAAGTTCCATTGCATTTGGATTAGGGGTATAACATATAGAAAGCCAGGCGGCATGCCTCGTTTGGAGTTCGAAATTTTCAGGTATGTTATATTGGAAATTTTGAAATTAAAATAATATAAATACATGTATAATCTGGCTTATGCTTGCCATACCCATAACATACTTACACCATACCCTACATACAACATAACCATACCTTTTCCTTTAATTTAACTTGCCTGTAGATCAATAGAGGTTTTTTCTTTAATTTCAAGAATTTAAAATTTTAAATAAAAATCTAATTCAATTAAAAATCCTAATGAAAGTTTTAAAAATCCAATTTCGATGAGATCTTCCCCTGGGTATGCTTTATGAGAGATGGGGCCGTGGTTTGGTGGGTCACCAGTGAAGCCACGTGGAGGTTACGAACTAGGGCTTGCGTTTTTTGGCGAGGAAGGAAGTGTTAGGCGATGGGGTGTGCGTCGACCTTTTTCTCTTGGCATTCTCCATCTATCGACGTCGACGAGAGGACCTCAGGACTTAGGAGGAGAAAAACGACATTTCAATGTCGTCATTTGGTGCTTCCAGGTCGTGTTTTGCTGTAGTGGGCAGAGCTCCGAGATGTCGTGATGGTTGGGTAGAGGAGGCGAAAGAGGAGTGATTGACAAAGGTCGTTGATGTTTTCATCGAGGAATGTTGGCGTCTGGCCATGTGTGCATAGGGGTGTGCACTATCATTGTCGTGCATAGGGATGGTATTTAGGGAAGAAGGAGAAAAATGAGTGAGTGGTAAACTTGTAAACATTGCTAAATTATTTAATTTTAATTTTAATTTTAATTTGTCGATAAATTATAAATTGTGGATCTGGATCATACGAGGACGGATTCGAATGCCCTTTTTTGCATTGGACTCGTGTCGTCGAGAACTTTGCAATGGAATTGGTTAGATGGATTTGTAGCAGGTGAAAATTTAGGATAAAATCGAACGGCCATTCGATTTTAGTCCAAAATTAGGACAATTCGACGAAAACGAAAATCAACGTGAGTTTAAATCACATTAATTTTATTATATCATATCAATGATGTTATAAACATTCATTGATTGCATGAATGTTAATTAATTGTTTGATTGTTTGGTTGTATTTTCGATTGAAAAAGGGATAACATATTAGTTTGATCGTTAAAATCCTGATTGTCTGTATATTATCCATAATCGTTGTTTTACAAGAAAAGCTTTAGAGTGACCCAAAGAGGGTTTCTCGCCAATGTATTATTTATTTACATCCATATATTGTTATATTAATAGCTACAGATAAATTCTTGAATTCCAGTTAATAGTTTAAATGTCATTGTAGTGATTTTCGCTATATCGTCATTTATTAAATTTCAACTGAGAACCTTGTCATATGAACTTGAGCTTGTGTTTCCTCTAAATAGGGTATTGAAAATTCATCAATCGTTTTGATTAATGATAATTTAAAATAATCGATCATTTTTATAATGATTTTGGAATTAATTAACCAACTTATTTAATGATGATTAAAAAATGGTTTATCCTTAGATTTAATTAATCATCTTTGCTAATGATGTTTTATACTTAATCGTTTTAATTAATGATTTTTTGAGTTTAATTAATTCTTTTGATTTATGATATTGGAGTTTAAGTAATTGATTAACTATTTTAGTTAATGATAATTGAAATTAATAATCATTTTAATTAATGATATTTAAAAGTAATAAATCATTTTAAATAATGATATCTGGACTAAAATAATCATTTAATTAATGATCATTTTGAAGTTAACTAATTGTTTAACTAATGATATTTAGAATTTAGTTAATTTTAATTAATGATGTTTATAATTAAATAAATCTTTTTAACCAATGATGTTTTAATTATTTGTTTTAGCTAATGGAGTTTGCATTTAATTAATCTAATTAATTTATGATTATTTGAAATAAATTAATTGTTTTAATAAATTGAATTTAAAATTACTTATTATTTTAATTAATGATGTTTGACATTAATTATTCATTTAACTAATGATTATTTGAATTTAATAATCTTTTAAATTAATGATGTTTAAAGTCAAGTAATTGATTTAATAAAAGTGGTGAAAGTAATTTAACTAATATAATAAAAATTACTTTAATAAGCTGATTTAAAGTTAACTGACTAATTTAATAAAGAGTTTTGAAGTCGGTTTACCAATGTCATAAAAGTGTTCAGAAATAATTATCTATTTTATTATAGATACTGGTTTTTTAATTTAAAAGAGATTTTAAATTTATTAGTTATCTTTCGGGATAATTAATATTGTTTGAAAGTTATGAAAAGGAATTGAAACTCAATTTTTTGGGATGTTAAGTTGGATAACCTTCTGGGTGTTTGGCCTGATGTTGGTTTAGGCCTTCGGGGTCGCACACTTAGAAAAAATTATTCTCTTAGCATTTTAACGATCAAGGACTAATTCTAAAAGTGTTTTACCAAGTTGGAAATATGGAAATCAAGCATATGTTCAGTTAATTTTTAAAAGTAAAAGTTTGATTTGTTTATGGTAATGAATTATCTCCATAAAGCAAATCACTTATATGGAAACAATTTACTTATATATTAGCATTAAACATCAAAGAAGTAAACTTGTCGCTATTTCAAAAGTTAAGAGTAATCATTGGACATTACTTTGAGGTAACACAACCTTGACTTGTCAGGTATTATTGTTAACCAATAAAAAGTACAAGTTTGAATTCATGAATGGTGATAAATATACAAGACTTAATTTCCATATACGATCGTTTTATATCCTTGATAGTTGCTATCTCAGCTATCGGTTACTTCAACTTCTTTGTTGTTGTCATTCTAAGATGATTTATCACTGATATCCAACACCAGAAAAACTAAAACCATGGCACGAGCGGGAACCAACCTATGTGGGTTGCACCCATCAGGGCATGTTCACATCATCTAAAGAGGTTTTGACATGCATGCATCGATGTGAAAATTTTGAATGCTCGTGTGAAGCGGGGTCTTGTTTGGAAGTTCCCGAGAGTGACGCGTGTGCTCTCAAGTATATTTTACCTATAGGTATACTTTCATGCAAACGGGAAGCAACCTCCTAGTTATGTTGGATAAATTCATTTTACTGACTTGATTCGACCCTTTGAATCAGTCTTCCTGTAATTGCAACGGGAAGAGTCAACCACCCTTCACGATGTTTTATTATAGTATTTCAGCCCATTTTATCAAGATTGGATTGTTACTTTATTTAATCCATCCTATCAAGTTGGATTATTTTCCTTGTTCTATGCATTCTGTCCAGTTTGGATTTTACTCGGTTCATTTCCATTCTTTCAGGTCTGGTTTAATATTGATTAATTATACTCATTCCTATTTGGATTTGTTCTTGATTTTTATTTATGTCCTTATCATATGGATGTTATTCTTGTGAGGTTAAAACCCATTCTGCGTTAGCGATATAGTCTCACAGAACTTTTATATATGTTCCCCATTATCCGAGTTATCTCACGCTGGTATTTCTAGACTGATTCGGGTGTTATTTTATTATAATGCTCGGGTCAGACCGAGTATTTTCCTAGATTGTCTTTGGTGTTATGGAGATCATGGAGGGAGGCTGGAGATTTTCCTATCGTGATGTTTTTATTTTCCGTTATATTATATAGTACACCTATCAGCGTTTATAAGGTTGGGATTTTATAATTGCCCAGTTGATAAGGCTTGTTTTAACTCTGATATACTTTGTATGTTTGGAGTGACAGTTTCTGTTTTTCTTGATATATTATATATTGTCAATTTCGCTATAACATTCTGTTTTTCCCTGTTCTCTGTTCTTTTCTTTTTATTTACCCTAACAATCTTCCTTTTCATTCACTTTGAGTTGGACATGTGTGGTTTATTGTAAACTCGCAGGGTACAAAAAAAAATTTGTTACAAAGTCACCTACTTAGTGTAGGATCGTTTTCACCCTATAAGGGGGTGAATAGGGTGATACTAATAATAATAAAAATGAACATGGAAATAAAAACAATAATGGTGAATAATGCAGAAGAGATCACACAGAAATTTACCCAACTTCGGCAAAAACCTGCCAACGTATTTCCCCCAAGATTTCTACTAGAAATTAAGTAGTCAGACATTTACACACGTTAATTTGCGACACCTGCTAATAAATAAACTAGCTCTATGCTCAAAACCATGCCACAACTCAGCCACTGAGTTGTAAATTCTGGAACCACACCCCCTTAGTTCGTAACCTAGTCACACGACTAGAGAGTTTCACAGTTCTAAAAGAAAGTTACAAAATAAAATAAAACAACTAAACAAAACCCTATATACCAATTAAGCCCAAAATAAAATAAACAAGACCGACCCATTAACAAATTAAACTAAAGAGACGTCTCCCCTTTTTTGTATATGCGGTCGTTCCTTTTGCTTCTTTTCAAAAGCTAGGGTTCTCCAAATTGAATTCATCGTTTGATTGTCGATCGATTGAAGTAATTAATTATGCTTTGCTTTGCTTCGTAAATCATCTCTAGGCTTTGATTGGCTTGTGGCTGCTCACATTGTTTCAAGTTCGAATTATAATAGTATGTTATTTTTTTACTTTTATTTCTCTATTTGATATGCTTGAATTTGACTAAGAAAATTCCGTTGATGAATTTGGGTTAAATAGGGAAGGAAACTCTATATTTTCATGCAAACTTTTTGTTTGAATTCTTCACGTTGCTATGCTCGGCCATTGATTTGTAATGAACGTTGGTGATGAATTCTGACTTGTTCTTAGTTAACGTATTACTCCATGAATTTGAATTTTGCTCCATTCTTTTTCTAATTTCATTATTTGCTAGCAATGATCGATTTTTTGACTAATTTAATGATGTTGTTCATTTATTTTTCAAACCATTCCTTGATATGTTTGTACTGCTACTAGTATTTAATGTAAATATGTAAATTGCTTCCCTATTATGACACTGCTTGCTATATATCACCATTCACTGTGTGGTTGGAATGGAGTCTGGTTTCCACTACATATATCTATGTGTTCATGCATGTGTATATATATGCTGCTTCTGGTTTAAAATGTTGCATAGTTGGTTATATTGAACTGTTTTCTGCATTACTTGATATTTCTGGTTTGAGTTGATACTTCATCTGTACTGAATGTTGTTTGCTTTCGCGTGTGGTCTGGTGTGCTCCTTTCACTGGCCTGTTGAGTTACCCTGACCTTGTGCACCTTTGTCAATGGTTTGTTGTGTGTGTACATTTGTTTGGTCTTGCTATTTCATTGATCTGGTTTTGTTCTTATATCATTGGAAGTCTTGTTGCACTTGCATGTGTTCATCCATGTCCAGTTGCTTGGTTGCATATATATATATATATATATATATATATATATTTGTTCTTCTCATTGTTTGGTGCACCACTTTGTACATGTTGAAGTTGAACTTGCATATGTCTTCGGTTTGCTTTGAGTTGAATTTCCAGCTGCTTTGAGTTAAAATGCCTGATGCTTTGAGTTTGGTTGCATGTGTGGATTTGCATTCATGTTGATCTTCATGTATGTTGACTTGGTTCTGGTTGAAGTCGATTTGATTCTGCACTTGTACATTTTGTTTAGTTGGTGGTCTGGTTTATGAGTTACTGGTTGCTTTGACATTGTTGTGTTGAATGTTTTCATTTTGTTGACTGGTCCATATTTGTCCCACTGACTATGCTTGTACTTGACCATATGCATATTTATACATTTGTCACTTTGCTCTGGTTCATGTCTGCATACAGGTCTAGTTCTGCATTTGCTCAATCATTGATCTGGTGCAGTTTGCATTTGCTTATGTACTTCATTTGAGATCATGTTCAAGTGTTTTCATACTAGTTTGTATGCATGTACATTTGCAGTCTAGTTCACATGTGAAGTCTTCATGTGGTTAAGGCAGTTATCATGCTGGATTGTACACTTGGTTACACATGTTGTTGGTCTGGTCTGAGTTTTGGTTAAGAATTCATGTGTACATCCTCTTGTAGTTTGGTTTCATATATGGATACTTTCATGTTGCATTGTGTTCGTGAGTATTTCATTGAACTGGGTTGATAAACTTGGTGCTTTGGTTGCATTCCATGTCCAGTTCCTTGTATCCACTTGAGTCTGTCTGGTGTGGTTGATCTATTTCACCACTTTGAGTCTACACTGTTGCCCCATTTGCATTCATGTTGCTTTGCACTGCGTATATTATTTTGAATTAGGGTTTTGCTTGTGTTCATCTCTGCTTATGCACTTGAACTTGAAAGCCTGACCATGTCTTGGGTACTTTCATGGATGAATTGATTTTGTTTTGTATTTTGGATTGCACCTGTGTTGAATCCGGCCTTGCCTTGGGTTTGATCTTGTGCTTACCTGTCCCTGCTATTTTAATAAGCAAGTGTATATCGGTGTGCATGGCCTTGTGGCATTTACAGTGATACACTGTGCTTGTCACAAGTTGTTCGTGTAAGATGAATTAAAAAAATGATGATGAACAACCCAAATAACCGAGGCAAATAATGTTTTCAAACACACACTTCATTTTGCACTGCAAAATATTTCTTTTCAATTTTACTACGTCAGCGTTTATTTTATAGATGCTGGATACAGATTGGAACAAAGTTGAAGATCAAAATACGAGTGATGATTGAATGTAGTGAGGTGAAAATTGTAAAGTGAAAATTGTGTTGTAATTGAAATTATCTTGTAATTGAAAATTTGTAAATTTAGTGAGAGATTAAATTTATACTATTTGAAATTGTAATAAAATATCTATTTGAGTAAAATATTTGTTTAAAGATGTATTCTAAATTATTTATTTTATTCAACAAATATTTATTTAATTAGAAAAATAAAATAGTACAACAACAAATACATTTAAACGAATATATATATATATATATATATGTTTATTAAGATCAAACAAAAATCATAGGCTATTGTATTCTACAATCTTCCCCTTTTGATGATAACAAAAATAAAAGATTTTGGCTCCATTAAATGTGTTTGTTCTTGATATATTCCATTAGTTCCCCCTATTTGAATACTCCCCTACAATGAATTCCCCCTACATAGATGCATGTAGTTAAAATTGAAAAATTAATAAAAAATAACTTTGAATAAAAACACTCTCGAATATTAGTAAGGATTTTGCTCAAAAATCAAAATCTTAACCTCTCTCCTTGTAACAACCCGCATATTTTACGATTGTATATTTAAATATTTTATTTAAATATAGCACCGTTAGTCGGATAAATATCTGAAATACCCTTTTTGTAAACTGTCGAATTAGGACTCGAGACTACTTCCACTGAGTTCAAAACGGCGTTTGCGACCTTTTTGAGTATAAACGTCGATATGTTTGGAGTTGACTAGAATATTGCTTTTTTTCTATTGGGCTTTGGATTTGGGCTTCAGCCCATTAACCCAACATAATACCCGAAGTCCACTCCCTCTTCTCTTCATTCATTTTCATTTCCTAACACTTTCAAGCTAAAGTAAAAATGGGGGAGAGAAAGAGAAATCAAAATTCCTAAACCCTAGTTTACTAGGAAATTCAAAATTCAAGCTCCAAAATCAAAGAGAAGCTTAGGAAAGCATCCTCTTCATCTTCCTCATCTCAATATCTCTTCAATTATCAAAAATTCCTAAACCCTAACTTAGGAAATATTTGCTTCTGAGCTTAGATTTGAGCTTCTTGGATTGAAGTGAATAGTGGTTGATCTCTCCTTTGTTTAAAAGCTTATCAATCGTTGTTTTTGGGTTTAAAGGTGAGTTCTTGAACCCACATCTATGTATATAGATTTCATTGTTGTTAGTTATGAATTCCTAACACTATTTCATGTCCAATTGCTTTTGTTTTGAATTGATTTGGTGAATTTTCCAATTTTGATGTTTTTAAGTCAAAATCATTAAAAGTCCTATCTTGGATATTTGGACATGTTATTTGGGGTGTATCGAAGAGCCTATAAGGCTGGGTTGTCGCTTGGTATAAATCCCAAGTCTCCGTCGCTCATCCGATCGCTCCCGAATCGATTTGGCCATCATTGGCCTAGGCAAATTTCTGCCTAGCTGAACCAACCAGACATCTGTATGGTAATTTTAGACGTCTGGTTATGATCCCCGGAGAAAAAATATAAGATGGCAGAAATAAAAATGGCAGAGACTCGGACCAGACGTCTGGTCCAAACCTACCAGACGTCTGGTTAGTTTTCAGACAGCTAGTTAGAGTTCAGACGTCTGGGAGGGCATTGAAATATTTCTAAAACCCAACCCCAGACGTCTGGAACTGTTCAGTTTTGTCGTTTGCCTATTTTTTGAGTGAATTTTCAATGTTTATCGATTTTTGTCGATCCGTTTAGTTGTTATCACTTTTATCTACTTTGATGACTTCTTTTTATGGATTTTTTAGGAATATCCATTTTGATGGATTTGGTATAGATTTCTATGGATTTGATTCACGTCTTTGAATGTGAATTTTTGGTGATCGATTGTTTTTACAATCGTTTTCTATGGTTTGTCACTTTAAAATACAAAGATTTCTATATTAGTAGTAAATATTCAAACTCTTTCACAAAAATGATTTCAATGTTATTTTTAATACAAAGCTCATTTTTAAAACCGTTTTTCAATCTATTAGTATATACAAACCTTTATCTCATTCATTCGAGAAATCCAACTAAACGACTTAGCAAAACAAGTGGTATGAAACGCTTGCGTTTACATTATCGGTTAGTTCTTAGACTTATTCGATTGAATTCTTGTGACAATTTTCGAGTGGAAATCTACAATTTGTTCGTAAATATTTAAGTTAAGCCAGTGGTTATGGGACATGAAGCTAAACTCATTTATTTACTGGCTTAGTGTAATCCACACTTTTTATTGATCAATGGTGATCATTTTATGGTTTAGACTAGTGATATGTGATGTCTCTTTGTCCACGCGGGGGACTATACCTCGTTTTATTGAGCTCTGTCTCATTTCTTTTATAGGCTAACGACCTATGGATTCTTTGGAGTTTTGACTCATTTTTATGGGCTAGCAACCCATATTCTTTTATGGAGTTTGGTTCATTGGACGTACTACTGTTGTACTACGTTGTTGTTCCGGCTTATCAGGTTCCTTGGGCATACCGTTATTGCACTACGTCATTATCAGGTTCATCAGGAGTACCGATATTGTAATACGTCATTGTTTCGAATTATTCGAGTTTCAGGTTCCACGGGCTTACTGTTATTGTACTACGTCGTTGCACCGGCTCTATGGTTAGCGACATGGGATAGCGACCTGTTTGTGATACACGTGTTGGTGAGTTTTCATGCTCCCGTTTGTGATAGGCCTCCCCTTGGTGATTTCTGGATTTCTAATTGATGATTTCTAGAATTTGTGTTTCACCGGTTATTGAGATTTATATCGATCAGCTTTATCAATATTTGTGGTTCGGTGAATAAAATAAAGAACAGGACATTCTTTTTAGTGTTTTTGAGATTCTTGAGATATTGTATGATTTTTGTTGTTATTTAATGTATACTTGTCACAGTATGACATTATTGTTATCATATTTTTTTTCATATCTCTTATCATATCTCATTTTATATGATATTTATAGCTAGATTGATCCGTTTATTATTTCCTTCTTAAATAACAGATCGAGGTATTCCAGGTGCTTCTACTTGACTTCTTATCAGGGTCCATCATCTGACTTTTGGCTAACTACTTACTTAGTAGTTTTTGTTTTATACATTCGAGACAGAGACTCCTTGATGTATAAATATTCTTTTGTCTAACACTTGTACCTATTCTTTTGTGATGTAGTGGATCTTACATGACTACTACTTTGATGTACACTTCTATTTGTTTTAGTCATATCTGTTTCTGCCTTTGTAATATGAATATCTATGACTGATTTGTGTTATGTTTATTTTATATTTGCTTCTAAAGATCACATAGCCACTGTGTAGTAGCCTTGAGTTTGTAATTGATGTGTCAGATTTCCTCTTGAAATGAAATACATGTAATACTATCTGACATATTGGTGCTCGTACAAAGCAATTACACAGATGGTCACTCCTCAATAGCCTTATTCTTCGTGCTAGTTGACGGCATTACTACGTAGTGTCCTTGGTTAGTGTGAGCATACAAGTAGGGCATCACACTCCTCCTTTTGTTTTCATCAAAAATAATAATAGTAATTGAAATGGCAATGTTTTTTATTAAAAAATAAAATAAAATCAAGAGCAAAATATTAATTTCAAATTCCAATTAATCAAACAAATATCATAATATTTTATTAATTAGAAACAAACTCCACTTTAGAGAAATGGTAGGATTATGGAAAATTATAGTGACAAGAGTTTGATATTTTCAATAAAGAAATAATTTGTGCATTTTCCCTTTTCAAATATTATATAAAAAAATTTAAAGCACTTACTAACTATGAGTAATTGTTAGGACTATTAAATGAGGTTAGTATTTACCCTTTATTTTTTTAAAAATTTCAAGTATTTTCTAACCATGCATAACCGTGAGGGCTTTGAAATGCATCCCATCCATGCATAACTGCGAGGACTTTTAAATGAGAATGGAAGCCCATATATAGAATTCAAGTTATTCACCCATGCATAACCACGAGGACTTTTAAATGAGAGTGAATACTTTAGAATATATTTTTTTTTTAAAAAAATATTTCCTTATTTTGAAATACCTAATTATGCACACTATATTATGATGTATGGATTGACAGAATGGTGAAAGTGTTTGAAATGATCATGGTATAAGTACTAATCTAAAAATATTATAAAATTTGTTTAATTTTCATGAAATTATACTTCCTCTTGTTATAAAATTTAATTTAATCACTATCCATCACTTTTGAAGCACTATAATAATTTTGATTAAGTGAAAATCAATTTTCCGTAAGAGGGTTTTGTGAAAGTGGCTTCTAGTAGAAAATCAATATAAATAATTAAATAATGACAAAAATGATTCCGACATGATATGATATCAGATACCACTTGTATTTGAGATATTCATGGTGATATATAGTGGTATATAAGAAAAACGTGTACTCCCCAACACTAGGATTGTTTTTCTAAAATTTTCAACACGTCCATTTATATCAAGCACAATTAAAGTAATCTATATTGAGCAAAAACACACATTCAAAAAATTCGTCAAAGAAGTTTTTCATGACATTCCAAAGTGAATTAGTAAAAGTGAAAAAAAAGTTGTAGAATTATCGGTTAGCATTTAAGCACATCAAGAATTTCAAAAATCAAAGTTGGGATGTTCAAGATATGGCAGAAATACTTCAACAATGTCAATGAAAACATAACTAACAATATGTGAGCAAAATTGAGTTAAGAGATCATACTTCCCTTTCCTTCGATGCCTTGATATCCGAAATGCGATGATCTCCATCTAACATTTATAGGTTAAGAAACATTTAAATTTTAGTTCATAAATCACAGAATAACTCGAAATCTATCACCATCAAATTTGTTCCTTAGCCCACTAATGTGTCTAACTAAGGATGTAGGACCACTATTATTATCTATTGAAATCTTTGGTACCCAAATTTGTCTATTTAAGAAACCGTTAGCATCTACAATTTTACCCTTGGGAATCCAAATTTTTTTAATTTCAAACCATTAATATTTGTACGTTTTGGAATCCATATTTTTTTGACAGTTTTGTGTTTGTATATATTTCGACAATTATTCTTGTCATGTCTAATATTTCCATACTTTACGCACTTGGGTATCACACTTTTCCCCTTAACAGTATTATTATTCGTTCGTTCATATTTTGACACTTTTGCAAATCCAAATCTTTTCCTTTTATTCACGAAGAGTTGACTTTCTAAGAGCATATAATATGATTTTTCTCTAGTGAAATTTTTTCGAGTAATCAACTCAAGTTTATTAACTTCGGATTTTAAAAGTTTATTTTCATTTATTAGCTTCGAACTACAACTAATGGTACTATCCATCTTTTCAAAAAAATGTCATTTTCAAGCCCATGTTTTCATTTTCAAGCTCTCTAATTTTGATCTCAATTTCTAGCATCTCAGTTTCAAAGAGTGGGAGTTTTTTAAATTCAATTTTTTAAAAATCCTTAGTTTTTTTGATCTCCTTTTCAAACTCGTGATTTAATCGAATAAATTTAGATTTGCTCAAAATCATGTTTTCGTTTTCAAGGGTTTTGAAATTTTCATTGACCTCGTTTAATTTCTTTTCAAAAACCGCACATTTAGAACTTTCCAACCTCTTAAAACTACCCAACTCTTTTTGCAAAATATTATTTTTACAAATCAACTCAGTTTTGTTTTTCTTCCAAATAAAAATTATGTTTTCTAACTTTTGCACGTTTTCAAGAAAATAGGTAAATTCTTTTTCACAGTCCGAACACCTTTTGCAATTAAATTTTTTATTTTTTTAATATTTTTAAGCTCATTTTCCAAATCATTATTTTTTTTTGACACAGTTTAGATTGATCCCTTTTCAACTTATTATGTTCATCTCAAGAGCTTCATTATTTTCAGTTAATTTTCGGCCTGAGAACTAAATCATTGAATGAAAAATAAATAATTTCATTGGCTATTGATCTTCATCACCGCTGTCTTTTGCAAATCCTGTCAAGCACGTTTCTCCAACTAAGTCGATTGTGGAGGATTTTTCACCATTGTTGACTTTTGCACCATATATTGCATTAAAATATTCCAAATTTCCTATGCACTTTGACAATAAGATATATGGTTAAAATTATCTCGATTAATATGAGAATATAGTATATGCATAACAAGAGCATTAATTGAAGTGTTTTTCTTGACTATTATATAACAAGAGCATTAATCATTGAATATAGCATATACATTTTCATTTTCTAGCTCTCTAATTTTAGTCTCAATTTCTAGCATCTTTGTTTCAAAGAGTAGGAGTTTTTTAAATTCAATTTTTTCAAAATCTTTGATTTTTTTTCAATCTCCTTTTCAAACTCAGGATTTAATCGAATAATTTCAGATTTGCTCAAAATCATGTTTCTTTCAAGGCTTTTGAAATTTTCGTTGACCTCGTTTAATTTCTTTTCAAAAACTGCACATTTAGAACTTTCCGACCTCTTAAAATTATCCAACTCTATTTGTCAAATATTATTTTTACAAATCAACTCATCTTTTGTCTCTCGAATTAAAATTTCATTTTCTAACTTTTAAAAGTTTTCAAGAAAATGGGAAAATTATTTTTCATAGTCCGTACACCTTTTGCAATTAGGATTTTTAGTTTTCTTAATATTTTAAACTCATTTTCCAAATCATTTTTTTTCCGATGCAATTTAGATTGTTCCCTTTTCAACTTATTATTTTTCATCTTAAGAGCTTAATTATTTTCAATTAATTTTCGAAACAAAAGAACTAAATCATTGGATGAAAGATCACTTATCTCATTGGCTATTGAATTTTCATCACTGCTGTCTTTTATAAATCCTTTTAAGCACATTTTTTCAACTGAGTCGATTGTGGAGGATTTTTCACCGTTATTGACTTTTGCACCATATATGGCATTAAAAGTATTGTGCACTTTCACAATGAGAGATATGGTTAAAAATTTCTCGATTAATATGAGAATATAGTATATGCATAGCAAGAGCATTAATCGAAGTATTTTTCTTGTCCACTATATCACACCCATTTTCAATAATATCCCAACAGTTAGAATTAAAAGATTTCAAATAACATTCCATTTTTATTTCCAATTTACAAAAATCTGTTCCATCACAAATAGGGGAAATAATACTGGACTGATTCTTGCAAGATTAGCAACTTGGTTTAGACATCTATGCTATTAATCTCGGTCTGATACCACTTGTAGGATCGTTTTCACCCTAGAGGAGGGGTGAAAAGGGTGATACGAAAAATAATAAAAATTAATATGGAAATAAAATCAATAACAGTAAATAATGCAGAAGAGATCACACACAAATTTACCCAGCTTCGGCAAAAACCTGCCTACGTGCTGCCCTCAAGGTTTCTATTAGAAATTAAGTAGTCAGTCTCTTACACATGTAAACTTGCGACACCCGCTAATGACTAACCTAACTCTACGCTCAAAACCCTGCCACAACTCAGCCATTGAGTTGTGAATTCTTGAACTATACCAACGTAGTTCGTAACCTAGTCACATGACTAGAGAGTTACACAATTTTAAAAGAAAATTACAAAATAAAATAAAACAACTAAACAAAACCCTATGTAGAAATTGAGCCCAAAATAAAATAAACTAGATTAGCCCAAAAACAAATTAAACTAAAGAGTCGTCCCCCTTTTTTGTATACGCGGTCGTTCCTTTTGCTTCTTTTCAAAAGCTAGGGTTTTTCCAAATTGATGTCGCCGTTTTATTGTCGATCGATTGAAGTAATTAATTTTTCTTTGCTTTGCTTTGTTAATTGTCGCTAGGCTTTGATTGTCTTGCGGCTGCGCTAATTGTTTCGAGTTCGAATTATACTGGTATGTGATTTTTACTTTTATTTCTTTGTTTGATATGCTTGAACTCGACTGAGAAAATGTCGATGATGAATTTGGGTTAAATAGGGGTCGAAACCCTACATTTTCGTTCGTATTTTTTGTTTGAATTCTTTACGTTTCTATGCTCAGACATCGATTTGTAATCGAACGTGGGTGATGACTTCTAACTTGTTCTTAGTTGACGTGTTGCTCCGTGAATTTGAATTTCACTCTGTTCTTTTCTCTAGTTTCATTATTTGCTGGCAATGATCGAATTTTTGACTAATTCAATGATGTTGTTCATTTGTTTTTGAAACCATTCCTTGATGTCTTTGAACTACTACTGGTATTGTGATGCCCCACCTCTATACCCACGCTAGCCAAGAACACTACGGTGTAATGCTGTCAACTAGCACGGAGAATAAGGCTATTGAGGAGCGACCATCCGTGTAATTGCTTTGCGCGAGCACCGATATGTCAGATAGTATAACATGCATTTTATTTCAAGAGGAAATCCGACATACCGATACAAACACAAAGCTATTACATAGTGGCTATAATAATCTTCGGAAACAAATATAGAAACAAGCATAACACAAATCAGTCACAGATAATTCATATCACAAAGGCGGAAGAAGATATGAATATATAATTAACACATGGAAGTGTATATCAGAGTAGTGGTCAAAAAGATCCACAATAATACAAAAGAATAGCAACACGTGCTATACAAAAGAATACAACTATGAGTCCATATATCAAGTGTATACAACAAAATAAGCTACTAATCTAAGTAGTTAGCCAAAAGATCATATGATAACCCCAGAAGAGAAGTCAAGCAGAAGCACCTATAACATCTTGGTCTGACCCGAGTATTATTTAATAAGAAAATAATAAACGGATCAGTCTAACTATAAATATCAGATAGAACGATATAGAATAAGAGATATGACTAAACACATAATAATCACGATGCCAAGCTGTGATATAAATATAAGTAATTGAAAATCAACAAGTGGATTAATCAATATCACCAAATCTACACAAGAATCAAAGAAATGTCATACTCTTTATTTCGTTCACCAAACTATAAATATTGACGATTATATCAATGTCAATCACAGAAGTCAATGACACACGAATTCACCAATGCACAAAAATTGATAAATCATATCAATAGAAATTACAAAATAGGTGAAGCATAAATTCCAGAATTCGACACACGAAATCCAGAAATTTCAATAAAAGGATGGCCAATCCCACAAACTGGACATCGACACACCTAAAAAGAAATGCCCCATGCACAGTCGAACATCGACGCATCTAGAAAGATACGCCCCATGCTATAGCATCGACGCACCTAGAAAGATACGCCCCATGCAATAATAAACATCGATGCACCTAGAAAGATACATCCCATGCATAAATAAACATCGATGCATCTAGAAAGATACACCCCATGTAATGTCTAACATCGATGCACCTAGAAAGATACACCCTATGCAAAGTCGAACATCGACGCACCTAGAAAGACACGCCCCATGCATAGACGAACATCGATGCAACTAGAAAGATACGCCCCATGTTCCAACTTATTGAGCCGGTTGCTCCACGAAGTAAACAAACATCGATGCACCTAAAAAGGTACACCCCATGCAACAATAAACATCGACGCACCTAGAAAGGTACGACCCATGTGTAAACAAACATCGATGCACCTAGATAGGTACGACCCATGAAAGAAATGAGACAAAGCTCAATAAAATGAGGAACGGTCCTCCACATAGACAAAGAGACATCGCACATTGCTAGTCTAAACCATAAAATGATCGTCATGATCAAAGAGAAGTGTCAATTACAGTAAGCTAGTAAATATATGAGCTTAGCTTCATGTCCTATAACCACCAGCTTAACTTAAATATTTACGAACAAATTGTAGATCTCCACTAGAAAATTGTCACAAAAGATTCAATCGAACAAGTCCAAGAATTAACCAACGAAGTAAACGCAAGCGTTTCATACCACTTGTTTAACTAAGTCGTTTAATTAGATTTCTCATACGAGTGAGGTAAAGGTTTGTATATACTAATAGATTGGAAATTGGTTTGAGAAAACGAGCTTTGTAATAAAATATTGTTGAAATCATTTGAAGAAAGAGTTTTGATATTTACTATTAGTATCGAAACCTTTATATTTTTAAAGTGACAAATCACAAAGAAGATTATAGGAACAATCAATCACTAAAATTCACATACGAAGATGTGAATAAAATCCAAAGAAACCGATAAAGAATCCATCGAAATGGATATTCAAAAATCCCTAAAAAGGAGTCATCAAAGTCATAATAAATGATAGCAACAAATAGGATCATCACGAATTGATTTAAATTGGAAATTCAATCCAAAAAGGCAAAATGGACTCAAACAGCAGGTTCAGTCGACTGAACAGAGTTTTTAGTCGACTGACCCTGTGCCTGGAAATTATCCAGGTTCAGGAAACTTTCTGTTTCCAGTTTCAGTCGACTGAACAGAGGATTCAGTCGACTGAATCATGCCTGGAAACTTTCGGGTTCCAGGTTCAGTCGACTGAACAGACTTTTCAGTCGACTGAATCTTGCCTGGGCTGTTTTTCAGCCTATCCAAATGAAGAGCAAACTCTTCCAAAATGCAATCGGACGAACATTGGCTCTAAGGGTTTATGCCAATCGGCAACCCGGCCCTATATGCTCCTCGATGCATCACCAAAAGCACGATCAAACATCCATATAAGGATTTTCACACAAATTTGACTTAAAAACCCAAAAATTGGAATATTCACAAAACCAATCCAAATCAAGAGCAAATGCACATGAAGAAGTGTTAGGAATTCATACCTAACAACCAAAGATAATTATAGTCATAGATGTGAGATAAAAATCTCACCTTTGAACCCAAATCAATGAAGGAGGAGCTTTAAGAACAAGCTAAGATCAATTCCTCTTCAATCTCAACACTAGAAGCTTGAATCTAAGCTCAAAAGAAGAACATTCCCTAAGTTAGATTTAGGAAATTTCTGAAATCAAAGAGAGAATGAGTTGGAGAAGATGAAGAGAAAGCTTACCAATGGGTTCTCTTGAGTTTGGAGCTAGAAGATGGATTTGCTAATGGAAACTAGGGCTTAGGATTTCCTAATTCTTTTTTCTCTTCCCCCATTTTTGATGAAGCTTGAATGTATTAGGAAATTATTAAGTAATGAAGAGGAGAGGGGGTTGGAACTGAGCTAGTAAGTGGGGTTATTGGGCTCAGCCCAAACCAAAGCCCTAAGTGAAAAGTGGCAAAATTCCACCAACTCCAAACATATCGAAGCTTATACTCAAAAAGGTCGCAAATGTCATTTTGAACTCAATGGGGGTGGTCTCGAGTCCCAATTCGACTATTTGCAAAAAGTAGCTTTTCGGACCAAAATTCGATGAACGATAAGACATTTAAATAAAATATTTAAATATAAAATCGATAAATATGCGGGTTGTTACAGACTCCCCTCCTTAAAGTAATTGCGTCCTTGCAATACTTAAGAAGAAAATAAGAAGTAACAACCATGGAAGCATATCAACACAAAAGAAAATTTGAGTCAAGAAGTCCACCATAAAGAGCACGAAGGAGTAAATCCGAAAGTTTTCGTTCGATGAATTCTCAAGACTTCTCAAGAGCAATCCTTAGGATTTGAGAACCATTGAACTTTTACCAAAAAGAATATCTTTATATCGAAGGCCCTCAACCTCCGAAGCAATGATGCGAATAGAATGTTGCTCATAAATCAAATCTGGTGAAACTTCAATTTCCACAATATCACCGGGCACAAGAATAAAAACCGGAATCCCTAAGGCATTTCCGTAGATAAAAGACATGGAGAAAGTCAAGAATAGCAGAAAATTGAGCCGGTGCAACAACGTAGTATAATAACAGTACGCTCGAGAAACTAGAAACTCAAAAAATTTGGGACACCAGCGTAGTACAAAAACGGTACGCCCAATGAACCAAAGCCCGAATAATTTCGGAACACCTACGTAGTACAAAAACGGTACGTCCAATGAACCGATAAACCGGAACAACGATGTAGTATAATAATGGTACATCCATTGATCCAGATAAGGCGGAACATCGATGTAGTATAATAACAGCACATCCGATGAACCGAACACCATAAAAGAACATCGCACGCTAGTTCATAAAAAATAATGAGATAAAGCTCAATAAAACGAAGTATATCAAAACGTCTGATGAACTTGATAAAAAGATAATTCCATTCCGACATCATCAAAGAATCAACCACTTGTTGCTTACGACAAAGCGCATTGGCAACACAATTTTCCTTCCGGGAATAAAAAGAATATCAAGAACATAAGATGCCAGGAACTCGAGTCGACATAAAGTTCCTTATGAGAAAATAAATATTCCAAAGATTTATGATCGAGGTGGAGAACAAATTTCTTCCCCAAAAATGATGATGCCAAACTCTAAAAGTAAAAACAATAGCCGCGAGCACTAGATCATGAGTGATATATCTAGTCTCGATAAGCTATAATGATTTAGAAACACAACTGATAGCACGTTCTCCTTTGCAAGAGAATGGCATCCAAACCAATACGATTAGCGTTGGTACAAAAGATAAAGTCTTGGTTCCCCACGGAAATCACAAGAATAAGAGTATCGAAAAGAAAGAACTTCTTTTAAATAATTATCTTTCCCGAAAAGTTAAAACTTTCAAAATTACATTTATCTCAATGTAAAAATATTTCTAGAAAAATTTACATTTTACGAGTCAATATATCGTGTCTGATTGTCTCATCAAAGCGTTTAGGAGATTCTTATCGATAACGTTGATCAAGCGCATCGACCAGAATTCTTAACACACTAAATGGGCAATACAATAACAAAATCATGTTCTATATAGTAAACATGTTTCTTAAAAACCTTTAATAACTTATGAAAAAGATATGCAAAATTTTTAAATTGCTATTTTCCATCCAAAATCAATAAATACTCTCATCGAAATATTCATAGAATATTCGATTTATAAAATGGATGAAACAAGCTGGACAAACTGAATGACATATTCATTCATAAGGATCATAACGAGTGTGGAATGCGGTAAGTGGAATGCTAACTTCCGCAACTCGTAACTAATGAAAACTGGCGGTAAAGTCGAACTAAAAAGACCTTAACACCACACAAAAGATTGCTTAGGTGATAGTCCTAAGACAAATTCAAAAATACTGAAAAATTTCTCAAACTACATGAATGAGAGAAATAACACTTTCCTTATAAATGGGCTTAAGGAATAAAATGATGCCTTCAAAAATTTGAAATCGGAATCACAAGAAAAAATAGAAATCTGCTTAACAGATAGAAAATGTCGGAGATGAATAGTCCACACGGAAAATAGGATATGGGCCTCACAACGACTAAGCCAATCCTTACAAAAATCAATTTCGAAGCCTAAGTAAAAATATCGGCTCGGAAAGAAAAATCACATAGAATAGTTTCGGCATCAATAGAAAGCAAATTTAGTGTTGCGGATCTACCATCCGAATTCACAATCCTCAAAGAAGTCATCAAGCCCAAAATATTCAAAGAAAAAGAATCGACAAGTTCTTTTGATGTTAAATTAATGAGATGAAACCCGTATCAACAAGAACTCAAATAAGAAGATCAAGAAATAAAACAATGCCATCAAGGATTGAGTGAAAAATATCTCGACCAAGAGAAGAGTTTCTAGGGGCTTGCACTGCATTGACCTCTCCCTCCTTCTTACTTTGAAGTACAGGACATGCAGTAATATGGTGACCCGAATTCTTGCAATAGCGACAAAAGAGGGGTCTCGGACACTCCCTTGCATAATGGTCCGTGGAACCACAATTGTAGCATTGACCACGACTAGAGGTAGGAGTCTTTGCTACTGGAATTTGTTGCTTCCCTTTCTTATTAGAATTGGGGCCTTTGAATTTGATATGCCTCTTCAAGTTATTGTCGTAGTTCTGTTGGGCACGCACAACATCAACATCACATTCATTATCGGCCTCTTCAAGACGAAGAGCGATATCAACAAGCTGATCAAATGAAACCTCAAGTTTCAAAATTAATGGCTTCTTAAGATTCTTATTCAAGCCATAGACAAATCTCTCATTTTTCTTCAATGGGGTATTAATGTATTCAACCCCATATTTGGAAAGAGATTCGAAAGATGCGACATAGTCTGTCATAGAAGATTCACCTTGAACAAGGTCTATGAAACGCCGGGCTAACGTTACTTTCTCAGCCTCCGGCACAAACTTTAATTCGAATCGTTCCTGGAATTGCTCCCAAGTAAGATCCGCTTCAATAATCTCCGAAGTCAAGAGCTCATACCAATCTAACGCTCTTTCTTGGAGCATGCTAGAAGCCACTTGGACTCGATGTAGATCAATAAGGTTCATGCGAGAAAAGATGCGATCGCATGATTTGAGCCAAGCTTGAATTTCTATAACACTCTCGGATCCCCTGAATGGCCTTCCACCCAAATCGGTATAGTCTCTGCACAAGCGTGCGAAACCGAATCTAGGATGAGTAGCCTCTGGATTGGGTCCGGCAGCTTGAGCATTCTTAAGAAGATCTACGAGCTGCTGGGCAGACATAAATACTCCATCCTGGGGAGTAGCACTAGATTGACCGGCGCTGGGACGGCCAAGTCTAACCATTTATCTTCTTTAAGAAAGAAAGAAAGAAGAGGAAAAAGTTATTCTCAAAATAAATTTCAATCAAACTTGATTGATAAAACAGGGAATCATAAGGAAAATAGGATGAATCGGTACGAAGACTCGAATTAAATCCTAAAGCACGACTCCTAAGATGGACTTAGGACGATGATCCTTGTTATAATATTCCATATTGTTCCAAAGTTTGGCTCCGATACCAAGCTGTGACGCCCCACCTCTATACCCACGCTAGCCAAGAACACTACGGTGTAATGCTGTCAACTAGCACGGAGAATAAGGCTGTTGAGGAGCGACCATCCGTGCAATTGCTTTGCGCGAGCACCGATATGTCAGATAGTATAACATGCATTTTATTTCAAGAGGAAATCCGACATACCGATACAAACACAAAGCTACTACACAGTGGCTATAATAATCTTCGAAAACGAATATAGAAACAAGCATAACACAAATCAGTCACAGATAATTCATATCACAAAGGCGGAAGAAGATATGAATATATAATTAACACATGGAAGTGTATATCAGAGTAGTGGTCAAAAAGATCCACAATAATACAAAAGAATAGCAACACGTGCTATACAAAAGAATACAACTATGAGTCCATATCTCAAGTGTATACAACAAAATAAGCTACTAATCTAAGTAGTTAGCCAAAAGATCATATGATAACCCCAGAAGAGAAGTCAAGCAGAAGCACCTGTAACATCTCGGTCTGACCCGAGTATTATTTAATAAGAAAATAATAAACGGATCAGTCTAACTATAAATATCAGATAGAACGATATAGAATAAGAGATATGACTAAACACATAATAATCACGATGCAAAGCTGTGATATAAATATAAGTAATTGAAAATCAACAAGAGGATTAATCAATATCACCAAATCTACACAAGAATCAAAGAAATGTCATACTCTTTATTTCGTTTACCAAAATATAAATATTGACGATTATATCAATGTCAATCACAGAAGTCAATGACACACGAATTCACCAATGCACAAAAATTGATAAATCATATCAATAGAAATTACAAAATAGGTGAAGCATAAATTCCAGAATTCGACACACGAAATCCAGAAATCTCAATAAAAGGATGGCCAATCCCACAAACTGGACATCGACACACCTAAAAGGAAATGCCCCATGCACAGTCGAACATCGACGCACCTAGAAAGATACGCCCAATGCTATAGCATCGACGCACCTAGAAAGATACGCCCCATGCAATAATAAACATCGATGCACCTAGAAAGATACATCCCATGCATAAATAAACATCGATGCATCTAGAAAGATACACCCCATGTAATGTCTAACATCGATGCACCTAGAAAGATACACCCTATGCAAAGTCGAACATCGACGCACCTAGAAAGACACGCCCCATGCATAGACGAACATCGACGCAACTAGAAAGATACGCCCCATGTTCCAACTTATTGAGCCGGTTGCTCCACGAAGTAAACAAACATCGATGCACCTAAAAAGGTACACCCCATGCAACAATAAACATCGACGCACCTAGAAAGGTACGACCCATGTGTAAACAAACATCGACGCACCTAGATAGGTACGACCCATGAAAGAAATGAGACGAAGCTCAATAAAATGAGGAACGGTCCTCCACATAGACAAAGAGACATCGCACATTGCTAGTCTAAACCATAAAATGATCGTCATGATCAAAGAGAAGTGTCAATTACAGTAAGCTAGTAAATATATGAGCTTAGCTTCATGTCCCATAACCACTAGCTTAACTTAAATATTTACGAACAATTTGTAGATCTCCACTAGAAAATTGTCACAAAAGATTCAATCGAACAAGTCCAAGAATTAACCGACGAAGTAAACGCAAGCGTTTCATACCACTTGTTTTACTAAGTCGTTTAATTAGATTTCTCATATGAGTGAGGTAAAGGTTTGTATATACTAATAGATTGGAAATTGGTTTGAGAAAACGAGCTTTGTAATAAAATAGTGTTGAAATCATTTGAAGAAAGAGTTTTGATATTTACTATTAGTATCGAAACCTTTATATTTTTAAAGTGACAAATCACAAAGAAGATTGTAGGAACAATCAATCACTAAAATTCACATACGAAGATGTGAATAAAATCCAAAGAAACCGATAAAGAATCCATCGAAATGGATATTCAAAAATCCCTAAAAAGGAGTCATCAAAGTCATAAAAAATGATAACAACAAATAGGATCATCACGAATCGATTTAAATTGGAAATTCAATCCAAAAAGGCAAAATGGACTCAAACAGCAGGTTCAGTCGACTGAATAGAGTTTTCAGTCGACTGACCCTGTGCCTGGAAATTTTCCAGGTTCAGGTAACTTTCTGTTTCCAGTTTCAGTCGACTGAACAGAGGATTCAGTCGACTGAATCATGCCTGGAAACTTTCGGGTTCCAGGTTCAGTCGACTGAACAGACTTTTCAGTCGACTGAATCTTGCCTGGGTTGTTTTTCAGCCTATCCAAATGAAGAGCAAACTCTTCCAAAATACAACCGGACGAACATTGGCTCTAAGGGTTTATGCCAATCGGCAACCCGGCCCTATATGCTCCTCGATGCATCACCAAAAGCTCGATCAAACATCCATATAAGGATTTTCACACAAATTTGACTTAAAAACCCAAAAATTGGAATATTCACAAAACCAATCCAAATCAAGAGCAAATGCACATGAAGAAGTGTTAGGAATTCATACCTAACAACCAAAGATAATTATAGTCATAGATGTGAGATAAAAATCTCACCTTTGAACCCAAATCAATGAAGGAGGAGCTTTAAGAACAAGCTAAGATCAATTCCTCTTCAATCTCAACACTAGAAGCTTGAATCTAAGCTCAAAAGAAGAACATTCCCTAAGTTAGGTTTAGGAAATTTATGAAATCAAAGAGAGAATGAGTTGGAGAAGATGAAGAGAAAGCTTACCAATGGGTTCTCTTGAGTTTGGAGCTAGAAGATGGATTTGCTAATGGAAACTAGGGCTTAGGATTTCCTAATTATTTTTTCTCTTCCCCCATTTTTGATGAAGGTTGAATGTATTAGGAAATTATGAAGTAATGAAGAGGAGAGGGGGTTGGAACTGAGCTTGTAAGTGGGGTTATTGGGCTCAGCCCAAACCAAAGCCCTAAGTGAAAAGTGGCAAAATTCCACCAACTCCAAACATATCGAAGCTTATACTCAAAAAGGTCGCAAACGTCATTTTGAACTCAATGGGGGTGGTCTCGAGTCCCAATTCGACTGTTTGCAAAAAGTAGCTTTTCGGACCAAAATCCGATGAACGATAAGACATTTAAATAAAATATTTAAATATAAAATCGATAAATATGCGGGTTGTTGCAGGTATTTACTGTAAATATGTAAACTGCTTCCCAGTTATGACATTGCTTGTTGTATATCAGCATTCACTGTTTGCTTGGAATGAAGTATGGTTTCCACTCCATATATATATATATATATATATCTGTGTGTGTCTGTGTTCACACATGTATATATGTATGCTGCTTCTGGTGTAAAATGTTGCATAGTTGGTTATATTGAACTATTGTCTGCACTACTTGATATTTCTGGTTTGAGTTGATACTTCATGTGTACTGAATGTTGTTCAAGTGCTTTCACGTGTGGTCCGGTGTGCTCCTTTCACTGGCTTGTTGAGTTACCCTGATCTTGTGCATCTTTGTCAATGGTTTTTTATGTGTGTACATTTGTTTGGTCTTGTTGTTTCATTGATCTGGTTTTATTCTTATATCATTGGAAGTCTTGTTGCACTTGCATGTGTTCATCCATGTCCAGTTGCTTGGTTGCATATATATGTATGTATGTATGTATATTCTTGTCATTGTTTAGTGCCAACTTTGTACATGTTGAAGTTGAACTTGCGTATGTGTCTAGTTTGCTTTGAGTTGAATTTTTAGCTACTTTGGGTTAAAATACCTGATGCTTTGTGTTTGGTTGCATGTGTGGATTTGCATTCATGTTGATCTTCATGTATGTTAACTTGGTTCTAATTGGAATTGATTTGAGTCTACACTTGTACATTTTGTTTTGGTTGTGGTCTGGTTTAAGAGATGCTGATTGCTTTGACATTTCTCTTTTGAATGTTATCATTTTGTTAGCCGGTCCATATTTGTCCCATTGACTTTCCTTATACCTGACCATATGCGTATTTATACATTTGTCACTTTGCTCTTGTTCATGTCTGCATACTCGTTCTATTCATCATTTGCTCATTCATTGATCTAGTGCAGTTTGCATTTGCTTATGTACTTCATTTGAGTTCATATTCAAGTGTTTTCATACTAGTTTGTATGCTTGTACAATTGCAGTCTAGTTCACGTGTGAAGTCTTCATGTGGTTGAGGCTGTTATCATGCTGGTTTGTACACTTGGTTTCACATGTTATTGGTCTGGTCTGAGTTTTGGTCAAGACTTCATGTGTACATCTTCTTGTAGTTTGGTTTCATATGTGGATATTTTCAAGATGCATTGTGTTCATGAGTATTTCATTGAACTAGGTTGATAAACTTCGTGCTTTGGTTTCATTCCATGTCCAGTTCATTGTATCCACTTGAGTCTGTCTGGTGTGGTTGATCTGGTTCACCACTTTGAATCTACACTGTTGTCTCATTTGCATTCATGTTGCTTTGCACTGCATAAATTTTTTTCCATTATGGTTTTGCTTGTGTTCATGTCTACTTATGCACTTGAACTCGAAAGCCTGACCATATCTTGTGTACTTTCATTGATGAACTAATTTTTCTTTGTATTTTGGATTGCACCTATGTTGAATCCAGGCTCGGCTTGGGTTTGACCTTGTGCTCACCTATCCCTGCTATTTTAATAAGCAAGTGTATATCGGTGTGCACGATCTTGTGGATGTACATTGATACACTGTGGATGTCACAAGTTATTCGTGTAAGATGAATTAACAAAAATGACAATGAACAACCCAAATAACCAAGGTAAATAATTTTTCAAACACACACTTCATTTTGCACTGCAGAATATTTCTTTTTCAATTTTATCGCATCAGCGTTTATTTTGTAGATATTGGATACATGCTGGAACTATAACGACCCAAAATTTTCGACCTCGAGAATTCGACATTAATACGTTCACTGTAGAAATGTCGAGCAATCGAACGTCGGAAATTTCAGATTGTTAAAGAAAGAAGAAAGAAGGAAGAAGAAGAACAGACACATTCGTAGCGGATTAAATATAATAGCAAATAATAGCATTTACAAAGAAAACTGTAATTGTTAATTTACATACATTTCATCAGAGTACAACCATTTACAAATAGACAAGACAGTTACATCAACCTATCCCAGATTATAATCAATACAGACTACACAGTCTCATATACACAGCGGAATACACTCCATACGTTCCTGCCATCCTGCTCACCTCCTGAGCTCCAGAACGTCCTATCCTGAAAAGTTGTAGTACTCGGTCTGATCCGAGCATTACATCAAAGTAACACCAGGGTCAGGCTGGAAACCAGCATGAGTAAACCCATGTAACATGAAATTCTAATGCATAAAACTTATTTAAAACCCGGGTAACTTGTACTTCACTACAAGTTCATAACTTGATATAGTCAACACTTATTTCACAATTCAATATCTAAGTACCAAAACTTAGTTAAATGGTCCAGTTACTAAAATTATCCCATTCCGCCCTATTTCATTCAAAACTCAAATCTAATGAATTACTGGAAGTTACAAATCGAAGTGGTTTCGGGTATTTGCAGATACCCAACCCCGGTCTCTTCGAACCAATTGTTAATATTAAACTTATTTGTTTAAGTGCAAACAATTCAATTCATATTCAGAGTAACATATTCACATAGCGATTCCATTACAGAGAGATCGTCCATATTCCAAACATCATATCACATAGCATCATAATCACATACCAGGGATAATAAATAATCCAAGGCATTCATTATCATCCAATCATCCGTAAGCAAGATTAATTAGTCACACCCTTTTTAATTAATTTAAATAAATAAATTAATTACTTTAATCACCATTAAATCCTGCTTACTTAACATTAATTAATTACAAATGAATTAATTAATTATCCTTTAATTATCAGTACATTGAGTAATCAGCCTTTAATTAATTTCACAAATTAATTAACCTTCAACCATTCACAATAATTAACCTTTAATTGCTCTCATAATATAATTAACAAAAATTTGTTACATTGGTCCTTAATTAATTACCCTAATTAATCATTCTATAAACACTTATATTGATTAATTATCATTTATTAATCACATTCATTAATTAACCGACCCCCTTTAATTAATTTCCTTAATTAATCCATACTTTAATTAATTACACTAAGTAATTAATCTTTAATTACTTCCATTAAGTAGTTATCATTTAATAAATCACATTTAGTAATTACCCATTAATTACCCTCCTTAATTAAGTAATCATTCTTGATTAATCACTTAAATTAACCACCCTTGATTTATCACCTTAATTGACTTAGGATAATTCATCATCTTAATTAATTACTTAATCATTATTAAATATCGTTTGAAAATCATGTAGAAATAAAATAAAATAATTAACTTATTATATAATTATTTCAGTCCAAACAACTTAAATTCAAAAAGACATATGATTTATAATCTTATACTTGAAAGTTGTTCAAATATTTAACCTTGAAACCTTGCTAACATTTCTTTACTTATAAAACCTTCATTTCTATGCTTTTTAAAACTTGTAAAACCGTCTACTTACAATAATACACGAACACTTTGGTACAGACCCAAACCAAAACTCTAAAAACCCCGAGACACCCGCACCCCTCTCCTCTTCCCTTCCTTCATCATCCTCCCTCATGAAAAACTCGAGACTGACTCGAAGAAAACGTCAACACAGCAGAAGCTCAAACCACACAACCACGACCATTGATACACTGGATATATGCGCACACACACAGATCATCGGTATCGTTCCAACCATCAAAGCCACCGTCGGCAAGTCGACATTGACCTCGCATACTTTTTCAATCATCCAAATCGACGTCCTTCCCTACGAACCATAAACGAACCGAACGATCAGGCCTGGAACCCAATCCTATTGGAAAACACCCAATAGGAAACACCTCCAACCTTTGGCACCCACGCCGACCAACTTAGTGCAATGCCACGACTCCCTGCTTCAATTGCTCCCACACGCGATCCACTCCAAATCTCCCATGACCTCGCAATTTCCTTTATTTACGTCGAACAAAAAGGAGAGTTAAACCCTAGTTCACCGACGTCCAACCACCACGGAAATCCAGAATCCTTCCATGTATTTTTCTCGATATCCACTCCTCACAAGCTCCCTTCAACGTCACTCATCTTCCACTAGATCACCAAAAACCGACGAAAATACAAACTCTGTTCAACTTGCGATATCTTGACAACCCCGAGCCTAAAAATCTCAAAATTAAAATCAACAATCGCTATTTTACAATACATATTAGTTTATATGATCAAAGCTCGAAAATTTAAAAATCAAATTTTCGATTTGAATTCAATTCTTACTGACACTTCTTATTTCCAACAAATCTTTCAGTTAATTTAATTAGTAATATTTTTAAAAATCAAATTTAGTTGTTACTATCATTTTACCTTTAAAGATCACAACCTAAGATTGAACATAAGTTGAGGAATTGAGTTGATTTGGATATGCATTGCCGGTTATTCATACAAAGACTTATATACATATACATTCACACAGGCATGCACAGAAAAAACATGTTTATATACACATAAACACATAAATTTATCCATGCAATCATTTACTTCAATTTGTTTATCACAAGCACAATCATATAATAGATTAAAATAAACGATTGTTTACTCACCTGTCTGTGAAAAAACAGAGAAGCCCAAATTTGAATTTGGTTTGAACTTGAAAACTGATCTGGGTTTGAATGCTCTAATCTTTTCTTGATTCAGTTTGTAATGCAAGAAGTTGTTTAAATTTCAGTTTTTGATCAGTACTTAGCTGCTTTAATGTTGAACTAAAATCTTTTCTTTCTTTGAGCTTCCAGGTTATTGATTGTAAAGGTTTGTAGAAAGATTTGTTGCTCAAGTTTCTATATTTTCTTTGTAGTTTGAAAATTTTTGTTTGCTTCAGTTTCTTTATCTGGTTTTGCTTTAGTTTGGTTTTTGATTTTGAAACATATGAAAGAAAATTAAAAAGAAAAAATATAGACGTGTATATATATTTGAATATTCTTTTATTGATAAATTTTAAAAATGAATAACACTTGTATTACATGTTACAATTTAGTATACACTTGTTTAATGCATGGTATAAATCCTTTACACTTGTTGAATGGTATTTTACAATTTTTACACTTGTATTCTTATATGATACTTGGTTTACATTTTTTAACTTATATGTATAAATGTTTTTAATATGGATTTGATAATTTTTTTAGTTTTATATATACTTTAATTCATTTTCCATTATTTGATAAATACATTTTCTTAATTTATTTTTTTAGAATCCTTTAAAGAAAATAATATAGAACTAATTATATACTAAATAGAAATCAAATAGACATTATTTTTAAATCAAATTTATTATGAGATATTGTCTTTTGAATTTCAATCTCAAATTCAAATTCAATCTAAAATCAACTCATATAAATATATATTTAAACAACTCATACTTAATTTGTTTTAAAAAAAATAATTTTTCTATTTAAAATCTTCTTATATCTATACAATCAGTATTATTTGTTTTAAAAGAATAATTTGTCAATTTTAAGGAGATTATCAAATAAATAAATATTTATCTAGATATAAATATTTATTATCAGATTTATTTGTTCAATCTATAAACCAGTGTTTTAAATGGTTAAAATCAGATAATCATCTAATTACCTGATGCCCAATAATCCGGGTTACACAATCCTCCCCCCGTTGAATCTTTTCGTCCTCGAAAAGGAACGAAGCCAGAATTTATTCAATACTTAGAATCAAATAAATTATTCTTTGACCATTTTTAAAACACTTTTAAAATCTATATAATATTACCAAAGTAGCTATATAAAAATAATACTTTTTATATCTCGATGTTTGAATAGGTCCATCCTTGTTCTCACAGAAATTCGGTTATACGTTGATCAGGCGTAGGACTGAAAATCTATAAGTACTTGGCATACCCGTTCTCAACACCCAGGGTTGTTACAGACTCCCCCTTAAAGAAATTGTGTCCTCGCAATCATAGGGAATAAACGAACAAATGGTAACAACCATAAAGAACATCAATACAAGATGAAGAAATTTGGAATAGGAAGTTCACCATAAAGAGCTTGAAAGAGTAAGCCTGAACGTGTTTGCTCGATAAATTCTCTGGATTCCTAAGTGCAATCCTTAGGATTTGAGAACCATTGAACTTCCACAAGAAAAACATCATTATTTCGAAGGTGCCACACCCCCGAAGCAATGATGTGAATAGATAGTTGCTCAAAAGTAAAAATCAAAAATCCCTAAGGCATTTCCGTAATTGGAAGACGTGGAAAACGTCATGAATAGCAGAAAATTGAGTCGGTACACCGGCGTAGTACAATATAACCACCAAAGAAATCTTTTAATTTCATAAAAGAAATTCACAAATTCTCTACAAAATTAAATTATCAAATAGATAATCAGAAAACAGAAATCACAAAACAGCAATATCTAATTATCGATACGATAATTAGAAAACAGCAAAATCAGCAAATCTAACTATCAAAAACGATAATCAGGAATTACCACAACGGAAATCAAATTTCAAATCAACAAATATTCAATTATCAAAACGGTAATCAAATCTTAAATCATAAATATTTAATTACCACAAACGATAATTAAAACTCAAATATCTACTTATCACGAGCGATAACCAGAAACAACAAATACCTGATTATCAAAAACGATAATCAGAAATCACAAATCAACGAATATTTAATTATCACAATTGATAATCAAATCTTAAATCGCAAATATTTAATTATCACAAACGATAATTAAATCTCAAATATCTAATTATCACGAGCGATAATCAGAAACAACAAATATCTGATTATCAAAAACGATAATCAGAAACCACAAATATCCGATTATCAAAAACGATAATCGGAAATAATATTTCAATTAACGAGTCCAGGATTAACCGAAATAGCAAACGCACATGTCTCATAACCACGAGTTTTACTAAATCGTTTAATTCACTTCATCGTTTCCTTGAAAGTGCAAAATTGTGTATTCTAAAATAACATTTCACATTCTCAAACGGACAAGTCCGGAATTAAGCGAATCAGTAAAAGAAAGGGGTCATAGTCCTCGATTTTTCTGAAACGTTTAAATCGCTTCCTCATTCTTTTGAAAGCGTAAACTGTAAAAATTTTGAAAACAATTTTGATTTATATTTTGAAACAATTTTAAAGATAGCAAATTTTTAAAAACGCATGATTAAAACAGCAACATCAGTAGGAACTACGACAAGGAAATTGCACTTCTCAAAATACCATAAAAACGAACAACAAAATCAGCATTGCGGGATAACCGCTTTAAAATTCATTTTAAAATTGACGGTTACTGAAGTCAAAGAGACAGTAATTTTTATACGTCAAAAATCTCATCAAAAATAAATGGCATCAAAACATAATACCTGTGAATTTTCATTTATCAAAAATGTCACAAGAATCTCCTCAATGATCAAAAAAGGATATCATACCCTTAACTTTTATTCGCAAACAACTAGTGACACACAAATTCACCAATGCACAAAAATTGATAAAACTTATCAATAGAAATCACGAAAATAGGTGAAGCACAAATTCCAGAAGACTACACAAGAAATCCAGAAATCACAAAATGAGAGCATGAAAACTCAAATGGGAGTATGAAAACTCACCTACACGTGAGCATGAAAACTCACCAACACGTGTAATGCAAAGCGAGAACGGGAGCATGAAAACTCACCCACACGTGAGCATGAAAACTCACCAACACGTGTAACACAAAGCGAGAATGGGAGCATGAAAAATCACCTACATGTGAGCATGAAAACTCACCAACACGTGTAACGCAAAGCGAGAACGGGAGCATGAAAACTCACCTACACGTGAGCATGAAAACTCACCAAAACGTGTAACGCAAAGCGAGAACGGGAGCATGAAAACTCACCTACACGTAAGCATGAAAATTCACCAACACGTGTAACGCAAAACGAGACGCTATCTCATGGTGGCTAACCATTAAATTTTGACACACGAATGGTCCGAAGACCGTGGGGAGCTACCCCATATGGATGAGTCGGAATCACCCAGATGAAGTCTAGGCTAACCAAAAAGCAAAAAGGTATGTGTGAATGGAATCACACAAATGGTGTCTAGCCTAACCTCGCAACAAAAAGGTATGTGTGAGTGGAATCACACAAGTGGTGTATAGGCTAACCAAAAAGCAAAAAGGTATGTGTGAATGGAATCACACAAATGGTGTCCTGCCTAACCAGAAAGCAAAAAGATATGTGTGAGTGGAATCACACAAATGGTGTCTAGGCTAACCAAAAAGAAAAAAGGTATGTGTGAGTGGAATCACACAAATGGTGTCTAGCCTAACCAGAAAGCAAAAAGATATGTGTGAGTGGAATCACACAAATGGTGTCTAGGCTAACCAAAAAGCAAAAAGGTATGTGTGAGTGGAATCACACAAATGGTGTCTAGCCTAACCAGGAAGCAAACAAAGAGACATCACACAATTGCTAGTCTAAATCATAAAATGATTGTCATGATCAACGAGAAGTGTCAATTACACTAAGCTAGTAAATATAAAAGTTTAGCTTCATGTCCCATGACCACTTACTTAACTCAAATATTTACGAACAAACTGTAGATCTTCACTAGAAATTTGTCACAAAAGATTCAATCGAATAAGTCCAAGAATTAACCGACGAAGTGAACGCAAGCGTTTCATACCACTCGTTTTACTAAGTCGTTTAATTAGATTTCTCATACGAGTGAGGTAAAGGTTTGTATATATTAGTAGATTGGAAAACGGTTTAGGAAAAGAGCTTTGTAGTAAAATAGTTTTGAAATCGTTTGGAGAAAAGGGTTTTGATATTTACTACTAGTATAGAAAATCTTTATATTTTTAAAGTGAAAATCTCAAAAATGATTGTAGAAACAATCAATCACAAGAATTCACATACAAAGATGTGAATAGAATCCAAAGAAATCGATACTAAGTTCTTCAAAAGGTATGTTCACGAAAATCCTGAAGAAAATGTCGTCAAAGTTGCTAATAAATGATAGCAACAAATCGGGGAATTAACAAGAATCGATTAAATTTGGAAAACAAATCAATTTACTAAAATTCACATTCGAAGACGTGAATAGAATCCAAAGAATTCGATTCCAAATCCATCAAAGTAGAAATACCCAAAAATTCCAGAAATAGAAGTTATAACAACTAATCGGAAAATAAGAATCGATTAACAATTGGAAAAACAAAGCAAAACGAGCATAAATGCATAGATGACTTCAATAAAAATAAAAAATCAAGTAAATGTCGAAGTCAACAATTAATGGCCAAATTCGAACAAAATCAACATCGGCTAAATCAATTCAAAGCCGAAAACACAAGAACAAAATCCTCATCTTCAAAAACCCAACTTGAGTTCGCAAAGCAAACGGAGGCCGAAGCCAAAATACTTTCACGAAATCAAAATCAAATGCACATGAATAAACGTTAGGAATTCATACCTAACAATCAAAGATAATCATAGGCAAAGATGAGAGATAAAACGTCGACAATTAGTTGTAACACATGTTCCGTCTAAGTTATGTTTTATATTATGTCCATAAACCCCAGGCTCTGATACCAAGCTGTGACGCCCTACCTCTATACCCACGCTAGCCAAGAACACTACGGTGTAATGTTGTCAACTAGCGCGGAGAATAAGGCTATTGAGGAGCGGCCATCTGTAGTTAGGCCTTACACTAGTATTGGTTATCTCGATAGGAGTGGTATATATATATTCATTCATTTTTAATCTTTGATTTATTTACTCCCATCGACATACCCTAATTCCTATATAAAACGAACTACGATGGTTCATAATAGTTTAGGACAAAATATATAATAATAACACAGATAATACAAATAAATGCGAAACACAGATAAACGGAAAGTCTCATATATATAATAACTGATGTCAGTTACAATACACGTGATACAGTACATATGATACAACTACAACTGTCGACTCAGAAAGTTACATATACAAGTACATTATCGTGAATAATATACATGAATACATATCATCCTATACAAATACACCGACTACTATAAAATGACGACGCTACTCCAAAAGGTATGAAAGGACTTCATAGCTCTAGCAGCAATCCAGAGCAAGATATCTACAACCTGTAATAACTCGGTCTGACCCGAGTATTAAATTCAAAAGAAAATAATACACGGGTCAGTCTAATTCAAACTCAGTTATTAGTGCACAGAAGCAATAATGATTAAATAACGATTAGACGACCGTCACAAAAATCTCGTTTATCCGATCCTTAAATAAAGAAATCGGATAACGATAAATATAACACGTAACAGTGTTAAACAACAAATGAGCAAATTAAACCAAATCAGAATACAATTCAGAATATTGAATTGAATAAACAAAACAGTTCAAACCATTGAAATATCAATTAAAATATTAATTCGAGTAGGGCTGCAGTACGCGCACGCGTGCACTGCCTCGCCACTACAGCGTATGGAATATGCAAAAGATCAATAAATCAAAACAAGATAGAATATCATAAAAGCCATACCGTGTGGCTGCAGTTCACGCTTGCGTGCACTGCCCTGCCACTACAGTGATAATGTACCCAAAAACTCAATTCCGTGTGGCTGCAGTTCACGCTTGCGTGCACTGCCTTGCCACTACAGTAATGATGTACAAAACCGGGCACAAGGTCAAACCCGAACTATCAGCTGGATTCAACACAGGGCAGGTATACAGGCTACGACTTCAAGCATAAAGCAGTTCAATATCCAAGAAACAATGAAAAACAATGGAACCAACTCAAAACAGTCACAATATGGAGACAGCAAGAAAACTGCAGAGGTTAAGTCACGACTATCGTGACTCAACACAACTACAAGGAAATGAACCAGAGGAAGTCTCGATATAAAGCAATAGCAAACTCAAAAACAACACAAAAGTCCACAAATTCTACACGACTGCAAGCATCAGTGCACAAGGGCAATGACCCGTACGTATACATGAACCAGCAGAAGCAATTGAAGTGCTACACTGGAACAACAAAGTACAAAGGCTATAAGTGAAACAAACATGTGTGCCCGAGATAAGGCAACCCAGTGACAAGCACAAAGATCACTGCAACATGAATACAAGTGCAGAACAAAATTGTGAAACAACAGTTTTATAAGTGACAAAGGTCAACATCAATGCATATGAATAATTCATCTGACTTAATGCAAGAACATTGAAACCAGGCAACATAGGTGTAAAGGCAATGCTCATGAATAATACAAGTGAATGACAACACTACAACAGAAAAACAGTGAATCTAATATCACACAGATTCAAATGATCTGGTTCGCAACAATTTAACTTCAACAAGATTACATGCATCCTGGAAATGGGGTTGATACAAGCAACTGAGCAGTGTCAGTCACCAATGTAATCAACTGAGGTGAACCAGGCAAACAGAGCTTCAACCAATCAAAGTTCAAGCATGGGGACTAAAATGAAACAGAGGTGGCTGCAAGGAGTTTCAGACCAACCAAGCAACATATATGAGTACAACTTGATATTCAAACTAAGGTTGTAGTGAAAACTACAACAGCAATTGTTGACCAACCAACAACAGAACGAAATGCAACAGAAGTGTCAAAAGGGCAGAGACAGTGCAAGTGAAATCAACAGTGAATCGAAGTCAGTGGGAACCCTGACTCAAACTCGGGACCAATAACAACAAAACCAGTTAAAGATATAGAGGCAGTAGTAACTGCAAATTCCAAATCAGTACACATAACTACAGATTGCATGTTCAAGTGTAAGCCAAAGTGAAAGTCCAAAACTTTTAAACTTAAACCAACAAGAATCCAAGTAAACAGGTGCACATTCAAGCACTTAAACCACTGTCCAAATCCAAACAACACCCGTGTACAAATATGAAAATACAACATAATTTACATCAGTGGGCATAAATAATCACTAAACAAAGGAGCAGCCTCAAAGACTAGATGACCAAGTCCATATGTAATGCATAAAAGTGCACAAGAACAAGGTTGAAAATTATCACCTAAACGAAGGCAGTAAAACAGGTGTGCACAGAGAAGGTTCAAGCGCCCAAAAGCATTTAGCAACCATTTCGAATAATCAAGACAACAGTAGTTTCAAAGAATTTGCTAAATAAGTGCAAGACCGAAGATTAAGAAATGTCACAGGAAACTTCAAAATCAAAGTCAAACCGAAGTCAACAAAAATTCAGGTTAAATACCAAAAAAACAACATTGTGATGACCAAGGTAGCAAGGAACGCGATCGAACAGCTCAATATCGAAGCCGTGACAACCACAAAAATCAAACAGGACAAAATCAATACAAAACAACTTAGATCGAACTGCAAGCAAAATGAATCTACAAACTCAAACAATTGAATACTAACGAAAATCACAGAATTCGAACCTTAAAATGAGCACGAGATATGAATTAGATGTGAGTGGATCACTCACCTTGTCGACGAATTGAAGCAGTCGAAACGAGGCCGAAGCAAACGAGGAAACGAATGTAGTTAGCAGCCATAAATTGCCGCAACCCTAATTTGAGAGCGAACGAAGAAAATTTCGAAGCCGCCATTTTTGTTTACTTCGTTTTTGGGCTTAGGGTTTTTTTCGAATGAAGGAAAGGGAGGGGGATTGGTATTTGTTTTGCAAATTTATCACAGCCCAATTAAAAAAATGGGCCACAATTAAAATTTTAAAACCCATCAATCTTTTTAACAATTTTATAAAAGAATTTTAACTCAATTTAAAAACTTCAATTGGCAATTAACTGGCACAATAATTCGTTTAACAACAATGATTAATTATAAAATCCCAGGGTTGTTACATATAGACTATTTCAATCCACTTTTTAATTCATTTTGAACCATTCAATTTCGCAGTTTAAAGAATATTAATAATGATAGGATGATATTAGGATAAAATAAATGAACATCCAAATTATTTTAAAACATCCATCCATAGCATCCATTTCCAATTTCTAGATCTCAGACCCATTTTGAGATCACACATACTCCCAATTCAAATCAGCTATTTAACATCCCAAGTTAAATCACAATTTAATTTAATCCAGTCAACTTTACCCAGTTTGAATTCCCATATCAAATTTTAAAATTCTTATTAATAATCTTCCTACTTAAGTTTAAAAACTTATTTCACTTTGGGTTTTCACATCACATTCCAAGGAAAATTCAAAACTCAATCTTAGAGTTTATTTCAAATCATTTTTAATATTATGTACATCCCTCACACTAAGTTATACCTTAAACTTTAAACCGTTCTTGGTTTTTAGTTCAAAACAAATTTCTTTTTAAATTTTCAAACAACTTTTGTTTGAAACATGACCCTTTCGTTCAAATAATACTATTTATTATATCTTTAGCGCTTTGAAACAAATTCCAAATTTTCTGGACTTAGATTTAAAACTTCACAATTTAAATTATCCTCAATTCCAATTTATAAGTCATACTCACCTAAATGTTTACTTCCCTAAAACATTCCTTTTTGCTTTATCATTATTTATCTTAGAAAGATAACATCCTCTTCATAAGATACAACAAACATTTTATTATTAAACACAATCAACATTTATGATAATAACCAAGATTATCATATCTGGAAACCAGTGCATTATTATCTCAATCTAAAAATGCTTCTACAAATTCAGGATTTTATTTTCTAGTTTGAATCCATTTTTAGCTTATCTTATTTATATATTTCATATTACCCAATTCCCATTTGGTTGTATTTCTATTACCCCTTAATTTATTATTATTATTTTGTTTAATTCAAATAATACAACAACCAATTACCTTTATATATAGAAAAACTATTTCTTTATATATCAAAATATAAACTTGTATAAAAACTAATTTTAAAACCATTTTAAAATCTTTTTATAAGAAAATAACAAATATGCCCTTATACACACACACACACACACACTCAACTCATTCTATGGTACCAATGACCCTATCCTTAATGAGTAAACCCACCAGAGCCAAGGTTCTCTCTTAACCTTTTGCTCTGATACCAAAATGTAACGACCTAAAATTTTCGACCTCAAGAATTCGACATCAATACGTTCACTATATGTCGAGCAATTAAACGTCGAAAATTATAGGTTGTTAAGGAAAAGAAGAAAGAAGGAAGAAGAACAGAAAACAACATCATCTCACACTCGCAGAGGATTAAATATAATAGCAAACAATAGCAATGACAAAGAAAACTGTAATTGTTAATTTACATACAATTCATCAGAGTACAACCATTTACAAATAGACAAGACAGTTATATCAACCTGTCCAAGATTATAATCAATACAGACCACACAGTCTCATATACGCAGCAAAATACGCTCCATACGTTCATGCCATCCCGCTCGCCTCCTGAGCTTCAGAACATCCTATCCTAAAAAGCTGTAGTACTCGGTCTGATCCGAGTATTACATCAAAGTAACACCAGGGTCAGGCTGGAAACCAGCGTGAGTAAACTCGTCTAACAAGAAATTATAATGCATAAAACGTATTTAAGACCAGGGTAACTCGTACTTCACTACAAGTTCATAACTTGATATAGTCAACATTTATTTCACAAATCAATATCTATGTACCAAAACTTAGTCAAATGGTCCAGTTACTAAAATTATCCCATTCCAGCCCATTTGATTCTACACTTAAATCTAATGAATTTCTGGAAGTTACAAATCGAAGTGGTCTCGGGTATTTGCTGATACCCAACCACGTTCTCTTCGAACCCATTGTTAATGTTAAACTAAGTTGTTTAAGTGAAAACAATCCAATTCATATTCAGAGTAACATATTCACATAGCGATTCCATTACATATAGATAGTCCATATTCCAAACATCATATCACATAGCATCACAATCACATACCAGGGATAATAAACAATCCAAGGCATTCGATATCATTCAATCATCCATAAGCAAGATTAATTAGTCACACCCTTTCTAATTAAATTAAATAAATTAAATTAATTACTTTAATCACCATTAAATCATGCTTACTTAACATTAATTAATTACAAATGAATTAATTAATCATCCTTCAATTATCATCTTAATTACATTAAGTAATTAGCCTTTAATTAACTTCACAAATTAATTAACCTTCAACCATTCACAATAATTAACCTTTAATTACTCTCATAATATAATTAACGAAAATTTGTTACATTGGTCATTAATTAATTACTCTAATTAATTATTCTATAAACACTTATATGGATTAATTATCTTTTAATTAATCACATTCATTAATTAACTAACCCCTTTAATTAATTTCCTTAATTAATCCATGCTTTAATTAATTACACTAAGTAATTAATCCTTAATTACTTCCATTAAGTAGTTATCATTTAATAAATCACATTTAGTAATTACCCATTAATTACCCTCCTTAATTAAGTAATCATTCTTGATTAATCACTTAAATTAACCATCCTTGATTTATCACTTTAATTAACTTAGGATAATTCATCATCTTAATTAATTACTTAATCATTATTAAATATCGTTTGAAAATCATGTAGAAATAAGATAAAGTAATTAACTTATTATATAATTATTTCAATCCAAACAACATAAATTCAAAAAAACATTTGATTTATAATCTTATACTTGGAACTTGTTCAAATATTTAACCTTGAAACCTTGCTAACATTTCTTTACTATGAAAACCTTCATTTCTATGCTCTTTAAAACTTGTAAAACCATATACTTACAACAATACACAAACACTTTGGTACAGACCCGAACCAAAACTCTAAAAACCCCGAGACACCCGTTCCCCTCTCCTCTTCCCTTCCTTCATCATGCTCCCTCACAAAAAACTCGAGACTGACTCGAAGAAAAACGTCAACGCACCTGAAGCTCAAACCACACAACCACAACCACTGATACACCGGATATATGTGCACATGCATTGATCATCGGCATCGTTCCGACCATCAAAGCCACCGTCGGCAAGCCGACATTGACCTCGCATACTCTTTCGACCATCCAGATGGACGTCCTTTCCTGCGAATCAAAAAACGAACCAAACGATCAGGCCTGGAACCCAATCCCTTCGGGAAACACCCACCAGCCAACGCCACCAACCTCCGGCACTCACGCCGACCAACTCAGTGCAACGCCACGACTCCCTGCTTCAATTTCCCCCACACGCGATCCACTCCACATCTCCCATGACCTCGCAATTTCCTTTATTTCAAAGTCGAACAAATAGGCGAGTTAAACCCTAGTTCACCGACGTCCAATCACCACGGCAATCTAGAATCCTTCCAAGTATTTTTCTTGATATCCACTCCTCACAAGCTCCCTTCAGAGTCACTTGCGTCACTCATCTTCCCCTAGATCACCAAAAACCGACAAAAATACGAACTCTGTTCAACTTGCGATATCTTGACAACCCCGAGCCTAAAAAGCTCGAAATTAAAATCAACAATCGCTATTTTACAATACATATTAGTTTATATGATCAAAGCTCGAAAATTTAAAAATCAAATTTTCGATTTGAATTCAATTCTTACTGACACTTCTTATTTCCAGCAAATCTTTCTGTTAATTTAATTAGTAATATTTTTAAAAATCAAATTTAGTTGTTTCTATCATTTTACCTTTAAAGATCACAACCTAAGATTGAAAATACGTTGAGGAATTGAGTTGATTTGGATATGCATGTGCTAGTTATTCATACAGAGACTTATATACATATACATTCACACAGGCATGCACAGAAAAAACATGTTTATATACACATAAACACATAAATTTATCCATGCAATCATTTACTTCAATTTGTTTATCACAAGCACAATCATATAATAAATTAAAATAACCAATTGTTTACTCACCTGTCTGTGAAAAAACAGAGAAGCCCAAATTTGAATTTGGTTTGAACTTGAAAACTGATCTGGGTTTGACTGATCTTTTCTTGATTCAGTTTATAATGCAAGAAGTTGTTTAAATTTCAGTTTTTGATCAGTACTTAGCTGCTTTGATGTTGAACCAAAATCTTTTCTTGCTTTGAGCTTCCAGGCTATCGATTGTAAAGGTTTGTAGAAAGATTTGTTGCTCAAGTTTCTATATTTTCTTTCTAGTTTGAAATTTTTTTTTGCTTCAGTTTCTTTATCTGGTTTTGCTTTTAGTTTGGTTTTTGATTTTTTAAACATATGAAAGAAAATTAAAAAGCAAAAATATAGATGTATGTATATATTCGAATTTTCTTTTATCGATAAATTTTAAAAATGAATGACACTTGTATTACATGTTACAATTTAGTATACACTTGTTTAATGTATGGTATAAATCCTTTACACTTGTTGAATGGTATTTTACAATTTTTACACTTTTATTCTTCCATAATACTTGGTTTACATTTGTTAACTTATATGTATAAATGTTTTTAATATGGATTTGATAAAAAAAAAATTAGTTTTATATATACTTTAATTCATTTTCCATTATTTGATAAATACATTTTCTTAATTTTTTTTAGAATCCTTTAAAGAAAATGATAAAGAACTAATTATATACTAAATAGAAATCAAATATACATTATTTTAAATCAAATTTATTTTGAGATATTGTCTTTTGAATTTCAATCTCAAATTCAAATTCAATCTAAAATCAACTCATATAAATATATATTTAAACAACACATACTTAATTTGTTTTGAAAATAATAATTTTTCTATTTAAAATCTTCTTATATCTATACAATCATTATTATTTGTTTTCAAAAGAATAATTTGTCAATTTGAAGGAGATTATCAAATAAATAAATATTTATCCAGATATAAATAATTATTATCAGATTTATTTGTTCAATCTATAAACCAATGTTTTAAATGGTTAAAATCAGATAATCATCCAATTACCTGATGCCCAATAATACGAGTTATCACGGGAACAAAGTTGAAGATCAAAATAAAAGTGATGAGTCAATGTAGTGAGGTGAAAATTGTAAAGTGAAAATTTGTTGTAATTGAAATTCTATTGTAATTGAAAATGTGTAAACGTAGTGAGAGATCAAATTTGTACTATTTGAATTTGTAATCAAATATTTTTTTGAATAAAATATTTGTTTAAATATAAATTCTGAGTTATTTATTATATTCAACAAATATTTATTTAGTTATGTGAAAAATAAAATAGTATAACAACAATACATTTAAACGAATATATATATGCTTATTATCATCAAACAAAAATCAATGACTATTGTATTATACACTTAGGACATGTCATCTCAAAGAGTGGTATAGCAGTGGAACCAAATAAAGATAAGGCAGTCAAATAGTGGCCACAACCCCAAATTATTAAAAGGTTGAGAGGTTTTCTGGGACTCACTGGCTATTATAGATGCAACGACTCAAAAGTTTTAACAATTTTTAATAACGTAATTAACTGAATTTTTTTGGAAATAAACAATAAATTTTTGAAATGAAAATTTGATTTTTGGTACGCGTCTATTTAAATATAGCGATTGTCAGATTTTCACTGGTAAATATGTAAGTAAGTTTTGCTGTGTAATTTCCAATTTCAATTTTAAATCGATTGAAATTAGGTGAAAATAATATATTTTGGAAATCTAAATATTTTTGTATAATAAATATATAAATAATCTTCTAAGTGAGACGTCGTATTTTTTTTCGTCCAATTTGAACTGCTCTAGCCCTGTTTATCTTATTTTCGGCGAATTAGCAGCATTTTGGCAACGAATGTCAACTTTTGATACAATGGTCGTTTCGTTGATATCTATGTACCATTCTGTTGTCTCATCGTGCTGATCTCCGTAGTATATTTATTTTTGTATTTCGGTATTCGGTGTGCGGCGAAAACTGTGAAACGGTCAGCCATAATGATAAACCGTTTTTGAAACTTTGGTGTTCCTTTTGTCCTTTCATGTATCCAACTTAAGAAATTGAATGGCCACTCGGCTTTTAATATATTCTCTGAATTCAATGTTCATGCCTTTACATTTTCCCAATTGTTTTCATATATTATTTCTGGTTGCTTCCATTTCTTTGGTTCCGTTCACGAAAAAACTAATATAATATATATTTCAAGTTCATATATGCATTAGGTTTGTATATTTTTGCTTTGTCCTGCATCTTCGTTTATCTCCTTCTTGCTCACCTCTCATGATCGAACTGCTAGCTTGTTTCCATAAATACATGAGCCACATTAAGCACATCCATCCTCTTCATTGAAGCCACACTCGAACAATCTCCATGCATTCCAGTCAGAGTTGACTCCAACACTACAACACGCAGCGACTAACAACGGCCACTTCCATCACATTCGCCCCTGTTATCTGCTCATCCTCAAACCCAATAACCACCCTCTCTCTCTCCATCATCTGCTTTCCGCTCATGACCGAAACGCAACCCGAAAACCCATGCGGGACCTTACGCCTACCTCCTCCTGTCCTACAGCTTCGGCCACTAACAAAGAAACCTGTAGTCCATTCCTCCACGACCTCTGGCCTCACTACTATGACGACCCGCCTTTCAGAACACAGAAAGACGTATCATCAATAAGAAAAGAAAGACATAGAAATAGAAAAGACAGAAAGAAAGAATAACAACATCAGAATCTCACAGCAGAAACGGAATAAAATATAATACATCACATAACTATTACATAGTTTTACATATATTAGAGCTACACAACATCATACAACAAGACAGATATATATATATATATATATATATGCCAATACATACATCCCAAAATACAACATAATCAACTAACACAGTGGAACTAGATAGATAGATATATACGTCTGGATTTCTGCTCCAAGCTTCTCCAGAATTTTACAATCCAAAACCTATCACTTGGCTACTCAAAAAAATTTGTGTACCCAAGAGTTTATGAAAAATAGAAACAAACTCCAGGTCAGACATGGGTCTGGTGCGAGTAAACGGGTTAAAGTTGCTTAACTTCGAAAACCATTTGAAAACAAAGGTATCACGTAAGACTTCCCACACATAAACACGGGTAAGTTTTTACCTTACGCTAACCAAAACATTTTATAGGAAATCCAGTGGTATTATAATAGTGTCTAGGGTTTTCATGTAAAATACAAAAATAGCTGAAATGCTTACATCTCACATTCCAACATAGTTGGGCACAATCAAAACGTTCGACACTTATTAAAGATTGGATTCCATACAATGGCATGGCTACTGGAGTACCGTTCGTCACAGTACGGGGCCTAGATCACCGTACCGAGGATCACTCCCGGCCTCCTACAGCACAAGGACGGAACCATTCCTTACGGAGTAGTTCCGAACAAGATAACCCCGTAGTTGTGGCCAACAACTGCGCACACAGCCGAAATAAAGGGACATCTAGGCAGGGGAATATCTCGCCCTGCTTGGGTGCTACCCACCTAACCTTGCTGCATCTCCCCTATTTTAATCATTCCTGGTTGATGAGGCTTTAGGCTGCGATTACTTTTATAGAACACATCCCTTAGAATGCTCATCATCCGCCTGACGATGTTCTGAAAGTATTCAACCCATACAAGTTCATTCCGGGTTCAAACGAAACCGAAGGCATTATCTCGTTACACTCATTTTGGAATCACCCTCAGAGTTAACGACAATAACCCTTGCACTTTGAAACACCATCTCGATCTTCACTTGCGATGCCACGACCAATCGTTAATTTGGATCGATGTGGTTTTTAGATAATAATACTGACACCCGATCCCGGTCTGATCGAAATCCAACCGCCATTTTAAAGGTCAAGTTGTTTAATAGTTTAAACAATTTAATTCAACACTTTTAATTCAATAGCATTTATCACAGATAAATCATACACAAACATCACATATTTATCCAGAATATATCACAAAGTATCACAGAATATCACCAAATAGTTATCACAATCAATCAAACAGGAATCATCAATTCATATGAAAATTAGTTTAATTAACTTAAACTTAATTAATTACTTAAGAATAAACCATTTTATCCTGCATAATTAATCACTAATTAATCAACCCATTTAATTTCTTAATTACTATTTTATTTATTAATTTACATTTTGCTCACTTAATTAATTATTTCTTAATTATTAACTAATAACCTTAATTATTAGTTAATAGAATTTAATTACAAATGAATTAAACACTTAATTATTAATATCAATCTTTAATTACAAATTTATTTAATCTCAAATTACTTAGTTAAATACAATTATAAATTAATTTACATTCTTAATTAACTTACAATATAAATTAATTATTTATCTTACATTTGAAAATCTCTCTTAATAACATTTAAATCAAATCCTAACTTAAAATTTTCCAACATTATTTACTTCATTAATACTAAACTTTGTTTAACATTATTAACTTAAAAGTTTATTAGGCTTAACCTCTTGAAAACAAAACCCGAGAAAATCCAGTTTTTACTCGAGTTACAACTCGTGTTTCTCCTTCTATTTCCCGAGTCGTTCTTCCTCCCTCTCATACGTTTCTTCCTCTTCTTCTTTTTTTCTGTAAGTTTTAAGTTATAAACTATAATAACAGGCAACACTCACGCACCCAGGTTTCACCCGAAGCAACCCCTCATTTTTCTCGAGTATCAACTCGAGTCGTTCACCACAAAGACTCCTTGACACCTATTTGTTGCCGTGCATGTGCATGGCACTTCACCGGCGCTCCGGCGAACCTCGTCATCTCCGGCAAGTCACGAACAAACACTAAAATCGAAAACAAAGATCAGTACGACGCGAAAAAATCTAGATCGAATTTTGGCCTTTCGTTCGAAACAGTAACTCGAACACACAAAACAAAAATGCCTCGTCCCACTCACGCCGACCATCAGAGGCGACACAACTCCAACCTCATCTCGCCGATACCCCACTCTACCATCCCCTTGAAGCTCGTGCAACACGATGCATCAGAGGTGACGAAATCACCTCGTTTCCAGACCACTGCAAAACTTGAGCATAAACCCTAAATTCGCCTCGTCCTATCAATTCTTGCAATAGAATTTTTTTAATAATTCTCCTAACTTCAACAAGGGTCAAGCAAGCTTCGTGCAAAATTTTAACATCCAAAAATTCTTCAGCCAACAGAAATTGATCAAAATATGTTTTCGGTTTAACTATGAACTGCACTTTGCACACTCAACTAAAAATCACCATTTTTGTTTTTAAAATCTTATTTTTGTATGTAGATTCAAGCTATATAATTGAATCGATGGTTTAAAATATTCGAATTTTTCATATGTTCATCCCTTCACTGTAAAATTTAATTTGCAGAGACAATATTTCAATATCGAGCTTAAAACAAATTCTAAGCCATGATTTAAATTTAAACAAACTCATTTTGTTTAAAATCCTAAGCTTAAAAATGTTTGTATGAATCTACTTTACTTTACTCTGAAACTAGAAGTATAGAAGAACAGGCCATACTAAAATTTCCAGTACAACAGAAAACATACAAAACTACTTATTTAAAATATACAGCAAATCACAAATTTTTCATGAATCAAATACCCAGATTTAAAATTTAAAATAGTATGTTTACTCACCTGAAATATATTTGAAACAGAGAACAACTTTTGTGTTGAAGGTTGCAGTTTGATTTTCCCTTAAACCTTCATGTTTTGATCTTGAATGATGTTTGTATTTGTAACATAATGGTGTTTATTTTTCTTTTCTTTCGGGCTTGCTAAGTTATGAAAGAACTAGAATAAAAAGATACATATATAGACAGTTTTACAGGGTGGGTGTCTTCTGGTATATGCTTTTACTTTTGGTCAGATTTTTTTTCTTCTGAAAATTGAAATGATATTTGTTTATGCTGAGATGATGTTATTTAATGCATATGTTTCCCTCTATGTTTACATCTTATCCTATTTCTTGTATGTACATAGATTTTGTTTGTAGATATTTGTTTTGTCTTGCATACACATATGAATTTCCATATGTATTTATTTATGGTTTATCTTACCTTATATATTTATTTTTATTCCTAACATAAATGCTTATTTTTGTTTCTATTTAATTTAACTATCCAACACTTAATTCATATCCATATATTTCTATACTTATATTTTGTACTTATATTTAATATTGATAGGATTAATTTTAATTTAACATTATTATCTATATTACATTCATTTGCATATATTATGTCAAATGTTAATAATGTAGAGCCTTTAATTTAATTAAATAAGATAGATTTTATTGTAAATATTTTTGGAAGATTTTATTTTAAATTTTCAAATTAAAATTTCCTTCACAATACACATATATACATATATAACTGGTAAATGTCCAAAAATCTTATTTATTTATAAAACGAAAAGCTTGTATTTTATTTAAATTAAATACTTATTAAAATATTATTGTCGAAATCCCGGGTCGTTACATTCCTCCCCCATTAAAAGAATTTCATCCCCAAAATTTAAAACAAAAGTTAATTCAATAGCTTTTATATCAATAATCCGAACATACATATCGTCCATACCATAACAATCAACCAAACAGTCTATTCTAACAAACATCACTAGCTATCCGGACACAAATCTGGATAGGCCTTCCTAAAACTATCCAGAGTTTCCCAGGTAATATATCCGGGATCCTCGCTCCACTGCACTTTGAAAGCTTCACTACTTTACTCCTGAGTTGCCTCTCGTCTTAATCAACGATCTGAACAAGGTTCCTGACCACAGTCAAGTTTGGCTCGACTTCCAAATTTTCCTGGACTATTGGTTCTACAACCAATGTTGGGTCATGGACAAACTTCCTTAGATGGGATACATGAAATACATTATGAATTCCAGACATCCGTTTTGGCAATTCAATTCTATAAGCTACCGCACCAATTCTTTCCAGCACCCGGAATGGTCCAATATATTTTGGGGCAAGTTTTCCCGTCTTTCCGAATCTAATAGCACCTTTGATCGGGGAAACTTTAACAAAGACTAAATCTTCGATCTCAAATTCCAATTGTCTTCGCCTTTTATCTGCATACTTCTTCTGACGGTCCTGAGCAGCTTTCATCCTCTTCTTAGTAAGCTCAACTTTCGCAAAAGCTTCTCGAATCAAATCAGGTCCTAGCACAAGACGATCTTTCGACTCTATCCAACGATGGGGATCTACACGGTCATCCATATAAAGCTTCATAAGGAGCCATCTTAATACTCACCTGGTAACTGTTATTATTAGAGAATTCTACTAGATGAAGCTGGTCTTCCCACGATCCTTCAAAATCCAAAACACAAGCTCGCAGCATATCTTCTAGAATACGATTAAGCCTCTCCGTCTGTCCATCTGTCTGAGGATGATAGGATGTACTCAATCTCAAACTCATTCCCATAGCTGATTGCAGAGCCTCCCAGAATTTGCTGGTGAAAATAGGATCACGATCACTTACTATATTGACAGGAACACCATGCAATCTAACTATCTCTCTTAAAAAAAATCTCTGCTAGAGAAGCTGTAGTACGAGTTTCCTAAACCGGTATAAAATGGGTGCTCTTAGTTAGACGATCCACAATCACCCATATTCCTTCGTTTCTTTTCTTGGTTCTAGGCAAACCGTCGATGAAATCCACAGAAATCATCTCCCATTTCCATTCTGGAATTTCCAAAGGCTGCAACAATCTGGCTGACTTCTGTTGATCTCTTTTAACTTGATGGCAGATAGCACAACTATTAATGAAAGCAGCTACATCCCTCTTCATGATCGGCCACCAAAAAACTGTTCTCATATCTTTATACATCTTAGATATTCCTGGGTGGATATTCAGTCTGGAGCGATGACACTCAGTTAAGACTTCTTCCTCAATCCATATATATTAGGTACACACAAACGACCATTAATCCTCAAAGCACCTTGATCGTCCACCTTGAAATCCGAATATCGACCATCCTTGGTTCCAAGAATCAGTTCTTCAAAAGATCTATCCTCCATTTGCTTGCTTATGATTCTTTCCTGGAGAGATGGAACTACTTCCAAAAGAGACAGAACTGCATTCCTGCTAAGAGAATCTGCTACAACATTTGCCTTTTCCGGGGTATACAGAATATCCAAATCATATGATGCCAGAAACTCGACCCATCGCTGCTGCCTCAAATTAAGATCCTTTTGAGAGAAAAGATATTTCAACGGTTTGTGATCCGTGAATAACTCAAACTTCTCTCCTAAAAGATAGTGTCTCCAGATCTTTAAAGAAAAAACAATGGCTAACAATTCCAAATCATGCGTAGCGTAGTTTCTTTCATGAGGCTTCAATTGCCAATTCACATACGCAATTACCCTACCATTTTACATCAGAACTGCTCCCAGTCCAACTATACAGGCATTTGTATAAACCTCAAATTTGCTCTTCCCATTCGAAATAGCTAGCACAGGTGCACTAGTTAGCCTCGTCTTCAACTCCTGGAAAGCCTCTTCACACTGGGGTGTCCATTTGAACTTAGTTTCTTTCCTTGTCAGCTTGGTCAGATGCGAAGAAATCTTGGAATAATCTTTGATAAACTTTCTGTAGTAGCCAGTTAATCCCAGAAAACTATGAACTTCAGTCGGTGTCTGCGGTTGCTTCCACTCCAAAATAGTCTCAACCTTCGTTGGATCTACAGAGATACCTTCTCCAAAAACAATGTGCCCCAAAAATTTGACTTTCGATTTCCAAAAATGGCACTTAGAGAACTTCGCCTTCAAAACATGCCTCCTTAGTGTCTCCAACACAATTCTCAAATATTGCTTGTGCTCTTCTTCAGACTTAGAGTAGACCAGAATATAATTAATGAATACCAGAACAAATGTATTCAATACATCTCGAAAGACTCGATTCATCAGGTCAACAAAGTATGCATGAGCGTTGGTTAACCCGAAAGGCATAACCAACCACACATAGAAATAATTTGGTCTCCTAAATGCAGTCAAGGGAATACTGTCCTCAGCTACTATTAACTGATGGAAACCTTAAGCTAAATCCAGTTGAGAAAGGACAGAAGATCCATGCAGCTGGTCAAATAGATCAGCAATACGAGGAAGAGGATATTTATTTCGAATGGTCACTTTGTTCAATTCTCTATAATCCACACAGAACCTTAGCGATCCATCCGATTTGGTGAAAAACACCGCAGCAGAGCCCCAACAAGAAAAACTGGGCCTAATCAACCCCTTCTCCAAAAGATCCTGAGTCTGCTTAACTAACTCCTTCCTCTCCCTAGGAGCCATCCTCCTACTAGGCTGAATCACTAGTACTGCTCTTGGAACCAAATCAATGCGAAAGTCTATCTCTCAGTGTAAAGGTAAACATTTGACTTCCTCGAATACATCAGGGAAATCTTGTACCACATCGATATCTTCAACCTTCTCTTGAGAAGTCTCAACTCCATGCAAAAGACCACTCAAGTGAATTCCAGAATTATCACACACCACTCTAGTAATTCTACCCAGATCGGTTTCCAGCGAAACTGGCCTCTCATCACAATTCAGGACTGCTCTATACTTATCAAGCCAACCCATTCCCAATATAAGGTCAACCCCATTAAAATTCAACACATAAGGGTCACTAGAAAAACTATGGAACAGATAGGAAATTCTCAAATCCCTACAGATCATATCTAATTTGGTCACCCCTCCTATAGTATTAGATACAAAGATGGGACAGTCTATAGTACTAGGGGTAAGAAAGAACTTCTCTACAGATTCTAGAGAAATAAAACTCAAAGAAGCACCTGAATCAAACAAAACTTTAATATACCTGCCATTTAAAAGTAATGTACCTTCCAATACTCCCTTGCCTTTAGATGAAGTAGATGGTGCACCTTGCAAAGCAAATACCTTATTCTGCTGAGATTTATGAAGTAACGGGCAATCCTTGATCATATGACCTGGGTGGTGGCAATTGAAGCATAGAGATTTCTGAACCAAAGCCGAACCAGTTTACTATAATGCAGTTGTTGTTGCTGCTGTTGAAATCCTTTCCTGGGACACTTATTCGCCGAGTGACCTTCTTGTTGACATATATAGCATTTGCGAGGTACGTTATTACTTCCAGTCTTCTTCTTGTTCTGCTTCCTCCAATTGGGGTTGAACTTCCACTTGTTCGGATTAGTAAAATTCCCTCCCGATGCTGCTACTGGTGCCACTGGTTTCTTATTCATCAAATCCTCATATCTTAGTGTCGTATCAATTAACTCAATAAAAGATCCTTTCAAATGCGCCGTCATCTTTTTATGAAATTCTGGCCTCAATCCTTGCACAAACATTTCATTCTTTTTGAGGGGAGTATCAATGAGCCCTGGTCCATAGCAAGAAAGTTCATTGAATTTGGTCTCATACTCAGATATAGTCATGCTTCCCTGCTTCAAATTCAGAAAATCCCGGTACATACGAGTTTTCCCTATTGTTGGCATGAATTTCTCCTCAAACAAATCTTTAAATCTTTCCCATGAAATATCGTCCTCAAAGATATTTGCTATTGCTACATCCCACCAGGCTGATGCGCCTTCCTGCAATTGCCATGAAGCCATTCCCTTTTACGCTCATCAGACAACTTCATACTCTTAAAGATTCGCTCACAAGAGCGTAGCCAAGCTTGGACCTCAATTATCGATTCTGACCCTTTAAATGGTTTACCTCCAAGGTTGGTGAAGTCCTTGCATAAAGCGGCAAAACTAACCTGAGCGGTACCGGATCTACAGCCTAACTAGCAGTTTGACTTCGTCCATTATCAGTTGAGGTACTGCCCCTACCTCTGCCTCTCCTTTCCGAAATCATGTTGGCCACCTGAACTGGTAACTCAACAAATTTAGATAGGTATATAGTTATATAAAAATACAAATACGCACTCTAAAGATAGATATTACTCCAGAGCCTAGGTATTATCTCACCTTATGCTCTGATACCTGTAGGATCGATTTCACCCTAGAGGAGGGGTGAATAGGGTGATACTATTAATTATAAAAATTATTGTGGAAGCTTATAAAATTATTTCAACACAGATAAATCAAAATTATAGCAGCACAGATGATAGCAGAATAATAAATGCAAAAATAGAGCGATACAAAATTTACCCAGCTTCGGCAAAACCCTACCTACGTGCTGCCCCCAAGGTTTCTACTAGAAATTAAGTAGTCACACGCTTACACACGCAAACTCACGACACCCGCTACTGACTAACCTAACTCTACGCTCAAAACTCTGCCATAACTCAGCCACTGAGTTGCGAATTCTCAAACTACGCCACGTAGTTTGTCCCTAGTCACACGACTAGTAATTACAAAATTTTCAAAAGAAAATACAAAAGACAACAATTTAAAAACAATCAAAAAACAAAACCCTAATTAACCAATCCTAAAAAAAGAAGGGTCGGCCCAAATTATATTCACTAAAATATGGCCCCGTTATCTCCTTTATTTATTTTTCTCTTGAGAAAAAATGTCGGCCTGGGTTCCTTCTTTTGTTCGATCCTTTTAGCTCTGAATTTAGGGCTTTGGAGAAAATCGATGAAGCCGATGGGTAGTTGGTCGATTACAACTGCTATTTCTCTGCTTTGCTTCGACAATCGACTCCTTCTTCAATTCGAACACGGCTCCTCGATTTGATCGAGTTCGACTTTGACTCTGGTATGTAATTTATGCCTTTTGCTTTTCTGGTTTTGCTTACTTGAACTCGACGCTTGCAATTTGCCAATGATGTTACTTATTTATATAGGATTCGAGATCCTTGATTTTCATTTGTATACATCAATTTGAATTCGTCTTCGTCCATTCGATTTTGTATTGATGATTGTGATGATTTCTAACCTTTTCAAAATCGTATATTTTTGCTTTGTTGTCACGGGTTCGATTTTGAGCTGTTCAATATCCCTGGCTACCATGGTATTGATTTCTCTGTGACTTCGACATTGACTTTGATCGTGTTTACTTCGTCCATTTTGATTTCTTAAAAGCTGGTGATATTGTTCGAACTGTACCATACTGTTCCATGATTTTGGTAGCCGATGAATTATGGTAGCACTTGAGTATTGCCTCTATTTTGCTTGAGCTTGAATCTGGTTTGCATTGATGATGCTATGCACTGTGTATATACATGTCCCATTTTACTTTCTGCTCTGATCTTGTTTACCGATGACATTGTTTATTCACTATTTTATATGAGTCTGTGTATTCTTCTCGGTTTTGATTTTTTATTCCTTTAGTTTGTAATCTCTGGTTCATTGTTGACTTCGTCGTTGTTTGGATTGGCTTGTGGTCTTCGCTAGTATCACTGGTGCATGTGCTTATGCATTGACAGTTGAGGTAGTGCCATTGTTATTCGTGTCTGCTCTTTTATTAATGGTTTTATTTTAAGCTTCATGAAGTCATAATTGTGCAGTCTTGTTTTAAGTAGTAATTGCTCTGACCAGTTCATTGCATTGTCCACTGTTATATATGTTTGCAGCCTGCATATATGCTGTTTCATGTGCTTGTTCCTTCAAGTCAGTTTGCATTTGAATGACTGTCTTGTTGAGTTCACTTGAGATTGCTTGATGAAGCTTTATTGCTATTGAACTTCATGTTGAGGCCTGGTGATTGCTTACATAGTTTTCATGGTCATGCACTTGAATGTGCAGTCTTTGGTTGTGAATTGAGTTGATGTTTTGGTTTTGACTCGACTTGATATTGTCATTTGTAGTAGCCGTAGCGTTGCAGTCTTTAACTTGTACCATTCGAGACAGTTTGCATACAATTGCATTATTGGTCATGTAAATTTGAAACTGTACTTGACTAGAAACTGATGCATATTGAACTGTTGCCGATTTGTGGCTGTTAGTCTTCACTGTGCATTGCATGCATACATGTTGTACTTGTTATTGCTTGAGGCATATCATATTTTCAAGTTGACTGTGACTTGCTTATGCTCTGTACTTTAGTTTGGCTGCCATGTATGTGATGCATGTTTTGTTGACTTTGTTTGCTACCAGGTCGACATGTATATATGCATACTTTGATCATAACATTCTTGTGTACATTTGAGTTGCACCTGTGTTGAATCCAGCTTTAAAGCTCGGGTTTGACCTTGTGCTGATATTATGACATTATTTTAACTGCACTTGAGTTGAACCTGGTGTTTTGGGTTTGACCTTTGCTCACCTGTCCCTGTAATTTTATCAAGTGTATATATCGGTGTGCACGACCTTGTGGCATACACAGTGATACACTATGTATGTCACAAGCTGTTCGTGTATGATGAATTCAAAATTAAATGATGACGAACAACCCAAATAACCGAGGAAAATATTATTTTTAAAAATCCACATTTTATTTTATACTACAAAAATATTTTATTTTAAATTTTACTGCGTCAATGTATATTTTTGCAGATTTCTCAGATGCTATATTCACATTGGAATGAAGTTGAAGATCAGTACGAGTTGAGTGAATGAGTGATATGTGTAAGGAGCAATGTAAATGTAAAATTGTGATGTAATCAAAATTGTATTGTAATTGAAGTTGTATATATATAGTGAGAGCCTCAAATTTGTACTATACAAAAATTGTAATAAATATTTGTTTGAATAAAATTTCTGTTTGAATTCAAATTCTGTGTTATTTATTTTATTCAGCAAATATTTATTTAATCTATGAAAAATAAAATAGTACATTAACAAATACATTTAAATGAATATATATATATATATGTTTATTATCATAAAACAAAAATCATATAATCGCATATTTAACAATACCAACTGTGACAACCCGCCTTTCAGAACACAGAAAGACGTATCATCAATAAGAAAAGAAAGAGATAGAGATAAAAAAGATAGAAAGAAAGAATAACAACATCAGAATCTCACAGTAGAAACGGAACAAAATATAATACATCACATAACTATTACGTAGTTTTACATATATCAGAGTTACACAACGTCATACAACAAGACAGTTATATATATATATATATATATCTGCCAATACATACATCCTAAAATACAACATACATCAACTAACACAGCGGAACTAGATAGATAGATATATACATCTAGACTTCTGCTCCAAGCTTCTCCAGAACTCAACAATCCAAAACCTATCACTTGGCTACTCATAAAAATTTGAGTACCCAAGAGTTTATGAAAAACAGAAATAAACTCCGGGTCAGACATGGGTTTGGTGTGAGTAAACGAGTTAAAGTTGCTTAACTTTGAAAATCATTTGAAAACAAAGGTATCGCGTAAGACTTCCCACACATAAACACGGGTAAGTTTTTACCTTACGCTAACCAAAACATTTTATAGGAAGTCCAGTGGTATTATAATAATGTCTAGGGTTTTCAAGTAAAATACAGAAATAGTCAAAATGCTAATGTTAGCACCAAAATTGGTCACTAACACCCTTAGAAAGATTGTGTAGAGAGGTTAATGAAGAAAGAAAATTAAAATAGAGAAGAGAATGTAAATTTAAATGCAGTAAGTAAGAACACCAAATTTATAATGGTTCGGCGTAGTAGCCTACGTCCACTTTGAAGTTGATCTTTATTTCTTTCTTTGATACGTGATTAAAGATACAATCCGTTTCTAAGTACTTGAATATAATTGCTGAATAAAAAGCTTAAGTCTTGAATGAGGGTTGAATGCGGCAGAGTTTCCCCAGTGTTCTCTAAAATTCTCCCCCTTTACTTTGCCCTTGCCCCTCTATTTATAGACGAAAATAGGTTGGACTCCCTGGTGGGCCTGGTATCTGAATATCTCGGTCCAAATGGAATAAGCCTCGTGTGCCGACCCAAACATGCCGAACAACCAAGTGCCGAACCTTCATCCTTATGCCGAAAACATGAGGCCGGACGCTCTTCATGCCGAACACCCATGGGTGCCGAACGATTCTGGATGACGAATGGTAGGTGATGGTCGAACGAGATATGTGTCGGACGGGATGTGGTGTTGAGTGAGGGGTGCAGGCCGAACGAGGCTGGAATGTCGAGCAGTCCAGGAATGCCGAGTGGAGTATGAATGCCGAACGCTCCAGGAGCCGAATGTAACCTGTAGGCCGATCATTCACGGATGCCGAACATCCCTTAGCCGAACGATGTCTTTGGCCGAACGTACTTGGGAGGCCGAGCAATCTTTGGTTGCCGAATGATCTTATGCCGAGCGTTCTTCTTTGGCCAAACGATATTCAATACCGAATGTTTCTCGATGCCGAACGCTCCTTCATGCCGAACGAGGCGCTCGTGCCAAACTGCCTTGTCATACAGAACGTTCGTTGATGCTGACCGAACATGAATGCCAAGTGCTTCTTGGATGCCGACCGTAACGTGATGCCGAACGATCCAGTTTGACCGATCGATTGGGAGGCCGAGTACTTAGTTGCCTGGTCAAATCTCCAGGAAACACTTACCCCCCAAAGTGTATTGCGTGATCGAACATGATGCGCTTTGAATTACGTGTCCTCTGGGCTCCTCTTTGATCCTTGGTTCACTTCTCTTGATGGGGTTATGGCGCGTGCCGAACGTAATGTGTATGCCGAACATTCTAACTGAAGACGAGAACCCGGAATGCCGACCGAACTAGAGTAGCCGATGCCGAACAAACCAAGATAGCCGAACGATATCTCCTTGATCGGTTCTACCGGTCATAGTCTCTTCAACTTCTTCTTCTCCCCTATAAAACCTGACCCCCTCCTTCTTCCCCTTTTCTACTTTAACTTCTGCGATCTTGAACTTGCGAACCCATCCTGTTATCAAATTCTAACGACCTTACAATCCTTTCCAAGGCTCGATCTACTAATTAGGTATCGATCCTTCCATCAAAGTCCTTTTCATAACTAGAAGTGTTTTTTATGCCCAAGTCCTCAGGTAATAAGATAGAGTCGGGCCTTGATTAAGATATTCTAAAGGTTTCTAGAGTTAAATGATGAGGAGGAAAGGAGGAATGACTAGAGACGAGCGTACGAGGGAGAGATGTATTGTGATTCGGCACGGTTTCCTTGTGCCGACCGAGATTGGGGAAAAAAGAATAGAGGAGGAGTTGGAGATGGTTAGAATGTCGGACAGTATGTTCTGGCATGACTTGCCGAATGATGACGGAGTGCCGAGCGTTGGGGCTCGGTGTAGCTTTGGTTCGGCATGGCTCGCCACATGCCGAGCAGTGGAACGGTGGGTTAGGTAGGAAGTTTGAATTGGGAAGGATGCCGAGTGTTGTTTCGGCTGAACAAAATCTTGGCCGAACGGTACTTTGCCGAGCGCTAACTAGTTCGAGCGATAGTTAGGCCGAACGAGAGTTCGGCCGAACAAGTTTCAGGCCAAACGATAGCTTGGCCGAACGATAGCTAGGCCGAACAAACATAAATGCCGAACCATATCAAGGCCGAACAAACATAGATGCCGGACCATACCAAGGCCAAACGATCAATTGCCTTGCATAATCATATAATGAAACAAGGACAAGGACTCTAGCATATTAGCATATCGAGCTTATCCGAACTATAAACTTCATAGTTTCAGTAGTCACAAGTCTAAACTTAAATCGACATAAATGGATAATATCTTTCAACATTTACTGAATCTGAAATTATGAACACCATAGGGCAGGCTTTTGGAGACGGTCAACGATGACGGTCTTCAAAGTCGACGATCCGAAGTTCAATTTTGTATTACTAATTCTATGACTTTCAATTTTTCAATGCTTATATACGATTGATCGCACTAGTTCACACACCACTTGGGGGGGATATTTGTGTTGTTAATTCTAACATCGAACATTTTTCAAGTATAGTTCACACAGGTGCTTAGCCAAATTCACTATTAATTGAAGATGTCGAAAAAATCCAGCTCCGCCACGATTTCTGACAAACCAGGGCCATCCTCTCGATAGGAAGTCATAGACGTCTCAAATCCATCCACCTCCCCTGCACATAACTTAGCCCCCGATGCCCTGGAGGCATCGATTTTCTTGGACAACCCTGTCGACTCACAAGCTTCAAAAATAATTAAAGTCGAGCTCCGACGAATATGCTCCATCCATGGAATACCTTTTGACGACGTGCTGGTTCCATCGGGGCACGACCGGCCACACTTGCCCCCAGTCGGATACATAGCATGCAATAAATTCATGTGCTGGGTTGGAAGTGTGCCACCGTTCAATTTGTTTCTTCGGGATGTGCTGCAATACATCGACATCGCCCCGTCGCAGTTGCACCCAAACGGTCACGCCTTCATCTATGGCACTTACATACTCTTCATGACCGTCTTCTCTAGGCCTCCCACTCCTGGCGACGTCAGATATATTTATATGATCAAGAAGCGGAGAGATAGCCCCTCCTTTTTGTTCCTCGAGCCGCGTCACAAATGCCAAATTTTAACCGGGGCATGGAGCAAGTTTTCCCTGTACAAACAGGAATGGTTCTATGTGCGTTGCCCCCTGGTTTCGCGAGGAGATGGGTCGAAGGAAGTAAGTCTTCTTCTTGGAAAGATACTCATGTTTTGGCCGAAGCTATGCCTATTCTAACTCTTGTTTCATCTTCTCAGGTATCAATCCACGTCCCGACGGCCGCGGGTATTCTGAGGTCGTTGAAGCTATTAGAGCTCTTCCCACCGAAGAACGAGACATCCGAACTCTTATCTCAAATGAGTCACTATCGAGGTTCGGATTGTTAGTAGAAGGTTGTCGGGTAAGTCTTCCCGAAGGCGTTACTGTACCCAAGCCGGTCTCCGGCAAAGGGAAAAAATCAGCTGAGTCATCAGCACGTCACACCCCTGATGTACGAAAAGAGGGGGAAATCAAAGAGAATGAATCGCCAGAAGCACAAGGTGAGAATTTGGGTCCCGCTCAGGATCCTATAGTTGAAGTGCACGAATCGAAACGTCATCTTCTCCTTCACAGAGGAAAAAGGGATTGGCGTACAAAATCAGAAAGGAGAAGGTTGGCGGAACTTCGAAAGTTACGCTTATCTCGATGGAGAAAGAGGCTTCTTCGCAGCATGTAGAAAGTTCTTTAAAGGGTTTATCGAACCTCTCCATTCCGAATGATCTGCTCACTTATGACTTTGACGATCCGGAGGCACTCAAACTTCATTCGCCCATTAGAGACGACGCGGGTGCTCCAACCCAAAGTCAGGGAGAGAAAATTCCTATTAGCAAAGCGACCAGTCCGTTGGTGGGAAAACTAGGACACACACGAACACTTGCACTTCAATTTTCGCTTAGACTCATGTCGTCACACTATTCTTTACTAATTCGCTGTTATTTGAATTCTATGTAGGTGGTATGGGGAGTTCACATGGATTCGATCGCCTTTGTGGCTCGTCTGTTCTTCACCACTCTGGACGGGACTCAGGTTTCGGAAGACGTCGAGATAGGGATGGTGACGGCGATAAAGACTATCATTCCCGGGACTCGTCATCTCGAAGAAAAAGTTATTATCAGCCAAAATACCACCAGGATACCTCTTCTCACGTGGAGCAAAGTAAAGACAAGCACGGCCATAAGTGGTCGCAACCTGATGCTCTCCGGGACCAACACTACGACTCCTCTTCCACTCGACAGTCCCGAGATTCTTACAGGAGGGTCGAACTTTCAAAGCCGTCTCCCCCGCTCCTGCAACAGACCCAATAGTATCAGAGAGGCTGGCCGAGCTTAAAGATAAATTTTCGAAAATCTACATCGATGGCCTGAAATTCCTCCCAACGATTCACCATATTCCTGGACATGCCAAACAGAGCGCCCTTGCTTGTATGAATGATGTCTATGTTCAACATACGCGTTTTTTCATCTAGCCGAATTTTTTTTTGAAGTTTTCATGGAGCGCCAGCATGAAATCGACCGCCTGAAGCTTGAGGCTATCCACGACAAGGATATCATTAAAGCTCAGGACGAAGAAATGGCCACTTACAAGTTTGAGCTCGAGGTCGCCCATCAGAGAGCTAAGTTCACTACTGAGGCCGTTACTCATCTGGAGTTAACTCATAAGAAAGAACTTGACGAGGCAGTCCAACGATGTAGGGCCTTGGCTCTAAAGAAGGACTCAGTTCAGAAGGAGAGGGACGCACTCAGCCTCCGCGTCAAAGAACTTGAGAAGCAGCTCCACAGGGAGAGGGAAGAGAAAACAGCCGCTCAAGAAGAGTCACAACGGTACTGTGACGAAATCGTTACTACTCGACTTTTAAAGGAAAAATTTGAGGCCGAGCTTTCCCAGGTTGAGGCTATAAAGAGTGAAGCCTGAGAAGAGGGCAAGAAGATGGCGTCCGTGGATATCGATTCGCGTCTTGAGGCGGCTAGAGAAGAGGGCAGGGAAGAGGTCAAAAGCATGTTTGACCCGCTAATTGCTGAGTTCAACGCCTGCGTTCTCATGCATCGTGACTTGACTTTTTTGGGCGAGGGCTATCTTGAATCTTTAGCCGAGGCATGGAAGGCTTTGATAGAAATCAGGAAGGCCTAGCACGGTACCGAAGAGATGATGAGGGGATATTGATAAAAGAATATCTCAAGGGAAATGAGCTTTCGGACTTGTCGACGGCCAAAGCTATCTATTGCAAAGGCTCCCCCTCAAAGAAAGGGAAAGAAGTTATTACTGGTCCATCCGGGGCCGCGCCTCTAGCTCATGTGCCTATTCGATCGGCTGATCGGCCGATACTCAATCCATTCGAGCAGCATATTGGTTACAATCCGGAGGACCCTGGCCTTGGTGTCCATATTCTATCTCCTATTCCGGAGGGTGAGACCCCCTTGACGGCTGAGAGCCTTCCGAAAGCTGGTAGATAACTCTTCACTTTGTGATTCCAAATGTCGACATCCTGGGACTATTGTATTCTAATGCTTGTTTTCCATGCTTTCGCGCAGGTCGTTCTGATCTCGGGCCCACTCCAAGGAGCGATGTCGCCAAGGAGGTGGAGGAGAAGTTAGGTGAGGCTGGTCAAGCAAGAGAAGCTCCCGAGCCAGATGCTTAGGTGATTGGGGCGTTGGATGAAGACAAATCTGAGATTTCTTCTCCCATCGAGGGGAGTTATGAAGTAGAGATCACAGGCGCCTCCGAACACACGTCTGAGCTGAGTATGAAGGAGCGGTTGGAGAAAGAGAAGAGAGAAACGACCAAGATCAAGGTCGAATCTCAAGCCGTGGACCCCGATGATCCGTTGAATAAGCCGCTGAAGATCATTCTCCCTGGCAGGTCTAAACCGGTGGATGTCCCTCATACTTCTCCGACTGTCACTCCTCTGTCAAAGAAGTGTACCGAGGGTAAACGCGGAGGAGAGGGGTCATCTGAGAAGACAACGGAGGTGAAGAAGGTGAAGAAGCATAAGAAGTAATCATTACTCTCGTTCAATGAGAGTCAGTTTAGATTATGCAAGTACTTTTGTTTTCTTAGTTTGTGTAAATAAACTTTTGATTCCGAGCTTCAAAGGAGTTGTAATGGAAACTTATCTTTGCTGAATAAAACTTAGTTTTTCTTTCTTCCCCTGGCTCTTGTCGTTCCATTTTCTTTGTGATTGTGATTCAAATCCAAGCTGTTGTGAATATAATAGACCTCTCGGTTCATCTTCATATAGCTTGGAAATTCTTTGAGAACTATTTGTTTTTTCTTCCGCGCCCCAAGCACTAAGAATATTTTCTAATACGCACCATGAAGGCTCGATGTCTTCAAGTCATTTATATCCAGTCCGTCTTCAGCGGACCTGGTCATTTAAATCGTTTATATTGAGTCCGCGCTCCGTGGACTTAGAGTACTCCAGTCCGCACTCCGGGGATTTGGAGATTTCAAGTCGTTTATAGTCGAGTCCGCGCTCCGGGGACTTAGAGTGCCGTAGTCCGCACTCTGGGGACGTAGAGGTTCTAAGTCGTTTATAATCGAGTCCGCGCTCCGGGGACTTAGAGTGCTCGAGTCCGCACTCTGGGGACTTGGAGATTTTAAATCGTTTATACTCGAGTCCGCGCTCCGGGGACTTAGAGTACTCCAGTCCGCACTCCGGGGACTTGGAGATTTTAAGTCATTTATACTCGAGTCCGCGCTACGGGGACTTAGAGTACTCCAGTCCGCACTCCGGGGACTTGGAGATTTTAAATCGTTTATACTCGAGTCCGCGCTCCGGGGACTTAAGGTACTCCAGTCCGCACTCCGAGTACTTGGAGATTTCAAGTCGTTTATACTCGAGTCTGCGCTCCGGGGACTTATAGTACTCCAGTCCGCGCTACGGGGACTTGGAGATTTTAAATCGTTTATACTCGAGTCCGCGCTCTTGGGACTTATAGTACTCCAGTCCGCACTCCGGGGACTTGGAGATTTTAAATCGTTTATAGTCGAGTCCGCGCTCTAGGGACTTAGAGTACACCAGTCCGCACTCCAGGGACTTGGAGATTTTTTATCGTTTATACTCGAGTCCGCGCTCTGGGGACTTAGAGTACTTCAGTCCGCACTTCGGGGACTTGGAGATTTTAAATCGTTTATTCTCGAGTCCGCGCTCTGGGAACTTAGGGTACTGCAGTACGCACTCCGGGGACTTGGAGATTTTAAATCGTTTATACTCGAGTCCGCGCTCCAGGGACTTAGAGTACTCCAGTTCGCATTCCGGGGACTTGGAGATTTTAAATCGTTTATACTCGAGTCCGCGCTCTGGGGACTTAGAGTACTCCAGTCCGCACTCCGGGGACTTGGAGAATTTTTATCGTGTATACTCGAGTCCGCGCTCTGGGGACTTAGAGTACTCCACTCCACACTCCGGGGACTTGGAGATTTTTTATCGTTTATACTCGAGTCCGCGCTCTGGGGACTTAGAGTACTCCAGTCCGCACTCCGGGGACTTGGGGATTTTTATCGTTTATACTCGAGTCCGCACTCCGGGGACTTAGAGTAATCGATTCCGCACTCCGGGGACTTGGAAATTTTTTATCGTTTATACTTGAGTCCGTGCTCTGGGGACTTAGAGTACTCCAGTCTGCACTCCGGGGACTTGAGATTTTTTTATCGTTTATACTCGAGTCCGCGCTCTGGGGACTTAGAGTACTCCAGTCCGCACTTCGGGGACTTGGAGATTTTTTATCCTTTATACTCGAGTCCGCGCTCTAAGGACTTAGAGTACTCCAGTCTGCACTCCGGGGACTTAGAGATTCTGATTCGTTTGCGCGCGTTCGTACGTCAGCCAGGATAATATAATTTCCATTTCCTGTCACAGGGTTATCATTCACAGGAACATTAATGATTCATGGAAAGGATGGCTTCAGGCCTTTTATTAATCGAAGCAAGCTAAATTGTCTTATTACATGCTAAGGACTGGAAATAAAAATGTGGTGAAAAGAAGTGCAACTAATTCATGAAAGAAATAAACTAAGTATAATAACGCCGCAAGTGCTCGCTGTTCCATGCTCGGGGAAGTGTCGCACCATCGACGGTCGCTAGCTTGATAGTTCCTTCTCCAAGCCTCCGTTCAATGACGTACGGACCTTCCCATGCGGGGTTCATATGAGATGAGACTGGAAAAACTCGTTTCAAAACGAGATCCCCCACGTCAAAGATTCTTGGTTGGACTTTTTCATTGTAATATTTAGCGACTCGATGTTTGTATGAAGCCGCTCTCAAATCAGCTTCTTCGCATTTGTAACAGCCCGCCAATCCGTACCCCTTGAGTCAACATTATTCTATATCAATTAACTCAAGTGGAACAGAAAATGAACCATTAGGGTTAAAGAAGAAGAGATAGAAGAAGAAGAAGCAAAACAATATCAGAATCTCACAGTCGCGGCGGAATAAAATATAATAGTAAATAATAGATCTTTATAAAAAATGAAACTATATCTGTTTTATACATCATATCATCAGAGTATCTCATACAAACAACATTTACCAGTCAGACAATTCCATACAATTCACAGTAGCAGATATATATACAAGTACGTATAATATGTCTCGGACTCCAGCTCCTATTCTGCTCCATAGCATCCTGTCCTGAACTTATAATACTCGGTCTGACCCAAGCATTATAATGAAATAACACCCGAGTCAGTCTGGAATACCAGCTGATAATAACACATCCAAATTGATTATTAAAGTTTCAAAAATCCTTTTGAAAACAAAAGCATCTCGTAAGACCACGCCATAAATAAACATGTCAGGTTTTTACCTTACGATAGCTAAAACACTTTTTATAGAAACCCTCTGATATTATAATAGGGTCTATATACAAATACTTATAAAATAGCCGATATTGTTACATTATTAAATTCCATCTACTAGCCACAGTGTGGGTAATACAAACAAAACTCGTAAAAGGCTCGTAGGGAGAATAGGTTTCCAATAATGACTTGGCACTGGGGTAGCAGCTGTCACAGCACGTGGTCTAGATCACAGTACCGAGGAGTACGCCCGCTCTCCTGCAACACAAGACCGAAACTATCCCTTACTGGACAGTTCCGAATAACATCACCCCACGGTTGGGATCAGCAACCGCACCACTAAGCCGAAATAAAAAGGGAAATCTAGACAGGGATGACCTTACTCTCAAGTGTTGGCTACCCACGAAGCCTTGCTGCATAACCCCTGATTTTCAGTCATTCCCGGTTGATGAGGCTTGAGGCTAAGCGTTACCTTTTAGAATGTTTCACTTAGAATGCCCATCGCCCACCTGACGATGTTCCGAAAGCATTCGTCCATACAACTCCGTCCCAGATTCGAACGGAACTGAAGGCACTACTCCTACTACATCCATTTTGGAAATATCCTCAGGATTAGTAGCGACTAGCTCTTGCACTTCACTGCTCCATCTTCGACTCCGAACACCTTTTCCCACGAAACGTACAAATCGGATTGAAGTGGTTTCGAGAAATAAATCTCGATCCCGGTCTCTTCGAAACGATCAACGCATTTGTCCAATATTGATAGTCGGTGATTTAACTATCAATTAACATTCACAACATCCATCACACAATAAATAATTGCCCACATTATTTATTTCCTCAAAATATCTTTATAAAATATAATTCCATTTCAAAATCCCTTTGAAACACTTTTCAAATCCAATTCTTCTCATGGAATAGATTCTACAACCTTTACTTCCTCTGAAAACTTCCAAGTACCAATATCTAAGGTTTAAAATAATTTAAAATCTTTATTTTTGGAAATACATTAAAACATTTATATTAAAACTACTTTCATACTTAATTTAAAATCTCTCTATATATATATAACCTTTTAAAAATATTTTGAATAAAACTGCTTAATAAATATAAACAATTTTCTTTAAAATAAAGTTTAGTCATACTAAATTTTAAAATAAAATTATGGAATTCTATACAAGTTTCAAATAATACCTTAATTAATTATCTTTAAATTAAAACCCTTTTATAAAGTATAAATGTTAATAATATCCTTTAAAATATAATTCTAATTACTCTTTGAAATAATTATTTCTATAATTAATTTGATAATTATCCACCTTAAAAATTCCTACAACTTAAATCATTTCTTGAAACCATTCTATAATAAAACTTCAAAACTCCTAACTTTACAAAAATCAGCTTTAAAATGTACCTGGCTTTACAGGAAAATACACTTCCATTTGAAGATAACCCAAAGAAATTCTCTTATCAATCCAACATGTTTTACCCCAATTCAATTTACGTTTATCCCGTAAATTCCTTTCCATACCTTAAAAATAGCTCCTTTTATTTTAAACACATTGATATTTCCTGGAAATCACTTTCAAACATACGTTTTAAAATATTTAAAATAAGCTCTAGAAATTATTTTATTGAAAACAATACTTAAGGAAATATGCAGGGTTTCCTAAGTATTTTAAATAAAATTTAGCTTTTCAAAATAAGGTTATTAAATCAAATATTCATATTAAAATTTACTTTTGAAAACTTAATACTACTTTACCTTTTTAAAGTAATTAAATACCATAATTACTTAATCAAATATTTGCATTCACTTAAAAACAATTTAAAATAATATTTCTTTCTAAAATATTCTAAACATATTTAAACTGCAAATTTAAAATTTGAAAGCTTTCTTAAAAAAAATTCCAGGAGAAAGCACACTTCCCATTTTTAAAATAAATCTCGCTATTCTTTAAACAATTCACATTTCCTTTATAGACCACATTCCCAACATTTCAAATTATCAACAAATATCTTGAGTTTTATTCCTTTTAAAAAAATTTCTAGGGAATTTCTTTAATATCCTTTAAACCCAATTCATCTATTATATTTAAAATTTTCAGGTTGTATCCGCCCAATCACAGCACAACACAATTTAAATTTCAATTTAATTCATCACAGCATATAAATAAAATGTAGCATAACAAGATCTAAACTAATTATCTCAGAATAATAAATAGGATATATCAAAGAATATAAATCTACATTTCTAATTGTGAGGGATCCAGTGGGATCCCTCCAACCTGTTTTCCCTGCATCCACAGATATTAGCACAACGATATATCGATTCAACTTGATACTAATTATCATATTCAACCAATCAAGCAAACATTCAATTATTGACTATTTAAATTAACTAATATTCCAGATGTGAGTGAGTTAGACTCACCTTGGGTTTGTTGAGCGTTTAAGTTCTGAATTAAATCGACATCGATCGATTTAACCCAAAAATTTTGCTAGCTCCGATAGTCTCCAAATAAGTACTGCAGCGTAGTGCCCGTCGCTGCGGTTCCGGCGCTCCTTGTTTCGTTGAAATCTGATATAGTATGCACAAGTTATAGTTTAACAAAGTTTGAATATAAGTTATAAAGCAAAATTTCTTCTTTTATTTTATTTTAATTTTTTACCAAATCCGTCACAGCCGCACAAATGAAATATGATATCAAGGCCGCATCTTCTTCTATCTCTTACGTGCATCCAGGGGTTACATGAACCCAACTCGCCCACTTAGGGTTTATCGCCGTTCCTTCCCTACTCATCTCGTCGATGACCAGGAGCCTCCAAATCGAAACTCTACGTGAGCACCCCAAACCCGGAAGAATGGTTGAGCTCGGCTCTCTCATTTCTAGGAAATCTCCCCTCAAACGCACCGCCTTCCCCATCGTTTTGCCACCCATCCACGCCGCCATACCCAATCACAACCGTTGGATCACTAGAGCTTGTCGAGCTCTATCATTCATTAGTTGACGATTTTGGCTAAAGGTCGATGGATGGAGAGAGATTGGTGGGGGAAGATAATTAGTTTTCGGCCATTAACATTGTTAGTGGCGACTGAAGTAGATTGTTAGGGTTTCGGCTCCTGTTTACATGAATATAAATAAGTAAATATAATAATATTTTAATGTTAAGTTAACTTTTAAGCAATTTTCAAACGAACTCCGAATCTCACATGCCGCTAGGTGTTCCTAAGGTTTTACCCATGTTCTGAACACAATGGAACATGTTTCGAAAGCTAATTTGGTCGTATGCGCGAGTTATGGAAATAAACGATCAAAATTTTAAATTAAATCAATTAAAGTATTTTCTAAACGTTTTAAGCTGCCGGGGTCAAACGACAACTCCGATTGCTACGAAAATTGAAATCCGATAATAACTAACTATTACAGATCCAATGGAACTAGTTTCGTCAAATTCCAAGACTGTGCCCCGGAAGGCTATTTTAACTCGTCGATTAAGTCGAGCGATTTTCAAAATCGTCGAAATCATTTAAAATTTTACCTTTAAAATTTTATTAACTCTATTATAAATCGTATAGAATTTATATTCACATTAGAAATTATTCTGATTCATTTCGAACCAAATCTAATTATTTTCATTATTATATTATTATATCCCATTATTAAATTAATATAAAATTCCAAATTTAACCAATCGACTTTTAGTTCCATCCAACAGTCCAATACTATAATTCAAACCCAAATAGACTTGAAATAAATTTGATAATCAATTTTTATATTTATTTACACTCAAATTCACCAATTATCCCAATTTTAATATTAAATTATTATTATTCAAATTTCAATTTCATTCCCGTATTTCAAATTTAACTAATTCTATTGACTTAACCAAAATCTTTTTATTTCTAAATCAAATTATAATCCATATTCGACATTTAAAATGAATTAAATGTTCAAATTTGGCGACCCAAAATTCCGGGTCATTACATTCCTCTTCCCTTATAAAAATTTCGTCCTCGAAATTCGCTAAGGTAGAAAGAACGTTCCAAACTCAATAGCAAAACCTACTTAGTGAAATCTCAATTTCACTTTGCTCAAATTCTTTAGTTACAAATCGAAACTACTAGCTTCAATTCCTATCCCAAAAACCTTTTTATTTCAATTGTTATTTGAAATCAACTTTATCATTCATAAAACATTTCAAATTTTTCAAAAATTTGATAACTCCCAAAATTTCCGGAAAATTTTGGCAGAGTCTCTCCTGTACGGAGGAGCTTTTGCAATTTCACAATAAATATAAATATATATACGTCGACCCACACGGTCAGAAAAACAAAAAACAGTTCATATTTCCTATTTTTATTGCATAGGCGTACCTTTGTTAGCATTTTAAAGCAAACAGCTAAATAGTATCGCACATACGCTCTCCAACTCTATCCATTGCCTCTCATACCTGTACTTACTTAAACAAACACATCAGTTACAAAGTTTAAATAAGAAAACTTCATAATTATGCATGTTAACTTCCTTTATAAGCAATTTCACAATTTCAACATCATTTTAAATCCTCTTTACTAACCCAAACTTCATAGTCTAACAATGTTAACCATATTTTATCAGCAATTCAAAGATTTCAATCACCTTTTTAAATTTCTTATACAAGTCCTAACTTCACTCTATTTCACTTGAGTAATTTATATTCAAGTTCACTATATACCCTTCATATTTATTACAACCAATTCATTTCCACTACAATATGATTAACATATGCCTTAATTACATCTCTTTACTTCAATTCAATTCCAAATTGATTCACAACCAAATTTTACCTTCAATTTGAAGTATTTACATTTCTTTTATGCTCCATTTCCATTCATACGCAAAACCACTTAATAAAATTTCAATTTATCCCAATTGATTCAAAAACCTATTTTATTTGCTTCTTTAAACCAACTCAATTCCGAATACAACAAACAACCAATTCTCATGCAAATTTTCATGCCATTCAATCCAATAATCATTACTTAAGCTTATAACCATTTAAAATTATTTCCAGTTCAAATTTATATTAATTTTATTCCATTCGGAATTATTCACAACTCAAATATTCTTATTTCTTTGCATGTTTTAATTCAATTTTTTATTCTCACTTCAAGTTCACCATTCAACTTAAGTTTTATATTAATATCATCCCATTCTGTAATATTTACAACTCATACATCTTTATTTTATCACAATATTTAATTAAAACCATTTCACTTGCATTTAAATTTTATTATCTTAAACAAATTTATCCAAGACCACATTATAAAGCTCGATCCCAATTATTTTTTCAATTTTCTTAAGTTGTTTCAATCACACAACATTTCCATTTCTTCTTATATCAATTTCTTTTAAATTTGATTCTTAATTCCCACCCATTTACAAATTGTAATTCAACTAGTTACTTGATCGTTTATTAATTCAAGCAAGTAAAGTAAAGTTGGAAATCAATTCACTTTATAAACACCTTTTTATAATTCACTTGTATATTTAACACGACCAAGTCAACATATACTTTACTTGTTTAACTTTAATTAAATTTATTTACTGACTTAATTCATGTTAGATTTTAACTCACTTTCCCAATTCATTTTGAATCTATTAATAATATGTCATTTCAATTATTCTAAACAAGAACTGGGTTTCATTTTACCTTTCAATATTTTATTTACAAGCTTCCTAAATTTTATTCATTCCAACATTATTTTCATTTAATTTAGCTTACGCTACATTTAGTTTCAACAATTTCTTGGGTTTAGTTGAGTGAGAATTATTCGATATCATTTCAACTAAATTATATTTTCTTTCAATCTTAACTCTTTTCCAATTTAAATTCAAGTTTTAACTAAATTTATTCAGCCAATTTAAATTCATGCTATTTATTTTACTATTTTAAATAAGAATTTAATTCTATTCATAATTATTTGTAACACAACTGAATTTTGATTTTATTTCAATCCAAATTCAACTCCATTCATTTAATCGAAGTTAAATCCAATTCAATCCAATTTTAATTCTCCACATACAAGTTCTAAATTTATTTACTTATTTAGGTTCATTCACATCCTTTATATTTTATATATTCTTCATCTTATTTCAATTCACATTTCTTTTGAGATTAAGTTTAAATTCACCATACCATTCAACTATTTCCCATTTGTGCATAATTCCATTTTCTATTTATAAGTTCACCAAATTATTTACTTCAAAGTTTATATTGCTCATTTTAATTCATCTACATCTTATAATCACAATTCCAAATTATATATATGTGTATCACTGAATTCTTAAGGATACCAAGTTTCCTTCGCCTTAATCCTTTGCAAATTTTAAATTCACAATTCCAGATTATAAGTATAATACTTACTATCTTATGTGTATAATTTATTACACAATGACCCATAATTATCAAGTTATTTTACATTTCAATTTAATCCAAATCAATTTGATTCTAGGTCCACTTTATTTAACTTATCCTAAGTTAAATTCAAATTTTCTATTCACTTCCATATATTTTATTCACCTCCATTTACTCAAGTTAAATTTTAATTCCAACATTAAAATTTTCATCTCTTCCTTATTAATATCAACTTCACTTAATAAGTCCAATAGTTGATTCATTATAGCTTCACACATTATTTAAATAGAATTTTCCAGAATTCAATTACCCGATTTTATTCCAAAACCATTTTGTAATAATAATCTACTCATACCTACTTGGTATACCAAATCAAATCTCCAGGTTTCCAAAACAACTTGGTTGTACCAAAACAATTTCCCCATTTGAAATTTCCAAATCAACTGTTATACCCAAGAAAATATATAACCAACCACTTTGGTAGCAATCCATTCACTTTAGAAACTCAAAAACGAATTCTAATGATGTGGCCAACATTATCAGGATTATTTTCCAGCGACTGAAGTGAGTTCAGTGCTTCCTTACTTTCCCACATTCATTTCAAAATAGTTTCCATTCAAAAATACTTTCGCAAAACAATATTCCATTATTTCCTTCAAACACCTTAGCAAACATTTCAAACATTCCCAGGATTTTAAATTTCTCAAACCTTTGTTTTCAATATATTTAAAATCTTTTTCAAAATCTCCGGGATTTAAATTCTGGTTCAGTTCAAATTTAGTTATTCCACTTTTTCATAATTTATACTCATAGAATTTTATTTGATTATAACCAATTCAAACTTTAGATTAAATTTTAGATTTAATTTTTGATTCTTATTTGATTAAGATATCCACATCCAAGAAATCAAATATATAAGTATATATAATAATTTCAGAAAATTATTCCTTTTATATCAAAATAAATTTTGGGTAAAACTATTTCTTTTACCCTCTTTAAAAACAATACTATGTCGGTTTATCTTGTTTAAGAGTTTAGAAACCCCTGTCGATACGGCTTCCCGTACCGACCAGAATTCATAAACACTCAACCGATAAGTCAACACAGTATAAAAACAATTTTATACTCACTAACAAGTACGTTTTCATATCTATTAATACACTCAACCCATTATAGAGTACTATTGACTCTGTTCAATGAGTAATTTCCCCACCAAAGCCTAGGTTGTCGCCAACCTAAGCTCTGATACCAAGTGTAACGGTCTAGGCTTTTCAACCATTGACAGCGGCCACAACTGGTAGGCTTTTCAACCATCCCATCCCCACCGTGGCTTACATTGGTACCTCGGGTTTGATTTTACGGCCAGCCTCTCGACTCGCAACCAACACTCCCGGGACATGTAGGGGTAAGAGTCTCCCGTTCGCCACCAAACGCGAAGCGAGAACCCCCTATCATGCTATATATAGCAAACTCGATCCCGGTCTCTTCGAAACGATCAACGCATTTGTCCAATATTGATAGTCGGTGAATTAACTATCAATTAACATTCACAACATCCATCACACAATAAATAATTGCCCACATTATTTATTTCCTTAAAATATCTTTACAAAATATAATTCCATTTCAAAATCCCTTTGAAACACTTTTCAAATCCAATTCTTCTCATGGAATAGATTCTACAACCTTTACTTCCTCTGAAAACTTCCAAGTACCAATATCTAAGGTTTAAAATAATTTAAAATCTTTATTTTTGGAAATACATTAAAACATTTATATTAAAACTACTTTCATACTTAATTTAAAATCTATATATATAACCTTTTAAAAATATTTCGAATAAAACTGCATAATAAATATAAACTATTTTCTTTAAAATAAAGTTTAGTCACACTAAATTTTAAAATAAAGTTATGGAAATCTATACAAGTTTCAAATTTCCAAGAGAAAGCATGTGACGACCCGGGTTTCTGACCCCAGAAATCCATTTCGTCTTGAAGAAAGAAAGGGATAGAAAATAGAAAAGATAGAGAAGAAAGAAGAAACAACATCAGAATCTCAACAGCGGAACGAAAAAATTATATTAATCACATAAGCATTTACATAATAAACAACATCAATCAGAGTTATACAGATAATACATCACATACTAGACAGTTATAGACACCTGTCTAGTTATACAACTCAATACAACTCAAACAATACGACTCAAAGATACCAACACAGCGGAAAACTATATCTATAAACGCTGAAGCCTCCTGCTCCATTGCTCCTCCAGGGTTCGTCAAAGCTAACCTGAATCCCTTGGCTACTTGTAAAAATTTGAGTACCCGAGAGTTTAGAAAAAACAGAAATAAACTCCGGGTCAGATATGGGTCTGGTATGAGTAACAGGTTAAAGTTGCTTAATTTTTGAAAACCTTTGAAAACAAACGGTATCACGTAAGACTTCCCACAAATAAACATGGGAAAGTTTTTACCTTACGCTAACCAAAACATTTGAGAGGAAATTCAGTGATATTATAATTGGTCTAGGGTTTTCAAGTAAATAGAAAATAGCCGAAATTGTTACATGATTAAATTCCAGCTACTAGCCACAAAAGTGGGTAATACAATCAAAACCGATGGCACTTATTAGATTTTGGATTCCATACAATGGCAGGGCTACTGGGGTACCGCCCGTCACAGTACGTGGCCTAGATCAACGTACCGAGGATCACTCCCGACCCCTACAACACAAGGCCGGAACCATTCCTTACTGAACAGTCCCGAACAAGATAACCCTGCAGTTGTAGCTAGCAACCGGCCACACAGCCGAAATAAAAAGGGACATCTAGACAGGGGAATATCTTGTCCTACTTGGGCATGACCCACCTAACCTTGCTGCATCTCCCTTGTTTTAGCCATTCCCGGTTGATGAGGCTTGAGGCTACGATTACCTTTATTGAACATTATTCTTAGAATGCTCATCGTCCGCCTGACGATGTGCTGGAAGCATTCAATCCATACAAGTTCGTTCCGGGTTCAAACGAAACCGAAGGCATTATCTCATTACACTCATTTTGGAATCACCCTCAGAGTTAACGACAATAACCCTTGCACTCTAAATCTTCATCTTCATTTCAGATTCATGACCTATCGTTAATTTGGATCGATGTGGTTTTCGGATGTCCAAATATGGAAACCCGATCCCGGTCTCATCGAAATCCAAAACGTATCTTTTAAGGCCAAGTTGTTTTAAAATTTAAAACAATTCAATTCAATTATCTATATACAAACAGATAGATAATTCACAATATCACAATAGATAATCACATCATCATCATAAATAGATAATCTATATTTTCATCACAAACAGATAATTATCACAAACAGATAATCCATATTATCATACTTAACTAAGCATCCATACCATATAGATATTATTCATCTCATTACCGAGATCATAATCATTCAATGAAATATCAATATCATCCATAAGCAATGATTTATTAACCACCGTCTATAATTAATTTAAAATGAATTAAATTAATTACTTCTATTTCTAATTGATTTATGAATTAAATTAATTACTACATCTCTAATTAATTTAAAGTGAATTAAATTAATTACGTCGTTCCATAAGTCCTGCTTATATATCCATTAATGAATTATAACCTAATTCATTTATCATTCTCTAAGTATTTACCTTGATTAAACACCTTTGATTAATCATTCTCTAATTACAATAAGTAATTAGTCTTTAATTAATTTCACACAATAAATGTTCTTAATCATTTACAGTAATTAATATTTTATTACTCCATTTATTAATTAATTACATTAATCCTTAATCAATTACATTAATTAATCACTTCATTATTAATTATTCCTAAATTAAACAATTCTTAATTACATCATTAATTATATAAATTAATGATTTCTAAATATATTTAAATTAATTACTTTATTTAAATTAATTACATTAAGTAATTAATCTAACATTTAAAAATACAATTATTAATCGCCCTTGATTAATATCAATCCAGTAATTAACTACCCTTAATTACTCATTAACAAATTAATTATTCCATAATTAATTATCTTTATTAATTAATCCCTTAATTAATTACAAAAGCAATTACCCAAGTTACTTTATTAACAAATCATCTTTCACTAATTACATCCAGTAATTATGCTTATCCCATCATCAAATGTTTATTTAAGTTAATTAAACTTAATAATTAACTTAAACAATTTACAATTGATTATCTTTAAAAAAATTAATCACATTAATTAATTATTTAATAATCCTTTGTTAATGACCTTCATTAATTATTAACAATTCTTTAATTACTTTTCTAAAGTAATTATCTAAGATTTATTATTGATTACAAATTAATTTTTATCTTTATTATCCATAAATAAATCCTTAATTATTTAATTAATTAAGTGTTTACTGTAACTTAATTAATCCTTAATTAATTTATTAATTAATTACTAATCATAAATGTTGAATTAAATCTTATTTAATTTATGATCCTTAATTACCAATTAATTTATCCTAAATTAATTAGCTTAAATCTTAATTAACTAAATTAAACTCCTAATTACTAAATTAATCCAAATCATTAATTAATTGAATTAGTTAATTATTCATTTTAATTAACTTAATGATTTCAAATCATTAAATCTTCCTTTATTTAAAGATAAAAACATTTGTCTTATTAATGATCAAATTATTATTAACAAGGTACTTAAAATAATTTACTTTAAATTTTAATTTTAAATTTCATTTTAGATTTGGAAACAAATTAACTCAAACAAGTTTAAAAACCATTTCAAACCTATTTATTTCACAAGTTAAAGAATTATTTATACTGGAAGTCAAAAGAATTCAAAGCCCAATTCATTTAAATTCAAATCAATTTACAAATTTATTTTATCATTTAACTATTTAAAACAATTTAAATTTAAAAACTTCTTTTATTTCAAGACTAAGATTCAAACTTTATTTGTTTCCAAGCTAAGTTCCAATCTAAACTTGAATTGATACTTGCACTTTGATTTAAAATTCAATTTAAATCTTGATTTATAAATTTAAATTTCAGTTTTAAACTCAGAAAACAGAACAGGTTAAAGAACCCTGAGACAAATTTATACCCAAGCCAACCCTGATCCTGCTTCGAGTCCAACCCACAAAGCTCCGAGTAAAAATTCAAGAAAATCACATCAAAACAACTTGGAAACCACCCACACTATCAATTTTCCAGATCACCCAACTCGATGCACCGTGCACGTGCACGTCGCCATTGATCGTCTCTGATCTATACTGCGTCGACGAGCAAGTCGGCCATCACCCATAACCCAAATCCCAACCACCTAAGCTACTCCATTTTTCTCGCAACCCCCGATCGCCCCTCTACCACCTCAGAAAGCCACGACCTCCCTCAACATCGAGATCACCAGAAAAACCCAAACTTCCCATTCCCGTACAAACCCAAACTGCACCTTCAATGCTTAATTAAAAACAGTGATTTTAGTTTTAAAAATCAAGTTTTTCTTTTAGTTTTTGATTCATATGCCTGAATCCATGATTTATAAAAATTGAGTTTTAACTTATGTAAGTTTTTCACTATTATTTTGTATTCTGGACCCAATACAAATTGTTTTTCTTTTAAATAAAATTTTTAAACTTAAATCTATGTCATAACAGACATTTTATATTCACAACTTAAGTCTTATCAAGCTTTGATTAAGAGCAAATGAGATTTGATGAGGATTTTAAACCTGAAACTAAAGCCAGATAGAAAAACATAGATGCTCATCACTATATTCACACATAACACAGAGCTATACAAAAGAATTATACTCAACACAAACTGAATTCCAGAGAAACTTGCATCAGAACAAATATTTACCTAAACTATTCAATTGTGATTTTACCGACTGAGAATACAATATGCAGTAATTCCATCTCACCAATGCCCAGATAAAGAAATATATAAATATTCACACAAATATGTTAAGCATTTAAATATTAGCATGCAACAGATTAAAAACTTAAGTAATTTTTAAAAATGTTACTCACCTGAAATGAAGACAGAGCACCCAGTTTTTGAAAAACAGTTTGAAAATCTTTTGAACCTCTTTAAAAACTGAAATGCTCTGAGACTTGAAAATTTCGCACTAAAAATCCTTTTTACTTTGAAGCCAATAGTTGTTGTTGAGGAGATGCTTGATTTCCAAGTTGAAGATAAACATAACAGGCTTTGTTTTTCAGGTTATTTTAGTTGAACTTTTGAAAGAAAAGGTGCAGACCTTAATTCATTTCTGGTTTGCAATGTTTTTGGAACAAACAAGAATAAGTAGAGATGTATATATAGAAAGATAAGTTTGGTATGGGGTAGGTGTTATCTGGGTTTGCATATTTGCTTGGTACACTGGTTAATTTTGTTTTATCAGGCAGATTTTTCAAATGGAGGCTGAAAGGATTTTTGAACAATTCGAATAGACATAAGTTTGTGCTGAGCAAATGTAAGCATTAATTGTTAATGTACCCTATGTTTCCTACTTAGCTACCTTATCTTATTAGTACATGTTGATATTTCACTAGGCAGCATATCTAATCTAATCTTTCATATAAGATTCTTGCCTGATTTTAATTTATATATTATATGTATATATATACTTTCTGCCTGACTTTTTTTTTATGCTCGGAGATATTCTTTTACTTGTTCTTAGCTTTGCATTTCAAAATCTTTCAGGCAACATACATTATATAGTTTACTTTGCCAGGTTTGTTTCTTAACTTTCCATTTTAAAACCCTACAGGCTATATATTTTGGCATGGCCGACGGTTTTATAGTGGACCGACCACTTTTTATTACAACGTAATAAAGTTGAAGTACAGGAGTAAGGTAGAGGTACCTTAACTACTATGATGGTAAGAAATGTAAAAAACAGCACAGGAGTGTGACAGAAAAGTCACAGCTACTAGAAATAAATAACTAGACTAGTTCCCCTCCGAAGAGGAAGAATCACCATTGCACACATCATCTCGGGAAGGTTCCAGAGAACCACTCCCCAGTAGTCCAAAAAATAGGCGAAAACGAGTAGCAAGAGAAGGATCATAACAGTCAATGTCAGAGGAGTATATATAAGATCGATCCCAGGCAGTATCAGCTAGAAGTATAGAATTAGTCTCAGCAAACGAACCGTCCAAGTCAAGAACCAAGGAATCACCAGATATTCTGTAATAAAGGCATCGTAGGTCCGTAAGATTATCGGATACAAATCTAAAGTAGGAGTTATCCATGGGGTTGAATCTCATACGCGTACTACGATCAACCCAACTATGTTCAGTCTCTACCCAAACAACGAGAGGTGGAGAGAGCTCCTGCTCAGCAGGGAGAACTGAAGGCACGACAGAAGGAACTGGGGAATCAGGTCGCACAAAGGAAAGTGAAGGTCCAGGGTCAGAATCAACCGCAGAGACTTTGGGAACCCATTTCCTAAGAGGAGGCCGAGGTAGAGGGATCCTAGGAGCGGCAGCAGAGACTTACATGCTTCATATTTTATTTACTAACAGCTTTATTTTCTTTTTGTATAAATTATTCTTTTGTTTATTTGACTAGGAAGATTTTATTTTAGTCTTGGTGGCTGATTTGAATGTATTGTGTGCTAGAGATATTAACATTAATTGCTTTTGTTTGTTTTCAGGTGTACATACTTATAGTTGAAATCCTTTGTCCTTGCTTTGAAATTGAAGTGGAGTCCTAGTTAACATGTTGTTAGAATTGTCTAACATATATACTTATCTTATGTATTTTAATTTCTATTCTAACTTAAACATTAATATCTAACTTTAAATATTTATTGTCTTGTATCTCTCTATATATATAGATTTATTTTTATTTATTTAGTAAGTACAATTTTTTTAGTATTTTATTTTACTTCTTATATCTATTTCCATTTTTATTTCTAGAATTATTTTATATGTTTAATTCATATTTTACATGATTATAACATTATTTGAAATATTTAGTTAGCATCAGCACTCATTTTATTATTCATGTTCAAAGTTTAACTATCTAATATTCAATTTCCTTATTTATTATTTCATTTTACTTATGTTAATATGATGCAACAGGGCATATGGAAATTCAAAAGTTAAACCATATTAAGTCGTACACGAGTCTATGGTGTAACTTGATGAATCGTCCACGACTCAACGAAACACGGGGAGAAAAGGCACGAGTCACTGGGAAGGAGCTTGGGGCGGTCATGAGTCGGGACCGACCTAAAGAATCAAGTTTGGGAAAGATGCGAGCTAGTGAAGAAGAGCTGAGTCGTGGCCGAGATAGCATCAAGAAGGAGAAGGGTTCAACTGATGGAGGCTTGAGTCGGTGGAGGGATTACGACTTAGATGAGTCGTCCAGAATTGAGTCTCTTGAAAGGGTTATGCCGCAGTGAACTTGGGAACTTGAGTCGCTGAAGTTATGAGTCGTAGGTCGTTGCCGACCTAGTATGAGTCGTGAGTCGTTCATGTGAAATGTTGAGTCGTGTACTATGACTGATATGTTGTAACCATGAGTCGGTTGAGACTTAAGTCGTTTATAAGTTGAGTCGTAAATTGTTCTTGAGTCGGAGGCGGACCTTACATGAGTCGTTTGCTTTGTGTTCTGTTGTAAAGGGTTGGAGTTGCGTGTGTTGAGCCGGTAACGACTTATGAAGAGTCGGCCGAGATGAGTTGTGTATGTTGAGTCGGTGCCGACCTAAGAGTTGGGTGACGAATGTTGTGTTGAGTTGTAATGCCTATAAATAGCGTATGTGTTGTACATTTTTAGGAGGTTGATTTTTTTGGAATAAAATTCTCTTTGTTAGCTTTGTGCTCTCATACCAATTGGTAGTTGAGTGTAATCTCCTATCTCCTCTTTCGGTTAATCGAGTGCGCTCGATTCAACGATCGTAGAAGCCGATTCACGGAATCTAGTGCGCTAGATCAACGTGCGAAGAATCGTAGATCTTAGAACACGGTATAGTGCGCTATCAACGTGTTTGAGATAGCTAGAGTTCGGTATCTTTGGATCAACGAACTTGGGCATTTTGGTATCTTCAACTCACCGATTGCTACATTCCACCGATTGAAGTGTTGTTTGATTAATCCGCTGCGTCATTTATTGGTATCAGAGCCATACTTAGCCAATCATAGCTAAGTTGATTCTTGGAGCCAAGTTTTTGAAGTTTGAAGTTTGAAGTTGTTCATCGTGTTCATATTGAAGTTGTATCAAGTTTGGAGTGTTTGATCCATTTCATTTTGGATCGAGGAGTTGGAAATTGTTTAGATCTATCTTGCGGAAGTTTTGCGCGCCAAGGGTTGAAGTGTAGAACCTTGCCGAGCTAAGACTTTGCCGACTTAGTGGTGAACCGAGATAAGTTGATGCAAGCTAGTGGTGATAAGCCGTGAAGTGTCATAGCCGAGACATTGTTGAGCCGTAACTTGTTGATTGTTGTATTGTGTCGAAAGTTTTGAAGTCTTGTGATTGAATTGTGAAGTTTTGTGAAGTTTTCAATCATGCCACCAAGGAGAGCTAATCGTCATCAAAACGTTGAAGCTTTGTATCGTAGAGAAGAAGCCGAGCTTATGGAACAACGTATTAATGAAAAGTTTGATGAAGGCATTGGAAAATTGGAGAAATTGATGAATGATTTGAATCAAAGGAGGAGATCACCAAACTCGAACCATGGAGGAAACCGAGTTTCGCCATCGGTTACGGAAGCGAGGAGGGTATCACCACATTCTTGTAGAGATAGAAGAGAAACATCAATTTCATCGCGAAGAGATCATCGTGACTATGCACATGAAGAGAGAAGAAGTCAACGTGAATTTGAACATGAAGCATATAGAGATGAAGAGAGACATAGTCAAAGAAGTATGCAGGAACGAAGGGATGATAATGGTCGAGATCGAGGTAGGCGTACTTTTGATTTTGTTGAAGAATGTGATAGAGCTAGTATTCATTATCGAGATCGAGACCAAGTTCGAAATTCTTATCGGGATGTTGAAGATGATCGACGTTGGGAATCGGGTATGAAGATGGAGATTCCGGAATTTAAAGGAGGAATGGTTGCTGAGGAGTTCTTAGATTGAGTTTCAAATGTTGAAGAGATCTTTGATTTCAAGGAGGTTCCTGAGAATAGAAGGGTGAAGTTGGTTGCTACTAGGTTGAGGGGGAGAGCTTTGGCGTGGTGGCAGCAAACTAAACTTACCCGTGAACGGATGGGGAAGTCAAAGATAGAATCATGGGATAAGATGAAGAAGCTAATGAGATCTACTTTCTTACCTTACAACTACCAATCACTTATGTATCAAAGGTTGCAGAATCTGAGGCAAGGGACAAAGTCTGTTAGTGATTATGCTGATGAATTTTACCAACTCATTGCGAGAAACGATATTATGGAGACAGAAGAACAGCTGACTGCTAGATTCATTGGGGGATTGAGAATACAGATCCAGGATATGGTTAATATGTTTGATCCTAGATCCGTTGCGGAGGCACATCAGAAAGCGTTAGCTTGGGAGAAACAGGGAAGGCGTGGAGGTGGTGTGTTTACTAATTCCAATAATCAAGCAAGGGGTGTTGGTGGAAGTTCTAATGTTCCTAAACCTGTTTCAAAGCCAGTGGTGAAGGAGGTTGAGAAGGCGAAGGCTAGTAGTGTTTTCAAATGTTATAATTGCCAAGAGTTGGGTAAAAAAGTAATGAATGTCCGAAGCCGAAGAAGAGAACCATGGTTGCAGAAGTTGAGGAGGATGATGGTGAGGAGGCAGAATGTTCAAATACACCTTATGTTGAGGAGGAAGAAGAATTGTTTGGAGATGAAGGTTGTAATCTTATGATGAGGAGAAGTTGTTTGACACCAAAGCAAGAAGAGGATTCTAGTTGGTTGCGAAGCAATATTTTTCAGTCGACATGCACTATTCTGGGAAAAGTTTGCAAGTTCGTTATTGATGCGGGAAGTTGTGATAATATTATTTCTACAGAGGCTGTGAGGAAATTGAACTTGAAGACTGAGAAGCATCCTAAACCGTACAAGCTAGCATGGTTAAGGAAGGGTGGTGAAGTGAAGGTGTGTCGAAGGGCTTGTGTTAATTTTTCTATTGGGAAGAAATACAAAGATGAAATTTGGTGTGATGTCGTAGATATGGATGTTTGTCACTTATTGTTGGGCAGACCATGGCAGTTTGATAGAGCAGTTCAGCATGACGGTCGTGCCAACAGTTACAGTTTCATGTTCGAGGGTACTAAAATCACTTTGGTTCCTAAGAAGCAACAGAAGAAGGAGAGCAAGCTAGAGGAGATTGAAGAATTGAAAACTCTGTTGACTTTGAAGGAGTTTGTCAAGGAAGTGGAGGAAGAACCTGAAGTGTTTTTGTTGATTGGAAGAGAGAGTAGTGAAGCAGTTGAAATCCCGGAAGAAGCAAAGCCAGTTTTGAAAGAATTTGAGGATGTCTTTCCAGAAGAGTTGCCAAAGGAGTTACCGCCACTTAGAGACATTCAACATCAAATTGATCTTGTTCCAGGAGCAGTGTTACCACATCGACCACATTATCGAATGAGTCCGAAGGAACATGAGGAGTTACGAAGGCAAGTGGAAGAGTTGTTGGAACAGGGGCGTGTTCAGGAAAGTTTGAGTCCATGTGCTGTGCCAGCATTGTTAGTACCAAAGAAGGACGGAACATGGAGGATGTGCACAGACAGTAGAGCTTTGAATAAGATCACTGTCCGATATAGATTTCCAATGCCAAGGTTGGATGATTTGTTAGACCAGTTGAGTGGGGCAACTATCTTTTCGAAGATTGATTTGAAGAGTGGTTATCATCAAATTCGAATCAGACCTGGAGACGAATGGAAGACAGCTTTCAAGACGAGAGAGGGGTTATACGAATGGTTGGTTATGCCATTTGGTTTGTCAAATGCACCTAGTACATTCATGCGGGTGATGAATCAAATCTTTAGACCATTCATTGGGAAGTTCGTCGTGGTTTATTTCGATGATATTCTTATTTACAGCAGGAGTATGGAGGAGCATGTTCTACGTTTGAGGGAAGTGTTGATTATTCTTCGTGAGGAACAATTTTATGCTGCTACGAAGAAATGTGTGTTTATGACGCACAGTGTTTTATTTCTGGGTTATGTTGTTTCAGGAGAAGGTATTCAAGTTGACCAGAGTAAAGTTGAAGCAGTCAGGAATTGGCCACAACCAAAGACGATTACGGAAGTGAGAAGTTTTCATGGGCTAGCGTCATTCTACCGAAGATTCATTCCACACTTCAGTAGCGTGATGGCTCCAGTTACTGATTGCATGAAAGGGAAACAATTTGTGTGGTCAGAAGAAGCGGGGGTTGCCTTTGAGAAGATCAAGGAATTGTTGACGACTGCACCAATTCTTGTTCTACCTAATTTTCAGTTATTGTTTGAACTACATACTGATGCATCAAAGGTTGGGATTGGAGGAGTGTTGAGTCAGCAGGGAAGACCTATTGCATATTTCAGTGAAAAGTTATCAGGGGCAAAGATGAGATACAGTACATATGACGTTGAATTTTACGCTGTTGTTCAAACAATTAAACATTGGAGACATTATCTATTTCAGAAAGAATTTGTTCTGTACACTGATCATGAGGCTTTGAAGCATTTACAGGGGCAGGATAAGATTTCAGCAAGACATGCATCATGGATTGCATATTTACAGCAGTTTACTTTTGTCGTTAAACACAAATCAGGGGTGACAAATCGAGTAGCTGATGCTTTGAGTAGAAGGAGTCATTTACTAACGACAATGAAGGTTGAAGTAACGGGATTTGAATTACTGCCAGAGATGATTAATGAAGATCCTTACTTTGTGAAATATGTTGAGAAAGTAAAGGATGGGAGTACCGATGAATTTATGTTGGTTGATGGTTTTCTGTTTAAAGGGAAACGTTTATGTATACCGGACTGTAGCTTAAGATTGAAAATTGTCAAGGAGTTACATGAGGAAGGGCATGTGGGCCGTGATCGTACTTTACAGTTGATTTCACAGTCTTACTTTTGGCCATCGATGAGAAAAGAAGTTGAAAGATTTGTGGAGAGATGCCATATTTGCCAGGTTTCAAAAGGAACAGCAACGAATGCAGGGTTGTATATGCCATTACCAGTACCATCTAAGCCATGGGTTGATATTAGCATGGATTTCGTTTTGGGTTTGCCTAGAACTCAAAGGGGAAATGATTCGATATTTGTTGTAGTGGACAGGTTTTCGAAGATGGCACATTTTGTTGCTTGCAAGAAGACAGCAGATGCAGTTCGAGTAGCGCAGTTATTTTTCAAGGAGATTTATCGACTTCATGGTTTACCAGAATCTATTGTCTCTGATCGAGATACTCGTTTTCTGAGTCACTTTTGGTTGAGTTTGTGGAAGATGGTGGGAACGAAATTGAAATTTAGTAGTGCCTATCATCCACAAACTGATGGGCAGACAGAAGTTGTTAACAGGTCATTGGGAAATTTGTTGCGTTGTCTTGTACAAGATAATTTGAGAAGTTGGGACATGAAGCTATGCCAGGCAGAATTTGCTCATAATCATGCAGTAAATCGAAGTACAGGATTCAGTCCGTTTCAGATTATTTATTCCAATTTACCCAGGGGGCCGTTGGATTTGGCAGTAGTACCACAATCAAAGGGAACAGTTAAACGAGCTGTTGATTTTGTTGATGAGCTGACTGAATGTCATAAAATCATTCAGGAACGATTGGAGAAATCGAATGAGAAGTATAAGAAGTCGGCAGATTTGAAACGTCGAAATGTTGAATTTAAAGAAGGAGATTTGGTTTATGCCGTGTTAACCAAAGATCGTTTTCCAATGGGTGCTTACAATAAGTTGAAAGCCAGAAAAGTTGGTCCTGTCGAAATTGTGAAGCGAATTAATGACAATGCTTATAAGTTGAAGCTGCCGGATGATATTTACACTTCTGACGTATTCAATGTTAAGCATCTGGTGCCATATTATGGGGATGAACATTTTGATGAGAAAGAATTTGCAAATTCGAGGTCGAATTTTTCTCAACCAGGGGAGGATGATGCAACAGGGCATATGGAAATTCAAAAGTTAAACCATATTAAGTCGTACACGAGTCTATGGTGTAACTTGATGAATCGTCCACGACTCAACGAAACACGGGGAGAAAAGGCACGAGTCACTGGGAAGGAGCTTGGGGCGGTCATGAGTCGGGACCGACCTAAAGAATCAAGTTTGGGAAAGATGCGAGCTAGTGAAGAAGAGCTGAGTCGTGGCCGAGATAGCATCAAGAAGGAGAAGGGTTCAACTGATGGAGGCTTGAGTCGGTGGAGGGATTACGACTTAGATGAGTCGTCCAGAATTGAGTCTCTTGAAAGGGTTATGCCGCAGTGAACTTGGGAACTTGAGTCGCTGAAGTTATGAGTCGTAGGTCGTTGCCGACCTAGTATGAGTCGTGAGTCGTTCATGTGAAATGTTGAGTCGTGTACTATGACTGATATGTTGTAACCATGAGTCGGTTGAGACTTAAGTCGTTTATAAGTTGAGTCGTAAATTGTTCTTGAGTCGGAGGCGGACCTTACATGAGTCGTTTGCTTTGTGTTCTGTTGTAAAGGGTTGGAGTTGCGTGTGTTGAGCCGGGTAACGACTTATGAAGAGTCGGCCGAGATGAGTTGTGTATGTTGAGTCGGTGCCGACCTAAGAGTTGGGTGACGAATGTTGTGTTGAGTTGTAATGCCTATAAATAGCGTATGTGTTGTACATTTTTAGGAGGTTGATTTTTTTGGAATAAAATTCTCTTTGTTAGCTTTGTGCTTTCATACCAATTGGTAGTTGAGTGTAATCTCCTATCTCCTCTTTCGGTTAATCGAGTGCGCTCGATTCAACGATCGTAGAAGCCGATTCACGGAATCTAGTGCGCTAGATCAACGTGCGAAGAATCGTAGATCTTAGAACACGGTATAGTGCGCTATCAACGTGTTTGAGATAGCTAGAGTTCGGTATCTTTGGATCAACGAACTTGGGCATTTTGGTATCTTCAACTCACCGATTGCTACATTCCACCGATTGAAGTGTTGTTTGATTAATCCGCTGCGTCATAGTAACAAAATGTTCTTGAGTCTATATATTTATATTTATTTTTAACAATATATTTGTTTTATATTTAGATACAATATTGATAAGATTAATTCCCTTTTAACTCTTCTTATAAACTCCAACTCAATAATTTTTCCCAATTCACAATTATATATATTTGTTTTTAAAAGATAAGTTATATTTTAATTAATCACATTAAATATTAATTAAAATAATACTGCCAAAAATCCAGGATGTCACATTCCTCCCCCCTTAAAATAATTTCGTCCCCGAAATTTAAAACAAAGGTAATTTAATAATCGAATTCAAAAATTTAATTTTAAAACACAAGCATATATTAGTTATATGCTAACAACCATAACAACCAATTCATCCAATCAAACAAACCTAACTATCCAGACAAAATTCTAGATAGAATTTTCTTAAGATTCCCAAGTATAAATACCAGAATACTCGCTCTACAGAGTCTAAACAATCAATACTCCTAAACTACAGAGCTTCCACTCATCTAAATCCACAAAGCAAGATAGGATATCAGACTCCAGACAAGTCTGACTCAGCTACCAAAACTCCCTGAAACAGCTGGTCCTATAACCAAAGATAGATCTTACACGTACTCCCACAGAGATACGTGAAACACAAGGAATCCCAGTTATCCAAACTGCCAGTTCAAATCTGAAGACCCAACACTTATCCTCAGAAGAACAACAGAGAAGATTCAAAATTAAATCTCCGACTTCGGAATCCAAATTCCTCCGTTTCTTGTCCACAAAACTCTTCTGACGATCCTAGGCCGCTACATCCTTCCTGATCAGCTTAACCCTTGTTGATGCTCCTAGAAATAAACTGGACTAAAAACAATCTAACAAAATGATCTTTCCAAGATCAACCCAAAACTCAGAACACAACTCTAATCTAAAATCAGAAGACTGATCTCACTTCTCACATCCGGAAAAGATAAAACAGGTGCATTCCAATCTGGCCTTAAGATCTTGAAAAATTTCCTGCAGAACTCTCCGATCCAAACACTGCAACATCCAATTGCTTCCAAACTAAAACAGCTGCCATCATGCTTCCACTGCGCCACTCTGACTGAACAGATGAAAATGCTGAAGTCGTACACAGACCGGACAACACATCGTAGAACTATGGTTCAACAGATCCTTAAAAGAAACTCAGAAGTTCCTCCAAAACTCGAGCTGCTTCACCAAATTCATTCTCCAAAAATCAACCTACTACTAGGCTGAACCAATGGTATACCACTTCTGGAATCCAGTCGATAACAAACTCAATCTTCAGATACAGACAAAATTCTAACTTCCTGAAGACATCCCGAAAAATTTCTGAAACGCAAGAGGACACTCAAACTATCGCAAGTCACTTTTGTGATCAACCCAGCTTACTTCCAAAGAAAAACTGTTTTCGCTTTACCAATCAGAACATCTTACACTTAACTAGCCAATCCATCGAAGAAATGGAATCACTCTGCCGCTTCTGAACTCCACTGTTAACACTAATGCTAAGGAATTCCTAATCCAAAGCTCTTTGAGAAACTCGGACTCCTACCAAACACAAACACCCTGCTGAACTCAGGCACAACACCAAAGTAGACACTCTTTCTTAACTTGTTCCAAAGAAATATCTTCGGAAACATCCATAGTCACCGTGTCTCATCACACAGCTGCTACTTCCTGAGGTAACCAGATATCATCACTTGCTTCTGTCCAACCGACAGTTCCAAACTCAAGCTCATCCAACTGCACTTCAAAGATGAACTCCGAACCTTAACAGGTTTCCTTCGGAGATCGATGAATTTCTTACACCACCCAAAGTTCACTCGAGATGGTAATAGGTCTACAGTCTCGACGGATACACTTCCAAGCTCAATATTCAAACTCCAACCATTGGTAGTCATGTTACATACACCATTACCCTATCTACCTCTATAACTTATATTGGAAAACCCGAACAGGTAATGGTAACCCAACAAATAGGTAGAAATAAATATATAAATATATATCAAAATTACAAATACGCTCTCTCAAGAAAGAAATCACTCAAGAGCCTAGGTATTCACTCAACCTAGTGCTCTGATACCAACTGTGACGACCCGGGTTTTTGACCCCAGAAATCCGTTTCGTCTTGAAGAAAGAAAGGAATAGAAAATAGAAAAGAAAGAGAAGAAAGAAGAAACAACATCAGAATCTCAACAGCGGAACGAATAAATTATATTAATCACATAAGTATTTACATAATATACAACATCAATCAGAGTTATACAGATAATACATCACATACTAGACAGTTATAGACACCTATCTAGTTATACAACTCAATACAACTCAAACAATACGACTCAGAGATACCAACACAGCGGAAAACTATATCTATAAACGCTGAATCCTCCTGCTCCATTGCTCCTCCAGGGTTCGTCAAAGCTAACCTGAATCCCTTGGCTACTCGTAAAAATTTGAGTACCCGAGAGTTTAGGAAAAGCAGAAATAAACTCCTGGTCAGACATGGGTCTGGTATGAGTAACAGGTTAAAGTTGCTTAATTTTTGAAAACCTTTGAAAACAAAAGGTATCACGTAAGACTTCCCACAAATAAACATGGGAAAGTTTTTACCTTACGCTAACCAAAACATTTGAGAGGAAATTCAGTGATATTATAATTGGTCTAGGGTTTTCAAGTAAATAGAAAATAGCCAAAATTGTTACATGATTAAATTCCAGTTACTAGCCACAAAAGTGGGTAATACAATCAAAACCGATGCCACTTATTCGATTTTGGATTCCATACAATGGCAGGGCTACTGGGGTACCGCCCATCACACTACGTGGCATAGATCAACGTATCGAGGATCACTCCCGACCCCCTACAACACAAGGCCGGAACCATTCCTTACTGAACAGTCCCGAACAAGATAACCCCGCGGTTGTAGCTAGCAACCGCCCACACAGCCGAAATAAAAAGGGACATCTAGACAGGGGAATATCTTGTCCTGCTTGGGCATGACCCACCTAACCTTGCTGCATCTCCCCTGTTTTAGCCATTCCCGGTTGATGAGGCTTGAGGCTACGATTACCTTTATTGAACATTATTCTTAGAATGCTCATCGTCCGCCTAACGATGTGCTGGAAGCATTCAATTCATACAAGTTCGTTCCGGGTTCGAACGAAACCGAAGGCATTATCTCGTTACACTCATTTTGGAATCACCTTCAGAGTTAACGACAATAACCCTTGCATTTTGAATCTTCATCTTCATTTCAGATTCACGACCTATCGTTAATTTGGATCGATGTTGTTTTCGGATGTCCAAATATGGAAACCCGATCCCGGTCTCATCGAAATCCAAAACGTATCTTTTAAGCCAAGTTGTTTTAAAATTTAAAACAATTCAATTCAATTATCTATATACAAACAGATAGATAATTCACAATATCACAATTGATAATCACATCATCATCATAAATAGATAATCTGTATTTTCATCACAAACAGATAATTATCACAAACAGATGATCCATATTATCATACTTAACTAAGCATCCATACCATATAGATATTATTCATCTCATTACTGAGATCATAATCATTCAATGAAATATCAATATCATCCATAAGCAATGATTTATTAACCACCGTCTATAATTAATTTAAAATGAATTAAATTAATTACTTCTATCTCTAATTGATTTAAAGTGAATTAAATTAATTACTACATCTCTAATTAATTTAAAGTGAATTAAATTAATTACGTCGTTCCATAAGTCCTCCTTATATATCCATTAATGAATTATAACCTAATTCATTTATCATTCTCTAAGTATTTACCTTGATTAAACACCTTTGATTAATCATTCTCTAATTACAATAAGTAATTAGTCTTTAATTAATTTCACACAATAAATGTTCTTAATCATTTACAGTAATTAATATTTTATTACTCCATTTATTAATTAATTACATTTATCCTTAATTACATTAATTAATCACTTCATTATTAATTATTCCTAAACTAAACAATTCTTAATTACATCATTAATTATATAAATTAATGATTTCTAATTATATTTAAATTAATTACTTTATTTAAATTAATTACATTAAGTAATTAATCTAAAATTTAAAAATACAATTATTAATCGCCCTTGATTAATATCAATCCAGTAATTAACTACCCTTAATTACTCATTAACAAATTAATTATTCCGTAATTAATTATCTTTATTAATTAATCCCTTGATTAATTACAAAAGTAATTACCCAAATTACTTTATTAACAAATCATCTTTCACTAATTACATTCCAGTAATTATCCTTTATTACTTCCCTAAGTAATTATGCTTATCCTATCATCAAATGTTTATTTAAATTAATACTTAATTAATCAACTTAAACAATTTACAATTGATTATCTTTAAAAAAATTAATCACATTAATTAATTATTTAATAATCCTTTGTTAATGACCTTCATTAATTATTAACAATTCTTTATTTACTTTTCTAAAGTAATTATCTAAGATTTATTATTGATTACAAATTAATTTTTATCTTTATTATCCATAAATAAATCCTTAATTATTTAATTAATTAAGTGTTAACTGTAACTTAATTAATCCTTAATTAATTTACTAATTAATTACTAATCATAAATTTTGAATTAAATCTTATTTAATTTATGATCCTTAATTACCAATTAATTTATCCTTAATTACCAATTAATTTATCCTAAATTAATTAGCTTAAATCTTAATTATCAAAATTAAACTCCTAATTACTAAATTAATCCAAATCATTAATTAATTGAATTAGTTAATTATTCATTTTAATTAACTTAATGATTTCAAATCATTAAATCTTCCTTTATTTAAAGATAAAAACATTTCTCTTATTAATGATCAAATTATTATTAACAAGGTACTTATAATAATTTACTTTAAATTTTACTTTTAAATTTCATTTTAAATTTGGAAACAAATTAACTTAAACAAGTTTAAAAACCATTTCAAACCTATTCATTTCATAAGTTAAAGAATTATTTATACTGGAAGTCAAAAGAATTCAAAGCCCAATTCATTTAAATTCAAATCAATTTACAAATTTATTTTATCATTTAACTATTTAAAACAATTTAAATTTAAAAACTTCTTTTATTTCAAGGCTAAGATTCGAACTTTATTTGTTTCCAAGCTAGGTTCCAATCTAAACTTGAATTTATACTTGCACTTTGATTTAAAATTCAATTTAAATCTTGATTTATAAATTTAAATTTCAGTTTTAAACTCAGAAAACAGAACAGGTTAAAGAACCCTGAGAACAAAGTTATACACAAGCCAACCCTGTTCCTGCTTCGAGTCCAACCCACAAAGCTCCGAGTAAAACTTCAAGAAAGTCACATGAAAACAACCTGGAAACCACCCACACTATCAATTTTCCAGATCACCCAACTCGATGCACCGTGCACGTGCACGTCGCCGTTGATCGCCTCTGATCAATACTGCATCGACGAGCATGTCGGCCATCACCCATAACCCAAATCCCGACCACCTAAGCTACTCCATCTTCTCGAATTCGAAATCGAGTTCGAACTCGAAACCTGGAACACAAATGCCATCACCTCATCAAACCTGGCAACGCCTCATGTTCGCGACTCCGACCACCGGATCGCCAACGCCTCCGGCCACGGCCTCAACTACCACCCCTCTACCACCTCCCCGAGTCGCATCGCACTCGATCACCTGCACGCACCGTGGTGGTCGATTCATTCGACCTAGTAAAAACTAGGTCACCAGAATTTGAAAGCTTTCTGCCGCCGTCTCGATCAACCATTTGCCACCGCTCCATTTTTCTCGCAACCCCCGATCGCTCCTCTACCACCTCAGATAGCCACGACCTCCCTCAACTTCGAGATCACCAGAAATACCCAAACTTCCCATTCCCGTACAAACCCAAACTACACCTTCAATGCTTAATTAAAAATAGTGATTTTAGTTTTAAAAATCAAGTTTTTGTTTTATTTTTTGATTCATATTCCTGAATCCATGATTTATAAAAATTGAGTTTTAACTTATGTAAGTTTTTCACTGTTATTTTGTATTCCAGACCCAATACAAATTGTTTTTCTTTTAAATAAAATTTTTAAACTTACATCTATGTCATAACAGACATTTTATATTCACAATTAAGAGCAAATGAGATTTGATGAGGATTTTAAACCTGAAAATAAAGCCAGATAGAAAAACAGAGATGCTCATCACTATATTCACACATAACACAGAGCTATACAAAAGAATTATACTCAACACAAACTGAATTCCAGAGAAACTTGCATCAGAACAAATATATACCTAAACTATTCAATAATGATTTTACTCACTGAGAATACAATATGCAGTAATTCCATCTCACCAATGCCCAGATAAAGAAATATATAAATATTCACACAAATATGTTAAGCATTCAAATATTAGCATGCAACAGATTAAAAACTTAAGTAATTTTTAAAATGTTACTCACCTGAAATGAAGACAGAGCACCCAGTTTTTGAAAAACAGTTTGAAAATCTTTTGAACCTCTTTAAAAACTGAAATGCTCTGAGACTTGAAAATTTCGCACTAAAAATCCTTTTTACTTTGAAGCCAATAGTTGTTGTTGAGGAGATGCTTGATTTACAAGTTGAAGATAAACATAACAGGCTTTGTTTTTTAGGTTATTTTAGTTGAACTTTTGAAAGAAATGGTGCAGACCTTAATTCATTTTTGGTTTGCAATGTTTTTGGAACAAACAAGAATAAGTAGAGATGTATATATAGAAAGATAAGTTTGGTATAGGGTAGGTGTTATCCGGGTTTGCATATTTGCCTGGTACACTGTTTAATTTTGTTTTATCAGGCAGATTTTTCAAATGGAGGCTGAAAGGATTTTTGAACAATTCGAATAGACATAAGTTTGTGCTGAGCAAATGTAAGCATTAATTGTTAATGTACCCTATGTTTCCTACTTAGCTACCTTATCTTATTAGTACATGTTGATATTTCACTAGGCAGCATATCTAATCTAATCTTTCATATAAGATTCTTGCCTGATTTTAATTTATATATTATATGTATATATATGCTTTCTGCAACTTTTTTTTATGCTCAGAGATATTCTTTTACTTGTTCTTAGCTTTGCATTTCAATATCTTTCAGGCAACATACATTATATAGTTTACTTTGCCAGGTTTGTTTCTTAACTTTCCATTTTAAAACCCTACAGGCTACATATTTTATTTACCTGACAGCTTTATTTTCTTTTTGTACAAATTATTCTTTTGTTTATTTGACTAGGAAGATTTTATTTTAGTCTTGGTGGCTGATATGAATGTATTGTGTGCTAGAGATATTAACATTAATTGGTTTTGTTTGTTTTCAAGTGTACATACTTATAGTTGAAATCCTTTGTCCTTGCTTTGAAATTGAAGTGGAGTCCTAGTTAACACGTTGTTAGAATTGTCTAATATATCTACTTATCTTATGTATTTTAATTTCTATTCTAACTTAAACATTAATTTCTAACTTTAAATATTTATTGTCTTGTATCTCTCTCTATATATAGATTTATTTTTATTTATTTAGTAAGTACAATTTTTTTTAGTATTTTATTTTACTTCTTATATCTATTTCCATTTTTATTTCTAGAATTATTTTATATGTTTAATTCTTATTTTACATGATTATAACATTATTTGAAATATTTAGTTAACATCAAACTCATTTTATTATTCATTTTCAAAGTTGAACTGTCTAATATTCAATTTCCTTATTTATTATTTCATTTTACTTATGTTAATAACAAAATGTTCTTGAGTCTATATATTTATATTTATTTTTAACAATATATTTGTTTTATATTTAGATACAATATTGATAAGATTAATTCCATTTTAACTCTTCTTATAAACTCCAACTCAATAATTTTTCCCAATTCACAATTATATATATTTGTTTTTAAAACATAAGTTATATTTTAATTAATCACATCAAATATTAATTAAAATAATACTGCCAAAAATCCGGGATGTCACATTAAAGATAAGTTAAGATTTTGTTGAGTGTTTGACCAAGTAGAAGGGTCACTTAAATTTTATGGATTGGATGAACTGTGTATGGAGAAAGATTTTGCTTGAGTTCTTCGATAGCATTCTTATCTGCGCCAGATCAGAGTTGTGCAGCGGAAGCAAGATAGCAGTTATTCTGGTATGGGAGCAACCGGGAGTTATATAGAGGATTTCTACAAGAAATTCAAGTATGAAGGAATTTTATGGATTTGGTAAGTAAGGTTGTCAAGTGCAACTGTTTGGCTATTCAGATAGGAGAGGTAGGTTTGAAGTCCACCGATGTTTGTGGAATAGAGTTGAGTTTTGGATTTCAGCAAATTATTTTTGGGAGAGCCATTTTGTTGAATAGAATCTGGATAATTGGTTTGATTTTGGTCCAGTCTGTTGTATGAAGCAATCAGAAAGGGTTAGGCTGATCAGCAATATTGAAGGTGACTCAGGAGCATCGGAAGAGTTATGCAGTTAGAATTGAGGAGATTTGGAATGTGAAGTTGGAATTTGGATATTGACTTGGTTTTATCCGATCAAAGGAGATATAAGATTTGGTAAAACTGGAAAGTTAGCTTTGAAGGTATTTGGAGTTTTTCTGTGTTCTCAGGAGATTAGATTTTGATCTACAGGATTTAATTGCTAGTTCGGATAACTGGAATTCATTATATTTCACATATCTCTGAGGAATATGTGTATGATTCTTCGAGTGATAGAATCAGAAGTTCAGAAGGATCTGGTAGTTGAGCTGGTTTGAGTTTAATCTGATATCTTGTTCATATTTGTAGGATCGGATGAGGAAGTTCTTGGTTATGGTAGTTACTTAAGATTTGTAGAGCGAGTATTCCAGTATAGATATCTGGAAAACTCTTGATAATATTAGGAAGTTCTATTCAGAATTTTCTGGATAGATAAAATTATTTGTTTGAATTGGTTGTTTTGGTTACTATAGTTGATAGTGTATGATTGATTGTGTGATTGCTGTTTGAAATTTAATTTCTTTAGCTGGGTTATTAAATTATCTTTGCTTTTAAATTTCGGGGACGAAATTCTTTTAAGGGGGAAGGAATGTGACGACCCGGAATTTTGAGCAATATCAATTTAATAATCTTTGATAATAATTAAATTGATTTGATCATTTTATATTATAAATTGACAAGTTAATTTTTTTTTAAAGATTAATGATAACAATTTGTTAATATCTATTAATATTTTTCTTAACAACATAAATAGGCAAGATTAAATTCTTTTGAAGTTTATAATAATTTGATTTGGGAATATTTATTTTTGTAAATAGGAAATGTTTAATGTAATAAAACTTTATATTCAAATTGTAATATATATGAATATATATATTATGATTTGGTTTGTGTTTCAAATTTTAATACAGTAACTATCAAATATAATGTTGAAATATTTTCTATTTGAAATATGTATATATATATATATATATTTGTATATATATTTGAAATAGGAATTTTATTAATTTGAATTTAATCAGTATTTACAAACTTTATTATAGATATTTAGTTTTGTAATTTAAAAGGTTAATTTGATTTAATGCTTTTGAAATGATATTTGAAGTTTAAATTTTTATAACAAAGTTAATTTCTTATTATTATAAACATATAGTTCAACTTGAGTTTTAGATAAGATTTAAATTTAAAAGTTCATTTGCTTAATATCCTTTCATTTTAATTTTAACACAAGATAAATTTGTTTCAAAATTTTAAGAGTTAAACTAAAATAGATGTTTCAAACATATAAACATTAAATTAAATCAAAAATATAATTTATTTGAATTCACATGAATGTTTATTAAAGATCTAAAAGCTTGTTTATATAAGATAAAAACATTTTACAATCATTTAAATATTTCATAACAAAATCAATAAGTAAGCATTAAAGTACATTACGTACATATACACATTTCATGCAGGGCTTAAAATAAATTATAAAAGGAAAATAACATTTACAACATTAATTAGACATTTAAAAACAACACTTGTAAAACATTTATTGTATGTTAAGAAAAATGTAAATTAAATGGGATAGGTGTAAGCTAATAAGGATATAAGGGAGACAATTGTCATCCTTTTGTAAATATAATTTAAAATTTAAACTTGTAAAAATAAAACAAAAGTTTTTCTTTAGCTAAAAAATATATTATCTTCATCTCAACCAAACTGAATGAAATCAAACAAAAAAAAATTGAAAGAAGTAAACCGTAAAGAAAACTGAAAACAAGAAGTTAATTTGGAAATCCAAGAACAAAGAAGTGACCTGGAAACTTAATTAGCATGCAAGCTGGAAATTTAAACACCTGAAACAAGATTTCAGATGCAATCAATCATTCATATGTAAACTTCAATAAACAATTCAGATTCAACAGCAAAAGATTTGTTTTCAACATGCAAAGTGAAGTTCCAACAAGCCTGGAAAGCAAAATACAGTTTTGTCTTCTGTTTTTCAAAGGTGAGTGAATGATTCTTTTAAAAACGGTTTTTATTTGGATTCATCATGTTATATGATAATGACCTGATGTTATAAGAAATATTGGATTTAGATTGATGTATAATTGGAAGGAGTTTCTGATGTGCCTGTACAAAAATAAATAAAATAAAATAAGTCACCGTGTTTATAAAATAGTTTTCAACCTCTTGAAAATTCTAACACTTGATTTTGATTTCGAGTTGGACCATGATTTGTGAAGAAAAGATGATCGTATTCAAATCACCTAGCATCTAAAAATAATTACAGATTGTTAAATTAAGTAATTAGCTCGAATTTTAGAAATTTACAGTAAATTTTTAATATGGGTCAAAATAAATCGAATCAATTTTGAGTTTGAACCACCTAATTGATTTCGTAATGCCAAATCATGATTTTTGGAATTTGTATCATGATTTTTAGAGGCGGATTTCGAGGGCAATTCGAAGATGATCGGAATGGGAAGTTTGACCATTTTCCGGCATCACAGTGAACTAGGGGGGTCATGTTGGTGTGTGGAGATAGAGGGGCCTATGGTGGTCTCAAAAAAAATATTGTGGGGGTCGACCAATGGCCATGGTGGCGGCGGGAGGCACTTGAATTTTGGTGCCCTGGTTTAATCATAGTATGGAACCATGGTGATTTCATTACCACGATATGATCGAGTGTAGCAGGCTTCGGGTTGATGGAAGTAGGGTTGGTGACGAGTTCACGACTGAAGGTAGTGGCACTCAAGGTGGTCGGATTGTCGAGGGGAACTCAGTGGTAGTGATGAAATGGTGATATTGCTTCACGCAAATTGGGGGTTCGATTGCTCGTATTTCGATTCCTGATCGAAATTGGTTTTCTGGGTTTCGAATAATGATGTTGGGGACGTGAGCAACTTGGGGACGGTCGGTGTGGAGATCGCCAGCGTCCATTGTCACCGTGCACGTTAACGTGCACGGTGACATGTTTTGGTTTTGGGTTCTGGGAAGAAGAAAGGGGGAGAACTCGAAGAGGGACTCGGGTTTGTTGTGGGTAGCGCTTGAAGCAGGTTAGGGTGGATTAACTCGGAGTAAAAGTGTGTTAACTCGGGGTATACGCGGGGATTCCAGTGGGTTTACTCGAGTTTGTTAAGCAGTTTTGGTTTGCTGTAGAAGTTTTAAAATGTAAAAGCAATGTTTAAATATCTTGAAACAAGAGAAATTTGATTTTTAAATTTAATTAAAGTTTATTAAAATATAAACAAGTTTTCTCTTATAAACTAATTTGATTTCAAAGTTAAGTTTTAATAAGTTTTTATATTCTGAAACATAAAAGTTTTAAAAATGAAATAAGTGGATTTTAATAATAAGTTGTATTATATTAAATCACTTTGGAAAGTCCAAACGTTTTAATTTGAATGTTTCAATGGTTTTAATTTAAAATTGATTTCTAAAGTATTTTGCTTTAATTAAGTTAAATAATTAAGATTTAGAGATCAATTAAAAATAAGGATTATATTTGGTAATTTAGAATTTGAATTGATTAAAGATAAGTACATTTGTAATGATAATTGAGATAATTATTTTTAATTATCAAGTTTTATTTGTTAATAAATGATTTAATTAAAATAATGGTTTCTTAATTAAGAATCTTTTAATATAGTAGATTAAGAATCATTTAATTTATTTAAATGATTAAGTTAAATAATTAATTAATTAAATAATTAATTAGTGATTAATTAAGATAATCACTTATGAGTTAATTTAATATAATTACTTGGTGAAGTAATTAGGATACTAAATGATTAATTACAAGAGGTAATTAAATAAGAGATAATTACCTTATGAAAGTAATTAAGTAGACGTGATTATAGGTTAATCATTTGGGTTATTAATTAAAGAATTAATTAATAATTAATTAAATTTTTAAATTAATTAATTAATGGTTAGTTAATAAAAGGGTTAAAAGTAATTAATGAAGAAAGAAATTTAATTAATGAAGTATTCATTAATTAATGAGAATAATTAATAAATTGTTAATTAATAATTTAAGGATAATTAAGTGTTAATTATTAAATGTAATTAGAAGTAATTAATCAAAAGTGATTAATTAAAGGTAATTAATTAAGAATGATTAATTATAAATGATTAATCAAGTATGATTAATTAAAGATAATTAATCAAGAGCAATTAATTAAGTATGATTAATTAAGGATGATTAATCAGGTGTGATTAATTAAATAATTAGTAAGGTAATTAAATAATAATAAATCAAATGATGATTTATTTAGAAGTAATTGAGTGATGATTACTTGGATAATTAAGAAGTTATTAATCAAGATGATTAATTAAATTTGTGGTTAAGGAATAATTACTTATAGTAATTAAGTAATTAATTAATCAAAGATGATTAATTAAAGAGAATAATTAAGTGATGTTTATTAATTAATTTGTAATTAATTAAAGAATAGTAAGATGAATTGATGATAATCAAAGTGATTTAGTAAGAATCAATTTAATTAAGGATTAATTAAATTATTTAAGTTGGATCAACCTTGTGTATGGGTGTTTATTGATTGGTTGATAAGCATCATTGAATGAGTTAATGATATTGGATGTCATTGGTTGATATGTGATGATAAGAATGTGATATATCTGAGATGTGATATATATGCTGCTTTGTGATATGTATAGATGCATGTGATAATAGATGCTTACCTATCTGTGTTGTGAATCATCCATTTATGTTTAAGTGATATTATGAATATCTACTGTTTAAATCCCTTAAGTATAACTTGGACAATAAAATGGCGTTTGGATTCGGTGAGACCGGGATCGGGTTTCCATATTTGGATATCCGAAAACCACACCGATTTCAATTAAACGTTAGGTCGTTAATCCAAAGTGGAGCGAGTGAAGACTCGAGGTGTAAGGGCTATACGTCAGTATAACTCTGTGGGTGATTCCGTAATGAGTTTGATGGAATAGTGCTTATAGGTTCGAGATGGTGATTCAGAATGCAAGGGCTATGGTCGTTGACTCTGAGGGTGATTCCAAAATGAGTGCAACGAGATAGTGCCTTCGGTTTCGTTCGAACCCGGAATGAACTTGTATGGATTGAATGCTTTCAGAACATCGTCAGGTGGACGATGAGCATTCTAAGATAGATGTGTCCTATAAAGGTAATCGCAGCCTCAAGCCTCATCAACCGGGAATGTCTAAAACAGGGGAGGTGCAGCAAGGCTTCGTGGGTAGCTCCCACTGGAGAGCAAGATACATCCTTGTCTAGATGTCCCTTTTATTTCAGCTTTGTGGGAAGTTGGTCTGCAGCCAACTGCGGGGTGGTCTTGTTCGGGACTGTTCAGTAAGGAATGGTCCCGGCCTTGTGTTGCAGGGGAGTTAGGGTGGCTCCTTGGTACGGTGATCTAGGCCACGTACTGTGACGGGCGGTACCCCAGTAGCCCTGCCATTGATGGAAACCCAATTTTCCCTACGAGACCCTACGGTTTTGTTTGTATTACCCACTTTTGTGGCTAGTAGCTGGAATTTAATAAATGTAACAATTTCGGCTATTTCATATTTATTTGAAAACCCTAGACACTATTATAATATCACTGGATTTCCTATCAAATGTTTTGGTTAGCGTAAGGTAAAAACTTTTCCATGTTTATGTGTAGGAAGTCTTACGTGATACCTTTTTTTCAAAGGATTTTCTAAAGTTAAGAAATCTTAAACCGTTTACTCACACCAGACTCCTGTCTGACCCGAGTGTTTATTTTCTGTTTTATTAAACTCTTGGATACTCATATTCTATATGAGTAGTTAAGTGATGCAGGTTATCCTTGACGAAATCTGGAGGAGCTTTGGAGCAGGAGGCTTCAGTGTGTAGATATATGGTTAGAGTTTCCGCTGTGTTGTTATTCTGTATGATGTCTTGTATTGTATTAGACAGAAATGTTATAACTGTCTAAATTGAGATGTGTAGTTGTGTACTCTGATGTATATGATACTATGTATATGTTATATATTATATTTCATTCGTTCCGCTGTGAGATTCTGATGTGTTGTTGTTCTTTCTTCTCTTTCTTTTCTTCTTCTATCTCTTTCTTTCTTAATTAGTGATGCGATTTTCTGGTAATAGAAAGTCGGGTCGCTACAGTTGGTATCAGTGCGTTAGGTTGAGTGAATACCTAGGCTCTGGAGTGGTGTCTATCTTGAGAGAGCGTACTTGTAATTTATATATATATATATATATATATATATATATATATATATATGTATGTATGTATGTATATGTATCTACCTAATCTATTGGGTTATCTGTTCGGATTTTCCAACATAGGTTATAAAGGTAGATAAGGTAGGAGTGTGTGAAACACGACTACCACTATTGGTTGAGGATCATATGTTGTGGTTGGAGGTGTTTGTCGAGATTGTAGATCTAATACCGTCTCGAATAAGCTTTGTGAATTGGTGAAAGGATTTCATGGATTCTAGAGGAAGTATTTTCAAGAATTGAAGTATATTCTTGAAGTGTGAGGTTGATTTGCTCTCAAGTGAGCAGGTGAGGGTATCTTGGTGACTTCAGGAAAGAATAGCTGTGTGATGAGATGCAGTTTTCATAGGTGGTTCTGAAGATGTTCTTTTGAAGCCAGATTAAGATGGTATTGGAAGAGCAGTAATGTCTACCGCAACGAAGATTCAGATATTTGGGAATTTTCTGGATCTCAAGTAAGGGTTTCTTATCTATATTGGAATTTGAGACTAAGGTCGATGAGTTACCTCATTTCGGACATGGTCTCAATTGTTTTCTTAAGAAGATTAGTGGTTGGTGTTGGGTTGGAGCCGAGTTTCTTGAGGAGATGTCTACCCGTATCAAGGATTTTTAGTGGAATTGGGTGATAGTATTGAGTTTCAAGGAGCTTTTGGTCAAGGAAGATCTTGTGGCTTAGCAGTATCATTGGAGTGATGTTTGGAAGCAGCAGCATGGACTATTTCTTCGATGATTCAGTAATCTTTGTGATTCTACTATCGACGGACCAGGCAGATAGTGAAGGCTTATCCTTTTCTTCGGGAGGCTCGGTAGAGTAGGATATCTGTTGGAAGTGATCTATCAGTTTTCTGGTAGATAAGCAATTCTGGAAAGATTTATCTTGAATAGAAAAAGCAGTTCTAGTTGGGGAGACAGTTCTTTGGGGTCTGAACTAAGAGAGATCGCAAAAGTGACTTCCGATTAGTTTGGGAATCTTTGAGTATTCTTTAATTTGAGACATCTTATATGGAGGTATAGGCTACTTATGTAGTAAGAGATTTTCCAGATGTTTTTGAGGGATTCAGAAGTTGACCCGAATCAGACTTGGATTTCTAGAAGCAGTATTGATGATTCAACCATATAGTAGGACGACTCCTAGAGCGAGAAGAGTTTGGTGAGGTAGCTCAAGATTCTTTGGAAAGGGATTGATCATCTTATTCTAAGTTAAGATTCTGTTGAGTGTTTGACCAAGTAGAAGGGTCACTTAAATTTTATGGATTGGATGAACTGTGTATGGAGAAAGATTTTGCTTGAGTTCTTCGATAGCATTCTTATCTGCGCCAGATCAGAGTTATGCAGCGCAAGCAAGATAGCAGTTATTCTGGTATGGGAGCAACCGGGAGTTGCAGTAGAGGATTTCTACAGGAAATTCAAGTATGGAGGAATTTTCTGGATTTGGTAAGTAAGGTTGTCAAGTGCAACTGTTTGGCTATTCAGATAGGAGAGGTAGGTTTGAAGTCCACCGATGTTTGTGGAATAGAGTTGAGTTTTGGATTTCAGCAAATTATTTTTGGGAGAGCCAATTTGTCGAATAGAATCTGGATAAGTGGTTTGATTTTGGTCCAGTCTGTTGTATGAAGCAATCAGCAAGGGTTAGGCTGATCAGGAATATTGATGGCGACTCAGGAGCATCGGAAGAGTTATGCAGTTAGAATTGAGGAGATTTGGAATGTGAAGTTGGAATTTGGATATCGACTTGGTTTTATCCGATCAAAGGAGATATAAGATTTGGTAAAACTGGAAAGTTAGCTTTGAAGGTATTTTGAGTTTTTCTGTGTTCTCGGGAGATTAGATTTTGATCTACATGATTTAGTTTCCAGTTCGGATAACTGGAATTCATTATATTTCACATATCTCTGAGGAATATGTGTATGATTCTTCGAGTGATAGAATCGGAAGTTCAGAAGGATCTGGTAGTTGAGCTGGTTTGAGTTTAATCTGATATCTTGTTCAGATTTGTAGGATCAGATGAGGAAGTTCTTGGTTATGGTAGTTACTTAACATTTGTAGAGCGAGTATTCCAGTATAGGTATCTGGAAAACTCTTGATAATATTATGAAGTTCTATTCAGAATTTTCTGGATAGATAAAATTATTTGTTTGAATTGGTTGTTTTGGTACTATAGTTGATAGTGTATGATTGATTGTGTGATTGCTGTTTGAAATTTAAATTCTTTAGCTGGGTAATTAAATTATCTTTGCTTTTAAAATCCGGGGACGAAATTCTTTTAAGGGGGAAGGAATGCGACGACCCGGAATTTTGAGCAATATCAATTTAATAATCTTTGATAATAATTAAAATGATTTGATCATTTTATATTATAAATTGACAAGCTAAAATTTATTTTAAAGATTAATGATAACAATTTGTTAATATCTATTAATATTTTTCTTAACAATATAAATAGGCAAGATTAAATTCTTTTGAAGTTTATAATAATTTGATTTGGGAATATTTATTTTTGTAAATAGGAAATGTTTAATGTAATAAAACTTTATATTCAAATTGTAATATATATGAATATATATATATTATGATTTAGTTTGTGTTTCAAATTTTAATACAGTAACTATCAAATATAATGTTGAAATATTTTCTATTTGAAATATGTATATATATATATATATTTGTATATATATATTTGAAATAGGAATTTTATTAATCTGAATTTAATCAGTATTTACAAACTTTATTATAGATATATAGTTTTGTAATTTAAAAGGTTAATTTGATTTAATGCTTTTGAAATGATATTTGAAGTTTAAATTTTTATAACAAAGTTAATTTCTTATTATTATAAACATATAGTTCAACTTGAGTTTTAGATAAGAATTAAATTTAAAAGTTCATTTGCTTAATATCCTTTTATTTTAATTTTAACACAAGGTAAATTTGTTTTAAAATTTTAAGAGTTAAATTAAAATAGATGTTTCAAACATATAAACATTAAATTGAATCAAAAATATAAGTTATTTGAATTCACATCAATGTTTATTAAAGATCTAAAAGCTTGTTTATATAAGATAAAAACATTCTACAATCATATAAGTATTACATAATAAAATCAATAAGTAAGCATTAAAATACATTACGTACATATACACATTTCATGCAAGGCTTAAAATAAATTATAAAAGGAAAATAACATTTAAAACATTAATTAGACATTTAAAAACAACACTTGTAAAACATTTATTGTATGTTAAGACAAATGTAAATTAAATGGCATAGGTGTAAGCTAATAAGGATATAAGGGAGACAAATGTCATCCTCTTGTAAATATAATTTAAAATTTAAACTTGTAAAAATAAAACAAAAGTTTTTCTTCAGCTAAAAAAAATATTATCTTCATCTCAACCAAACTGAATGAAATCAAAGAAAAAAAAATTGAAAGAAGTAAACCGTAAAGAAAACTGAAAACAAGAAGTTAATCTGGAAATCCAAGAACAAAGAAGTGACCTGGAAACTTAATTGGCATGCAAGCTGGAAATTTAAACACCTGAAACAAGATTTCAGATGCAATCAAGGATTCATATGTAAACTTCAATAAACAATTCAGATTCAACAGCAAAGATTTGTTTTCAACATGCAAAGTGAAGTTTCAACAAGCTTGGAAAGCAAAATACAGTTTTGTCTTCTGTTTTTCAAAGGTGAGTAAATGATTCTTTTAAAAATAGTTTTTATTTGGATTCATCATGTTATATGATAATGACCAGATGTTATAAGAAATATTGGATTTAGATTGATGTATAATTGGAAGGAGTTTTTGATGTGCCTGTACAAAAATAAAAAAATAAAATAAGTCACTATGTTTATAAAACAGTTTTCAACCTCATGAAAATTCTGACACTTGATTTTGATTTCGAGTTGGACCATGATTTGTAATGAAAAGATGATTGTATTCAAATCACCTAGCATCTAAAAATAATTACAGATTGTTAAATTAAGTAATTAGCTCGAATTTCAGAAATTTACAGTAAAATTTTAATATGGGTCAAAATAAATCGAATCAATTTTGAGTTTGAACTACCTAATTGATTTCGTAATGCCAAATCATGATTTTTGGAATTTGTATCATGATTTTTAGAGGCGGATTTGGAGGGCAATTCAAAGATGATCGGAATGGGAAGTTTGACCATTTTCCGACGTCACAGTGAACTAGGGGGGTCGTGTTGGTGTGTGGAGATAGAGGGGCCTATGGTGGTCTCAGAAAAAACATTGTGGGGGTCGACCGATGGCCATGGTGGCGGCGGGAGGCACTTGAATTTTGGTGCCCTAGTTTTATCATAGTATGGAACCGTGGTGAATCGAGTGTAGCAGGCTTCGGTTTGATGGAAGTAGGGTTGGTGACGAGTTCACGGCTGAAGGTAGTGGCACTCAAGCTGGTCGGATTGTCGAGGGGAACTCAGTGGCAGTGATGAAGTGGTGATATTGCTTCAGGCAAATTAGGGGTTCGATTGCTCGTATTTCGATTCTTGATCGAACTTGGTTTTCTGGGTTTCGAATAATGATGTTGGGGACGTGAGCAACTTGGGGATGGTCGGTGTGGAGTTTGCCAGCGTCCATCGGCGCTGTGCGCGTTAACATGCATGGTGACATGTTTTGGTTTTGGGTTCTGGGAAGAAGAAGGAGGGAGAACTCGAAGAGGGACTCGGGTTTGTTGTGGGTAGAGCTCGAAACAGGTTAGGGTGGATTAACTCGGAGTAAACGTGTGTTAACTCGGGGTATACGCGGGGATTCCAGTGAGTTTATTCGAGTTTGTTAAGCAGTCTTGGTTTGCTGCAGAAGTTTTAAAATGTAAAAGCAATGTTTAAAGATCTTGAAACAAGAGAAATTTGATTTTTGATTTAATTAAAGTTTATAAAAATATAAACAAGTTTTCTCTTATAAACTAATTTGATTTCAAAGTTAAGTTTTAATAAGTTTTTATATTCTTAAACATAAAAGTTTTAAAAATGAAATAAGTGGATTTTAATAATAAGTTGTATTTTATTAAATCACTTTGGAAAGTCCAAACATTTTAATTTGAATGTTTCAATGGTTTTAATTTAAAATTGATTTCTAAAGTATTTTATTTTAATTAAGTTAAATAATTATGATTTAGAGATCAATTAAAAATAAGGATTATCTTTAGTAATTTAGAATTTGAATTAATTAAAGATAAGTACATTTGTAAAGATAATTGAGATAATTATTTTTAATTATCAAGTTTTATTTGTTAATAAATGACTTAATTAAAATAATGGTTTCTTAATTAAGAATCTTTTAATACAGTAGATTAAGAATCATTTAATTTATTTAAATGATTAAGTTAAATAATTAATTAATTAAATAATTAATTAGTGATTAATTAAGATAATCACTTATGAGTTAATTTAATATAATTACTTGGTGAAGTAATTAGGATACTAAATGATTAATTACAAGAGGTAATTAAATAAGAGATAATTACCTTATGAAAGTAATTAAGTAGATGTGATTAAGGGTTAATCTTTTGGGTTATTAATTAAAGAATTAATTAATAATTAATTAAAGTTTTAAATTATTTAATTAATGGTTAATTAATAAAAGGGGTTAAAAGTAATTAATTAAGAAAGAAATTTAATTAATGAAGTATTGATTAATTAATGAGAATAATTAATAAATTGTTAATTAATAATTTAAGGATAATTAAGTGTTAATTATTAAAAGTAACTAGAAGTAATTAATCAAAAGTGATTAATTAAAGGTAATTAATTAAGAATGATTAATTATAAATGATTAATCAAGTATGATTAATTAAAGATAATTAATCAAGAGCAATTAATTAAGTATGATTAATTAAGGATGATTAATCAGGTGTGATTAATTAAATAATTAGTAAGGTAATTAAATAATAATAAATCAAATGATGATTTATTTAGAAGTAATTGAGTGATGATTACTTGGATAATTAAGAAGTTATTAATCAAGATGATTAATTAAATTTGTGGTTAAGGAATAATTACTTATAGTAATTAAGTAATTAATTAATTAAAGATGATTAATTAAAGAGAATAATTAAGTGATGTTTATTAATTAATTTGTAATTAATTAAAGAATAGTAAGATGAATTGATGATAATCAAAGTGATTTAGTAAGAATCAATTTAATTAAGGATTAATTAAATTATTTAAGTTGGATCAACCTTGTGTATGGGTGTTTATTGATTGGTTGATAAGCATCATTGAATGAGTTAATGATATTGGATGTCATTGGTTGATATGTGATGATAAGAATGTGATATATCTGAGATGTGATATATATGCTGCTTTGTGATATGTATAGATGCATGTGATAATAGATGCTTACCTATCTGTGTTGTGAATCATCCATTTATGTTTAAGTGATATTATGAATATCTACTGTTTAAATCCCTTAAGTATAACTTGGACATTAAAATGGCGTTTGGATTCGGTGAGACCGGGATCGGGTTTCCATATTTGGATATCCGAAAACCACACTGATTCCAATTAAACGTTAGGTCGTTAATCCAAAGTGGAGCGAGTGAAGACTCGAGGTGTAAGGGCTATACGCCAGTATTACTCTGTGGATGATTCCGTAATGAGTTTGACGGAATAGTGCTTATAGGTTCGAGATGGTGATTCAGAATGCAAGGGCTATGGTCGTTGACTCTGAGGGTGATTCCAAAATGAGTGCAGCGAGATAGTGCCTTCGGTTTCGTTCGAACCCGGACGAACTTGTATGGATTGAATGCTTTCAGAACATCGTCAGGTGGACGATGAGCATTCTAAGATAGATGTGTCCTATAAAGGTAATCGCAGCCTCAAGCCTCATCAACCGGAAATGGCTAAAACAGGGGAGGTGCAGCAAGGCTTCGTGGGTAGCTCCCACTGGAGAGCAAGATACATCCCTGTCTAGATGTCCCTTTTTATTTCGGCTTTGTGGGCAGTTGGTCTGCAGCCAACTGCAGGTTGGTCTTGTTCGGGACTATTCAGTAAGGAATGGTCCCGGCCTTGTGTTGCAGGGGAGTTAGGGTGGCTCCTCGGTACGGTGATCTATGCCACGTACTGTGACGGGCGGTACCCCAGTAGTATTCCATTGATGGAAACCCAATTTTCCCTACGAGACCCTACGATTTTGTTTGTATTACCCACTTTTGTGGCTAGTAGCTGGAATTTAATAAATGTAACAATTTCGGCTATTTCGTATTTATTTGAAAACCCTAGACACTTTTATAATATCACTGGATTTCCTATCAAATGTTTTGTTTAGCGTAAGGTAAAAACTTTTCCATGTTTATGTGTGGGAAGTCTTACGTGATACCTTTCTTTTCAAAGGATTTTCTAAAGTTAAGAAATCTTAAACCGTTTACTCACACCAGACCCCTGTCTGACCCGAGTGTTTATTTTTTGTTTTATTAAACTCTTGGGTACTCATATTCTATATGAGTAGTCAAGTGATTCAGGTTATCCTTGACGAAATCTGGAGGAGCTTTGGAGCAGGAGGCTTCAGCGTGTAGATATATAGTTAGAGTTTCCGATGTGTTGTTATTCTGTATGATGTCTTGTATTGTATTAGACAGAAATGTTATAACTGTCTAAATTGAGATGTGTAGTTGTGTCCTCTGATGTATATGATACTATGTATATGTTATATATTATATTTCATTCGTTCCGCTGTGAGATTCTGATGTGTTGTTGTTCTTTCTTCTCTTTCTTTTCTTCTTCTATCTCTTTCTTTCTTAATTAGTGATGCGATTTTCTGGCAATAGAAAGTCGGGTCACTACACAAGTACTGCTTGATTGAGGTCATACACGATTTCTTCTCGATTTCTGTTTCCAACACGAAATCTATCTCCATCTTATCCATACTCGGAGCATGGAGGGTCTCAATAGGAAATAATCCCATTTGTTGTGCGTCGCCTGTGCTTGCGAACTTTGCCAACGAGTCGGCTGCTCGATTTTGCTCACGCGGGACATGCGAAATTTCGTAGTACTCGAGATTCGCTAGCAGCTCCTGAACTCGAACCAAATATGAGGTAAGTCTCTGCCCCTTTGCTTGGTAGTCACCTCGCACTTGGTACACCAACATCTGTGAGTCGCTGAAGATTTCAATCGATCTTACTCCCAGTTCTTTGACAAGTTTCAAGCCGGCGATCAACGCTTCATATTCGGCTTCGTTATTCGTTGCTGTGAATTCGAGCTTCAGAGCGTAGCAGACCAATCGGTTTTTAGGAGTTACGAGAACTATGCCAATCCCCGAACAACGGTCGTTAGATGCCCCATCGGTGTACATCTTCCATCGAACGGGAGGTATGACATTATGATCGTTTAATTCGTCTGTCGTAGTGAATTCAGCAATGAAGTCAACTAGTGCTTGTCCTTGTATGGCCCTTCGCGGCAGGTAGGTGATGTCGAACTGACTTAGCTCAATATCCCACTTAACATCCTTCTAGAAGTTTTCGGTCGTTGGAGTATCTATTGCAAAGGCTGATCAGTATAAACACTGATTGGGTGTGCCTGAAAATACGGGTGAAGCTCGCGTGTTGCAATCACCAAGCAATAGGCTAGTTTTTCAATCTTCGGATAATATCTTTCTGCCCCCATCAAGCGTTTACTAACATATTAAACGGGCTTCTAGACCCGGTCTTCCTCGCGAACCAGGGCTGTGCTGATAGCGTGCTGGGATACACCCAAGTATACGTACAACATTTCATGGTCTATTGGTTTGGACAATATCGGGGGACTTTCCAAGTGCCTTACAAGAGCCCGGAATGCTTCCTCACAGTCGGATGTCCACTCTAAATTCCTCTTTCCTCCCTTCATGACATTGAAGAAAGGAATACACTTGTCTGTGGCCCTGCATATGGATCGGCTCAGCACAGCCACCTTTCCATTAAAGCTCTGTACCTATTTTATCTTTCTGGGCACTTGTATATCTTGGATAGCCTGAATCTTATCTGGGTTAGCCTCGATTCCCCGGGTATTCACAATGAATCCCAAAAACTTTCCTGACGCTACGCCGAACGAACACTTCAACAGTTTGATCTTCATTCCATAATGCCTGAGTATGTCAACCATTTCCGCCAAGTCTCGGATGTGGTCGTTTGACCGCCGTGACTTCACGAGCATGTCATCCACATAGACTTCCATTGTTTAACCAATCTGATCTTTGAACATGCGGTTCACCAGGCGTTGATAAGTCGCTCCTGCGTTCTTCAATCCAAATGGCATTACTACATAGCAGTACAATCCCATGTTCATGACGAAACTGGTGTGTTCTTTGTCTAGGAGGTGCATTGGGATTTAATTGTATCTAGAGTACGCATCCATAAATGATAATAGCTCATGTCTGGCATTTGAGTCGACCAGCTGGTCAATCCTAGGCAACGTGAAGATATCCTTAGTGCATGCTTTTTTTAAATCAGAATAATCAACAAAGGTCCTCCATTTTCCATTCGCCTTCTTTACTAGCACCGGGTTAGATACCCATTCAGGGTAGAGGGCGTCGCGGGCGAACCCATTGGCTTTGAGTTTGTCCACCTCCTCTTTGAGAGCCGCAGACCTCTCCGGGTCCATGCTTCTCCTTTGTTTCATAGGTACATGTTTTGGGTCTATGTTCAATATATGACTCACAATCGTAAGAGAAATCCCACACATATCAGAATATGTCCAGGCGAAAACATCAAGATTCGCTCGGAGGAAATCAGTAAGGCTCTCAACGGCCAAAGGGTCGAGTTGCGACCCAATTTTAAGAACTCGTGATGGGTCACTCCGGCTAACTGGGATGTCAATGGTTAGTTCAGCCGGTGCTGCATTTGTTTCCCTGGGTTCCCCATCATCGTCTCTCGGATCTATGTCTCCATAGATCCGGGAATATTGCCCGAGCCAAGGCTCGGGCACTACTTGTCAATCATCAGCATTTAGGCTGTGGACGGAGCGGTCCGTAACCTTTCCTTTCTCACTGCGCTGAGCCTCTCTTAGCTCATCCACATAGCAGGCACGTTCGGTCGCCTGATCGCCGTGCACCACTCCAACACCACTGTCTGTGTTAAATTTTAGTGTCAGGCACCAAGGGGCCAATGCTGCCCTAAATTCTCCAAAGGCTGGACGTCCTAGAAATACGTTATATGGAGAGTCGACGTCCAACACTATGAATGGTAGGATTCGCACTCTCCTATGCTCGCCTTGCCCCAGTTCAACTGGTAACCCCACATACCCTACTGCATCTGTTGTCGCGCCGTTAAAGCCATGGATTCTGGCTTTGGATGGTTTCAAATCCTTGTTCTACAGCTTCATTTGGTCATACGCCTTCTTGAAGATGATGTTAACGGAACTTCCGCAATCAATCAGAATTCTCCTCACGAACGCCAGCCCGATTGTCGCGGATATGACCATTGGGTCGATAGTAGGAGCCTCTACCTTGTCCGCATCTCTGTTTCGGAATACGATATCATCATTCATCGTGCGCTGCTGCTTTGCAGGAGTCCCATCCTCCGTATTCGAATAGCATTCACACTCCGCATGTCTTAAAGAGTTCGCATATCACTCCATCTCCTGCCAATTCTTATCCGCTGGATGAGGTCTGCCGACAATCGTATTAATAACCAATCTACCCATAGTTCGAGCGGGTTATTCTGGTTGGTGGGGGGCCGGCCCGTGTCCTGGGTCCGAAGTTTCTTGCCTTCCATCTTGTGGGTCTTTGACAAATTCCTACAGCTTCTTCTTGTCTAATCAGCTTTTTTATAGCGTCATGGAGGTGTCTACACTCTTCTGTGTTGTGCCCATAAGACTCATGAAAGCGGCAATACTTCCCGGTCCGCTTCTGTTCCTCTGTCGACTCCTTTGGGCGTGGTTTTCTATACTGGAAAGTGTTGCAAGTTGATAAATAGATGTTCTCAAGAGATGCGTTCAACGGGGTGTATTCATTGTAGGTCGGGATCCTTGACTTCCATCTCCCTGTTTCTTTTTTCTTTTCGGGATTTCCACCTGCGGATCCTTTAGACTGCCGAGGCTTGTTCTGGATGTTAACTTGAGTTTTTCCAGAAGTATTGCCGGTTTCCCTCACGGCAATGTTACTTTTCACTAACTCCTGAACGGGCCCTGGTGCCTTGTCCCGCCTTGTCCACCGAGCTTCCTCCCTCCTTATGAACTGATGAGCTTTTGAATAAAAACGTTCCAGCGTAGCTGGGGGCATTCCCGCCAACCAATCTCCAAATTCAGAATATAGATCCACTCCACGCATTATCGCCATCAAAATTGCATGCTCGTTAGGATTGCTCACCTCGGTAGCAGCAACATGAAATCTTTGCAAGCATGCTTTTAACGACTCCCCCGGAGCTTGGATTACGCTTGACAAGGACATCATGTCCTTTGGACGAGTGGTGTGTATCCTGAATTGTTCTATGAATTTCGTTGCTAGTTTGTCAAAATTGGATATAGATCGAGGTGGGAGTCGAGTAAACCACATGGTGGCAATTCCGGACAAAGTGATCGGGAAGCACCTACACTTGGTCGCATCATTAGGTGTTGCGGAATCCATCATCCACCATACCTCATCACATGTTGCCTGGGATCAGTCTTCCCCTCATAGGCTGGAATGGTGGGCATGCTAAATTTTCTTGGATATTCAGCCTGTAGAATGGTATCTGTGAAGGGAGTATGACTCTTAGACACTCCCCAATCTTCATTAGTCAAACCTTGGTTTTCTTTCATCAACTGCCTGACCATAGCTGTCAAGTCCGAGGTTTATATGGAAGATGGGAGGTTAGGTTCTTTGGGATCTTGGTGAGCCTGGCATCCAGTCCCTTTGCGGGGTTGATCCCTAGTCGATCGATCTGTGGCACCCGCTTGTGCACCTTCATCCTTACGGCGTCTACGCCTAGGAGGTTCGTCAGCTGAAGTCGAACTATCATCTTCAGAGTAAGGGGTAGGGCTACCTCTAGCATTCTGATGCTGCTACTGAGTGAGCCGAGTCATGAGGTCAGCGTTGGTTTGCATTTTCTCAACAAGCTGCTTTCTACTTTCCTTAAGTTCTCTTATCAAGTCATTTAACTCTGCTCGGGAAACAACTTCCGCTTGGTTTTGGTTGGAGGGCCCTGCGCCTCGATTCACTTGCTGATTGCTAGGTCCAACTTGTTGCACGCTAGCAGTCTCGTAGACATCTACATTTTGAGAGGCCAATCTAGTTCGCGGTCTCCCCATGGCAGAGTTGTTGGTTGTAACTCTGAGTAGAATCAACAGATGCCTTATGAATGATTATGGATCTTCTTCGGGGGATTTATGCAATCCAGTAGCTACAAAGTAGATACTAATAGCTTGAGAATTCAACTCTCAATGAAAGCACCAAAATGTTAGCACCAAAATTGGTCACTAACACCCTTAGAAAGATTGTGTAGAGAGATTAATGAAGAAAGCAAATTAAAACAGAGAAGAGAATGTAAATTTAAATGCAGAAAGTAAGAAACCAAATTTATAGTGGTAGCCTACGTCCATTTTGAAGTTGATCTTTATTTTTTCTTTGATACTTGATTACAGATACAATCCGTTTCTAAGTACTTGAATACAATTGCTGAATAAAAATCTTAAGTCTTGAATGAGGGTTGAATGCGGCAGAGTTTCCCCACTGTTCTCTAAAATCCTCCCCCATTTATTGTGCCCCTGCCCCTCTATTTGTAGACGAAAATGGGTTAGACTCCCTGGTGGGCCTGGTATTTGAATATCTCGGTCCAAATGGAATAAGCCCTGTGTGCCGACCCAAACATGCCGAACAACCAAGTGCCGGACCTCCATCCTTATTCCGAACAACATGAGGCCAGACGCTCTTCATGCCGAACATCCATTGGTGCCGAACGATTCTGGATGACGAACGGTAGGTGATGGCCGAACGAGATATGTGCCGGACGGGATGTGGTGTTGAGTGAGGGGTGCAGGCCGAACGAGGCTGGAACGCCGAGCAGTCCAGGAATGCCGAGTGGAGTACGAATGCCGAACGCTCCAGGAGCCGGACGTAACCTGTAGGCCGAGCGTTCACGGATGCCGTACATCCCTTGGCTGAACGATGTCTTTGGCCGAACGTACTCGGGAGGCCGAGCAATCTTTGGTTGCCGAACGATTTTATGCCGAGCGTTCTTCTTTGGCCGAACGATATTCAATACCGAATGTTTCTAGATGCCGAATGCACCTTGATGTCGAACGAGGCACTCGTGCCGAACGGCCTTGTCGTGCCGAACGTTCATTGAAGCTGACCAAACTTGGATGCCGAGTGCTTCTTGGATGCCGGCCGTAACGTGATGCCGTACGATCCAGTTTGACCGATCGATAGGGAGACCGAGTACTAAGTTGCCTGGTCAAATCTCTAGGAAACAGTTTACATCTCACAATCCAACATAGTTGGACATAATCAAAACGTACGGCGCTTATTGGAGATTGGATTCCATACAATGGCAGGGCTACTGGGGTACCGCCCATCATAGTACGGGGCCTAGATCACCGTACCGAGCATCACTCCCGACCCCTACAACCCAAGGCCGGAATCATTCTTTACTGAACAGTTCCGAATAAGATAACCCCGCAGTTGTTCCCAACAACTGCCCACACAGTCGAAATAAAGGGACATCTAGACATGGTATATCTCGTCCTGCTTGGTTGCTACCCACCTAACCTTGCTGCATCTCCCCCGTTTTAGTCATTCCCGTTGATGAGGCTTGAGGCTACGATTACCTTTATAGAACACATCGCTTAGAATGCTCATCGTCTGCCTGACAATATTTTGAAAGCATTCAATCCATACAAGTTCGTTCCGGGTTTAAACGGAGCCGAAGGCATTATCTCGTTACACTCATTTTAGAATCACCCTCAGAGTTTAGGACAATAACCCTTGCACTTTGAAACACCATCTCGATCTTCACTTGCGATGCCACGACCTATCGTTTAATTTGGATCGATGTGGTTTTTGGATAATCATAACTGTCGCCCGATCCTGGTCTCATCGAAATCCAACCGCCATTTTAAAGGTCAAGTTGTTTAATACTTTAAAAAATTTAATTCAAAACTTTGAATTCACATAGCATTTATCACAGATAAATCATACACAAACATCACAGATATATCCAGAATATATCACATAGTATCGCAGAATATCACCAAATAGTTATCACAATCAATCAAACAGGAATCATCAATTCATATCAAAATTAGTTTAATTAACTTAAACTTAATTAATTACTTAATAATAAACCATTTTATCCTGCTTAATTAGTCACTAATTAATCAACCCATTTAATTTATTAATTACTTCTTAATTACTATTTTATTTATTAATTTACATTTTGCTCAATTAATTAATTAATTATTAATTATTAACTAATAACCTTAATTATAAATTAATAGAATTTAATTACAAAGGAATTAAACACTTAATTATTAATATCAATCTTTAATTACAAATTTATTTAATCTCAAATTACTTAGTTAAATACAATTATAAATTAATTTACATTCTTAATTAACTTACAATATAAATTAATTATTTATCTTACATTTGAAAATCTCCCTTAATAACTTTTAAATCAAATCTTAACCTAAAATATGCCAACATTATTTACTTCATTAATACTAAACTTTGTTAAACATTATTAACTTAAAGTTTATTAGGCTTAACCTCTTGAAAACAAATCCCAAGAAAATCCAGTTTTTACTCGAGTTACAACTCGTGTTTCTCCTCCTATTTCCCGAGTCATTCTTCCTTCTTCTCATACGTTTCTTCCTCTTCTTTTTTTCTATAAGTTTTAAATTATAAACAACAATAACAAGCAACACTCACACACCCAGGTTTCACCCGAAGCAACCCCTCATCTTTCTCGAGTATCAACTCGAGTCGTTCACCACAAAGATTCCCTGACACCTATTCGTTGCCGTGCACGTGCACGACACTTCGCCGGTGCTCCGACGAACCTCCTCATCTCCGGCAAGTCACGAACAAACACAAAAATAAAAAACAAAGATCAATACGACGCGAAAAACTCTTGGTCGAAATTTGGCCTTTCGTTCGAAACTGTAACTCGAACACACCAAACAAAAACGCCCCGTCCCACTCACGCCGACCTTCAGAGGCGACACAACTCCGGCCTTACCTCGCCGATACCCCACTCTACCATCCCTTTGAAGCTCGTGCAACTCGATGCATCAGAGGTGACGAAATCACCTCGTTTCCAGACCACTGCAAAACTTGAGCATAAACCCTAAATTCGCCTCGTCCTTTCAATTCTTGCAATAGAAATTTTTTTTAACAATTTTCCTAACTTCAACAAGGGTCAAGAAAGCTTCGTGCAAAATTTTAACATACAAAAATTCTTCAGCCAACAGAAATTGATCAAAATATGTTTTCGGTTCAACTACGAACTGCACTTTGCACACTCAACTAAAAATCACCATTTTTGTGTTAAAAATCTTATTTTTATATATAAATTCAAGCTATATAATTGAATCGATGGTTTAAAATATTCGAATTTTTCATATGTTCATCCCTTCACTGTAAAATTTAATTTGCAGAGACAGTATTTCAATATCGAGCTTAAAACAAATTCTAAGCCATGATTTAAGTTTAAACAAACTTATTTTGTTTAAAATCCTAAGCTTAAAAATGTTTGTATGAAGATATATTAAATTTTTCCTACTTTACTTTACTCTGAAACCAGAAGTACAGAAGAACAGGCCATACTAAAATTTCCAGCACAACATAAAACATACAAAACTATTTATTTAAAATATACAGCAAAGCACAAATTTTTCATGAATCAAATACCCGGATTTAAAATTTTTACTCACCTAAAATATATTTGAAACAGAGAACAACTTTTGTGTTGAAGGCTGCAGTTTGATTTTCCCTTAAACCTTCCTGTTTTGATCTTGAATGATGTTTGAGTTCGTAAGATAATGATGTTTATTTTTCTTTTCTTTCAGGCTTGCTAAGTTATGAACAAACTAGAATAAAAAGATACATATATAGTAACAGTTTTACAGGGTGGGTGTCTTCTGGTACAGGCTTTTTCTTTTGTCAGATTTGTTTCTTCTGAAAATTGAAATGATATTTGTTTGTGCTGAGATGATGTTATTTAATGCGTATGTTTCCCTTTATGTTTACATCTTATCCTATTTCTTGTATGTACATAGATTTTGTTTGTAGATATTTGTTTTGTCTTGCATACACATATGAATTTCCATATGTATATTTTTATGGTTTATCTTACCTTATATATTTATTTTTATTCCTAACATAAATGCTTATTTTTGTTTCTATTTAAGTTTAACTATCCAACACTTAATTCATATCCTTATATTTCTATACTTTTATTTTGTACTTATATTTAATATTGATAGGATTAATTTTAATTTAACATTATTATCTATATTACATTCATTTGCATATATTATATCAAATGTTAATAATGTAGATCCTTTAATTTAATTGAATAAGATAGATGTTATTGTAAATATTTTTGAAAGATTTTATTTTAAATTTTCAAATCAAAATTTCCTTCACAATACACATATATACATATATAATAGGTAAATGTCTAAAATCTTATATATTTATAAAATGAAAAGATTGTATTTTATTTAAATTAAATACTTATTAAAATATTATTGCCAAAATCCTAGGTCGTTACAACTTCAGTCCGCCAACCACCATTAGCAGCTTTTCCATCTTCTTCGACCTCCATCTTCTTCGATCGAGCTTGCCTCCTTGCTTCGCCTATTCCTCCTTCTTTTGTATAGAGGTGTATATGTTTACAGTGGTATATATTTTTACCGTAGCATGTATGTTTACAATAGTATATAATTTTACCGTAGCGTATATGTTTACAATAGTATATATGTTACAACAACCTTCTATTACGTTCGTTTAAAAAATATATTGTTTTATATATATTACACATACATAACATATATATGTGTTTGAATCTATACTTGATATTTTTAAATATGATGGATTACATAGTTGATATTGGGTATTTTTTTGAAGGGTATAAATGTGTATAATGAGTTAAAATATATATTTAAATTTATTGTTGATATTTGGAAATAGTTTTGTATTATCCTTAAATTATATTATGTTTAAATATCCATTTGGAAATCTTTGGAAAAATATATCGGTTTATAAATATTTTTTTTTTTGAGAAAAGTATATGTTTTGATTTTAAATTAAAATATAATATATAGTTATGCTATTTTAAATGTGTAATTTTAAATTGAATGTTAGAGTTTAGAAAAAACTAGTAATATAATGTACATTTCGTTTCAGTTATATCAAGCCGGTTATATCAAGCCGATTCTGATTTGTTTCATTGATTCCTTATTATCAGCCTTGTTAGTCGAATCCGTGTCCACCTTGCTTTTCTTTGAGATTTGTCGTTTGGATTGGTCATTGACGAGTTCGTAATTCAATTTGTAGCTTGTCTTGTTGTTTAATTTCTCTAGCCTCGAAAGGTGAGCAATCACTCACGATTAACGTTCTTATATATATAAATTTAACTTACATGAAATTGCAACTGAATAGCAGTTAAATTTGAATTGTTAAGTTATTTAATTGTTAAATATGATATGCCATTATCTGTAATTGTTTATCTATGACATATGACACCATAACCTGTTGTACATATTATATTTAATTTTGTTATTGATGATATATGCCTATTTTTGACATGTCATATTATTATCATATTTTTTCTCACTCTACAAGTAACCTGTTAGTTTAGAATTCCCTCTAGGTTGAAATGATACATACCCGAACGATATTATAGATTAGGGGAAAATCATTATGGGTTTGAAATGATAAACCAAGTGTTTTCATTGATTTTGAAATTTTGGTACTTCGGGTTAAAGTGATATATACTCGAAAATATTAAATTTAAGTTGCTGATTGAAATGATAAATATCTGTAGCACTTGACCATAGGATTGAAAATTATATACGGACACCGTTGGTCTATTTTTGAAAATAATTTTCAAAGCTTGAAAAGAAATATATGGGTTTTAATAAATATTGATTTTAAAATATAATATAAAGATTTTAAATTTAATAGGTGTAAAAGTTATATTTTTAAAATTATATGTTTTAGATATTTTAAAATTATAAGTTAAGTTTTAAAATGAAAATTATAAAATTTTACTTATAACTATATATTTTAAAATATATATAAAACAAGATTTAAATTAGATTAAATAATAATAAAATTTAATTCAATAATAACTAATATAATAATTTTATTAAGAATTTAATTTAACGAAATATAAATATAATATGTTTATTATTTATTTAAATTATATTAATATTTTAAAATAGATATTTTTGTAATAACTTTAAGTAAATGGAGGTTGGAGGGATAAATTAAATAAGAGTTGATTTGTAATTTAATTTGTTAAGAATTGAATTTAAATAAGAATTGATTTATAATTAAATTTGATTAGAATTGAATTTAAATATGGTTTGATTTGAACTTATTGATTTTGAGATTTTAAAAGGTAAGATTTTATAACCTGATTTGATAAAAAGTAATTAAATGAATATTTTCAACTTTAAATAAAATTTAAATTGAATATTTATTATTGATTTTAATTAAATTATAACATTGATATTTTATTTAAATGTCATTAAAGATGATTTAGTGAATATTTTGAAATTTTAAAATAGGATTAAAGTTGAATTTTGAAAATAAATGAAATTTATCCGAGTTATTGTAAATTGTTTGAATATTGAAATGTATTGAATTGGAATGATTTAAATTTGTAATTCAAACCTGGACTTGAAATTGATATAAATTTTAAATGGTTTTAATGAGAATTAGAAATTGTTGAATTGAGTTTGATTTAAATTGAACTTGGGAACTAAGTTAATTTGAATTGATTTGTAAAATTAGAAGAAACAATTCTAATTTGAAACTATTTTCGATATAAATTCTTTTTAGTATATAAACTATTTTAATCTATAACCCTTTTTTAAATATGTAGACTTTTTTAAATTTATAACTATTTCAAAATATATATTTATAAACTATTTTAAAATTTAACTGTTTAAGTTGGAACTGTTATGATTTAGATTTAATGGATTTAAAAGCGAAACTTTGATGTGATGGTTCAACTTATTTGTGATTATGGTTTTAAAAGTGAATTATAATTTAAAGTGAATTATAGTTTAAAGTGAATAAGATTTCAAAAGTGATATGATTTCAAAAGTGATTTATTTTTTGAAATGTGTATGATATTTCGACATGAATCATGAAATGTTTGAAACCTAAAATGACGACGGTGTGAAATAAGCATTTGGTTGTTAAAGAGATCGGGATCGAATATTGTCATACTCTCTACCAATATCGAAAACCACTTTAATAACTTTGTACGTGGTGGAGATTCCAGAACGATGAGGATGGTTTGGCGATGATTCTATATGAGGTATTAACGCAATCCTAACTCCCGCGAGTCAGCTTGATGTGGCTAAAAGAGAAGCCATGCCGGGCCAAGTGAGGTCGCTCTCCTATCGGGCACATTTCTTCGAGACCATTCTATCACTTTTTGATTTTATTGGGTGCACCTTTGATTTTGGAAGCGTGTCTCGAGGTGGGTGGTAGTAGCTGCTATGCATTACCACCAATCCGGATCCGTAGAATGGTAGAATCCTACCCCGGGCATTGTCTGTCACATGTCTTATCGCGCCCTCTATGAGTTTGGTTTGTACCATACCTATGGAGTGCCCTTTGATAGCCCTCCAGTTTACGGAGGAATTACGGTATTGTATAGACCATAGAATATATAAAAATGTATTAAGGGGGATATTGGTAACACTTTAATGCTATTTTAATAGTTTACTTTACTATAGACGTTATATATATAGCATATTGTACTATGTATGTAGATAGTTTAACGGGTCCTTAGAGGATGGGTATCCCAACCATCCTTTGAGTTACCTTGTATTTCACTCGACGTTTCACTTGTGTTGATTACTTGGTATAAGAATGTTAACCTTGACTCCAGTGTTTTGCGTTTTGCTTTATGCTCGGGTTAGATTGAGTGCCCCAGCATTTGAGATTCACCTTTGCAGCTCGGAGTTTCGCTTGAAGATCTGTCTTTCAGCTTTCAATTATTTCAGTTTATTCCGACTGTTTATCTTCCGGCTTGTCATCTGCTTATTTACTCGAGACTTTGTATGTGTGATTTTCAGTTGTATTTTGTTTCACATTCTGTTTTATATAGCACCTTCATGAACTACTATATATATTTCTGCTTCTAATTGTTGTATAACTCTGTATCTGGGATTCTATGATTGATTTTATTTACTGTATATTCTCAGTTTTGTCAAATATAAATTAATAATATGTTGTTTTTAGCAATTCAATTCTGACATAAGTGGATGATTGTCGATTTGAATGGTTCGAAATACCAGGTCGTTATAGTTGGTATCAGAGCTCTGGTTTAGGCAAAACTTAGCATATGGAGTAAAAATTAATTACAGAATCATCTTCGTTCAAACTTGAAATTCCTTCATTAGGATTCTCCTAGATTAGGATTTCTTTCGAATTTTGAAACCCTCCCTTTTGTTCTGAAATCTGTTCTTGTCTTGTCTTGTTCATGTTCTTCTTGATACCGGAGTATCCTATAGATTCATTTCTATTGATCTCCATTATAAATTCGAGCTCATCTTGCCTCCTCATTTGGCAACTTCATCTTGTCTTTGACTGATCACATCGGCGATCCCGCCAACCTTTTTATGTTTTGTAAAGGGGTGAAACTCCTTTACAACAAGCGTCAATTCATCGGAGATTTTTACGCCCTCGGTTTAGATACTATTATTTCTTGCAAAGCACGAACCGTCTCTAGTAGACGATCAAGGTAGTTCCCTTGTAATCTTGACTCCACTCTGATAGTCATGAGCTATCCTGATGTTTTGACGTAGTCACTTTTCTTCCTTCTCAGCAGGAAATTGAATTATGCATCGTTCTTATTCCTGGAGCTCGACTTGTTGTCCTTCCCAAGACGAATGGTTTCCCTGAATGGTTAGTCATGCCTTTTGGATTAACCAATGCTCCTTCCTTCTTCGTCGGTCTCATGAATTGCATTTTTTGCGATGTTCTCAACAAGTTTGTCTTTCTTCGATAATATTCTTATCTTTTCTGAGTCTCGATAGACCTAGTTAAGGTCGCCGTGATTAAGATATATCTATCCATCCTTTCTCTTTTGTAAATCAATTATCTTATCTTCCTTTCGAGCCTATCTCCTTAGTTGGAATTCGGTTGATTAGGGTTCCTCTAGATTGAATCTCTATCCTTGTTTGAAAATCCATTCTTGAATCATCCTATGAGAGAATGCATTTGTAATGATATAAAATATTTTATATCATGTTGTTTGAACTATTAAGTTTGATTTGGGGTTTCGATCGATTCGTTTGGCCAACGTTATTGATTGAAATTACAAAATACTTGAATAGAGCAACACAATATTATTTTCAAAATTTGTAAATGAAATAATTTATGTATGATTATATTTATATATATAGTGTAACTTTCTGAAGTTAGATAGTTAAATGAATTGGTTTTAGAAATGGTAATACTAGATTATCACTTATTGTCTTATTTACATCCATAAAGCATTTATTATTATTGTATGTTATAAGAAGACGAAATTTTATAAATATGGTTTATAAATCTGATTTGCAAATGAAATGAATTTAATTAAGAATTGAGAATTAAATTTTGGGTGCTTTTCAAATTTGGTTTTCAAAGTTTCAAAAATATATATTATTTGGAAGTATTTTTGAATGGCAATTATTTTCAAAGAATTTTTGAAAGAAGTAGTCTGTACTCTCCTCATTTTTCGCCACAAATAATTTCGGTGATGATTGCAGCATCATCGACATTTATATTCGAGTCTCAAAGTAGAGAGACCATTTAGTAGCTTTGCTACACTTTTGTTTTGGAAATGGATTTGATTTGGATTTTTTTGAGTATGATTTGATGTAAAAAATATATATCTATATTTATTTCAAAGTGGTTGAAGTGGATCTGAAAATTTATCTTTTAAATTTTATATTAAGTAATGATTTTAATTATTGAAATAAAGCAAATTTTTTGAATAATTGGAGTGTCTAAATTAAGGAATGGAAATTAAACAACTTAAAACAATAGAAATAGGATAAAATTTAATTTGTATAATACTCAATTGCATTTCAATACATAAATACTTACCAGAAATATTCGAAAAGTTAAATGTTAATGTTAAAATATAATTTAAGGTTATACAAGAGAAACTTAAGTAACAAAAGTGTTCAAACTGAATTTTGCTTAATAGAAGTGTTATAAATAAAAGGTGGATTCGTATAGTGCTAAATTACACTCAGAAACATTAATATAACTTACCTGATTATTCAAAAAGTTAAAATGTTAATGAGAAAATGTAATTGAATATTATACAGTATAAAATGTAAGCAACAGGATGTCCAAAATTTAAATTTTCTTAAGGGAATTTATAAATAAAATTTAGTAGTTATAATAAAAGTTTATACACTTAATTTATGTTATATGAATGTGTTAAGTGGAATAAATTGAATAATAAATAGAAAACGCTATTTAGGTAAATAAATATGAACTTAGAAAGAGCCGAAATTGAATTACAAATGGAATTAACTTAAGTAAAATCTAATGGATTAAATAAATGAATTAAGGAATATAAATTTTATTTTGAAAGAAAATGTTGCAAAAAATGTTAATAAATTGAAATCAAATCAAATGAATGAAAATACATTGGATAGAAATCAACCAAATGTGAATACAATGAATATTTATTGATTGGATAAAATGGATTGGAAACACATTTGTTGAATATTAATCAATTTAAAAATAATGAAATTTATATGGTTTTAAATTAACTTTTGTATCCGGTACCATGTGCTTTGAATTTATCTTTCCTTTCTGTTGTTTCTATTCTTCTACCTCGTTCCTTTCCGGGGATGAAAAGTTTTGAGTGGGAGAGAGTGTAACGACCCGTAAATTTTAATGATTTTTAATAAGGCAACTAATTGAATCTTTTTTTGAAAATAAACAATAAATTTTTGAAATAAAAATTTAATATTTGGTATGTGTCTATTTGAACATAGCAAATGTCAGATTTTCATTGGTAAATATAAAGGTTAGTTTTGTTGTGTTATTTCCAATTTCAATTTTAAATCAGTTGAAATAAAATATTTTCAAAATCTGAATATTCTTATATAATAAATTTGTAAATCATCTTCTGAGTGAGACGTCGCATTTTGTCTCATCAAATTTGGACTGCACTAGCCATGTTTATCTTATTTTTGGTGAATTAGCAGCAGTTTGGCAGGGAATGTAACAACCCAGATTTTGAAGATTACCTGTAAATATTTAATTATAATGGTAGTTATAATTTAATATTGTGAATTAAAATAAAATTGGAGAAATTAAATTGTTTATTTGGAATAAACAATGAATTTTGGAATAAAATGAGAAAATAAAGTTTGAAACTTTATTTTATTTGTTTGGGTTAATAATAAATGAGAAAATAGTTTTTATTTAGAGAAAATGCAATGATTGTATTAATTATTGCCAATTACTTCTTCTAATAATTTTTAAAAGAAGCATTTGATTTTTGAAGGTTGTTTAATCAAATAAAAAAAAGTGGAAATTGATTGAAAAATGTGTTTTAATTATAAATTTGTGTTTAGAATAGTTATTTATATTTTTCTAAGCAAGAAAAATATTTTATGGAATTTTAGAAGTTAAAAATAAGGTTTTGTGCATTTATTTGTGGAAATTGTGTGTTTTTGTAAAATTAAGGATTTTAAAATAAAAAAAATGTTTAAAAAAATTAAAATTATTTTTTTTATATGGTACAAAATATGTTATTTCATAAGTATGTAAATTTACATACTTTGTTATGTGAAAATTTGAAAGAAAATAGCTTTTATTTATTTACGTAGTGTAAATATGGCTTGGTGTTAATTAAGTTAGCCTAACACAAATTTGTTTCTTTTAATTGATGGGTCCAAGGCCCACTTAGTAAACTTAACCAGCAAATTAAGAAAGAGGAAAGCAAATTCCTCTTCTTCCTTCTCTTTACTGTAAAAGGAAAAAAATGAACCCACTTCCCCTTTCAAAGCAAAACCAAAATCTTCAAATTTTCATCAAATCCTTGCTATAATTTATCAAATTAAGTCAATTTAGACAGGTAATCAACTTCTAAACCTAATTCCTTCATCAAATTTCAGTTTTGAAGATTATTTGATTGCTTGTAACTTTGTTTTGGCATTGCATGTTTATGTACATTTCATTCCTAGGTTGTTGAAGCTCTTTTGAGGCCAAAGCTTGCTCCTTTCCATCGAATTTTTCTTGTAGCTCAAGCATTCAGCAAGGTGAGTTGTAATACTCACAAACCCTAGCTGAGCCAAGCTCAAAAATTGCAAAAGCAATAAAAAATCTAGCTTTGGTTAATGAATTTTTAGTTGTTTTTCTATCTGAAATATGTTTCTTATTGCCTATTTGAATGATCATAACTTTAGATTCCGGCAGCGAAATACTGCCGAATTTCTTGCATTTGATAGCTTGCATATTGAACTTCATTTCCGCAAATTTTGGTTGAAAGATATTGTCGTTTGAATGTTCAAAACGTTGCTGCAAAATCGACTCAGGCACTGATTTTCGCCTGTAGTTGTTTTGAGTTGCTGCAAACATGGCCTGAGTCCATGTTTGAGACCGCATAACTCATTCATTTCTAATTGTAATTCAATGATTCTTTTTTTGTTTGAAATATGGAATGTTCTAGTATATGTACATCCAATTTGAGATCAATCCGATATGATTTGTTCCTCTGTTTATGCCTGGAAGTTGAACCTAGGATAGTTTCAGGCCTGTACATTTTTCGTTCTTGAACTGTTGCAAACATGGCCCGAGTGCATGTTTGAGACATCATAACTCATTCATTTCAAATAGGATTTGAGTAATTCTTTTTGCGGATTGAAATAGGAGTGTTGATTTACATTTCAATAAAATTTCATGACAATCTGGGTTGGTTTTCTATTTCTAAACTACTGTCGAACTTGTACTCACAGCTTGATGTAATTCACTGTTTTAAACCTTGTTTTGGTCCGACTTTGAAACGACGTAGATTCTTCGTTCCAAATCGGATTTGAACAATTCTTTTTGCAGATCGAAGTAGAAGCATTAGTCTATGCTTCTACCAAATTTCACCATGATCTAGGTTCATTTGCCCCTTTGAACTCATCGTCGAAGTTGAACCTTTGCGATGTTTTTACACAGCAGTTTACAGTGGTTTTAGTCCAACTTCGGAACGACGCAATTTCTTCGTTTCAAGTCGTAATTGTGTGAATCTTTTTGCAGATTGGAGTAGGAATGTTAAAAAATGTTATTACAAAATTTCATGTCATTTGGATTTTGTTTTCAGCTCCAAACCTTCTGTCGAACTTGGCTTCGCAGCGTGTTTTCAGCGGTTTTTTATACTCGAATAATTTCCGCCATTTTTAATATTTTCCCGAATTCTTGAGTTTTCTCTCTAGATTTCGTGCACGGTTTTATAAAGAATTTTAAAGTGTTTTTCAAACAAATTGGCTTGAAATTATTATTTAGTATTATTTTGGCTAAGTTTTTTTATGTCATTTTTCCGTTCGATTTTTTGACATTTACTCACGTTTTTGTGATATTTCTGAAGTATTTTGAGGGCTATGATGCCTTTCAATATGTTAGCCTAGTTTTGATGAATTTTGAATTCAAATCTTGAATTATTTGAATTTAATTTGAATTTAAATTTGAATTTCGGGTTGAGTGGAATTTTGCTTGTTTTTGGTCGTTTTCGAGCACGGTTTTCTCCAATTCTTTTTGAAATGATTTTCAAAATTTAGGGGATTTAAAAATAATTATTATGTAATATTTTAAATTATTTTCAAGTATAAAACCTATTTGTTCCTTATAATAAGGGAAATTTTCAAATATGGTTTTTAAATGGTTTTTGAAATCGGTTTTAAAAGCTTATTTTCAAGGTAAATTAATTTTTTATAAGAATTGCACGTTTTTGCACTGTCTAGCGAATGAGAAGGAGAGTTAAACGTTTGGGTAAAACACGTGGTATGGGATACATGTGTTTATCCTTTCGGTTAATTCCTAACTTGTCCGTTTGATCGTTTTGGCCTACGGGTCTAGTTTACCGATGATATGAGGTGAACCTTTTACTGCTTTGAGTGTGAAATTTACTAGCGGTTAGTAAACCGTTTAGTGCGAACGGGTGGTATGGGACACACGTTAACACTTTTCGGGTTCCTTTCCGAGAGTTTGTGACACATTTGCCTGTTGGCGTGCCAGTATTGGACCTTCGGGTCATTTTCCATTGCGGCGTATTTGTCTTCGGACGTATGCCATTGTAGCATATTTGTCTTCGGACGTTTGTCATTGCGGCGTATTTGCCATTGCGGCGTATTTGTCTTTTGACGTTTGCCTTTGGGCGAGGTACCTATTATGTGAAACAGTACTCGGCAAAAATAGCACGTGCAAAACCTTTTGAGATGATTTTTACCCTTGTATGTCGTCATTTTGGAATAGGTCCTTTGAACCATTCGGTGGTGATTACTTTGGGATTTTGGACTCTCGGGAGTTCTTTTGAGGTTTTCATTGCCTACACTAGCGTGTTGGGATTTGCCTTTTGGCGTATATGTATACTGAGATTTCCTATTGGTGCTATTTATGGAATTTTCCTTTTGGCGTTGTATGAGCTTTTTATCTCTTTGTTGACATTTGCCTTATGGCTTATGTCGAGATGGCTTTTGCTTATGTTTTCCTTAGAGTTGCCGATATGGCGGGTTTGGGAATACTCTTTTAGGAGTTTATAATATATTATTCCCTAAACCATTCTTATTTGATTTATGATTGCCGATGATATGAGGCATGCTACATTTTAGTGATTCATGAGATTTTTCGTCTCCTTTGTGTTTTATGCTTATTGAAGCAATAACATTCTATCACCTAGTGTAATTATATATGCCATACATGATGCGTATCCTCCATATGTCTATGGTTAACTTTCTTATTGTTTCTTCTTGTTTAAGAAGAATATCATTATGCTCTATTATTCCGATATCACCTTTTACTGATTCGTTTAGCTAGACTGACCCGTGTATTTTATACTCAGGTCAAACCGAGGTGTTTCAGGTTAGGTACTTTTGGACTTAGCCTATTCTGCTTCTGCATGGACTATTCTGCTAGCCCTTTTTGTTGTAGCTTTTTGTGTAGTCCTTTTTGGTTTGCTACTCTGATATGTATATTCTTTTGATTCGTGTTTGTACTGTGGTCGTCATACCACATATGTGATGTATCATTTTGTATACTTTGTGATGTATCTGTGTATGTGTGTATCTATGGGATTATCTGCTGTTCTGTGATGTGTTTTACATTTGAGTTATTGTATTTTGTTCTGATAGATCCTATAGCCACCTATGACTTTGTATTAAGTATTTATTGGATATGACGATTCACTTGAATCAGGAAAAAAATGGCACTGTTGACGTATTCAATAGATATTTAAGACAAGGCTATGGATGGTCGCTCCTATCTAGCCCTATTCTCTGCATTAGCAGACAGTATTACCCAGTAATGCTCTTTGTTAATGTGGGTCTCGGGGTGGGACGTTGCAGGGAATATCGACTTCTGATAGGATGGTCGTATCGTTGATATTTATTTACCATTCTATTCGTGTCGTCTTGCTGATCTGCATAGTATATTCATTTGTGTATTTCGGTGTCCGGTGTGCGGCGAAAACTGTGAAAGGGTCAGCCATATTAGTACCCATTTTTGAACCTTTGATGTTCCTTTTGTCCTTTCGTGTATCCAACTTAAGAAATTGAATGGCTACTCAGCTTTAGTATATTCTCTGAATTCGGTGTTCATGCCTTTACATTTTCCCAATCGTTTTCATATATTATTTCTGGTTGCTTCCATTTCTTTAGTTCGGTTCACGAAAAAGAAAAAAATTTCAAGTTCATATATGTGTTTGGGTTTATTTATTTTTGCTTTGTCCTGCATCTTCATTTATCTCCTTCCTGCTCACCTCTCATGGTGGAACTGCTAGCTTGTTTCCCCAAACTCGTGAGCCACATTAAGCACAACCATCCCCTTCATGCAAGCCACACTCGAACAATCTCCATGCGTTCTAGTCAGAGTTGACTCCAACACCACAATGCGCAGCGACTGACAACTGCCACTGCCATCACATTCGCTCCTGTTATCTACTCGTCCTCAAAACCAATAGCCACCCTCTCTCTCTCTCCACCATCTTCTTTTCACTCGTGGCCGAAACACAACCCAAAAACCCATGCGCTACCTTACGCCTACCTCCTCCCGTCGTACAGCTTCAGCCACTACCACAGAAACCCGCAGTGCCATTCCTCCACGACCTCTGGCCTCACTTCAGTCCGCCAACCACCATCAGCCGCCTTTCCGTCTTCTTCGACTGGGCTTGCCTCCTTGCTTTGCATATTCCTTCTTTTTTTGTATAGTGGTGTATATGTTTACAATGGTATATATTTTTACTGTAGTATATATGTTTACAATAGTATATATGTTTACAATATTATATATGTTCCAACAACCTTCTATTAAGTTTGTATTTAAAAAATATTGTATTATATATATTACACATATGTTACATATATACGTATTATAATCTATACTTGATATTTTAAATATGATGGATTACATAGTTGATATTGGGTATTTTTTTGAAGGGTATAAATATGTATAATGTGTTAAAATATTATTTAAATTTATTGTTAATATTTGGAAATAGTTTTCTTTTAATTATATTATGTTTAAATATCCATTTGGAAATCTTTGGAAAAATATATGGGTTTATAATTAAAAAAAAAAGAATTTTTAGAAAAGTATATGTTTTGATTTTAAATTAAAATATAATATATAGATATGCTATTTTAAATGTGTATTTTTAAATTGAATGTTAGATTTTAGAAAAAAATTAATAATATAATATATATTTCGTTTCAATTATATCAAGCCGATTCTGATTTGTTTCATCTATTCCATATTATCAGCCTTGTTCGTCGAAGCCGCATCCACCTTGCTTTTCTTTGAGATTTGTCATTTAGATTGGTTATTGTCGAGTTTGTAATTCAATTTGTAGCTTGTCGTGTTGTCTAATTTCTCTAGCTTCGAAAGGTGAGCAATCACTCATGATTAACATTCTTATATATAGTAAATTTAATTTACATAAAATGGCGACTGAAATAGCAGTTAAATTTGAATATATTGTTATATTTGGTATGCGTCTTGTAACGACCCGCCCTTCTGACCGCCCCTAGTCGGTAATTAAACCAACTTGAAACGTTCAAAATGACGGATTGTTATTCAGTTTATAGAGTTTAAACAGAATCAGCCACAGAAACACAGAATAATTATATTTCACATAATGAATTTTTCTTAAATATATCAGAGTTTGTACAATGCATTAATTTATACAGCGGAATATTTCTTTAAGTACAAAAATAAATCCCCGAAAAGCTAAAAGTGAAGCGTTTCCCACTCTCTCTCTAACTTCGCTGCCCGAAAATCTTCAAGCTGTAAAATACTCGGTCTGACCTGAGTATTACATTCAAAAGAAAATAATACACGGGTCATTCTAATTCAAACTCAGTTATTAGTGCATAGAGGCAATAATAATCAATTAACAATTAGACGACAGTCAAATACAAATTCACCTATCCGATCCTTTCAACAAAGAAAACAGATAACGGTAAACATAACACTTAACAGCGTTAAACAATAAATCAGTAGATTCAAATTATCAATGAAGATAGATGAATGGATTTTAAATGAATATAATTTTAAAAACAATCAAAATTGCCTAAACGGCAATTAACAACAAAATAATCAATTTAAACCCAATCAATTTAAACAATTGAAATGTCACTTAAAAACATCAAAACCGATTGGTTGCAGTACACGCACGCGTGTACGGCCTTGCCACATTTAAAACGTTAAATCTGTGTGGCTGCAGTACACGCACGAATGTACGGCCTCGCCATTATAGTGATGAAATACGCAAAAGATCAACAAATCAGAATCAAATGGCACCAACTCAAACCAAAATAAACCTAGGTGCAATCTAAATAAATAGTGACATGCACAAGTGACTCGAACCAGTGAGTCAAGTACAAGTCAACACAGTGGACCCATATCCAGTGCAACTTCAGAATGAAGCGTATGCACCAGTAATTTAGGCTACTACTTATCACAACAAATAGAAATGGCAGAGGTCAAATCAGTGCTATCGCGACTCAACGCAACTGCAAATAAAACTAACAATGTAATAGGCTAGAAATTCAAATGCAAATCTACTATCAGAAATGTAGACTGCAATTAAACAGGCCCAAAACAAACTTCAACAAAATGCAAAAGGTCAAGTCAGTGACTCAATGCAGCTGCAACACCAAAACCCATGCAACATGGAAAGGTCGAAAATGCAATTGTTTTGCATATGCTCAAGTAAACTAAAGAAAACAAGTTCCCAAACAACTTATTACTGCACACTTCAACAAGTGTAAAATTTTCATACAAATGAAACTGCAGCCCCACTTTGAATTCAGAGCAAACTGCAACAAGAATGCAGCCACCACCTGAATACAAGGGCACAACAAATACAAACTGCAACTACAACATGTTGCTATTATAATTGAAAACCAAGTAGCAGTAGACAGTGCCAAAAGAACAACCACCCAAATGTGCAGGTATCCAAATCAAGAACAAGGTGCAGTGCCGCGGCAAAAAATATATATATTACTTTTCCAAACTGATACTATACGGTGCAAACCATCAATGCAAAGTCAAAGGTGATAATACTACAGGCACTAGGTTAGAGAGACCACAGAGACAAACTCAAAATGAAGAGCAATGTCAAATGCGAAATTAAAACAATTTTGCTATGGGTTATTGAAGAATATCAAATATCATCAAGTAAACAAGACTCAAGACAGTACAAATCCAATAATATATGCATACGCACATACAAATATACGTATGCCTATATATGCAGACTTGAACAAACAGGTGACAGATCAAGGCCACCATTTAAAACAAATTGACACAGCTAAAATGATTCAAGTTCAAATATACAAGTATAGCTAGAAAAATCAAAATGGACAGCAACTACTACACAAATGCAAGAAGGTCAAGCCACTTGACTCAACACAGCTGCAAAGAAAAAATGCTATCAAGACTTCAAGTCCAAAGCAACATAGAATTCAAAGAAACAGGAATAAGCAAGCACAGAGGGTCGCATGACCCAATACACCGAAGACCAAATTATATTATGGCAAAAATGTAACCGATCAGAGGTGACAATATTGAACATCAGACCCAGCAGTATGAAGGTGAGGGCACCATAGATATGGCACCACAACACACAATAGTCAATATCCAGCACTAGGTTGAAAAATGATGTAAGTGAAGAAACAGTATGTTGCTAACAAAAATCAATGTCGTATTTTACCAAAAATCACACAAGTCAAAAGAAAATTGAAGCCGTGGTCAGCTACTGATAAAGGTATACATAATGACAACATGTGTACCTACATGAATGCATATATACACACGCGAGCACTCAAGTGCCGTCTCGAATCACAGTGGGAAATTTTTCAAAAACTTATTCAAGGGCGAGATGTACATTTTTACAAAAAATAAAATTATACAGTATCTTAAACGAATTCCAGATAACCAATTTGCCTCAAAGTAAAAATGACACAGGGGTGGTAGCATGGAGCTACAGATCGACAGCAACATCAAACAAAGATGGCCAGAGACGAAGCTCACAGGGGCCAGAAAAATCAAGGCCATAATTCACAGTGAAGTCGAAAGAAATGAACAGGCTATAGTCGAAATCATGAATCACAAAGTTGAACAAAGTCAAAGTCAACAGAAAAACGAACAGAGATGAAGCCGAGATCAACATAAATTCACAAAAGTCAAAATTCCAGAAATTCGAACAAATATATATATATATATATATATATATACGAACGAAAATAAAGGAGATCGAACTCATATAAAACCCACAATCATCATCATATTTTTTAAATTAAAATCAACAGAGAAATCATCAACATAATAACAAAATCGAACGACCTAAGGAGGATGAAGTAGATGTGAGGGTCACTCACCTTTCACCGAAGCGATCGCGAGCGAGGCGAAGGATAAATATAGCAAGCGAAGACGAAAGCCCTAATTTTGAAGCGAAGAGGGAGACGAGAGAGAGACGCCATTTTTTTTTTCGTATGATTTGTTAAGGTTTCGAACGAATATAAAACAAAAGGGGAAAACGTGATTTCAGGCATGATTTTGGGCATGAGTTATGGTGTGGATTAAGGTTGAAACAAGGGATTGGGTTAAGGCATGAGTTATAGGATGCTGGTGAAAAACAATAAAGCATGTTATTTTTTTTATTTTTTATTTATATATATATATATATATTTTCATTTCAAATTCACTTTGTTTTGTATAAATTCTCTTTGACACGTTTATATGTCGTATGCTCACATATCAACTCAGAACGCCACGAAAAATTAAATCCGGTAATAATACAATATTACGGACCCAATGGAACTGGTTTCGTCAAATTCCGAGACTGTGCCTCGGAAGGCTATTTTTTAAATTCAATTTAAACGATAACATTTCAAAACTGGACGAATCACTTTCAAATTCAATTCTGAAGCTTCTTTTATCTTCAGTATTATCAATGTGAATTTTCTAAGCTTTTAAATTATTTTTGATCAGCTTAAAATTGAATATTCAAAATTTTATTCAATTTTCAATAGATTAAATTCTAAAATTTAATCGCCAAATTCATAGTTATATTGGGAATTCAAGCTAAACCATCATTCAAATATTTAAAATTAATTAAATATTTTCAATTTAAATTGTTTAAAATTTAGGGTCGTTACAATCTTCCCTCCTAAAAGAATTTCGTCTCGAAATTATAAGTTAGGAAAAAATGATTGTTAAAATCTCACCGATATTTACACCCTACACAATTTTACCAAGTTCGAATCTTATAAATAAATATAGGATTCATTCCATTTATTTTATCTCACTAGCTTTGTTCATTATTTCTAAAATCAAGACGTAAAAGTCTTTTACCTAAATTTTTGACTTACAAAACTCAAATTTAAACTTGAAATTCTTCATGCTAGAGATTTGCATATCATATATTTTTTCAAAGCTGTGGACTTTCAAGATATTTTAAAGATCTTCTTCCTTAATTCAATTAGGTTGGAATTATGTAATTCTAATTTCAGACTATTGATTTGCTATCTAAAGTTTTGAAAATACTTGCTTACTCGAAGTTTAACAAGTCTATCGTCGTTCTCACAGACTTTAGGCATACGCTGGCCAGGCGCAGGACTAAAATCTCCAAGTACTAAATATACTTGCTTCAACTTCCAGTGAAAATACTTTTAAAAATTATTTTAAAAATGGATATGGAAAGAACGTTCCCCCATGAATCACAGTTTTACTCGGCGGTTATGCTACTATCCCAGTAGAAACGCTTGTAATCTGTAGATTTCACATCTCTTGAATTTCGCCATGGTTGTTGCCATAGATCGCGGTTCACACGGCGGTTTCGCTACTATCCCTGTAGAAACGCTTGTGACCGTAGGCATCTCGCCCCTCAAATTACGCTTTAGCCTCTAGATCGCAGTTTACGCGGCGGTTGCAACACTATCCCAGTGGAAACGCTTATAACTGTAGGCATCACACCCCATGAATTACGCTAGCATACATCATCAATTCACATGATCCCATCACGATGATCCATCATGAGGGATTCTAGTCCAAATGGACATTCCAACTTATGGAAATTCTACGTAGCTATGAATTTCAAATGGACACTCACACGGAGTTCCAACACCTTCACAAATTTTAAATGGAAGGTACTTTTCCATATCCTCAGTTTAGAAAACATAATGTCATATACATATAGTACTTCATTTCACATTTCGTACATATCATACCTATGTAAACTTACATAGGATTTTCATAATGACTTTCCAAACTGATGGTTTTCGAATTATTACATTCACATATATAAGTTCCGAAAACCACAATATCCTATACCCATAACAAATAGAGGATTTCTAAATTTTCCATTTCGTTTAAAATTTTCCTCTAAGTCGATTTGAAAATTCAAGGTTATCTCAAACCCAATTCACATTCATAATTCAATTTATTATCGACTTCACATTCGATTTGGATTTCACGTTACATCGTCAATTCTCAACACATAATTGATGTCTACCGATATATAACCTCTAAGCTCATACGTCTCAGAGAAGGGTGTATATAGCTAAAAGAATAAATTCTCCGCCCACAAAACAGATATATATTTAATAGAGATCAATTGCTATGTCATCAATTCACAACGTTAGACATACAATCCAAATCGACTATCCGAAATTCAAAGCTCAACTTATATTGTTTTTGGTGTCGAAGTTAAACTCAATTTAACTCATAATTCAATCTTTTTGAAAAAATTCAAGTTGAACTAATTGTTCAAATTTCCCAAAAAAATCTTTACAAGACATATATAATCTTCCACACTTAACCATTTGAAACAAATTTCAAATATTCACTTTTCAATTTATCTTTAAAAGATAGAATTTCAAACCTTTCATTTCATATTGGAAAACATTTCCATACTTATTTAAATAATAAGTAATTCACAAATCCATTATTTTCAACACTTGAAAAATATTCAATATACTTAAATCATAATCAAGTATATATTCCATTATTTAAGGTAAGCGTTCTTTAAACACATTTATTTGAGTCAAAACGAACGTTACGTAAAACATCGTTACGACAACTCAAAATCTCTAGTATAGGGATTCGAATTTAAGATAGATATATAAATCCCAATACTATATAACACATTTCCTTTCGGAAACCATTTACTATAACAACAGTGTTATAGTCCACCCTTTCCTTATTTCTCGAAAACGTCTATTTCAAAAATGAATGTTGAAATCTATGTATTCGATACTTAATGCATTTTAAAACATCTTTGAAAACAATTAACTTCATTTCATAATATCACTTCCCTAAAACATATCCGTTTTATTTAATAATATATTCACTGTCCAAAATCGTGAACATACTTATTTAATCAATTCAATGTTTCTACACATTTATTTAAAAGATTATCCACTGTCCAAAATCGTGGATAAAATTCCCAACCAACTTTTATTATCACAATATTTAACTTAAAGGATAATTCGCTGTCCAAAATCATGAATATATCTCCTTTAATAACTTCTATGTTTCATTTATCAAATTCAATTGGTTTCGCATTTATAAACAATCTTTATAAATTTCATTTCTATTTATAAAACTTCGATTTATAATCTCCTTTATTAATCCAATTTAATTTATATAACTCAATTATATATCAAAAGTCCATTTATAAGTTAAGTACTTATAATCCATTTATTTACTAAATCGTTCTTCAAAACATTTGAAATCAATTTTCAAAAGAATTCAGAATCAAATTCCCAAGTTATAGTTCAATGATCCGCTTGGCTATAACTAAATTGACATGTCATTTTATTTTACAATTATTACTTTGGAGATATTCAAAATATTGGATTTGAACCAATTCATTAATTCACTTAACTTACATTTTATTTTTCATAAATCTCAACAATTCGATAATGGGTTTTCGAATGATCGGGACTCAAATCTAAGGAGACCTTATCGAAGAGAAACTATCGTAAACCTAAATTTAGAGAGGGGAATTTCCGAAAAAGATTTGAATTTTCAAAATACCTTTTATTTTCAAAGAAAACAATTTTATATTTCATTAGATTTGAAAAACGTTTTCTTTAAAATGATTCTAGTAACTATTCATGTTAACATCATAAACTGAGCTTTGTATAAACCAAAGCTCTGATACCACTTTTTGTAATGACCCGCCCTTCTGACCGCCCCTAGTCGGTAATTAAACCAACTTGAAACGTTCAAAATGACTGATTGTTATTCAGTTTATAGAGTTTAAACAGAATCAGCCACAGAAACACAGAATAATTATATTTCACATAATGAATTTTTCTTACATATATCAGAGTTTGTACAGTGCATTAATTTATACAGCGGAATATTTCTTTAATTACAAAAATAAATCCCCGAAGAGCTAAAAGTGAAGCGTTTCCCCCCTCTCTCTAACTTCGCTGCCCGAAAATTTTCAAGCTGTAAAATACTCGGTCTGACCCGAGTATTACATTCAAAAGAAAATAATACACGGGTCAGTCTAATTCTGCATAGAGGCAATAATAATCAATTAACAATTAGACGACAGTCAAATATAAATTCACCTATCCGATCCTTTCAAGAAAGAAAACGGATAACGGTAAACGTAACACTTAACAGTGTTAAACAATAAATCAGTAGATTCAAATTATCAACGAAGATAGATGAATGGATTTTAAATGAAGATAATTTTAAAAACAATCAAAATTGCCTAAACGGCAATTAACAACAAAATCATCAATTTAAACTCAATAAATTTAAACAATTGAAATGTCACTTAAAAACATCAAAACCGATTGGCTGCAGTACACGCACGCGTGTACGGCCTCGCCACGTTTAAAACATTAAATCTGTGTGGCTGCAGTACACGCACGCATGTACGACCTCGCCACTATAGTGATGAAATACGCAAAAGATCAACAAATCAGAATCAAATGGCACCAACTCAAACCAAAATAAACCCAGGTGCAATCTAAATAAGTAGTGACATGCACAAGTGACTCGAACCAGTGAGTCAAGTACAAGTCAACACAGTGGACCCATATCCAGCGCAACTTCAGAATGAAGCGTATGCACCAGTAATTTAGGCTACTAATTATCACAACAAATAGAAACGGCAGAGGTCAAATCAGTGCTATCGCGACTCAACGCAACTGCAAATAAAACTAACAGTGTAATAGGCTAGAAATTCAAATGCAAATCTACTATCAGAAATGTAGACTGCAATTAAACAGGTCCAAATCAAACTTCAACAAAATGCAAAAGGTCAAGTCAGTGACTCAACGCAGCTGCAACACCAAAACCCATGCAACATGGCAAGGTCGAAAATGCAATTGTTTTGCATATACTCAAGTAAACTCAAGAAAACAAGTTCCCAAACAACTTATTACTGCACACTTCAACAAGTGTAAAATTTTCATACAAATGAAACTGCAGCCCCACTTTGAATTCAGAGCAAACTGCAACAAGAGTGCAGCCACCACCTGAATACAAGGGCATAGCAAATACAAACTGCAACTACAACATGTTTCTATTATACTTGAAAACCAAGTAGCAGTAGACAGTGCCAAAAGAACAACCACCCAAATGTGCAGGTATCAAAATCAAGAACAAGGTGCAGTGCCGCGGCAAAAAAAATATATATTATTTTTCCAAACTGATAATATACAGTGCAAACCATCAATGCAAAGTCAAAGGTGATAATACTACAGGCACCAGGTCAGAGAGACCACAGAGACAAACTCAAAATGAAGAGCAATGTCAAATGCGAAATTGAAATAATTTTGCTACGGGTTATTGAAGAATATCAAATATCATCAAGTAAACAAGATTCAAGACAGTACAAATCTAATAATATATGCATACACACATACAAATATATGTATGCCTATATATGCAGACTTGAACAAACAGGTGACAGATCAAGGCCACCATTTAAAACAAATTGACACAGCTAAAATGATTCAAGTTCAAATATACAAGTATAGCTAGAAAAATCAAAATGGACAGCAGCTACTACACAAATGCAAGAAGGTCAAGCCACTTGACTCAACACAGCTGCAAAGCAAAAATGCTATCAAGACTTCAAGTCCAAAGCAACAGAGAATTCAAAGAAACAGGAATAAGCAAGCACAGAGGGTCGCATGACCCAATACACCGAAGACCAAATTATATTATGGCAAAAATGTAACCGATCAGAGGTGACAATATTGAACATCAGACCCAGCAGTATGAAGGTGAGGGCAGCATAGATATGGCACCACAGCACACAATAGTCAATATCCAGCACTAGGTTGAAAAATGATATAAGTGAAGAAACAGTATGTTGCTAACAAAAATCAATGTCGTGCTTTACCAAAAATTACGCAAGTCAAAAAAAATTGAAGCCGTGGTCAGCTACTAATAAAGGTATACATAATGACAACATGTGTACCTACATGAATGCATATATACACAAGCGAGCACTCAAGTGCTGTCTCGAATCACAGTGGGAAATTTTTCAAAAACTTATTCAAGGGCGAGATGTACATTTTTACAAAAAATAAAATTATACAGTATCTTAAACGAATTCCAGATAACCAATTTGCCTCAAAGTAAAAATGACACAGGGGTGGTAGCATGGAGCTACAGATCGACAGCAACATCAAACAAAGATGGCCAGAGACGAAGCTCACAGGGGCCAGAAAAATCAAGGCCATAATTCACAGTGAAGTCGAAAGAAATGAACAGGCTATAGTCGAAATCATGAATCACAAAGTTGAAAAAAGTCAAAGTCAACAGAAAAACGAACCGAGATGAAGCCGAGATCAACATAAATTCACAAAATTCAAAATTCCATAAATTCGAACAAATATATATATATATATATATATATATATATATATATATATATATATATATATATATATATATATATACACGAACGCAAATAAAGGAGATCGAACTCATATAAAACCCACAATCATCATCATATTTTTTAAATTAAAATCAACAGAGAAATCATCAACATAATAACAAAATCGAACGACCTAAGGAGGATGAAGTAGATGTGAGGGTCACTCACCTTTCACCGAAGCGATCGCGAGCGAGGCGAAGGATCAATGTAGCAAGCGAAGACGAAAGCCCTAATTTTGAAGCGAAGAGGGGCGAAGAGGGAGACGAGAGAGAGACGCCATTTTTTTATTTGATTTTTTTTCCGTATGATTTGTTAGGGTTTCGAACGAATATAAAACAAAAGGGGAAAACGTGATTTCAGGCACGATTTTGGGCGTGAGTTATGGCGTGGATTAAGGCTGAAACAAGGGATTCCGTTAAGGCATGAGTTATGGGATGCTGGTGAAAAAGAATAAAGCATGTTATTTTATATATATATATATATATATATATATATATATATATATATTCATTTCAAATTCACTTTGTTTTGTATAAATTCTCTTTGACACGTTTATATTTCGTATACTCACATATCAACTCAGAACGCCACGAAAATTTAAATCCCATAATAATACTATATTCCGGACCCAATGGAACTGGTTTTGTCAAATTCCGAGACTGTGCCTCGGAAGGCTATTTTTTAAATTCAATTTAAACGATAACATTTCAAAACTGGACGAATCACTTTCAAATTCAATTCTGAAGCTTCTTTTATCTTCAGTATTATCAATGTGGATTTTCTAAGCTTTTAAATTATTTTTAATCAGCTTAAAATTGAAGATTCAAAATTTTATTCAATTTTCAATAGATTAAATTCTAAAATTTAATCGCCAAATTCATAGTTATATTGGGAATTCAAACTAAACCATCATTCAAATATTTAAAATTAATTAAATATTTTCAATTTAAATTGTTTAAAATTTAGGGTCGTTACACGTCTATTTGAATATAGCAAGTGTCAGATTTTCGTTGGTAAATATAAAGGTTAGTTTTGTTGTGTAATTTTCAATTTCAATATTAAATCAGTTGAAATTAGATGGAAATAAAATATTTTCGAAATATGAATATTCTTGTATAATAAATATGTAATTCATCTTCTGAGTGAGACATCGTATTTCGTTTCATCAAATTTGGACTGCTCTAGCCATGTTTATCTTATTTTCGATGAATTAGCAGCAGTTTGGCAGCGAATATCGACTTTTGATAGGATGGTCATATCGTTGATATTTATGCACCATTCTGCTCGTCTCGTCTTGCTGATCTCCATAGTATATTCATTTGTGTGTTTCGGTGTCCGATGTGTAGTGAAAGCTGTGACACGGTCAGCCATATTGGTACCCGTTTTGAACCTTTGGTGTTCCTTTTATCCTTTCGTGTATCCAACATAAGAAATTGAATGGCCACTCGGCTTTTAATATATTCTCTGAATTAAGTGTTCATGCCTTTTCATTTTCCCAATCGTTTTCATATATTACTTCTGGTTTCTTCCATTTCTTTAGTCCCGTTCATGAAAAAATATAATATATATTTCAAGTTCATATATGTGCCTGGGTTTGTTTATTTTTTCTTTTTCCTGCATCTTCATTTATCTCCTTTCTGCTCACCTCTCATGGTTGTTAGCTTGTTTCCCAAAACCTGTGAGCCACCTTAAGCACATCCATCCCCTTCATGCGAACCACACTCGAACAGCTCCGACCACTACCATAGAAACCCACGGTGCCATTCCTCAATGACCTCTTGCCTCGCTTCATTCTGTTAACCACCATCAGTCACTTTTCCATCTTCTCCGATCGATCTTGCCTCCTTGCTTCGCCTATTCCTTCTTCTTTTGTATAGAGGTATATATGTTTACAGTGGTATATATTTTACAGTAGTATATATTTTTACAATTATATATGTTTACAATAGTATATATGTTACAACAACCTTCTATTTCGTTTGTTTAAAAATAATATTATTTAATATGTATTACATATATGTTACATATATACATGTTATAATATATACTTGATATTTTTAAATATGGTGGATTACATAGTTGATATTGGGTGTTTGTTTAAAAGGTATATATATATAATGTGTTAAAATATATATTTAAATTTATTATTAGTATTTGGAAATAGTTTTGTAATAGCTTTAAATTATATTATGTTTAAATATCCATTTGGAAATCTTTGGAAAAATATAGGGGTTTATAAATTAAAAAAAAAAGAATTTTCATAAAAGTATATGTTTTGATTTTAAATTAACATATAATATATAGATATGCTATTTTAAATATGCATTATAAATTGAATATTGGTTTTAAGAAAAAAATAATGATATAATATACATTTCGTTTCAGTTATATCAAGCTAATTTGGATTTGTTTCATCGATTCCTTATTACCAGCCTTGTTCATCAAATCCGTGTTCACCTTGCTTTTCTTTTAGATTTGTCATTTGGATTCGTCAATTATCGAGTTCGTGATTCAATTCGTAGCTTGTTGTGTTGTCTAATTTCTGTAGTCTCGAAAGGTAAGCAATCACTCACGATTAGCATTCTTATATATAGTAAATTTAGTTTACATGAAATGACGATTGAAATATGCAATTAAATTTGAATTGTTAAGTTATTTAATTGTTAAATATGACATGCCATTATCTGTAATTGTTTACCTGTGACATATGACACCATAATATGTTGTATATATTATTTAAATTTGTTACTGATGATATATGCATGTTGTTGATATGTTATATTACTATCATATTTGTTCTCACTCTGCAAGTTCCATGTTAGTTTAGAGTTCCCTATGGACTGAAATGATATATACCCAAGCCATATTATAGATTAAATTTAAATATACCCGTAAATATTAAATTTAAATTGCAGATTGAAACGATAAATATCTGTATCATTTGAACATAGGATTGAAAATAATATACGGACACCATTGGTCTATTTTTCAAAATGATTTCCATAGTTTGAAAGAAAATATATGGGTTTTAATAAATATTGATTTCAAGCTACAATATAAAGATTTTATATTTAATATATGTGCAAAAGTTGGATTTTTAAAATTATATGTTTCGGATATTTTAAAATTATATTTAAGTTAAAATGAAAATTACAAAATTTTACTTATAACTTTATTATTTTAAAATATATATAAAATAAGATTTAACAATAATAAGATTTATTTTAATAATAACTAATATAATAATTTTATTAAGAATTTAATTTTTATTTAAAGTATATTATTTAAAATATATTTTTTGTAATAACTTTACGTAAATGGAGGTTGGAAAGATAAATTAAATAAGAATTGATTTATAATTTAATTTATTAAGAACTAAATTTAAATAATAATTGATTTATATTTAAATTTGTTTAGATAAGAATTTAAATAAGGTTTGATTTTAACTTGTTGATTTTGAGATTTTGAAAGGTAAGATTTTATAATTTGATTTGATAAAAAATGTTTAAATGATCAAATTTAAATAAAATTTAAACTAAATATTTATTATTGATTTTAATTAAATTGTAATATTGAGATTTTATTTAAATGTCTTTAAAGATGATTAAGTGAGTATTCTGAAAATTTAAAATAGGGTTAAAGTTGAATTTTGAAAGTAAATAAAATTTATCAAATTGAGTTATTGTAAATTATTTGATATTGAAATGTATTGAATTGGAAGTAATTTAAATTTGTAATTCAAACCTGAATTTGAAATCAATATAAATTTAAAATGGTTTTAATGAGAATTAGAAATTGTTGAACTGAGTTTGATTTAAATTGAACTTTGGAACTAAGTTGATTTGAATTGATTTGTAAAATTAGAAGAAACAATTCTAATTTGAAACTATTTTCGATATAAACTCTTTTTAATATATAAACTATTTTAATCTATAACCCATTATTAAATATATAAACTATTTTTAAATTTATAACTATTTCCAAATATATATAAACTATTTTAATATTTAACTATTTAAGCTAGAACTGTTATGATTTAGATTTAATGGATTTAGATGCGAATACTTTGATACGATGGTTCAACTTATTTATGATTATGGTTTAAAAAGTGAATTATAATTTAAAGTGAATTATAATTAAAAGTGAATAAGATTTTGAAAGTGATTTAATTTCGAAAGTGATATGATTTTCTGAAATGTATATGATATTTCGATATGAATCATGAAATATTGAAAATAAAATGATCACGATGTGAAGTAAGTGTTAGGTTGTTAAAGAGATCAGTATCGGATATTGTCATGCTCTCTACTAATACCGAAAACTACTCTAACAACTGTGTACATGGTGAAGATTCCAGAATGAAGTAGGATGGTTCGACAACGATTCTATATGAGGTATTAACGCAGCCATGACTCCCATGAGTCAGCTTAATGTGGCTAAAAGAGGAGCCATGTCGGGCCAAGTGAGCTCGCTCCTCTGATCGGGCACATTACTTTGATACTATTCTATTACTTTTGATTTGACTGGGTGCACCATTGATTTTAGGAGAATGTCTCGAGATCGGCAGCAGTCGCAGCTATGCGTTACCACCAGTCAGGATCCGTAAAACGATAGAATCCTACCTGGGGAATTGCCTCATGTGCCTTGTTACATGCCTTATCGCGCCCTGTACGAGTTTGGTTTGTATCGTACATATGGAGCGCCCTCTGATAGCCCTCCATTTTATGGAGGAATTAAGATACTGTACAGACTACGGTAATATATAAAAATGTGTTAAAGGGGTTATGGGTAACACCTTAACGCTGTTTTAATAGTTTATTTTACTATAGACATTATATATGCAGCATATTATACTATGTATGTAAATAGTTTAACGGATCCTTAGAGGATGGGTATCCCAACCATCCTTTGAGTTACCTTGTATTTCACTTGACATTTCACTTGAGAGTTGATTTATTGGTATAAGAATGTTAATCCTGACTCGAGTGTTTTGTGTTTTGCTTTATGCTTGGGTCAAACTGATTGCCACAGCATTTGAGACCCACCTTTGGAGCTTGGAGTTTCGCTTGAAGGTCTATCTTTCAGCTTTCAGTTATTTCAGTTTATTCTAATTGTTTATATTTAGGCCTGTCATATGCTTAGGTATTCGAGATTTGGTATTTGTGATTTCCTGTTGCATTTTGTTTCAGACTCTGTTTTACATAGTAGCTTCATGAACTACTATTTATCTTTCCACTTCTTATTGTTGTATAACTCTGTGTCTGTGATTGTATGATTGATTTTATTTACTGTATATGATGAGTTTTATCAAATATAAATTAACAATCTATTATTTCGAGAAATTCAAGTCTGACATGAGTGGATGATTGTCGATTTGAATGGTTCGAACAAGTCGTTACAATAGAAAATTCATAAAAAATTATGGATCCATCACCAATCCTATTGCTGATTTACTTAAGAAAAATGTATTTTATTGGAATGACCAAGTTACAAAAGCCTTTGAGAAACTGAAGCACTGTTTGATAAATCCACTTGTTCTTAGCATGCCTGATTTCACTAAAGATTTTATTATTGAATGTGTTGCTTGTGGGGTAGCTATTGGGGCTGTGCAAACTCAAGATGGTAAACCCATAGCATACTTGAGTCAAGCATTGTATGGAAAAAACTTATTGTTATCTACTTACGAGAATGAGCTATTAGCTTTAATGTTGGCAATAAAAAAATTGTCCGAGTATATAATTAAAAGCAGAATCATCATCAAAACCGATCGCTGAAGTTTGAGACACCTACTATCTCAAAGGTTAACTATAGGCATTCAAGGGAGATGGTTAGCCAAATTACATGGCTTTGATTACAAGGTTAAGTATATAAAAAGAAGGGAGAATAAGGCTACGAACTCTCTCTCGAGGTTGCCAGAGGAACAAGCATGTTGTCATGCAATTTTAAGAGTAGAAAATAGTTTGCTACATCATTTGCAACATCACATGCAAAATTAAGAGGGCTACTAAAAATTGACACAAAAAAAACCAATAAAGGAAAAGTCAAGCCAGAGAAATACAAGATAGTGGATGGTATCATGTTTTATAAAGGAAGGATTTATTTGGATTTCTAGGCAAGGAAATGAGATAAAATGTGCTTACTGAGTATCATTCAACTCCATTGGGTGGCCATGCAGTAGCTAAAAAGACCAATCACAAACTCAAGCAGGTCTTTTATTGGAAGAGGATGAAGACAAATACAGAAGCTTATATAAGAGAATGTGATACATGTCAAAGAAACAAACATGAAAATGTCCCAATACCCGATCTATAACAAACTCTTCCCGTCCCTAAAAGAAATTGGAGTGATAATTTCATTATTGGCCTACACAAAAGCAATAAATATACTGCTGCATATATGGTGGTTGATCGAATTTCCAATTATTCACATTTCTTTCCACTATAACACACTTACACAGCATGGACATAGCCAGAATATTCTTCAATACAGTATTCAAGTACCATGACATGCCAAAAAATATAATGAGTGATAGAGAAGCAATTTTTTGAAGTGCTTTTTTACAAGAACTCTTCGGGTTGCTAGGTTGTTCTCTGAATTTAAGCTTGGCATATCACCCACAATCAGATGGTCAAATAGAGGCAATAAACAAAATACTTGAAGGGTACCTCAGATGTTTTGTATGTCATAAGCTACATGAATGGTCTCAGTATTTAACAGTGGTTGAATTTTAGTAGAACACAAGTTGGCAAAGTTCTATAAATATTACACTATTTACTGTTGTTTATGGCATCCCTCTGCCCACACTCTTAACTTATATCCCGAACACTGCCAAAATTTCTCAATTTGAATAGGAGTTATATTCATGTGATGTGGTTTTATAGTTGCTTAAAGATAGCCTAACCCTGAACCAAGAGAGAACGAAGAGGTATGCTGACCTTAGGAAGATTGAGAGGCAGTTTAAGGAGGGAGATTGGGTATATTTAAAACTCTAACCATATAGACAATTCATGATTAGTAACCTTAAAACTACCAAGATTTCCCCAAAATTTTACGGACCATACCAGATTATTCAAAAAATTGGCGAGGTTGCCTACAAGCTTGAACTGCCACCAACAGCAAAAGTACATCCAGTGTTTCATGTTCCACAACTCAAGAAGAAGGTTGGTAGAAATATAGTCAATTAACATAAAGCACCTATTTTTTCTAAGAAAATGTTGATGATCCAGAATTAATATTGGATAGAAGGATGGTGCTGATACATAATCGAGCTATCACTCAAGTCATAGTTAAATGGAAGCAAAAATCTGAAGAAGAATCGACATAGGAAGATTATTGAGAATTAATCAAATGATCCAACCACCACACATTCTCCAATTATGATCACTAAATCCATGTCAAGAAAAATAGTGCACAATAATAAATCAGCGATTTTTCAGTTCATTCTCGTTATATTAGGATTTTGATCAATTTAATTATGGCTGGATACGACCTGCGGCTTAACTCCGCTCTCGGCCATCATCGCCACCAGCTTATGGTTAGCCGTGGTTGAACATTGGCCATGTCCGGTCTTAAAAGCATGGCAAAATATACATTTTAGTACTATAGAAAACCAATTATGTACCCATAACGTGGATTAAATATAAGACTGATCCGAAAAATCTGAAATCTGAAATTCATTCGCATTTGTGCTAGAAAAGCCGACAAAATTCGGTATCAAAAGAATAAATGTGGATGCAGATACAATAGCTTCTACATCTAAAAATTATCCGTTTGGTTTTATAAAAAATATAGTTTATATTATATTTATTTTAGTACAGTGAAAGACATATGTTTATTGTTTTATTAAGTTATAATTCTTTATTTTGTGCACTTAATGCATACTGACTACTCAAAACTAATTATTAGCATCATATTTGTTTATTTCTTATTTTTTATAATCACTATGATTGAAAAAATTTACCTTAAAACCTAAATTTTTTGTTATGTTTTCTGATTTATACAACGTTGGCGGATATGATAAATATTACACATTCGTCTGTATCTGCGAATGCAAATACCCGGTATTTCATATGTATTGATTTCAGATGCGGATTTAAATATGACACTATCCATTTTTAAAAATATCGGTTGATAGGCCTAACATGGGGTTGTGCAATAAAAAAAATATCTTTTTTCATACTAACATTTAAGTTATTAGTAGACTGATAGAAGATCATAAGATCGATCTTTAAAAACACGTTTTTTAGCAATCAATACGATATATATTAACACCCTTTCACTTATTTAACACCCAATTATAAACACGATTCATTCTTTTCAAAGTTTATAAGAAGTTGGTTCTCGAGCTTCGAATAAAGAATTAATTATAAAATTTACAGCAATGCTATTTAAACAAGCTTTGATTTAAGCACTGCACTGAAATCAACTATTGAAATTATAAGGGTTCCCTTGATATCAGCCATACACTTATGATTTATATATATTGTTTTCCATTCGTCCGGTCTAAGCAGCATGGCCTTAAAATTTAATATGTAAACATGATTAATAGGATTTTACTGTTGCAAATTGGTCAAAACGATGTAAATACGATAAATAATATAAATGAATGAAATAATTTATAATAAGCTGAAAAATAGGGGAAATGCACAATCAGAATTAAACACTTAATCTTCCCATAAGAAAGTTACATCACACCCGAGAAATAGTATAATTTCGGATATTGACATAACTCATTTGTTTTGATTAGTAGATGACTAATAACAAATATCACTATACCATTAGATATCCACATTTCTACCAATCAACACATGGTGTTAACTTAATGGCACAAATAAGATGTCGATAAAATTGGATACAATCAACCGTGTTATAGAATCTTGCATTCATATTTTTCCTTTTTCTTTAAAAGGCTAGCAGGGTTGAATGTATAACATTTAGTTTAGTAATTACCAGTTCAACGATTGTTGCCAATCGAGGGATTATACAATTTCAATGCCTAGCGCTTCCAGCCTCAAAATTGGCCTTAGACATGTATGTTATTAACATATGTTTAGGTATTTCAACGAATATGTTTTATATCATTACTTTGGCTCAAACTCTATTCATTACTTTTTGTTTGGTGCTTAACTATAAAACCCTTATTTTATTTATTATTGATCATCATAATTATTTATATTATTACGTATCACAAGATGTAGTGATAATAGGACATGAAAGAAAGGGAAATAAGTAATAACTAATGTTTTAAATATATCAATATATATTATTATAGTAGGATATTAACCAACTACTTTAGGAATATGTTCATAACCATAAGCATTGAATCATATTAATAAACACTTATCCTTAAATAATGGCAGTCAAGATGTTTCGAGAATGAGTCATCAATATATCTATTGAGACTAGTATATGTAACAGTCTCCATACGATGGATTATGAATTATTCATGACCGTTGGAAAAAATAATTGGTTACGTACATATGATTATTCGGACTAATTACAGAACGATTAATTGAGAGTCTTCTAAATGTTAATTAGATAGTCAAATGGAAGACCTCATATAATGATGTGTTGTAGCCTTTTGACATAAGAATATAGCGAATACTAAGTAAACTATACTTTTTATAAAGTTAAGGTGTGTCCAAGGAGCAACCATATAACTTGTTAATTTGATCGTATAACTTGACTCCTACAGTGAATCTTGTTAAAGTAAGCTTTTGATTTTTTTTATTGTATATATTGTTATATTGGGTTAAAAATAATGTGATGAATACACTAATACATATACATATACATACATACATATATATATATATATATAGAAAATTATTGAGAAAACTAATTAATTGACTACAGTTATGAATGTGCTCGTTGTTGGATCTGGATTAGCTCGTAGCGGAAGAAATGGATGAATCTAAAAAAATTAATCAAATACATCCATTTGTGTGAATACATAAATAGTGCTAATATATGTAATAAGAAAATGAATTTAGATAAGAAACCTTTCGTTTACTTCTCTTACCCTATATAAGAAATAAGGGAAGATATGTTAAAATATAAAGAGGGACAAACCTTTCATTCTTTCCCCTCTTTAAGTAGTTATAAAAATTAAGCACTTGCATGGGTATAGAAAACATTAATACGAAATAGGCATTTAACAGTAAGTATTATATTTACATATGTCAATTTTTCAATTCAGTTAACTTTTATATATTAATTGATAAATGTTTTATCGATCATACTAAATGCACAAATTTATCATTTTAGATAATTAAAACTTTATTTAGTGTATGTTGTTACAATATTAGAAAGGTAAAATGTTATTATTTCATTTTTCTAATAAGGCCACCACTAGTCTTCTATATTTCACCAAACCCTAAGCGAAAAATAGAAGTCTTTCAACTTCATTAGTGGATGTTAGGACTCATATGCCTTGAGATTCTGACCTTGAGGAAAGCTCAACAAATCATAGGCCTGCATAAAATGAATAACATTTTATCAGTTGTAGCACGTACAACTCCTAAACTTTGGTACTATAACATCCAGCCTTTTTGTATGCCTTAAATCGATGATAAACCACACATGTCAGACTCAAACCATACAAAAGAGAGGATTGTTATTGGGGTGAATAAGAAAAGCAAAGAAAGAAATAAAACAAAACAGAATCTCACAGCGGAACGACAAAATATAATAATCAAATAACAATTCATGAAGCTGTTTTACAAAAACATTTGATTATACTTATACAATATAGAATCAGAGTTACACATACCAAAGAATAATAAATAACAATGCAACGGAACAATGTGATGCAGTGGAACAATATAGTAAATAATAGCAATACAATCTTCATCTTCGTCCTCCAGAGTTAAGGTCTTAAAACCCTAAAATGCTCAGGCTGACCCAAGCAAATTGAAAAGACAAAACACTCGATTCAGAACTAAAAGATCTTATGTAATTTAAATCAACGGCAAATACTATGAGTGGAACGACGTTAGAGATGTTTACGGGATCTGAAATCTTGTATCCAGTGTCTAAAATGAGTGCAGTAACTTAAGAGATGCTCAGGATTCGCATCTCCTAAGGATACGTTAAACTATCTACTATGTAGTAATATACGCTATTATAATAGTGTCTACAGTAAAATAAACTTACTTTAAAATAGTGTTAAGGCTTTACATTTTCCACCTTAACACATACATGGTCCCAATAGTCTATCCAGTATTATAGTCCCTCCTGATCGGGAAGCCACCAGAGGATACTCCACAGGCTACGGCACAAAAAAAATCGTACAAGCCGCGCTAGGGTAGGTGACACGGCACAACTAGGCAATGCCAGGGTAGATATACCAAGTGCACTTTCGGACCGATGGTAACGCGTAGCAGCTACTACCGCCCACCTCGATCCACACTCCCAAAAATCAAAGGTGCACCCAATCAATCACAAAGTAATTGAATGGTATCGAAGAAGTGTGTTCGATAAGAGAAGCGACCTCATTAGCCCGTCGATTGCTCCTATTTTAGCCACCTTATGCCAACTCACGAGAGTCGGGTCCACGTATATACCTCAATAGGATTTCGCCACCATCCTACTTCATTTTGGAATCTCCACCCCATACACGGTTGTTAAAGTGGTTTTCGGAGTTGGCAGAGAGTATGACAACTTTCGATCCCGTTCTCTTTAACAACCAATCGTTATTATAACGCTGCGGTCATTTCAAAATAATTTATACTTTAAAACCAAAATATCATTGCCTTTTAAAACCATATCAATACGATATCATTTCCATTTCAAAACCAAACACGATATAATTTCCATTTCAAATATATCCTTTTCCAAAAATCATAGCATTTTCGAGGTTATAACACTTTCGAAACCAAACACTTGAAAATATAACATTTTCAAACACAATACTTTGAAATACATAGCTTCGAAACCATAACTTTCACCACTTAAACAGTTTAGATATTCAAAAAGTATATATAATAAAAATAGTTTTAAATTTAAAATTACTTTATAAAATAAAATAATTTTCTCAACTTCACAAATTGATTCAAATCAACTTGTATCCAAATTCAATTTATATCAAATCCCAATTCATAAATTTCAGCTCAATCCAGCTTCAATAAACCATTTCAATTCATATTGATTTCAAATATAGATTTGAACCTCAAATAAACCATTTTAATTTCCCTATTTTTCAAAGCTTTAAATATTCCGTAATCTCAAAACTAAATTTTGAAAATTCCATATATATCAAATTCAATTACCATTATTTAGATTTAAAATGTTTACTTAATAAATCCAATATCATTTAATTAAAAATTTCAAACTTTAAATAACTGAATATTCGTTCAACTTATTTAGCTTGATATATATTCATTTAAATCAACATGATATATTCATTTAAATCAAACTAAACCAAAATCAAGTTGTAAAAATCATACCCTTTAAAATCTCAGTTTTATTAAATTTCAAATCAATTTCATATTAATCTTCCAACCTTAATTTTATTTAAGTCATTATAAACTCTTTATAAAATATAATTAAATAAATACTCAACCATATATTCTAATAAAATCTAACTTTATTATTAAACTTATTTTATATTTTAAAACAAATTTATACACAGCTTAAAATCAAGAATTTAACTATACATAAAATAACATTTCTATAATATCCCAATCAATATCTTATAAAACCATATATTTCTTTACAAAACTATAGAAATCATTTCAAAATATTTTTATATATAGACCACGGTGTCTGTATATAATTTTCTATCCTATGGTCAAGTGATATGGATATTTATCATTTCAATCCGCAATTTAAATTCTACGGTTACATATCATTTCAAACCGCAATCTCGAAATAAATAAAAATCCATAACGAACTTGCAGTTTATAACAATATAAACAAACATCTATTCAACCAATATCAACAATTAACATCCATCACAATCATCATCCAAAACAATCCATAAATATCAATATAGAAACTGATAACAAATAATAGGTATTTAACTCGCAGTTTATATGCAATATAACTTAAATAACAATTCAATTCAAATAAATTCAATTTAACTGAGCCGATGATTAAAAATCAAAAATCATAAATAAATTCCTAATCATATTACGAATTAAATTTAACAAACATAAGAAAGTTTAGAAGTTGTGAGTGGGTTAAACAATCATCTTTTTGAATTTAAATTGAATTTAAATCCAATTTGAACCCAAAATTCAAACAGTCTCAGAATCTATCCAAATAAGCGTCAAACTATCCAGAATTTCAAAACGATCCTAGCGGAGAAAACCGCGCATGAATCGAACCTCGTATGCAAAAGTCATCATGATTAGAACGTTATAAAGATCAAATTTAAATAAATAAAATAAAATTTAAACAAAACCAAACATTACCTCAGTAGAGCCACGTCATCACATAATTCACGCACACGGCCTTTACAGGTTTTCAAACCCTAGCTCGACACAGGGCCGCCACCTATTTATCGAACTTCATCCAATTTTCGCCATCACCAGACACTTCAAGACGACGGTCAGGAAATGCTCCGTTGCTCCTCTCCTCTAGACGCCTTAGACCGAGGTGGTGCGACCATCCTAGTCGCTTCCAGGCGTGAGCGCCTCCGCCGTCTAATCACGCCGTTTCTGGCGAACTCCAGACCTCTAACGATGAACCAAGGCCAGATCTATGTCCTTCTCCACGGCCTCTACGAGTAAGAACTTCCCGATCGTCCCCAAGTGGGGGATCCACCGTTGGATCGAAATTGTGGCCTATGAACGACTGAGGATGATCGACCATTTATGGCCAACTAGTGACTCCGATCGAAAAAAGAACAGTGGATTTGAGTTGTGCTTGCCGAGAGCTTCAAATTGATATATAATTTCGATACATTCTGAGGAGTTTAAATTTTGATTTGATTTTGGATTGCAATTGGATTTGGAATTGGTTCTATTTTGTCAGCCATTAAGGAGGAGAAGTGGACAATTGAATTGTACGTACAGACAAACGAACATGAGGAGCGGCAAGGGGTTATTACTAGATATAAATAGGTAGGTTAAAATAGAAATAACGGATTGCATATGATTTTGGTTGCAACGATAAACGACCCGAAATGCCCGTTCTGACTCCGAAACAAAAATGGGTCAACCCATATATCGAAATAGATGTTCCAAATATTTTAAATTCAATGAAACAGGTTTCAAGTCCTATTTCCATCGTATGAAGAAGTTATGCTAAAATCAACTCATTTCAAATTGATTTCAATTGATTTCAATTAAGTTGTTTTCAAGGCGTTTCGAACCTGTACGATCAAACAACCAGTCCGATCGATACGAAACTTGAAATCCTATAATAATTCACTGTTACGAATTCGATGAAACTGGTTTCGTCGAAATCCAAGTCAGTGGCCAAAATGGCTATATTTCACATTATTAAATTAAATTAATATTTAATTAATTAAATCACGTTTTCGTTTCAAATTTAATAATTCACAAATTCCATCAATTTTGATTTCTTAAACAATTACAATAATTTAAACAAATTCAGATATCAATTCAAAGTTAATTGATTTACCTATTACCATATTTAATTTCAATTTTAATAAATTAATTAATTATCATTTAAAATTCCAATACATCCCTTTATTTGATTTTAAATCTTGTTATTCAACCAATTATCATCTTATGGGTATAATTACCTTTGGTTTATTTTTATTACATTAATATTTCCCATTTTATCCTAATTTCAATTAACATAGTATTTAATTTCATTTAATAACCATTAATCCATTTGTTATAGATTGAATCACAATTAATTAATTTTCAAATAGACCAATTTGATTCAATTCAAATCTTTTTATTAGGTCTATATTACTCTATAAACCTAATTAATATTCGTTTGTCTTTCATTACATAAATGTATTCAATTTTCCATCTTTCCTTATTAATTTCAATTATATTGAATTTGTCAATATATACATTTATTATAATTAACATCTCAATTAATTTATCCAACTTGGCTTCATTCCTTTAATTTATCTATGAAAAAAATATACATTTCCATTTATTTTACTACGTTCACACTTTACAATCACTGTCCTAGCTCATATTAATGAACATTTACTTACATTTAAATGTAATCGATTTCCAATTAATTTCATTGACAAATTAAATTGGTAATTTATAATAATTGTTATCATAACCTTTAATTTACACTTAAGTTTATTTTATATTCAACTAATTACTATAGTTATTTACGTAATACTGAATTCATCCAATTACCATTTATTATACTAATTCATTTATTTATATGACACTTACCCTTATTTACTTATATTCAATTTTATAACCAAGTGCGACAATTTACACTATTCCATTATTGGGATTCCACGTCAATTTTCAATAATTAGTTTTAATTACCATTGCTACATTTCATTTTTATCATTCACTTCATTACAAATTTTAAAGTTTTTATATCTCTCTAAATTTAATTACAAAAATCTTATTAAATTAACCTATTTAATTGTTGAAATTTGCGGGTCATTACGCTCTCCCCCACTCAAAACTTTTTGTCCTCGAAAAGGAAAAAGGATGAAAAGAAGGAATTAACTGATCAATATATCTTATTCAAAATATTAAATTCATAAACAAAAAAATTTTCAAAATTAATCAATTTAAATAAATATATCCTTTTATTATCATTGAATCCTTTTATGCTCAAGCTAATAAAAGTTTGGAAAATATTTCATAAAAATTTCTAAGTCCAAAATTTTTGAAAAATTTGGGCAGAGTCTCGTACGGAGAGACTAGGGAGTAATAATAATATCAAATATAACAATATATATCACAATATCTCAAACTAATATATTCCAACAATGGGAAAATATATATAATCCCGCTAGGAAATTGAAATTCGAGAACGTACCTATTTATTGGGCAATTAACGCTTATTTTATGAAACCAAAAGCAGTAGCAATTACTTTCGTCACCTGTTTTCACATATATAATCCAAAGAAGTTAATAATTATATAAAATGAAATATATAAAGTTGTTTCAATCAATAGCAAACAAATCAAATGAAACAACAGTCACTTGCTACCATAACATACAACCATCACATGAAATCAATATAATCAACCATTAATATAAAGAAAGCAAAATAAATGTTTTGTTCAGGTTTAGACACTTTTAAATCATATAGAGTGACAAATAAACTATTAAGTATACCATTAACTCAACAGCCTTAGATAAAACTCAACAGATTATTTATACATCCAAACAATTAGAAACATCCTTTCCCAAACAACCCATAAGCCAAAACAAACAACAGATTCCAACATTATTGGTGTTTGTTCATATTAATTTCTTTTCACAAGATTTTTTATTCATTTATTTTATTCATTCATTCAATGATTGCTTTCTTTAATTTTTCTACATTTATGTTCTTACAAAATTTTTATTCCCATTCATTCGTTCGGTGTTTATTTCATTTATTCTCATTTATCTTTAAAAATTCAATTTCATTTATTCATATCATGTCAATTTCTTTTTATTGCATTACATTCATTCATTACTTAATTTCATTTATTTTACATTCATTTATTTATAGTATTCATGTTCAATTCAATTACTTAGCATATCAATTCACTTATTTAAGTTTAAAACCATCTACTTACTATACTTACTTTCTATCATATTTTATTATAGTAAAATCTCAATTATAACTTAAGTTTATAAAAATATATCATCAATTCTTATTTATCAAAGGACTTCATTGAATACTTTCATTACTTTAAGTTTTACTTGTATAATATCCTATTACATTTTCTTATTAAACATTACAAATTTAATATTTGGTAAGTGTTATATATATATATATATATATATATGCATTAAAGAATGCAATTGGAAGTTATACAAATTTTTCTCATTTCTTTTAATTAATTTAATGTTAAATAATTATATCCTTTGTTTTATAGGTTACAAATTTCAACTTTCTTGAAATTTCATTTATAACCTTACATTTAATCTCTTATTTCATTTAGAGGTTCCAATTATTAATTAGTTAAATTCCATTTCATTAGTTAAAATCTCTAATTCATAGAAATTTAAGAACTAAATATCGGGTTTCGTTTCAAATCATATTAAAATAATAGATAAATATGTATATCTGCAACTTATAAATCCAATTATTTTTAAAAAAATTTAAATTTTATATTTGTTTTCAAAATAAATCTCCAGTAAAACTACTACAGTGGCATTTTCTCTTAGAAATTCAAAAATGAATGTCGATGATGCATTCACTCATCACCGAAATTATTTTAGAGCGACATAGAGGGGAGTACATAACTTATTTCTTTTCAAAATTTCTTTAAAACCATTACTTTCAAATTATATTAAGATATTTATATCAAAAAATACTTCTAATAATATTATTATCATATTCCAAAATCATTCGAAAGAAATTTTCAAAACTCCCGGAACTTAAGTTCTAAATTTCCAATTTTCATTTATTTTATTTTAGATCTTATTTCCAACCAATATTTATAAATTTCACTATCTAACAACCAATATATTGCGACCACATGCATCATTTATAAAATTTATTATATATACAAAAATATGATAGGCAAAATTATTTCATTTACCTATATTTCAAAACAAATATTATGTCGGTCTGTCCTATTAAGTGTTTAGAAATCATTATCGATGTCATAACGTCCTATGCATCAACCAGAATTTATAAATACAAAATGGAACAAATCAACACAACAGGAAAATAGGCGCAGGGAAGAAGTTGCGAAAATATTTAGTCTCAAAGACAGCAAGTTTGTTTTTTTGTCTGAAGGACATTTGTTAGTGTAAACAGAAAATGATAGTTACAACTATCATTATGTGATTTACACTAAAAAGTGTCCTTCAGCCTAGAAAGCAAACTTCTTGTCCCTAGAACTAAATTTTTCTACAACTTTTTCCTTGAGAATAAAATCCCCTTAACACAATATCAAAATCTTTTATAACACTAACAAATACGCTTCCTCATATATATACACTCAACGACTCATCATAGGATATTACTATCCTATTAATAAAGAGTCAGACCCCACAAAGCTAAGGTTTATCGCTAAATCAAAGCTCTGATACCAACTGTAACATCCATCCTATTTGTACGCTTTAAATCAATGATAAAGCACACACGTTAGACTCAAACCATACAAAAGAGCGGATTATTAGTGGGGTGAATAAGAAAAGCAGAGATAGAAATAAAACAAAATAGAATCTCACAGTGGAACGACAAAATATAATAATCAAATAGCAGTTCATGAAGCTATTTACAAAAACATTTGATTATACTTATACAACACAGAATCAGAGTTACACATGCCAAAGAATAATAAATAACAATGCAGTGGAACAATGTGATGCAATGGAACAATATAGTAAATAATAGTAATATAACCTTCGTCTTCGTCCTCCAAAGGTAAGGTCTTCAAACCCTGAAATACTTAGGCTGACCTGAGCAAATTGAAAAGACAAAATACTCGAGTCAGAACTAAAAGATCTTATGTAAGTTAAATCAACGGTAAATACTATGAGTGGAACGACATTAGAGATGTTTACGATATTTGACATCTCCTATCCAGTGTCTAACATGAGTGCAGTAACTTAAGAGATGCTCGGGATTCTCATCTCCTAAGGATCCGTTAAGCTATCTACTATGTAGTAATATACGCTACTATAATAGTGTCTACAGTAAAATAAACTTACTTTAAAATAGCGTTAAGTCTTTACATTTTCCACCTTAACAAATACATAGTCCCAGTAGTCTATCTAGTATCATAGTCCCTCCTGATCGGGAAGCCACCAAAGGATACTCCATAGGCTACGACACAAAACCAAAATCATACAAGGAGCGCTAGGGTAGGTGACACGGCATAACTAGGCAATGCCAGGGTAGATATACCAATTGCACTTCCGAACCGGTGGTAATGCATAGCAGCTACTACCGCCCACCTCGAGCCACACTCCCAAAAATCAAAGGTGCTCCCAATCAATCACAAAGTAATAGAATGGTACCAAAGAAGTGTGTCCGATAAGAGGAGCGACCTCGTTAGCCCGTCGATTGCTCCTGTTTTAGCCACCTTATGCCAACTCACAGGAGTCGGGTCCATGTATATTCCTCAATAGGACGTCACCACCAACCTACTTCATTCAGGAATCTCCACCGTGTACACGGTTGTTAAAGTGGTTTTCGGAGTTGGCAGAGAGTATGACAACTTCCGATCCCGGTCTCTTTAACAACCAATCGTTATTATAACACCGCGGTCATTTGAAAATAATTTATACTATAAAACCAAAATATCATTGCCTTTTAAAACCATATCAATATGATAGAATTTCCATTTCAAAAATAAATGCGATATAATTTCCGTTTCAAATATATCCTTTTCCAAAAAACATAGCATTTTCAAGGTTATAACACTTTCGAAACCAAACACTTGAAAATATAACATTTTCAAACATAATACTTTGAAATTCATAGCTTCGAAACCATAACTTTCACCACTTAAACAATTTAGATATTCAAAAAGTATATATAATAAAAATAGTTTTAAATTTAAAATTACTTTATAAAATAAAATAATTTTCCCAACTTCACAAATTGATTCAAATCAACTTGTATCTAAATTCAGTTTATATCAAATCCCAATTCATAAATTTCAACTCAATCTAATTTTAATAAACCATTTCAATTTATATTAATTTCAAATGCAGATTTGAACCTCGAATAAACCATTTCAATTTCCATATTTTTCAAAGCTTTAAATATTCAATAATTTCAAAACTAAATTTTGATAATTCCATATATATCGAATTCAATTACTATTATTTAGATTTGTAATGTTTACTTAATAAATCCAATATCATTTAAGTAAAACTTTTAAACTTCAAATAACTGAATATTCTTTTAATTTATTTAACTTGATATATATTCATTTAAATCAAATTGATATATTTATTTTAAACCAAAATCAAGTTATAAAAACCACACCCTTTAAAATCTCAATTTTATTAAATTTCAAATCAATTTCATATTTATCTTCCAACCTTAATTTTATTTAAGTCATTATAAACTCTATATAAAATATAATTTAAATAAATACTTAACCATATTATATTTTAATACTATTAAACTTATTTTATATTTTAAATTTTTTTTATACATAGCTTAAAATCATGAATTTATATATATATATATATATATATATATATATATATATATATATATATAAAATAACATTTTTGTAATATCCAAATCAGTATCTTATAAAACCATATATTTTTTACAAAACCATAGAAATCATTTCAAAATATTTTTATATATAGACTACGGTGTCTGTATATAATTTTCTATCCTATGGTCAAGTGATACAGATATTTATCGTTTTAATCCGCAATTTAAATTTTACGGTTTTATATCATTTCGAATCGCAATCCCGAAATAAATAAAAATCCATAACGAACTTGAAGTTTACAACAATATAAACCAAATATCCATTCAATCAATATCAACAATCAACATCCATCACAATCATCATCCAAAACAATCCATAAATATCAATATAGAAACCGATAACTAATAATAGGTGTTTAACTCGCAGTTTATATGCAATAATAAATTAAATAACAATTCAATTCCAATAAATTCAATTTAACCGAGATGATGATTAAAAATATACCAAACAATCATAAATAAATTCCTAATCACATAATGAATTTAATTTAACAAACATTAGAAATTTTAGAAGTTGTGAGCGGGTTAAACAATCACCCTTTTGAATTTAAATTGAATTTAAACCCAATTTAAACCCAAAATTCAAACTGCCTCAGAATCCTTCCAAAACCACGTCAAACTATCTGGAATATCAATACGATCCTAGTGGAGAAAACTGCGCATGAACCGGACCTCGTATGAAAAAATTATCGCGATTAGAACGTTATAAAGATCAAATTTAAATAAATAAAATAAAATAAAACCAAACGTTACCTCAGTAGAGCCACATCATTACGTAATTCACGCGCATGGCCTCTACAGGGTTTCGAAACCATAGCTTAAGACTGGGCCGCCACCTATTCATCGAACTTCATCCAATTTTCAACATCGCCAGACACTTAAAGACCACGATCAGGTAACGCTCCGGTGCTCCCCTCCTCCAGACGCCTCAGACCGAGGTGGTGCGGCCGTCCTGGTTGCTTCCAGGCGTGAGCGCCTATGCCACATAATCATGCTGTTTCTGGCAAACTCCAGGCCTTTGACGATGAACCATGGCCAGATCTATGGCCTGCTCCACTGCTCTACGAGTCAGAACTTCCCGATTGTCCCTTAGTGGAAGATCCACCATTGGATCGAAATTGTGGCCTATGAACGACCGAGTATGATCGACCATTTCTCCAATTAGTGACTCCGATCGAAAAAACGAACAGTGGATTTGAGTTGCGCTTGCCGAGAGCTTCAAATAGATATATAATTTCGATATATTCTGAGGAGTTTAAATTTTGATTTGATTTTGGATTGCAATTGGATTTGGAACTGGTTCTATTTTGTCTTCCATATAGGAGTAGAAGTGGACAATTGAATTGTACGTACAGACAAATGAACATGAGGAGTGGCTAGGATTTATAACTGGATATAAATAGGTAGGTTAAAATAGAAATTACAGATTAGATATGATTTGGGTTCGAATGATAAACAACCCGAAAAGCCCGTTCTGACTCCGGAACAAAAATGGGTCAACCCATATATCAAAGTAGATGTTTTCAAATATTTTAAATTCAATGGAACAGGTTTCAAGTCCTAATTCCATCGTATGAAGAAGTTATTCTAAAATCAACTTATTTCAAATTGATTTCAATTAAATTGTTTTCAAGGCGTTTCGAGCCCGTACGATCAAACGACCAGTCCGATCGGTACGAAACTTGAAATCCTATAATAATTCATTGTTATGGATCCAATGAAATCGGTTTCGTCGAAATACGAGTTAGTGGCCAAAATGGCTATATTCCACATTATTAAATTAAATTAATATTTAATTAATTAAATCATTTTGTCGTTTGAAATTTAATAATTCACAAATTCCATCATTTTTTATTTCTTAAACAATTACAATAATTTAATCAAACTCAGATAACAATTCAAAGTTAATTGATTTACCCATTACCGTATTTAATTTCAATTTTAATAAATTTATTAATTATTAGTTGAGATTCCAATAAATCCCTTTATTTGATTTTAAATCTAGTTATTCAGCCAATTATTATCTTATAGGTATAATTACCTTTGGTTTATTTTTATTACATTAATATTTCCCATTTTATCCTAATTTCAATTAACATAGTTTTTAATTTCATTTACTTACCATTAATCCATCTGTTATAGATTGAATTACAATTAATAATTTTCAAATAGACTGATTTGATTCGATTCAAATCTTTTTATTAGGTCTATATTACTCTATAAAGCTAATTAATATTCGTTTGTCTTTCATTATATCAATATATTCAAATTTCCATCTTTTCTTATTAATTTAAATTATATTGAATTTGTCAATATATATTATTATAATTAATATCTTAATTAGTTTATCCAATTTGGTTTCATTCCTTTAATTTATCTATGAATAAAATATACATTTCCATTTATTTTATTACATTCACACATTACAATTACGGTCCTAACTCACATTAATGAACATTTACTTAGATTTAAATGTAATTGATTTCCAATTAATTTCATTGACAAATTAAATAGGTAATTTATAATAATTGTTGTCATAACCTTTAATTTACACTTAAGTTTATTTTATATTCAACTAATTATTATAGTTACTTACATAATACTGGATTCTTCCAATTACCATTTATTATACTAATTCATTTATTTATACGACACTTAACCTTATTTACTTATATTCAATTTTATAACCAAGTGCAACAATTTACACTATTCCATTATTGGGATTACACGTCAACTGTCAATAATTAGTTTTAGATACCATTGCTACATTTCGTTTTTATCATTCACTTCTATACAAATTTAAAAGTTTTTATGTAACAACCCGCATATTTTACGATCGTATATTTAAGTGTTTATATTTAAATATAGCATCGTTGGTCGGATTTATGGCCTAAATGTCACTTTTTGGAAACAGTCGAATCAGGACTCGAGACTACTTCCATTGAGCTCAAAATGACGTTTGCGACCTTTTTGAGTATAAACATCGATATGCTTGGTGTTTAGTAAAATTTTGACATTTTCATTTAGGGCTTTGGGTTTGGGTTTCAGCCCACTAACCCAATATGAGAACCCAACTCCTTTACCAAATACTCTAGCCTAACTCCTCTTCATTCATTTCATTCCTCATTTCCTAACACTCAAGCTCAAGAGAAAAATGGGGGAAAAGATTGGAAATCAGAAATTGCTAAGCCCTAGCTTTCTTAGGAAACTCTAATTCAAGTCCAAAATCCAAGAGAAGCTTAGGTAAGTATCCTCTTCATCTTCTCTATCTCAATCCCTCTCCAAATTTCAGAAATTCCGATAACCTAACTTAGAAAAAGCTTTACCATTGATAATAGATTGGAGATTCTAGACGTGTAGTGGAGAGGAATTGATCTTGTCTTGTTTTAAAAGCTTCTCCTTCATTGTTTTTGGATTTAAATTTGTTCTCTATACCGATCATAAATCTTTGAAGTATTTTTTTCTCAAAAGGAACTTAATTTGCATCAACAACGTTGGCTCGAATTCCTAGCATCCTATAATTTTGGTATCCTTTATACTCCCGGAAAGGGAAATCCTGTTGCCGATGCCCTTAGTCGTAAGCAACAAGCGGTTGTTGCTATGATGATATCCGAATGGAATGATCTCAAGATTTTGTCCACTTGTGAGATTCGAGATCTTGAACCTAATTCATGTTCATCTCTTTTCTTATGTATCCTTGAGGCTCATCCTTCTTTTTTAGATCGTATTCTTAAAGCTCAAGAGCATGATCCCCAATTGGTTCTTCTTAGCCAAAAATGTCGGGATGGTAATATTGATGGTTTGAAAGACTTTGAAATCGATGCTGGTGGTGGTATTTGAAAATTTGGTAGAATTATCGTGCCGAATATGGTAATCTTCGCAAAGATATTTTAGAAGATTCTCATCGTTCTAAATTTACCATTCATCCCGGTAGTAGTAAAATGTACGCGGATATGATGTGAATTTATTATTGGGATGGAATGAAATCTAATATTGCTAACTTCATTAAGCGTTGCATAACTTGCCAACTCGTTAAGGCTGAGCATCAAAGGCCCGGTGAGTTATTGCAACCTTCGGACATTCCAATTTGGATGTAGGACCAAGTCTCCATGGACTTTATTGATGGTCTTCCCTATTTTTGTTCGGGTCATGACAGTTTATGGGTGATCGTTGATAGACTTACAAAGTCCACCCATTTTATTCCCGTTCGGTCTAATCAGACCGTACCTCTTTTGGCCAAACTCTATGTTAGAGAAATTATTAAATTGCATGGAGTTCCTACTTCTATTGTTAGCGATCGTGATCCATTATTCACTAGTGGATTTTGTAAGAGTCTTCAAAAAGCTTTGGGAACGAAGCTTAATTTTAGCAACGCTTATCGTCCTCTCTCCGATGGACAAACCGAGCGTGTGAATCATACTCTTGAAGATCTTTTTCGTGCATGTGTTCTTGATTTTGGTGGAAGTTGAGAAGATCATATTTCTCTTGTTGAGTTTTCCAATAATAATAGCTTCCAATCTAGTATTGGTATGACACCTTTCGAGGCACTTTACGAAAGGCCTGCCGATCACCTTCTTGTTGGCTTGAGGCCGGCGAGAAGCTGGTTTTAGGTCCAAATTTTATTCGTGATTCCAAAGAAAAGATTTACCTTATTCCTCATAGGATGAAAGAGGCTCAAAGTAGACAAAATTCCTATGCCGATAACCGAAGAAGGAAATTAGAATTTTTTGTGGGAGATTTTTTGTTTATTCGTGTTTCACCTATGAAGGGTGTTGTGTGTATCAGTCAATCGAGAAAATTAACGCCTCGATATATTGGTCCATTTTCCATCACCAAATGTATTGGTTCCGCAGCATATCGCCTTTTATTACCGGCTTAATTTTTTGCTATTCATGACTTGTTTCACATTTCTCAATTACGAAAATGCCTTAGAGATTCCGATTCTATTTTTGAGCCTAGTGCTGTTGAAGAAATTAAAGTGCCCCCTAATTTTACTTATGAGCAACATCCTATTCGTATCGTTGCTACGGGGGTTAAACGTCTTCGTACTAAAGATGTTTCGCTTGTGAAAGTTCAGTGGTCCTCAAATCCTAAGGATTGCTTTTAGGAATCCAAAGAATTCATCGAGCGAACGCATCCGGACTTACTCTCCCGTGCTTCTTAAAGGTGAACTTCTTACTTCAAATTTCCTTTTGTGTTGGTATGCTTTTATGGTTGTTACTCGTTTTCTTCTTCTTAAGAATTACGAGGACGCAATTTCTTTAAGGAGGGAAGTCTATAACAACCCGCATATTTTACGATTGTATATTTAAATGTTTTTATTTAAATATAGCATCGTTGGTCGGATTTAAGTCCAGAACGTCACTTTTTGCAAACAGTCGAATTAGGACTCGAGACTACTTCCATTGAGTTCAAAATGACGTTTGCGACCTTTTTAAATATAAACATCGATATGTTTATAGTTGAGTAAAATTTTGACCTTTTCATTTAGGGCTTTGGGTTTGGGTTTCAGCCCACTAACCCAATATCAGAACCCAACTCCTTTACCAAATGCTTTAGCCCAACTCCTCTTCATTCATTTCATTCCTCATTTCCTAACACTCAAGCTCAAGAGAAAAATGGGGGAAAGATTGGAAATTAGAAATTCCAAACCCTAGTTTTCTTAAGAAACTCTAACAAGTCCAAAATCCAAGAGAAGCTTAGGTAAGCATCCTCTTCATCTTCTCCATCTCAATCCCTCTTCAAATTTCAGAAATTCCTATAACCTAACTTAGGAAAAACTTCATCTTTGATAATAGATTGGAGATTCTAGAGGTGTAGTGGAGAGGAATTGATCTTGTCTAGTTTTAAAAGAATTTCCTTCATTGTTTTTGGATTTAAAAAGGTGAGTTTTTGAACTCACATCTATGTCTATATCTTAGATAGTTGTTAGGTAGTAATTCCTAACATCTATTCCTTATCTATTTGCCTTTGAATTGAATTAGTTTGATGAATATTTCAATTTTGGAGTTTGAAGTAAAAAATCTTTAAAATCCTATCTTTGATTGTTTGAACATGTTTTTGGGATGTGTCGAAGAGCCTATAAGGCGGGGTTGTTGCTTGGCATAAATCCCAAGCCTCCGTTTCTCATTCGATCGCGTCCGGTTAGGATTTTGTTCTGCCCTTCTTGGGGCTAGGCTAGAAATACTGCATTTGATAGTTTAGTCGACTGAACTGTAAGGTCAGTTGACTGAACCAAGAACCAAAAAAATTCTAGTGCCAGTATCAGTCGACTGACCATAGGGTTCAGTCGACTGAACCTGAAAACCGAAAGTTTTTAAGTTCTGTATCAGTCGACTGACCTCTGTGTTCTGTCGGCTGAACCTGTTGTCTCAGCTAGATTGCCTTTTTTTGGTGTGGACTTCCAATTTTAAATCGATTCTTGTGGATCCGGTAAGTTGTTATCACTTTTGTTGACTTTGATAACTCCTTTTTTAGGATTTTTGAGAATATCCACATTGATGGATTCGGCATCGATTTCTATGAATTTGATTCACGTCTTCATATGTGAATTTTTGGTGATTGATTTTTTTTACAATCATTTTTGTGATTTATCACTTTTGAAATTCAAAGGTTTCTATACTAGTAGTAAATATTCAAACCATTTCACAAAGATGTTTTCAACTCTATTTTAATACAAAGCTCATTTATAAAATCGTTTTCCAATCTATTAGTATATAACCTTTTCCTCGTTCGTTCGAGAAATCCAATTAAACGACTTAGCTAAACAAGTGGTTTGAAACGCTTGCGTTTACTTTGTCAGTTAATTCTTAGACTCGTTCGATTGAAAATTTTATGACAATCTTCGAGTGGAAATCTACAATTTTTTTGTAAATATTTAAGTTAAGCCAGTGGTTATAGGACATGAAGCTAAACTCATTTATTTACTAGCTTAGTGTAATTAACACTTTTTATTGATCAGTAATGATCATCTTGTGATTTAGACTAGCGATATGTGATGTCTCCTTGTCCACGTAGGGGACTATACCTCGTTCTATTGAGCTTTGTCTCATTTCTTTTATAGGCTAACGACCTATGGGTTCTTTGGAGTTTCGACTCATTCTCATGGGTTTGTGACCCATGTTCTTTTATGGAGTTTGGCTCATCGAACGTACCATTATTGTATTACGTCGTTGTTTTGAATTATTTGAGCTTCAGGTTCCTCGGGCGTACCGTTATTGTACTACGTCGTTGCACCGGCTCTATGGTTAGCAACCATGGGTTAGCGACCCGTTTGTGATGCACGTGTTGGTAAGTTATCGTACTCCTGTTTGTGATAGGCCTCCCCCCTTTGATTTATGGATTTCTAATTGATGATTTCTAGAATTTGTGTTTCACTAATTTTTGCGATTGGCATTAATATGTTTGTCAATATTTATGGTTGGTGAATAAAATAAAGATATGACATTCTTTTGTGCGTTTGAGATTTCTAGAGATATTGTATGATTTTTTTTGTTATTAAATGTATACTTATCATAGTATGGCATTATTGATATCATACATTTTTGTTATATCTCGTATCCTATCTCATTTTATCTGATATTTATAGCTAGACTGATCCGTTTATTATTTTCCTATTAAACAATACTCGGGTCAGACAGAGATGTTGCAGGTGCTTCTGTTTGACTTTTTTATCAGGGACCATCTTTTGACTTTTGGCTAACTACTCTAGTTTAGAAGATTTTGTTATTATACATTCGAGATAGAGACTCCTTGATGTATACATATTCTTTTTTCTAGAATTTGCATCTATTCTTTTGTGATATTATGGATCTTGTATGACCACTACTCTGTTGTACACTTCTATGTGTTATATTCATATTCGTTTCTGCCTTTGTGATATGGATATATTTTACTGATTTGTGTTATGCTGATTTTATATTTATTTCCGAAGACCACTTAGCCACCGTGTAGTAGCTTTGAGTTTGTACTTGATATGTCGGATTTCCTCTTTAAATGAAGTATGTGAACTTCTATTTGGCATATCGGTACTCGCACAGAGCAATTACATGGATGGTCACTCCTCAACAACCTTATTCTTCATGCTAGTCGACGGCATTACCCCGTAGTGTCCTTGGATAATGTGAATATAGAGGTGGGGCGTCACATTTTATTTCTCTCTAAATTTAATTACAAAAATCTTGTTAAATTAACCAATTTAATTATCGAAATTTACGGGTCGTTACACTCCCCCCCACTCAAATCTTTTCGTCCCCGAAATGGAAAAAGGAGGGAGCGAAGGAATAAAGTAATCAATATATCTTATTCAAATTATTAAATTCATAAAAAAATAAATTTACAAAATTAATTAACTGATATAAAATATATCCTTTTATTATCATTAAATCCTTTTATACTCAAGTTAACAAAAGTTTGGAAAATATTTCATATAAATTTCTAAGTCCAAAATTTTTGAAAAATTCGACAGAGTGTCCTTCGTATGGAGAGGCTCGTGAGAAATAATAATATTAAATATAAAAATATATATCACGATATCACAAAATAATATATTCCAACAACGTGAAAATATATATAATACCTCTAGAAAATCGGAATCCAAGAACGTACCTATTTGTCGAGCAATTAATGCTTGTTTTATTAAACCAAAAGCAGTAGCAATTGCTTTCATCACTCGTATTTCACTTATATAATCAATTGAAGTTAATAATTATATAAAATGAAATATTTAAAGTTGTTTCAATCAATAGCAAACAAATCAAATAAAACAACAGTCACTTGCAATCACGGCATACAACCATCACATAAAATCAATATAATCAACCATTCATACAAAGAAAGCAAAACAAATGTTTTGTTCGGGTTTAGACACTTTTGAATCGTATAGAGTGACAATGAACTATTAAGTATACCATTAACTCAACAGCCTTAGATAAAAGTCAACAGATTATTTATACGTCCAAACAATTAGAAACATCCTTTCCCAAACAACCCATAAGCCAAAACAAACAACAGATTCCAACATTATTGGTGTTTGTTCATATTAATTTCTTTTCATAAGATTTGTTATTCATTTATTTTCTTCATTAATTCAGTGATTGCTTTCTTTAATTTTTCTACATTTATTTTCTTACAAAAATTTTATTCCCATTCATTCGTTTGGTGTTTATTTCATTTACTCTCATTTATCTTACAAAATTCAATTTCATTTATTCATATCGTGTCAATTCTTTTTATTGCATTACATTCATTCATTCATTACTTAATTTCATTTATTTTACATTCATTTATTTGTAATATTCATGTTCAATTCAATTACTTAGCATATCAATTCATTTACTTAAGTTTAAAACCATTAACTTACAATACTTACTTTCTATCATATTTTATTATAGTAAAATCTTAATTATAACTTAAGTTTATAACAATATATCATCAATTCTTATTTATCAAAGGACTTCATTGAATACTTTCATTACTTTAAGTTTTACTTGTATAATATCCTATTACATTTTTCTATTTAACATTACAACTTTTAATATTTGGTAAGTTATATATATATATATATATATATATATATATATATATATATATATATATATATATATGTGCTTTTAAGAATGCAATTGGAAGTTATAAAAAAAATTCTCATTTCTTTTAATTAATTTAATGTTCAATAATTATATCCATTGTTTTATAGGTTACAAATTTCAACTTTCTTCAAATTTCATTTATAATCTTACATTTAATCTCTTACTTCATTTAGAGATTCCAATAATTAATTGGTCAAATTCCATTTCATTAATTAAAATCTCTAATTCATAGAAATTTAAGAACTAAATACCGAGTTTCATTTCAAATCATTTTAAAATAATAGATAAATATATATACCTACAACTTATAAATCCTATTATTTTCAAAACAAATTAAATTTTATATTTGTTTATCAAAATAAATCTGCAGTAAAATTACTACAGTGGCCTTCCCGCTTAGAAACTCGAAAATGAACGTCGATGATGCATGCACTCATCACCGAAATTATTTTCCAGCGACATAGAGGGGAGTACATAACAATTTTTTTTCCAAAATTTCTTTAAAACCATTACTTTAAAATTATATTGAAATATTTGTATCAGAAAATACTTCAAATAATAGGATTATTATATTCCAAAATCATTCGAAAGAAATTTTTCAAAACCCTCGGAACTTAAGTTCTAAATTTTCAATTTTCATTTATTTCATTTTAGATCTAATTTCCAACAAATATTTATAAATTTCACTACCTAACAACCGATATATTGTGACCAAATATACCATTTATAAAATTTATTATATATACAAAAATATAATAGGCAAAATTATTTCATTTACCTATATTTCAAAACAAATATTGTGTCGATCTGTCCTACTAAGTATTTAGAAGCCCCTATCAATGTCATAGCATCCTATGCACCAACCAGAATTTATAAATACAAAACGAAACAAATTAACACAATATCAAAATCTTTTTATAACACCAAAAATTATGCTCTCTCATATATACACACTCAACGAGTCATCATAGGGTAATACTATCCTATTAACAAAGGGTCAGCCCCCACAAAGGGAAGGTTTATCGCTAAACCAAAGCTCTGATACCAACTGTAACATCTAGCCTTTTTGTACGCTTTAAATCGACGATAAAACATACACTTCAGACTCAAACCATACAAAAGAGCGGATTTTTATTGGGGTGAATAAGAAAAGCAGAGAAAGAAATAAATCAAAATAGAATCTCACAACGGAACGACAAAACATAATAATCAAATAACAGTTCATGAAGCTGTTTTACGAAAACATTTGATTATACTTATACAACACAGAATCAGAGTTACACATACCAAAGAATAATAAATGATAATACAGCGGAACAATGTGATGTAGTGGAACAATATAATAAATAATAGTAATACAATCTTCGTCTTCGTCTTCCAGAGGTAAGGTCTTCAAACCCTGAAATGCTCAGCCTGACCCGAGCGAATTGAAAAGACAAAACACTCGATTCAGAACTAAAAGATCTTATGTAAGTTAAATCAACGGTAAATACTATGAGTGGAATGGCGTCAGAGATGTTTACGAGATTTGACATCTCCTATCCAGTGTCTAACTGAGTGCAGTAACTTAAGAGATGCTCGGGATTCGCATCTTCTAAGGATCCGTTAAACTATCTACTATGTAGTATATATGCTATTATAATAGTGTCTGCAGTAAAATGAACTTACTTTAAAATCGCATTAAGGCTGTGATATCCTGGAATTTCAAATCAAATTTAAATGAGATAATCTCCATTATAAATTAATTAAAACTGATAAAATTGATATTTTAAACAATAATAATAATTGTTGTATATATTGATTTTAAATAGAATTTTTATATACAAATAAAATTTGGATTTGTTAAATTTATATGTACATATCAAATTGGTTTATAAATTGAATTTGAAATTTAATTTGAATTTAAATATTTAAATTGAAATTCAAAAGACAATTATTTATATCTTAAATTATACTTTGGTTTTAAAGTATATTTTCGTGATTTTTATTTAGGATATAAAATTGTTTAATATTAATTTTTTTTAAAGAGATTTATTTATATAAATTAAATATGTGTTTATAAATTGGAAAATTTACTTTTAAAAGCTTTCAAAAATCAAATTTTGCATGTAAATTACATATGTTAACTTGTAATCACTCCTAATAAGGTAAGTTTAGTGACAAGTGTCACATTTTTATCTTATTTTTCTTAATTTTAATAAATCAAAATAAACTCTATTTTTACTCCTATCTTTTTCTTAATTTCTTTTTTCCATTTTCTCTTTTCAAAAAAAGGAGCAACCTGTAAAACTCTTTCTCTAATCTGAAGTCATGCCTGTAACAAGTTTTAGATACAACCAGAAATCCTCAAAACAACAAAGCTTGCGATCAATCCCTCAAACCAAAAATAAAAACACAGTAAACATTTCTCAAGTTCAAAACTAAAACCCTGAAATCATCTACAAAAATTTAAGCCAAACCTGTAAGTAGTTTTTTAAAAGCCTGTAACCTTCTCAAATATCAAGCAAAGCAAACCTAAAATATAGTTTATCAAGCAAAGCTATTCAGCAATTCAAGCTTTCCAGTTTTTAAATTAAAGTAGTCAAGTCTTCAAAGTTCAATCCAGTTTTCAAGCTTCTCTGTTAAATGCAAGGTGAGTAAACAATTTTAATTTAAAAAGTTTTAAACCTGTTAATCCTTAAAGCATGCAGTAAACTTGAGAAATAAATTGGTAATGATAGATTGCATGTGGATTTAGATGATTATATGTGTATGTGTGTATGGATATCTCTATGTATATATCTGTTTACTCTGTTCTTAAAAATTCCGGATGCTAATATAATTCTAAAACCATTTGTTCTTGTTTTGATAAATTTTAGGATATGTTGTTTAAATATAAACTATTAACAATAACATGATTTGAATTCTAAAAATAGTATGAATAGAAATCGAGGCCAGTTTTTACTGGGATGATAAATATACAGTAGAAACTCAAAGTTTGACAAAAAAAAATTTCAACAAACAAATGATCCAAGTATATAGCCTGAATCTACTATAAAAACTAGGATTTTTAAAATCAAAATCAAAATTTTAGACGAGTTTTAGATGTGCATTTCGAAGATGATCAGAGGATGGGTTTCGACCTTTTTCCGGTGATCGACGAATTTGGGATGGTCGGGTTTTTGATCGAAGCAAGTTGGGTGATTGATGGTATTGGCGAAAATAGGGGAAGTGACGATTTATCGCCGTGGCGACGGGGATTGGTCGATTTAAGGTTTAAGCCCCGATTGGGTTCGTCTTCGTTCTCGAACCATTTTCTCTGTCTATGGTGTTTCGGGCTCTGTCACGAGAGGGGGTATAGGTGAAGAGGTGTTCGATGGAGTTTCAGATGGAAGATCGTGGCTTCTGGTGGGTGGTGGCGATGGTGAGAGGTAGGTTTTTGTGACCGTTTTTGTTGGGGGGTCGCGAATTTCTTAAATTCGATTTTTGTGCAACTTCGTGTGACTAGGTGGTCAGTATATACTTGCTCGTCGACATGGACTTGCTGGAGACAACAGTAAGGGTCGGAGCAGCGGCATTAGGGTGTGCAGGTGCACGACTATCGGTGTGTCTCCGTGTACTATGTTTGAAGAAAGAAGGTGAGGAAGTGAAGAGGAGAGGGAATTGGGTTGTCTCGGGGTAGATATGTACTAACTCGGGTGCAGCATCGAGTTTTTGTGCGCGATTTGCTTGACATCAGTTTTATATTTTAAGCAAACAGTTTAAAAAAAAGAATAATACAAAAAGAAGAAGGATGGAAGACTCGGTCTTAGTTCATGTGAACACTGGTGTGACTCGGGTGTGGTTAGAGTGTTGTTTACAAAAATTAAGTTTTTATAATTCCTAAATAAAAGTGTGAACTTAAATATTTATTTATTAAGTTGTACACTTTATTTTTAACCTTGGAAAGTTAATTCAGTTTATTTAATTTAAGAATGTAAAAAAATATATTGTGATCTTAAGTTAGCTCATATGTTAATGATACATCATTTTCTAAGGTTTATTAAATGAAAATTTAATAATGTGATTAAGTGATTAATAAAGATAAATTATTTATCTTTGATTTATTAACAACTTGAATAATTAAAGGATAATTTATTTGGGTAATTACGTAAAGGTTAATTTCTTTAATGAGATTAAAGGTTGATTAACTGATATGATTGTAGGACAATTATTTAATGAGTAAGGTTAAATTAATTAATAAATAAAGGTTAATTAATTGAGGATAATTAACCAATGGGATAATTTCTTGATGAAAGTAATTAATTTAAGGTATTACTTAAGTAAGTAAATTAAGGAATAATTACTTAGTGTAATTAAATAAAGGATTGATTAATTAAGGAAATAAATTAAGGGGTAATTAAATTAAGGGGTGTGATTAATTTAAGAATAATTAATCAATGAAAGTGATTTAAAGGATAATTAAATTGAGTGCTTAATTAAGGATCAATGTGATAAATGTGAATAGGTGAAGGTTAATTAATTTGTGTAATTATTAAGAGTTAATTACTTATTGTAATTTAAGGATAATTTAGTCACGGGTGATTAATTCAGATGGAAAATTAAAGGATGATTAATTAATTTGTTTGTAATTAATTATTGTTGAGTAAAGGTAATCTAAGTGATTTAAGACTTGAAATTAAGTTAATTATAGATAAAATTGAATTAATTTTGGAAGCAATCAATCTTGTTTATGAATGATTGAATGATGATTTAATGTCTTGAATTGATTGATATTTTGAAATGAAATGATTTTTGTGATACGATATGACTAGGTGGACAGTGATAACGTAGTTATTTATCGATGATAAATTGCTGAGTACAACTAACATCCACTATTTATAGTTGAATTGTATTTTACTTGAATAACTTGGATTAAGATGGTATTGAATTCGAAGAGACCGGAATCGGGTATTAGAAAATACCCGAAACCACTTCGATTCTTTGTAAATTGATATGTGAAATCAATAGGCTGAAATGGAATGATTTTAGTGAATTGGACCATTTAATCTGAGTTTTTGGCACTTAGAAATTGATGTGTGAAATATGTGATGTCTATAACAACTTGTGAAGTTGTAAATTGATATAAGTTACCTTGGGTTTATATAAGTTATACGCTTTTGTGTTCCATGTTGGATGGGTTTACTCACGCTGGTTTCCAGCCTGACCTAGATGTTACTTTGATGTAATGCTCGGATCAGACCGAATATTGCAGATTTTCAGGTAAGGACGTTCTAGAGCTCAGGAGACGAGCTGGATGGCAGGAACGTATGGAGAGTATTCCGCTGTGATATTGTACTTGTTTGGGACTGGTTGATTTAAACATGTCCAGTGTTTGTGTATTTGTGTAACTCTTATGTAATAAGGTGTAATTTGACAAGTACACTTTTCCTTTGTATAACTGCTATTCATTTGATATTATATTTTGATCCACTGCGAATGTGAGAATCTGTGTTTTTATGTTTCTGTTTCTTCTTTTTCTTCTGTCTCTCTCTTCTTTTTCTTAACTATCTGGAATTTTCGGGATCGAAAATTCCGGGTCGTTACATTTGGTATCAGAGCTGAAGGTTAAGCGAGAACCTTGGCTCTGGTGGTGGGTTTACTCATAAGGAAAGGGACAGTGGTACCCTAGAATGAGTTGAATGTAATATATATGAGAGAGCGTATTTGTTATTTTCTTGTATAATGGTTTTAAAAGTAAATGGTTTTTATATAAGTTTATATATAAAGCAATGATTTCTCTAACCATTATATATTAAGGTAATTGATCGTTAAATCATTGGAATTAAATATAATAATGAGAATTAAGTGGTAATAGAAATACAAGCAAACAAAAATTGAATGAAGATAAGTTTGAAATGGATTCAAACTGAAATTAAAATCTTGAATTTGGGAAAGAGTTTCAGAATAAGATATTAATGAATTGGTTTCCAGATATGATAATCTTGGTTATTATTATAAATGATTGTTGTGATTAATAATAAAATGCGTATTAATGAGTAAGAAAATGAAATGTTTTAGGGAAGTAAAACATTTAGGAAAGTATGACTTATATATTGGAATTGAAAATGATCTAAATAGTGAAGTTTTAAATCTGGGTGCAGAATTTGAAATTTGTTTCAAAGTGATAAAGAAATAATAAATAATATTATTTAATGTATTTGAATGAAGGATCCTGTTTCAAACAAGAGTTGTTTGAAAATTTAAAGGAATTTGTTTTGAATTAAAAAAAAGGTGGTTTAAAATTTAAAGATAACTTGGTGTGTAAAGAAAATAATATGTATATATGAGGAATATACATAATATCAAAGATGGTTTGAGATAAACTCTTAATGTTGGGTTTCAAATTCGGAATGTGATGTAAAACCCAAAGTGATATAATTTTTTTTGGACTTATAAGTGGGGAGATTATTTATGAGAAGTTTAAATTTTGAATTGGAGATTCAAATTGGATAAAGTTGATTGGGTTACGTAAATTGAATTTAACTTTGGGAAAGTTAAATATTTTAACAAGCAATCTAAATTGGAAATTTCAAGATGAAATTAGGATTTAACTTAGGAAGTTAAGTGATTGATTTGAATTGGAAGATTGAGTGATTTCAAAATGGGTTTGAGATCCAAAAATTGAAAATGGATGGATGTTTTAAAATAATTGGATAATATTACCCTATTGTTATTAATAATCTTTAAATTGTGAAATGGATTTGTTTAAAGAAATGGGGTGTGGTAATACATCCATTATTAAGATAAAATGGAATCATTTTGGACTAAAGATTTGAAAGTTTAAGATAAAAATTTAAAGGTTTGGTTTCAAAATTGAAATTTGATGATAAATTGAATTTCAAAAATGTAGCTGTTTAAAAAGGATTTGAATTACTTGAACTTTGAAATAAGTTAAAAATGGAATTTGAATTCAGAACTAAATGATTTAAAGATATAAGTTGATATGATTTAAAGTATTAAATCAACATTTAAAAAAAATTAACTCGAATTTATATAATTCGGGATGGTTTAAATTTGGAATTTGAATTGAATTAGTTCAAATTGAATTTGATGTGAATTAGTTGGAGTTGTGATTGAGGATGGATAAGTTTAAAAATTCAAATGGAAAATTTGAATTGGACTAATTTGAAATGAAACTGTGTTGAATGAGTTCAAATTCAAATGCAAATTAGGATTAATTCAAACTGGAATTGATATGAATTGAAATTGGTTCAATTTGAAATTTATTTGAATTAATTGAACTTGTGATTATAGTTTAATAAGTAAAATCCAATGGAATTTGACTTGAATTTAAGAAAGAATCGAGGTCAATTCAACTTGAATTGGGGTTAAATCAATTTCAATGGAAACTGAAGTTATTTAAATTCAAATTGAGTCAATCTAAATGGAAGTGAAAATTTAAATTGAATTGATGGGAATGGAGATTGGGAATTGAACAGTTTGTCTCTGAACTATTTTCAATATAAAATGTTTTAATAAAAATCTATATTTCCAAACCATTTACTATACAACTTTTCTTTTTAAACCTAAAACTATCTTATACTTGTTTTACAATTATTTTTGGAACTATTTAACAATTTTTCAACTGTTTTATTAACTAATTGCTATTTTTCAACTACTTTATAACTAATTTCTATTTTCCAACTATTTTACAATTACTTAACTATTTTACAGCTATTTTACACACTAATAATTATTTTCCAACTACTTATCTATTTTAAATTCTTCGAGCTATTTTCAAAATTAAGCTGGTCAGAGTGCAAACTGTTTATGATTAAAAATCCATTTGAGGAAAGAATTGAGGTAATAATCCAAATGGGATTGAAGAAATTGTGAATAAGTGAATGAAAATTAAAGTGAATGTGAATAGAAAAGGGAATTGATTTGGCAAATAACCAATAAAGATAATACATAGGATGTACGTATATTATTCTATTCGCATAGTGATTTGATCCAGATTAGAGCACAGAATTTCGAGATAGTTACATCGATCCGAGTTAGGATTTTTCACTTGATTTTCGACGGCGAACCTGGATATGGATTGTTGATTGGCTCTAGATATTCTCTATCATAGCTAGGCTATGCAAGGAGAATGACGATTTCTGATTAAGAAACCAGATCTGTGTCATCACTAGGAAGTTGGGTGGACGATACTAGTTCGGAAGTGAAATTGTGTGATCGAGTGAGCGATCAGATTAGTATAGCGTACGGATGATATGTGTGCATCGTACGGGTTTGAATGAAATTGTTATTTGGAATTTTTGGATAATAATTGTGAAATGGTTTTTGAAATGAAAGGTATATTTTGTGAAATATATGATGAAGTAAAATGGAAATTGGATATTTCTATAATAGAAATTTACTTTATGGAAGTAAGTTATATGATAAGTAGTTTTGTATAGTAATCAAATTTGAATATTTGATTTGGAATAGACAAAGTTATATATCTTTGTTATATAAGATAAATTTCCCTTTGCAAATCTATAGCCAGAAGAAAAGGGTTTTGAAAATATTTAAAGTATAAAAGGGGTTTTATACAAGTTTGAAATGATCCAAAGATTTTTCAAGGTTATATATACCTATATATATATATATATATATATATATATATATATATAAAGGATCATATGAGGATTTTGAGAAAAGGTTTTTGGAACCTTTGGATTTGGAAAGGCTTTTTGATTTTTGGGTAAAATCAATATTGGAATTTGGAAAGCCTAGTTTGAGAATTATCGATTTTGAGAAAGGAAATTTATATGGGATTCATACTAGGTGTATGATTTGGAAGATACTATATGTGTATAGTATAAAGTGTTTTGAAAATGGCTCTAGAGAAAAAGGCTCTCCCTTGAAATGAACTTCTCAGGAGTGCCACAGGGTGTTACTGCCTTGAACCCTAAGGGGGGTTCTAAAGTTGATCTTGTGAGGAGTCCGGACAAAACTAGTTCCTAAGGATTATGTGTAGTGTGTATCGAAAGTCGAAGGCGCTGAGGCCTACAGAGGCATTTGGGTTATGCTGTGACGACATTGTAACTCGATGTCACTGTGATCTACTGTAGAGCATAGCGAAAGTCATGTGTGCCGCTGAGAGCCAACAGTCTACGTTTGATTTTGTATCGGTAGACTGCGACCTATGGTAATATAGCGAAAGTCGTGTGTGCTGCAGAGAGCCAACAGTCTGCGTTTGATTTTACATCGGTAGACTGCGACCTCTGTGGTAGTGGAGTAGTTTCATTTTTAACAGCGAAAATCGAGGGCTCTGATGGCTACAGTTACATAGACTTTTGCTGAGATGGCAACGTAACCCTGAAATGTAACTGCAATCTGTGGTGGGTTCCATAGTGTAATCGATGGGGGTGGAGTGCCTACATTTACATGGACTTTTGCTGCGATGGCAACGCCACCCAGAATATAGCTGTGACCATGGATGGGGGTGTTGATTTCCAGAGCATTCTCACCAAAGATATTTCTTCTATTTTCAAAAATGTTTTCTATATTATCAATAAAATTATTTTCCAAGTATTTTCGCTGGGTGTTGAAATGGGTCTGCTAAGTACTTATAGATTTTCAGTCCTACGCCTGATCAACGTACAACCGAATTTCTATGGGGACGAGGACGAACCGGTTGAAACATCGAGTTATAAATGATATTTTTATAAAACTATTTTGGAAATATTATATAGATTTTAAAATGTTTAAAAACTGATTTAACTAATATTAAGTATTTTAATAAATTCTGGCTTCATTCCTTTTCGAGAACGAAAATATTCAAAAGGGGGAGGGATGTCATATCCTGCTATTTCAAACCAAATTTAAATGAGATAATCTCCATTATAAATTAACTAAAATTGATAAAATTGATATTTTAAACAATAATAATAATTGTTGTATGTATATTGATTTTAAATAGAATTTTTATATACAAATGAAATTTGGATTAATTAAAGTTATATGTACATATCAAATTGATTTATAAATAGAATCTGAAATTTAATTTGAATTTGAATATTTAAATTGAAATTCAAAAGATAATTATTTATATCTTAAATTATACTTTGGTTTTAAAGTATATTTTCATGAATTTTATTTAGAATATAAAACTGTTATATTAATTTTTTTTTAAAGAGATTTATTTATATAAATTAAATATGTGTTTATATATTGGAAATTTTACTTTTAAAAGCTTTCAAAAATCAAATTATGGATGTAAATTACATATGTTAACTTGTAATCACTCCTAATAACATGTGTTAAATAATTAGGTAAGTTTAGTGACAAGTGTCACATTTTTATCTTATTTTTCTTAATTTTAATAAATCAAAATAAACTCTATTTTTACTCCTATCTTCTTCTACATTTCTTTTTTCCATTTTCTCTTTTCAAAAAAAAAGAGCAACCTGTAAAACACTTTCTCTAATCTGAAGTCATGCCTGTAACAAGTTTTAGATACAACCAGAAATCCTCAAAAAAAAAAAGCTTGCGATTAATCCCTCAAGCCAAAAATCAAAACACAGCAAACATTTCTCTAGTTCAAAACTAAAACCCTGAAATCATCTTCCAAAATCTAAGCCAAAGCTGTAAGTATTTTTCAGAAGCCTGTAACCTTCTCAAATATCAAGCAAAGCAAACCTGAAGAATAGTTTATCAAGCAAAGCTATTCAGCAATTCAAGCTTTCCAGTTTTTAAACTAAAGCAGTCAAGTCTTCAAAGTTCAATCCAGTTTTCAAGCTTCTCTGCTAAATGCAAGGTGAGTAAACAATTTGTGATAGCCCTAATTTGAAGAGCAATATTATGATTTAAATTAGTTTAAGATTGTTTAAAAAATTGTAGTAAAAATATAAATATATAGGGATAGAAACTTGTTGCCAATGAATGATTAGAATATGTACAGGGGCACAAGGCAGTGCACATACATGCACACATGTTCTCTGCATAATAAAAATAGTTAGAAGTTAGTCTATAAATTAGGGTAAAATAAGTTAGAAATATGTATTGTATGGAAGACATGATTATGTCTTTAATAAGTTAGCATGAAAGAAATCAAGTGTAGGAAGAAATAATGGATACCTGTGGAAAAGTGTTAGATAGTTAGAATTATTCAAAACAAAAGGAATATTTTTTTTTAAAGTTTACATATGGTATGACGTATATAGGCAAGTACTGCTGGTAGAATACAAAACTTGCATGAAAATGGTATGAACCTTTAACAAAAACACTTTTACCATTTTCAGTAATTCTTTTGCTTACAAATAAATCAAGACACACATATAACATGACTGGTTTAGGATTGAAAAGAATAAGTTTTATTTTCTGAAAAATTTTATGAGGACCACATACCCTTTTTCTTTCATCTGAATTAAGACTGAGGCAGGTTTAGATATGGGGTAAAATTGACATTAGGTAGTCCCTAAAACCCTAGTGGCAGCTAGAGTTTATAAGAAGGCTTAGTGTAGTGAAATCATATACATTTTGCTCTTCATTAACTTAAAAAAAATATAAGCACCGGCCATTAGAATTAGTAGAAGGCAGGATATCAGAGAAAAAAAAAGGCTTAGGAAAGAAAGAGAAGGACTAAGGTGAGTAATCTCACTGAAAACTTGGCATTAAGTCCTGAATATTGAGGCAGCCTAAATAGTTTTATAATTCATCTATATAATCTGTGTTTATTTTGGGTGTGTTGATGATCTGTTTAAATGTACAACCCACCATGTTGATATACTCAGAAAAATATGATTATGGATTTCCTGTTTAAAATTATCACTTGTATTATGCATTAATCTTGACAGGAGATGTTTTCCTTTATGTGTTTTCTTCATACAGTAATTTATGAAAAGAAAATCCCAAGGGAAAATGTTGTAATCCATGGTCTAAAAAAATGAAAAAGAAAAGATGGGACTGCAGCATAGAATGGTTGCTGCTTATGTCTCATAATTAAATAAGTGGAAATATAGAAGTGCAATGTTACACATGTGCTGAGCTTCTATGTTTACAAATAAATCCAGATAAGAATAAAGACTTGTGGTTTAGTCAGATCTTATGAAATTGAGAGCACCTGATTAAACCAGAGGTAATGGATGCAATAGAGAAAACTATTTATGACCATATTTTTTAAACATGATCCATTAAAAAAAAACCATGATTTAAATAACATATATGCTGAGAACTCAGATTAGCTAGTATGATTAAATCTATGTTTATGAAAACATGATCTATCATTTCTTGAATGCATGCATGATGGTTGAGTTATTTATTTTTCTCTGATTAAATATGAGATGCAGAAGGGATTAGCACAACTGGGGAAGGGAAAAATACACTTAGTAATTTAACTAAGGATTTTGGATCTTAGGGCTACAAAGTATGGCTTGGCAAGGGGAACATTGCAAGCTCACACATAGTATGATCATACCCAAGGGCCTGAGTGTGTTGGGTTAACAATGATATGTCCCAGACAATGTGTGATTTGATAGAAGGAAAGTAGCTAAAGACCAACATAAAATACCTGATATTGAATTCTAAAAATAAGTTCACAAGAAGGCTTGGGTAAAATCCCTGATAGCCAGAAAGTTTGTAGATGAGGAAAGATGATTTAAAGGATGATTATATTGGTTGTTTTAAAGTATTTTATGGATGGATTATATGCTTGTGCTCCCTGACACAACACATTGAATCATGAATTATTTTGTTGGGCAATAATGAACATGCATAGGTTAAACAGGAAGTTGTACAAGAGAAATATTGCTTTCCTTTATTTATTTTAGAATTCAATTGAAGATGAGAAAAGTTATCTAAATTTGGATTTTTAGTAAGATTGCTCATACCAGACAATTAGTCTGACCTTTTGTGTGTTTGTGCACCATTGGGTGTCTCATATTTTTATTAGGCAGCTCATGGTGATTCTGCAGGAAAATAGGCATCTCTTTGATCAAGAATTGGATGAATTAGTTGCTAAGGATTTAGATACAATAGCTACAGACTCACTGATATTGAAATAGAAGTTTAAGTTGAATTTATGTTATGAGATGTTAGTTAAGTTGTTTGGGAAGAAAATGATGTAGTAATATTTTCTAGCTGTGGTGTATTGAACTTAAAAATGTAATTCAGTTGGAAACTGTGTGTTGCTCTTGAAAATGTTTTAGCTAAGTATTGAAGTTTTCCTTCTTAGTTTCAGAATGATTTAATTCAAAGAGTAGAAAATCTGAGATATAAACATGTAAAGACTGAATGACTATCTCAGTACTTAATGAGGAAGATTCATGTTAAAAAAAATGATAAGGTAAATCCGGCATATACAAGTGTAGAATCACCATAGAAAGAACCCAGAAAATGCTTGTGATTTATATACAAATTAATACAAGACAGTAAGGTTAATCTGACTAAACCTTTAAGCCTGGGCTCAACCCATTCTTAATGGTCTAAAAACCCAGTTTGTAGAAAAAAACTAATTACATATACAAGTAGAGTAAGCCTCATCATTTCAAGTTAATAATTATTTGAAAAAGAATCAAAATATTTAAAAAATCCTATTAGTGAATAAACATGCACAGGGACTAACATACACTGATTTAAAAGACAGGTTATAAATAGATTAGTAGAAATAAATATGACTGGGGGAAACTGTATTCTAAAGAAAAGAAATTGTTATGTATAAATTATTTAATGATTTTCAAAGAAGATTTCTACTTATTAATATCTATACTCTGATTCAAGTAGAATAAAAAAAAGGGGGGGGGGAATAATTTACATATCTTCATATATGCAAATTAGATAAGTTGAACAACACAATATTTTTATATTGGATAAAAGATCCTGGCTAGAGAAAAATTTAGAGATGACATTCTCTTGAGTAAATGACCACAGTATGATATAAAAAAAAAATTAGTAGAAGAAAGTGGGTCATCTCATTTGGTATCAGAGCTATGTTGTTAAATAACATAGCAAAATTTTGTATGAATTTATCTGCATTGGATATATGAAAGTGATGACTGCTTTGGATGACTTGTTTTGTTAATATATATATTACTAATATTTCTTATAACTAAATAAGAAGAAATTGAAGTGAATTAATTTATAGAGTGTTAGGCAAGATGAACTAACTTAAGTATCATATCCATAGAATTATGGTGAGACCCAGACAACAAGAGGTAGGACCCAGTGAACCACCAATGGTGAATATGCAAGACTTTATGAGAGCCATAAGAGAGGGAGTAGGTAACAGGCCAGAAAATCCACATGAGGAGATTTCCAAACTTCTCAAGACCTTTACCAATCTTGGAGGCAAGACTTTTGATGGAACATAAGGGATTATGGGAGTTCAAAATTGGCTCAAAATTTTGGATAGAATCTTTGCTGATATGCAAGTTGAAGACCAAAAGAAGAGGCTGATAGCATCTAGACAATTGAGAGGAGCAGCTCTGGATTGGTGGGAAGTTATTATAGCTGGAAGACCTGAAGGAGAGGTGACATGGAACTAGTTTAAAGAAATGTTGGAGGGAAGATTTATACCTGCATCAGCTAAAGAGCCTTTGCTAGAGGAATTCATTAAATTAAGACAAGGGGCTATGAGTGTTACTGAATACACACAGAAGTTTGAATCTCTGGCAAAATATGGTGCAGTGCTTATCACAACCCAAGAGGCTAAAAATGGCAGATACATCCAAGGACCGAATGCTAGTCTTAGTAGAGCTATGCTGCCATATAAGGACCGGACATTTGATCAAGTTTTAGATCTGACCTTGAGTATTGAACAGCATGATAAAGCCAGAGAAAATTTCAGGGCATTTAAAAATAATCAAAACAAGAAAGGAAAGGGTAAGTTTCACCCTTATGATAAAAAGAAAACAGATGTAGCTTCCACCAAGAAATCAGAAGAAGTCAAAACTGCTGAGGTTAAGAAGAAGATCACTTGCTATAATTGTGGACAAGAGGGACACATGAAAAATAGGTGTACAAATCCTAAACCAGCATCCTTCAAATGTCACCAGTGTGGAAAGGAAGGTCACATAAGGAGGAACTGTCCATAGTTTAAGCAAGGAAAAGTGAGTACTTTGGAGGTGAAAGGCAAAGCAACAGAAGGACCAAATGTTGAGAATCATGGCCAAGTTGAAGGTACTTTGCTTATTCACTCAATACCATTTGCAGTAGTGTATGATACTGGGGCTACACACTCTTTAATTTCTCATGATATTGCACAACAATTAAAATTGAATTGTATGATTGTTGATAGGCCATTGCTTATTAAAAGTCCTTTAGGTAATTCCTGTGTTTGGGATATGATGTGTATGCAACTGGGATTGAATATAGGGGGATATATGTTTAATGCAGACCTATATGTGTTGCAATATCCAGGCATAGGAGTTATTTTAGGAGTTGATTGGTTAAGAAAATATAGGGCTATTATAAATATGGAGACCTCCACCATATCATTGAAAACTTCTGAAGGAAAAAGGATAGTTGTTCTTTGTGAAGTAAATAAGAACAGAAATATGGTTACCCTTGCTAACTTATCTAGTGAGAAGCACATGCCAGCATTGGAAGAAATTCCTATAGTAAATGAATATGCTGATGTGTTTGATGAAGTTAGGGGAGTCTCAAACCATAGACCAGTAGAGTTTTCAATTAAACTGATTCCAGGAGCTAACCCAGTGGTTAAAAGACCAACTAGAATGGGGCCTAAGGAATTGATAGAACTGAAGAAACAACTGGTTGAACTAGAAGAAAAAGGCTTCATCAGACCTAGTAGCTCATCATGGGGAGCACCAGTAGTTATTGTTAAAAAACAGGATGGATCTCTTAGATTATGTATTGATTATAGGGAGTTAAACAAAATCACAGTTAAAAACAAATACCCCTTACCAAGAATTGATGATCTTTTTGATCAATTAAGTGGTGCAAAAATATTCTCCAGACTTGATTTAGCTTCAGGATTTCATCAAATGAAAGTAGAAGAGGAAAGCATTAAATATACAGCTTTTAATACTAGGTATGGACTTTATGAATTTTTGGTGATGCCCTTTGGCTTGACAGATGCTCCCTCTTACTTTGTTGATTTGATGAATAGAATTTTTAAAAAGTACTTAGATAAATTTGTATTGATATTTATTGATGATATCTTAATTTATTCTAAGACAGTTGAAGAGCATGAGAATCATTTGCATATAATACTACAGGAATCGAGGCAAGAAAATTTGAAGGCAAAATTTTCAAAATGTACTTTTTGGCAGAATGAAGTAAACTTTTTAGGACATGTGATATCAGAAAAAGGTATATCTGTAGATCCCAATAAGGTAATTGCAGTTCAAGCTTGGAAAAGGCCTACTAATGTCACAGAGGTCAGGTCATTTATGGGGATGGCTGGTTATTATAGAAGGTTTATAAAAGATTTTGCAAAGATTTCAATTCCATTAACAAGATTTACAAGGAAGAATCAGGTATTTGCTTGGACTGAGGAGTGTGAGAAAGCTTTTGGGAGGTTAAAGGAAGCATTAATACAAGCCCCAATACTAAAAGTACCTGAAGGGAATGAAAATTTAGTGATATATACTGATGCAAGTGGACAAGGACTTGGGGCAGTATTGATGCAACAACACCAAGTAATAGCTTATGCCTCTAGACAGTTAAAACCCAGTGAGGTAAGGTATGCAACACATGACCTTGAATTGGCTGCCATAGTGTATGCTCTTAAATTATGGAGACACTATTTGTTAGGGGCAAAATTTGAAGTGTACACAGACCATAAGTCACTTAAATATTTGTTTTCACAATAAGAATTGAATATGAGGCAGCAAAGGTGGATTGAACTACTAGCCTCATATGATTTTGAAATATTGTACACCCCTGGAAAAGCTAATAGAGTAGTAGATGCTTTAAGTAGACAGCATGCCAATGTAGCTAGATTAATGATAGAAGAGTTCAACACTTTATCACTGTTGATTGATTCAGAGGTAGAAAGTGAGGATATAGAGAGCATGAGCATATGCAGTGGGAATGTAGAGATGGGAAGGTTAAGCTTTATTACCTTGGAGTCTGAATTGAAGAATAAAATTGTAAAACTACAAGACCAAGATTCATTTTTATTTGAGAAGAAAACTCAAATATTGAATGGTGAGACAGTGGAAGATTTTCAAGTGAATAAACAAGGTCAACTGGAGAAAAGAAAAAGAATATGTGTTCCTGCCAATGATGAATTAAAGCAAGAAATATTGGATGCTTATCATAACAGTAAATATACCATACATCCAGGAAGCACAAGAATGTATCATAACCTCAAGAGAGATTATTGGTGGAGTGGTATGAAAATGCAGTAGCCACTTATGTGTCTAAGTGCATGGTTTGTCAACAGGTAAAAGCTGAATATCAAAGACCCTAGGGAATGCTTCAACCTTTACCAATACCACAGTGGAAATGGGAAGACATATCAATGGATTTCATTGATGGTTTGCCTAAAACTAGGAGGGGAAATGATAGTATTTGGGTTGTAGTGGATAGGCTAACCAAATCAGCCCATTTCATACCTGTAAAATCAGAAAGGAATGCATGCACATTAGCTCAATTATTTATTAAAGAAGTAGTTAGATTGCATGGAATACCAAAAACCATAGTAAGTGATAGAGACACCATCTTCACTTTAAAGTTTTGGCAAAGTTTTCACAAAGCAATGGGGACTGATTTATGCTTGAGTACAGCATATCACCCTCAATCTGATGGTCAAACAGCAATTGTGAATAAACTGCTTGAAGATATGTTGAGGGCATGTATATTGGATTGGGGAGGAAGCTGGGAAGATCACATATTTCTGGTAGAGTTTGGATATAATAATAGTTATCACAGTAGCATAGGCATGGCACCCTTTGAAGCACTCTATGGTAGACCATGTTTATCACCCTCAAGTTGGATGGAGTCTGGGGAGAAGGTGGTCTTAGGACCAGAAAATGTAAAAGAGACTTCTGAAAAGATAGCGTTGATTAGGAGAAGGATTGCTTCTGTCCAAAACAGGCAAAAGAAATATGTTGATCAAAGAAGAAAAGCAGTGCAATATGATGTTGGGGATTATGTATTTATTAAAATATCACCCATGAAAAAGATTTTGAGATTTGGGAAACAAGGAAAGTTAATTCCCAGATACATAGGGCCATATAAAATTCTAGAAAGAATTGGAAATGTAGCTTATAAGTTAAAATTGCCAGAGGAAATGAGGGCAATGCATGATGTTTTTCATGTATCTCAGTTAAGGAGATGGATTCATGATGCAAAGACAATCTTGGAATCTACTAGGGATGTGCAGATTGATCCTAGAATGATTTATGAAAAAGAGCCAGTAGGTATTGTTGCAAGAGAAATTAAGAAATTGAGGAATAAAGAAATTAAATTGGTGAAAGTACAGTGGAGCCTTGACCCAAATGATTGCACATGGGAAGTGGAAGATAAAATCAGAAATGATTATCCAAAACTGTTTGATTGAATAAAAGGTATAACATATATATGTTGATAAATGTTTTGATTAAATATGCAGTGTGAATTTTGTTTTAAATTTACACAGAGTTTAACTAAGAGGTAATTTGAAAAAAAATTAATATTCTGGATTGAAAATACTTGAGCTAAGTATGAAAGAATTGTGGGACACAATTCCTAAAAAGGAGGGGTATATGTGATAGCCCTGATTTGATGAGCAATATTATGATTTAAATTAGTTTAAGATTGTTTAAAAAATTGTAGTAAATATATATATGCATACATACATACATATATATATATATATATATAGGGATAGAAACTTGTTGCCAATGAATGATTAGAATATGTACAGGGGCACAAGGCAGTGCACATACATGCACACATGTTCTCTGCATAATAAAAATAGTCAGAAGTTAGTGTATAAATTAGGGTAAAATAAGTTAGAAATATGTATTGTATGGAAGACATGATTATGTCTTTAATAAGTTAGCATGAAAGAAATCAAGTGTAGGAAGAAATAATGGATACCTGTGGAAAAGTGTTAGATAGTTAGAATTATTCAAAACAAAAGGAATTTTTTTTTTTAAAGTTTACATATGGTATGCATGTATATAGGCAAGTACTGCTGGTAGAATACAAAACTTGCATGAAAATGGTATGAACCTTTAACAAAAACACTTTTACCATTTTCAGTAATTCTTTTGCTTACAAATAAATCAAGACACACATATAACATGACTGGGGTAGGATTGAAAAGAATAAGTTTTATTTTCTGAAAAATTTTATGAGGACCACATACCCTTTTTCTTTCATCTGAATTAAGATGAGGCAGGTTTAGATATGGGGTAAAATTGACATTAGGTAATCCCTAAAACCCTAGTGGCAGCCAGAGTTTATAAGAAGGCTTAGTGTAGTGAAATCATATACATTTTGCTCTTCATTAACTTAAAAAAAATATAAGCACCGGCCATTAGAATTAGTAGAAGGCAGGATATCAGAGAAAAAAAAAAGTCTTAGGAAAGAAAGAGAAGGACTAAGGTGAGTAATCCCACTGAAAACTTGGCATTAAGTCCTGAATATTGAGGCAGCCTAAATAGTTTTATAATTCATCTATATAATTTGTGTTTATTTTGGGTGTGTTGATGATCTGTTTAAATGTTCAACCCACCATGTTGATATACTCAGAAAAATATGATTATGGATTTCCTGTTTAAAATGATCACTTGTATTATGCATTAATCTTGACAGGAGATGTTTTCCTTTATGTGTTTTCTGCATACAGTAATTTATTAAAAGAAAATCCCAAGGGAAAATGTTGTAATCTATGGTCTAAAAAAAATGAAAAAGAAAAGATGGGACTGCAGCATAGAATGGTTGCTGCTTATGTCTCATAATTAAATAAGTGGAAATATAGAAGTGCAATGTTACACATGTGCTGAGCTTCTATGTTTACAAATAAATCCAGATAAGAATAAAGACTTGTGGTTTAGTCAGATCTTATGAAATTGTGAGCACCTGATTAAACCAGAGGTAATGGATGCAACAGAGAAAACTATTTATGACCATATATTTTAAACATGATCCATTGAAAAAACCCCGTGATTTAAATAACATGTATACTGAGAACTCAGATTAGCTAGTATGATTAAATCTTTGTTTATGAAAACATGATCTATCATTTCTTGAATACATGCATGATGGTTGAGTTATTTATTTTTCTCTGATTAAATATGAGATGCAGAAGGGATTAGAACAATTGGGGAAGGGAAAAATAAACACTTAGTAATTTAACGAAGGATTTTGGATCTTAGGGCTACAAAGTATGGCTTGGAAAGGGGAACATTGCAAGCTCACACATGGTATGATCATACCCAGGGGCCTGAGTGTGTTGGGTTAACAGTGAATATGTCCCAGACAATGTGTGATTTGATAGAAGGAAAGTAGCTAAAGACCAACATAAAATACCTGATATTGAATTCTAAAAACAAGTTCACAAGAAGGCTTTGGTAAAATCCCTGATAGCCAGAAAGTCTGTAGATGAGGAAAGATGATTTAAAGGATGATTATATTGGTTGTTTTAAAGTATTTTATGGATGGATTATATGCTTGTGCTCCCTGACACAACACATTGAATCATGAATTATTTTGTTGGGCAATAATGAACATGCATAGGTTAAACAGGAAGGTGTACAAGAGAAATATTGCTTTCCTTTATTTATTTTAGAATTCAATTGAAGATGAGAAAAGTTATCTAAATTTGGATTTTTAGTAAGATTGCTCATACCAGACAATTAGTCTGACCTTTTGTGTGTTTGTGCACCATTGGGTGTCTCATATTTTTATGAGGCAGCTCATGGTGATTCTGCAGGAAAATAGGCATCTCTTTGATCAAGAATTGGATGAATTAGTTGCTAAGGATTTAGATACAATAGCTACAGACTCACTGATATTGAAATAGAAGTTTAAGTTGAATTTATGTTATGAGATGTTAGTTAAGTTGTTTGGGAAGAAACTGATGTAGTAATATTTTCTAGCTGTGGTGTACTGAACTTAAAAATGTAATTCAGTTGGAAACTGTGTGTTGCTCTTGAAAATGTTTTAGCTGAGTATTGAAGTTTTCCTTCTTAGTTTCAGAATGATTTAGTTCAAAGAGTAGAAAATATTAGATATAAACATGTAAAGATTGAATGAGTATCTCAGTACTTAATGAGGAAGATTCATGTAAAAAAAATGATAAGGTAAATCTGGAATATACAAGTGTAGAATCACCATAGAAAGAACCCAGAAAATGCTTGTGATTTATATACAAATTAATACAAGACAGTAAGGTTAATCTGACCAAACCTTTAAGCCTGGGCTCAACCCATTCTTAATGGTCTTAAAACCCAGTTCGTAGAGAAAAACTAATTACATATACAAGTAGAGTAAGCCTCATCATTTCAAGTTAATAATTATTTGAAAAAGAATCAAAATATTTAAAAAATCCTATTAGTGAATAAACATGCACAGGGACTAGCATGCACTGATTTAAAAGACAGGTTATAAATAGATTAGTAGAAATAAATATGACTGGGGGAAACTGTATTCTAAAGAAAAGAAATTGTTATGTATAAATTGTTTAATGATTTTCAAAGCAGATTTCTACTTATTAATATCTATACTCTGATTCAAGTAGAATATAAAAAAAAAAGGGAAAATAATTTACATATCTTCATATATGCAAATTAGATAAGTTAAACAACACAATATTTTTATATTGGATAAAAGATCCTGGCTAGAGAAAAATTTGGAGATGACATTCTCTTGAGTAAATGACCACAGTATGATATAAAAAAAAATTAGTAGAATAAAGTGGGTCATCTCACAATTTTAATTTAAAAAGTTTTAAACCTATTAATCCTTAATGCATGTAGTGAACTTGATAAATAAATTGGTAATGATAGATTGCATGTTGATTTAAATGATTATATGTGTATGTATAGATGGATATCTCTGTGTGTATATTTCTGTTTACTCTGTTCTTAAAAATTATGGATGCTAATATAATTCTAAAACCATTTGTTCTTGTTCTGATAAATTTTAGGATATGTTGTTTAAATATAAATTGTTAGCAATAACATGATTTGAATTCTAAAAATAGTCCGAATAGAAATCGAGGCCAGTTTTTACTGGGATGATAAATATACATTAGAAACTCAAAGTTTGACAAAATTTGTTTTCAACAAACCAATGATCCAAGTATATAGCTTGAATCTACTATAAAAACTAGGATTTTTAAAATAAAAATCAAAATTTTTAGACGAGTATTGGATGTGCATTTCGAAGATGATCAGAGGATGGGTTTCGACCTTTTTCTGGTGATCGACGAATTTGGGAGGGAATTGGGTGACTGGGTGGTCAGTATATACTTGCTCGTCAACATGGACTTGCTGGAGACAACAGTAAGGGTTGGAGCAGCGACATTAGGGTGTGCAGGTGCACGGCTATCAGTGTGTCTCCGTGTAATATGTTTGAAGAAAGAAGGTGAGGAAGTGAAGAGGAGAGGGAATTGGGTTGTCTCGGGTAGATGTGTACTAACTCGGGTGCAGCATCGAGTTTTTGTGCACGATTTGCTTGACATTAGTTTTATATTTTAAGCAAATAGTTTTTTTTTTAAAAAAAGAATAATTTGAAAAGAAGAAGGTTGGAAGACTCGGTCTTAGTTCATGTGAACACTGATGTGACTCGGGTGTGGTTAGAGTGTTGTTTACAAAAATTAAGTTTTTATAATTCCTAAATAAAAGTGTGAACTTAAATATTTGTTTATTAAGTTGTACACTTTATTTTTAACCTTGGAAATTTAATTCAGTTTATTTAATTTAAGAATGTAAAAAAAATAAAAAAATAAAATAAAAATATTGTGATCTTAAGTTAGCTCATATGTTAATGATACATTATTTTCTAAGGTTTATTAAATGAAAATTTAATAATGTGATTAAATGATTAATAAAGATAAGTGATCTATCTTTGATTTATTAACAACTTGAATAATTAAAGGATAATTTATTTGGGTAATTACTTAAAGGTTAATTTCTTTAATGAGATTAAAGGTTGATTAATTGATGTGATTTTAGGACAATTATTTAATGAGTAAGGTTAAATTGATTAATAAATAAAGGTTAATTAATTGAGGATAATTAACCAATGGGATAATTTCTTGATGGAAGTAATTAATTTAAGGTAAATTACTTAAGTAAGTAAATTAAGGAATAATTACTTAGTGTACTTAATTAAAGGATTGATTAATTAAGGAAATAAATTAAGGGGTTATTAAATTAAGCGGTGTGATTAATTAAAGAATAATTAATCAATGAAAGTGATTTAAAGGATAATTAAATTGAGTGCTTAATTTAGGATCAATGTGATAAATGTGAATAGGTGAAGGTTAATTAATTTGTGTAATTATTAAGAGTTAATAACTTATTGTAATTTAAGGATAATTTAGTCAAGGGTGATTAATTCAGATGGAAAATTAAAGGATGATTAATTAATTTGTTTGTAATTAATTAGGGTTGAGTAAAGGTAATCTAAGTGATTTAAGACTTGAAATTAAGTTAATTAGAGATAAAAATGAATTAATTTTGGAAGCGATCAATCTTGTTTATGAATGATTGAATAATGATTTAATGTCTTGAATTGATTGATATTTTGAAATGAAATGATTTTTGTGATACGATATGACTAGGTGGACAGTGATAACGTAGTTATTTATCGATGATAAATTGCTGAGTATAAGTGGCATCCTGTATTTATATTTGAATTGTATTTTACTTGAATAACTTGGATTAAGATGGTATTGACTTCAAAGAGACTGGAGTCAGATATTAGAAAATACCCAAAACCACTTCGATCCTTTGTAAATTGATATGTGAAATCAATAGGCTGAAATGGAATGATTAAGTGAATTGGACCATTTAATTTGAGTTTTTGGCACTTAGAAATTGATGTGTGAAATAAGTGATGTCTATAACAACTTGTGAAGTTGTAAATTGATATAAGTTACCCCAGGTTTATATAAGTTGTACGCTTTTGTATTCCATGTTGGATGGGTTTACTCGCGCTGGTTTCTAGCCTGACCCGGGTGTTACTTTGATGTAATGCTCGGGTCAGACCGGGTATTACTGATTTTCAGGTAAGGACATTCTGGAGATCAGGAGACGAGCTGGATGGCAGGAACGTATGGAGAGTATTCTGCTGTGATATTGTACTTGTTTGGGACTGGTTGATTTAAATCTGTCCAGTGTTTGTGTATTTGTGTAACTCTTATGTAATATGGTGTAATTTTAAAAGTACAGTTTTCCTTTGTATAACTGCTATTCATTTGATATTATATTTTGATCCGCTTCGAATATGAGAATCTGTGTTTCGGTGTTTCTGTTTCTTCTTCTTCTTCGCTCTTTCTTCGTTTTCTCAACTATCTGGAATTTTCGGGATCGAAAATTCCTGGTCGTTACAAAGGCTTTACATTTTCTACCTTGACACATGCATAGTCCATGTAGTCTATCCAGTATTATAGTCCCTCTTGATCGGGAAGCCACCAGAGGATACTCCATAGGCTACAGCACAAAACCAAAATTATACTAGGCGCGCTAGGGTAGGTGACACGTCACAACTAGGCCATGCCAGGGTAGATATACCAATTGCACTTCCGGACCAGTGGTAACGCGTAGCAACTAGTACCGCCCACCTCGAGCCACACTCCCAAAATCAAAGGTACACCCAATCAATTACAAAGTAATAGAATGATATCGAAGAAGTGTGTCCGATAAGAGGAGCGACCTCATTAGCCCGTCGATTGCTCATGTTTTAGCCACCTTATGCCAACTCACGTGAGTCGGGTCCACATATATACCTTAATAGGACGTCGTCACCATTCTACTTCATTTTAGAATCTCCAACGCATACACGGTTGTTAAAGTGGTTTTCGGAGTTGGCAGAGAGTATGACAACTTCCAATCTCGGTCTCTTTAACAACCAATCGTTATTATAACACCGTGGTCATTTCAAAATAATTTAAACTTTAAAACCATAATATCATTGCCTTTTAAAACCATATCAATACGATATCATTTCCATTTCAAAACCAAATACGATATCATTTCCATTTTAAATATATCCTTTTTCAAAAATCATATCATTTTCAATGTTATAACACTTTCGAAACCAAACACTTGAAAATATTACATTTTCAAACATAATACTTTGAAATTTATAGCTTCGAAACCATAACTTTCACCACCTAAACTGTTTAGATATTCAAATAGTATATATAATAAAAATAGTTTTAAATTTAAAATTACTTTATAAAATAAAATAATTTTCTCAACTTCACAAATTGATTCAAATCAACTTGTATCCAAATTCAATTTATATCAAATCCCGATTCATAAATTTCAACTCAATCCAGTTTTAATAAACCATTTCAATTTATATTGATTTCAAATACAAATTTGAACCTGAAATAAACCATTTCAATTTCCATACTTTTCAAAGCTTAAAATATTCCATAATTTCAAAACTAAATTTTGATAATTCCATATATATCAAATTCAATTACTATTATTTAGATTTGAAATGTTTACTTAATAAATCCAATATCATTTAAGTAAAACTTTTAAACTTCAAATAACTGAATATTCTTTCAATTTATTTAACTTGATATATATTCATTTAAATCAACTTGATATATTCATTTAAATCACTTTAAACCAAAATCTAGTTATAAAAATCATACCCTTTAAAATCTCAATTTTATTAAATTTCAAATCAATTCTAGATTTATCTTCCAACGTTAATTTTATCTAAGTCATTGTAAACTCTATATAAAAATAATTTAAATAAATACTTAACCATATTATATTTTAATAAAATCAAACTTTATTATTAAACTTATTTTATATTTTAAAACAAATTTTTACATAGCTTAAAAAAAGAATTTAACTATATATAAAATAACATTTCTGTAATATCAATATCTTATAAAACCATATATTTCTTTACAAAACCATAGAAATCATTTCAAAGTATTTTTATATATAGACCATGGTGTTTGTATATAATTTTTTGTCCTATGGTCAAGTGATACGAATATTTATCATTTCAATCCGCAATTTAAATTTTACTGATATACATCATTTCAAACCGCAATCCCGAAATAAATAAAAATCCATAACGAACTTACACTTTATAAAATATAAACCAAACATCCATTCAACCAATATCAATAATTAACATCCATCACAATCATCATCCAAAACAATCCATAAATATCAATTTAGAAACTGATAACAAATAATAGGTATTTAACTTGCAGTTTATATGAAATAATAAATTAAATAACAATTCAATTCAAGTAAATTCAATTTAACTGAGATGATGATTAAAAATGTACCATACAATCATAAATAAATTCCTAATCACATCATGAATTGAATTTAACAAACATAAGAAATTTTAGAAGTTGTGAGTGGATTAAACACTCACCTTTTTGAGCTTAAATTGAATTTAAATTAAATTTAAATCCAGTTTAAATCCAATATTCAAACAGTCTCAGAATCCATCCAAACCAACGTCAAACTATCCGGAATTTCAATACAATCCTAGTGGAGAAAACCACGCGTGGATCATGAAAAAGTTATCGCGATTAGAACGTTATAAAGATCAAATTTAAATAAATAAAATAAAATAAAAACAAAACCAAACGTTACCTCAGCAGAGCCACGTCATCACGTAATTCACGCGCATGGCCTCTACAGGGTTTCAAAACCCTAGCTCGATACTGGGCCGCCGCCTGTTCACTGAACTTCATCCAATTTTTGCCATCGCCAGACACTTCAAGACCACGTTCAGGCAACGCTCCAGTGCTCCCCTCCTCCAGACGCCTCAGACCGAGGTGGTGCAGCCGTCCCAGTCGCTTCCAGGAGTGAGCACCTTCGCCGCCTAATCGCGCCATTTCTGGCGAACTCCAGGCCTTTGACGAGGAACCAAGGCCAGATCTATAGCCTGCTCTACGGCCCCTACGAGTCAGAACTTCCCGATCGTCCCCTAGTGGAAGATTCACCATTGGATCGAAATTGTGGCCTATGAACGGCCTAGGATGATCGACCGTTTCTCGCCAACTCGTGACTTCGATCGAAACACGAACAGTGGATTTGAGTTGCGCTTATCGAGAGCTACAAATCGATATATAATTTTGATATATTCCAAGGAGTTTAAATTTTGATTTGATTTTGGATTGCACTTGGATTTGGAACTGGTTCTATTTTCTCTGCCATTGAGGAGGAGATGTGGACAATTGAATTATACATACAGACAAATGAACATGAGGAGTGGCTAGGGTTTAAAACTGGATATAAATAGGTAGGTTAAAATAGGAATAACGGATCGGATATGATTTGGGGTGGAACGATAAACGACCCGAAAAGCCCTTCTGACTCCGGAATGAAAATGGGTCAACCCATATATCAAAATAGTTGTTTTCAAATATTTTAAATTCAATAGAACAGGTTTCAAGTTCTAATTCCAGTGTATGAAGAAGTTATCTAAAATCAACTTATTTGAAATTGATTTCGATTGATTTCAATTAAATTGTTTTCAAGGCGTTTCAAGCCCGTACGATCAAACTACCAGTCCGATCGATACGAAACTTGAAATCCTATAATAATTCACTATTACGGATCCGATGAAACTGTTTTCGTCGAAATCCAAGTCAGTGGCCAAAATGGCTACATTTAACATTATTAAATTAAACTAATATTTAATTAATTAAATCACGTTTTCGTTTCAAATTTAATAATTCACAAATTCCATCATTATTTATTTCTTAAACAATTACAATAATTTAAAAAAATTCAGATATCAATTCAAAGTTAATTGATTTACCCATTGCCGTATTTAATTTCAATTTTAATAAATTCATTGATTAACAGTTCAAATTCCAATAAATCCCTTTATTTGATTTTAAATCTTGTTATTGAGCCAATTATTATCTTATGGGTATAATTACCTTTGGTTTATTTTTATTACATTCATATTTCCCATTTTATCCTAATTTCAACTAACATAGTATTTAATTTCATTTACTTACCATTAATCCATTTGTTATAGATTGAATTACAATTAATTTTTAAATAGACTGATTTGATTCAATTCAAATCTTTTAATTAGGTCTATATTACTCTATAAACCTAATTAATATTCATTTGTCTTTCATTACATCAATATATTCAAATTTCCATCTTTCCTTATTAATTTCAGTTATGTTGAATTTGTCAATATATACATTTATTATAATTAATATCTCAATTAATTTATCCAATTTGGTTTCATTCCTTTAATTTATCTATGAACAAAATATAGATTTCCATTTATTTTATTACATTCACGCTTTACAATCACGGTCCTAACTCACATTAATGAACATTTACTTACATTTAAATGTAATTGATTTCCAATTAATTTCATTGACAAATTAAATAGGTAATTTATAATAATTGTTATCATAACCTTTAATTTACAGTTAAGTTTATTTTATATTCAATTAATTATTATAACTACTTACATAATAATGAATTCATCAAATTACCATTTATTATAATAATTCATTTATTTATACGACACTTACCCTTATTTACTTATATTCAATTTTATAACCAAGTGCAACAATTTACACTATTCCATTATTGGGATTTCACGTCAATTGTCAATAATTAGTTTTAATTATCATTTCTATATTTCATTTTTAACATTCACTTCATTACAAATTGTAAAGTTTTTATTTCTCTCTAAATTTAATTACAAAAATCTTATTAAATTAACCATTTAATTATCGAAATTTGCGGATCGTTGCAGGTAACTTGTCCTAATCCTGTCTTTACCTTTGAGGAAAGATCAACAAATCATAGGCCTGCATAAAATGAATAACATTTTATCGGTTGTATCACATACAACTCCTAACCTTTGGTACCTTGTCCTAATCCTATCTTTACCTTGAGGAAAGCTCAACAAGTAAAGTGGGACAATTCACTTAGACCTATCATTTTGCGATGGCTTAAGTATAATGCATATACTTTGAGGAAAGCTCAATAAATACATGCAGTTATCTTACCTCGTTATTCAATATATTAATAGTACTACACATAATATTCATAGCTTAAGGTTAGCTCGACAACTAAGGAGTATGCAAGCAATCTATTAATATGTAAATGATAGAGGACAACGTTATATAGAAGGTTCAAAATCTTCAATATATTATTATATTGGTGATAAGGACTTATGCAATAATGTATTTCTTATGATATACTCTTGTGATTCAAGTGTCAAATACATCATAAATCATAGTATACGTACATTTGCATATGTATTTACTCCTTAAGTCTATTTGGGTTTCTTTAATAGTCCACTTTTAATTTATACATTCATTCGTATAAGTTATATTATTATATAACTTTTATATTTCATATCACTTATATAATAGTCTTGTGTATATCATTATATTAATTAAATCTTATTTAACCAATTTTAAATAATTACATTTAATTAATTTTAATTTAGTATTTCAGTACAACTTTTATATTGGACATATCTACTATAGCCTTTATAGTGTATATTATAACCTTTATAGTGTAACACGTCTATCTTATATATGTATGTATGTGTTTATTTAACTAATTAGTTTATTTATTTATACAAATATGTTTAATTAAATTATATTAATTTTGAAAATTTATCTTATACGCATACATGTATACTTATGTTAATTTAAACACTTTAAAATAACATAACATATATCAATATATATAATACATGCATAAAAGTATTAATTAATTAACTCGTTTAATTAATTTATTTTATTAATCTTATTAATAGATTTTAAATTTTGAAATTATCACTTAAATAGTTTCAAACATTTTGAACTTTTCATTATATTTTAAACATTTTGAAAATCTATGTTATAATATAACCTGTTATAATAAACATGTTTTTACTCTAAATTTAACTTTTAAATTTAAAATCTTGTGTTAATTTTCAAAACTATTTTGAAATCTTTAGACCCACTTCACCTTTCAGGCTAGGCCGGTAACTAGGTAGGACATAGTATTTGATTACACAATTCCAATCCTAGACATCATCTTTCTAGATATCGTACTAAGCGAGTAAGCTTAATTAGTTATCCCTAACATGACTAATTTGGACCGCATATGCTATTGGGTTATGATGCCATTGTTGGAACTGAGTTAGCCCGACCCGTAAGAAATGTGTGAATTTCAAAATAAATTACCATTTTGGATCATAAATAGGCCTATGAAGTCTAAATATATTTGTATCTTATCTAAATTTAATTTAAATAAAAGCTATATTTTATTTAAATTGTTAAACTAGAGATTGAACGTAACTTAACCTACAGTATTATAATGGATGTATCAAGTACGTCCATTTGTGTGAATATATAGATAGTGCTAATATATGTAAGAAAAACATGTAAAATAAATTTAGAGAAAGTAACCTTTCATTTCCTACCCTATGCAATAAATAAGGGAAGATATGTCAAAACATAAAGAGAGAGAAACCTTTCATTTCTCTCCAACTTTAAGTGAATTAATTAATATATTAAAGAACATTAATTAAGGGAAAGTTTTTCCTTATTAATTTAAATATAAATTAAATAACTGTGAGATATGAAAAGTGTGAATATATCAAATGTATTCATACTTTAATTTGGAAGACCAAAATGCTAGATATAAAGTAAGTAACATTGATTTTTTGACATAGAAGGGATAAATAAGAGTAAATTGAATGCAATCACATAAGAATCTAATAAGGTAGGAAATGACAAAGGTGGAATCATTGATTTGTTCACTTTCCCTTTTATAAAAATCAATTAATACAACATTGTTTTACATGCAAGAGGAACTACGATACAATGACATAAACATCAACTAGTAATTAATGCTTATATGTAATTGCCTCACATATAAATAAAAAGGGTTAAATCAGACTTTGGAAATCAAAGATAAAAATATTTGAAGTTTATATGTACATGCATATATATATTTACATAGGCATACTAATGTAATATAAAACCAAAACTTTCAAAATTTCAATTAGACAATTTACATTTCATTCTAAATTAACAACTTAAATTGAACTTTTAGTTTGGAAATGAAACAATAGTTTGTAAATTTTACAATACTATAAATTTAGAAGATATATATATATATATATATATATATATATATATATATATATATATAATTTAACATAAAAGTTCATTCAAATTTTAGATCAAAACCTTTTATGTTGTATAAATAATATTCAGAGCAATTGTATCTAATCATTAATCATGCAACAATAGAATTAATTTTAAAATAATAATTAAGTTAAAACTTTTTTAAGATTGTGTATGTAAACACTATAAAATATATTTCAATAGAAATTAATTTATAATTATTGTAATGTTAGAATAACAAATGTAGATCTGAATGAAATGAACATAACGGACATACTTTTAATTGAGAAAAGAGGTTACAAATTTTCATGTTACAACATAGTCAATATAAATATAAATAAATTACACAAATCCAAGCAGATGAATATTGAGAATACATAAATGAATTAATTAGATATTACCATGATAAATTGCCATGAAATCACACCCTCAATGATGAATCCAAAGCTCTTACATTCCGTGAATCGATTTTGTTACCCAAAGCCTTGGAGCATGCAATAAAAATGAATTCCCCTTAAGATGTTTTCTAGAACTTACACCTTGAATGATGATATCTCCTAAGGTCTTCAAGATCCTTATCTTGCAAGAGATAGATGGTTCACTTTTGTTTTGTTTTATTTGATATTTTTATTTAGAGTTGAATTTTTTTGGAAATTATATATTTCGTTTTCTTCCATGAAAAGTTTGGAGGAGAGAAAGAAAAAGTAGAGGTGCACACAACCAATACTCGACCCAACCCGATGCAACAACCCGACACAACCCATATAAACTCGACCCAACCCAACCTAGCTAGGGTCGGATATGGGTTACAGTTTGTAACTCATACTATGTACAGGTCGGATGTGATATTTTATTCAACCAACCCTATCTTAAATCAAACCAAACGTACATAAAAACTCATTCAGTATCATGCCATGTAAAATTGGAAAATTCAACGTCTAGAATAAAGTCTATTATTTTATAATAAATATACTTAAAAGTCATATTCGAAGCCAGTCTAAATAAAATTAGTGTGCTCAAAACACATAGGATTGATCAAGAGATTTTGAGAAGCATTTTAATGTATGGAATGAAAATCTTACCGGTATGTAGTGAATAAATTCTACGTGACGTATTTTATAACGAAATCCTAATAAAATGGTTGTAATGAATCAGTTATATTTAATGCATTATGCTAATTAAAATCCACTATTTCGAGTTGAACATTGTAATATTTTATTTTGATTTTTTTTCCTTTAAATTCTCATTTTTGTATTAGACTTATGTAATCCAACCCAACCCTATTAAATCTAACCCAACCCATATCCAACCTTATATGGGTCGGGTAAGGGTTGGACTATCTTTAACCCACACTTATATGGGTTGGGTGAAAATTTTGGTCCAATTCGGCCCAACTCATACCCTGTGCAACCCTAAGAAAAAGAATGAATGAGAAAGAATTAACAGTATGTACATAATGAATTTGAGAATTTATTTTATTTGAAAGAATGAAAACTATAACAACCTAGGATTTTCGACCCTCGAAAATCGACATCTATATGTTCACTGTATAACATGCCGAATATTCAAGTGCTGGAAATACCGAATGCTAATGGTGAAGAAGAAAAAGGTAAAAGAAAATAGAAACAACAATACACAAAATCTCACAATCGTAGCAGAAAAAAATATAATATATAATAACAGATTTTTATACAATGGAATCTTTAACTGTTTTATACTTATAATCATCAGAGTATAATAATCAATACATCAATCTGGACGGTTATAATAACATGTCCACATACAGCGGAAAAATAAATCAAATACAAAAATATGTCTCTATCATCCAGCTCATCTCCTCAGCTCCATAACATCCTATCCTAAATCTATAACACTCGGTCTGACCCGAGCATTATAATAAAATAACACCCGAGTCAGTCTGGAAAACTAACGTGAGAAAACACACTCAAATTGAATTATTAACTTTTATCAAAATACTTTGAAAACAAAGGTATCTCGTAGGACCATGTCACACATTAACACGACGGGTTTTTACTTTAGATAATCAAAATAATTTTTGTCAAAATCATCTGATATTATAATAGCGTCTATAGGAAGTAAACAGAAAATAGTTGAAGTGCTTGCAACTCTCTTTTTAGCATAGTTGGAAAAAATCAAAACATACAGCGCTTTATTGGAGAATGGATTCGATACAATGACTGGCACTGGGGTACCACCTATTACAGTACACGTCTGGAAACATGCACCGAGGACCTCGTTGGGATCCCCTACAACAAAAGACCGGCCATATCCCTAGCCTGGATAGAAACGAATATGTTATCTCCCAAGGTGTTCCCACCCTTAAAAATCGAGCGCTCACTTTTCCATGCACAACCATATCCATAATTTTAATATATCCGAAGGCATTTGGGAAGGTGATAACATACCCTAATTGGGTGCGACCCATTTAGCCTTGCCGCATCTCTCCTGATTTTCAGTCATTCCGTTTGATGAGGCTTGAGGCTACGATTACCTTTAAAGAACATTTTCACTTGGAATGTTCATCGTTCATTAATGACGATGTTATAATTGCATTCGTCCATATAAGTTGTACTAGGTCTAGACAAACCGCATCACCTTATTCACTATCTTTACGGTATCCATTCGTAACGTTCAAACCGGATCGAAGTGATTTTCGGATAATTAAACCTGGTCCTGGTCACTTCGAAACGATTTATGAAATTGGCCAACATTGATACTTGGTTATTCAAATATAAAATACCATCCACAAGCAGTCGTTAGGCCATTGTTTATAATTCTTTAAAACATTCATTTCAAAATATCTTTACAAAGTTATATATTCAAATCTCTTTCAAACTAATCAATATTTGAAACATTTTCTGAGTACCTATTTCGTTAAAAGGATATTTCCACCCGTACCTCACTTCAACACTTAGTGAAATATTTCTAACTTTGATTTGTAATCAATTACTCAGAAAATATCTCGACATAAATCCTTCCTCTCTAAATATATTCAAAAACCTTCCATTTCAACACATGGGAAAATATTCTAAGTCCATTTCTTGAAATCATTTCTAATATGAATACTCAGGAGTTTTCTTATCCTATCTCCTACATTTTCGAAATTTACATTAATTCCTTTTTACCTTTTCCAAGATGTATTATACTCATTTATAATTTCATCTATCCATTTACAACTTCTATAATCATATCTGTCTTTCACATCTCGAGAGAGTTTATAAATATAAAAATAATTTAAAACACACAAGACTATATATGTGTGTGTGTGTCTATACATACATACATATATATATATATATATATATATGTAAAGTAAGTACTTTAGAGGATAATAATTTATTTTTGAAACATGTTTGAATAATTGTTCGAAACACCAAACACTTTTTAAATAAAACATCAATAAAACATTTTTCAATCCATCCTTAATTGAAATTAATTGATTTACAAAATTTTTATAAAAGTTAGAAATTATTTTCAATAAGAACTTATATTTGAATAATCTACTTTCTAAAATATCCCAATATTAACTAGTTTAAAATTTCATAGTCAAATAAATAAAATTTCCCCTTTAAAACGAACTTAATTTATATATACACACACATATATATATATATATATATATATATATGTATATATATATGTGACACCCCACCTCTATACCCATGCTAGCCAAGAACACTACGGAGTAATGCTGTCAACTAGCACGGAGAATAAGGCTGTTGAGGAGCGACCATCCGTGTAATTGCTTTGTGCGAGCATCGATATGTCAGATAGTATAGCATGCAATTCTTTTCAAGTGGAAATCCGACATGCCGACACAAACTCAACGCTACTACACAGTGGCTATAATATCTTCGGAAACGAATATAGAAGTAAACGTAACATAAATCAGTCACAGATAATTCATATCACAAAGGCGGAAATAGATATGAATATTACACATAAAAGTGTATATCAGAGTAGTAGTCAAACAAGATCCACAATATCAAAAAGAATAGATACAAGTGCTAGACAAAAGAATAAGTATACATCATAGAGTCTGTATCTCAAATGTACACAACAAAAAACTACTAATCTAAGTAGTTAGCCAAAAGTCAGATGATAGTCCGATAAGGAGTCAAGCAGAAGCACCTGTAATATCTCAGTCTGACCCGAGTATTATTTAAGAAGAAAATAATAAACGGATCAGTCTAGCTATAAATATCAGATGAAGTGATATATAATAAGAGACATGACATAAACATATAATTATCACAATGCAAAGCTGTGATATATAAGTAATTGAAAAATCAACAAGAGATTAATCAATATCACAAAGATCTACTCAAGATAAAAAGGAATGTAATACTCCTAATTTCATTCACCAAGCCACAATATATGACATATATATCAATGCCCATCGTAAAAGTTGGTGAAACATAAATTCCAGAAATCAACACAAGAAATCCAGTCAATGACACACAAATTCACCTATGCACAAGAATTGATAAATCATATCAATAGAAATCACAAAGTTGGTGAAACATAAATTCCAGAAATCAACACAAGAAATCCAGTCAATGACACACAAATTCACCTATGCACAAGAATTGATAAATCATATCAATATAAATCACAAAAATAGGTGAAGTATAAATTCCAGAATTCGACACACGAAATCCAGAAATTTCACAAAATAAGGGGGGAGGCCTATCACATGAACGGGAGCATGAAAACTCACCAACAGCTGTAACACACGAACGAGAAGCTATCTCATGGTAGCTAGCCATTAATTTGACACACGAATGGTCCGAAGACCTGACACACGAATGGTCCGAAGACCGTGGGTTGCTACCCCACCAATTTGAGTCGAAACTCCACAAAACGGGGTTTAGTCTCCCTTACAGACAAAGAGACATCGCACATTACTAGTTTAAATCACAAAAATGATCGTCATGATCATCGAGAAGTGTCGATTACAGTAAGCTAGTAAATATATGAGCTTAGCATCATGTCCCATAACCACTAGCTTAACTTAAATATTTACGAACAAATTGTAGATCTCCACTAGAAAATTGTCACAAGAGTTTCAATCGAACAAGTCCAAGAATTAACCAACAAAGTGAACGCAAGCGTTTCATTCCACTTGTTTTACTAAGTCGTTTAATTAGATTTCTCATACGAGTGAGGTAAAGGTTTGTATATACTAACAGATTGGAAAATGGTTTAAAAAAACGAGCTTTGTAATAAAATAGTGTTGAAATCGTTTGAGGAAAGAGTCTTGATATTTACTACTAGTATAGAAAACCTTTATATTTTTAAAGTGACAAATCACAAAGAAGATTGTAGGAACAATCAGTCACTAAAATTCACATACGAAGATGTGAATAAAATTCCAACGAAACCGATAAAGAATCCATCAAAATGGATACTCAAGAAAATCCCTAAAAAGGAGTCATCAAAGTCATAATAATTGATAACAATAAATAGGAAACAACACGAATCGATTTAAGTTGGAAATTTAAGAACCAACGCAAAGCAGGCAAAAATCATCAGGTCGGTCGGCCGGACTCCCTGAGTCGGTCGACCGAACCTAAAACAGAAAGTGCTTATGCACTTGGAAGCAGGTCGGTCGACCGGACCAGAGGGGTCGGTCGGCCGAACCAGAAACAAAAGTGCAACTGCACATTTGGAAGCAGGTCGGTCGACCGAACCAGGGGGGTCGGTCGGCCGGACCTGTTTCCAGCCTCTTCCCTGCCTATCACAAATGAGATTCAATCTTGACCAAATTGCATTCTCTCGAGCAACGGCGCTAAGGGATTATGCCAATCGACTACTCGGCCCTATATGCTCCTCGATGGATCACCAAAAACATGTTCAAACATCAAAGTTAGGATTTTTAACGAATTGAACTCAAAACACTAAAAATTGGAATATAAACCAATTCAATCCAATCCAAAAGCAAATGCACACGAATAAATGTTAGGAATTCATACCTAACATTCGAAGATAATTCATAGACTTAGATGTGAGATTAAAAATCTCACCTTTGAACTAAAATTTATAAAGATGAAGCTTGAAAACAAAGGGGAATCAACCACTCTTCAAATCCAACTCTAGAAGCTTGAATATAAGCTTAAAAGAGAAACATTTCCTAAATTAGGTTTAGGAAATTTCTGAAATCAAAGAGAGAATGAGTTGGGGAAGATGAGGAGGAAGCTTACCAATGGGTTCTCTTGAACTTTGGAGCAAGAACTTGGATTTGCAAAGGAAGCTAGGGCTTGGAGTTTTAATTTCCTCTTCCACCCTCCATTAACATAAAAGCTTGAGTATAAGGAAAATAGAAGAGAAGTGAATGAAGAGGAGAGGGTTGGAACTGAGTTAAGTGGGGTTAATGGGCTCAGCCCAAAACAAAGCCCTAAGTAAAAAGTGGCAAAAATCAACTTTCTCCAAACATATCGAAGCTTATACTAAAAAAGGTCGCAAACGTCATTTTGAACTCAATGGGGGTGGTCTTGAGTCCCAATTCGACTGTTTGCAAAAAGTAGGTTTTCGGACTAAAATCCGACTAACGATAAAATATTTAAATAAGATTTTTAAATATAAAATCGATAAATATGCGGGTTGTTACAGACTCCCCTCCTTAAAGAAATTGCGTCCTCGCAATACTTAAGAAGAAAATAAGAAGTAACAACCATAGAAGCATATCAACATAAAAGAAAATTTGAAATAGGAAGTTCACCATAAAGAGCACGAAAGAGTTAGCACGAACGGGATCGCTCGATCAATTCTCTGGATTCCCAAGAGCAATCCATAGGATTTGAGAACCATTGAACTATCAAAAAAAGAACATCTTTATTCCGAAGGCGCTCAACCTCCGAAGTAATGAAGCGAATGGAATGTTGCTCATAAATCAAATCTGGTGAAACTTCAATTTCCACAATATCACCAGGCACAAGAATAAAACCGGAAACATAAAAGCATTTCCGTTGATAGAAGACGTGGAGATCGTCATGAGTATCAGAAAGTTGAGCCGGTGCAACGGCGTAGTACAAATACGGTACGCCCGAGAAACTAGAAACTCAAATAATTTGAAACATCAGCGTAGTACAAAAACGGTACGCCCAATGAACCAAAGCATAGACATTGATGTAGTACAACGGTACATCCAACAAATCAAATAAGAAAGACATTGATGTAGTACAACGGTACATCCAATGAATCAAAAAGCGAAGACATTGATGTAGTACAATGGTACATCCAATGAATCCAAAAGCAAAGACATTGATGTAGTACAACGGTACATCCAATGAATCAAAAAGCGAAGACATTGATGTAGTACAACGGTACATCCAATGAATCCAAAAGCAAAGACATTGATGTAGTACAACGGTACACCCAATGAATCAAAAAGCGAAGACATTGATGTACTACAAACGGTACATCCAATGAATCCAAAAGCAAAGACATTGATGTAGTACAACGGTACACGCAATGAATCAAATAGCGAAGACATTGATGTAGTACAACGGTACATCCAATGAATCAAAAACAAAATCATTGATGTAGTACAAACGGTACATCCAATGAATCGAATAGCAAAATCATTGATGTAGTACAAACGGTACATCCAATGAATCCAAGCTCAAATAATTCGGAACACCGACGCAGTACAAAAACGGTACGTCCAATAAACCGAAGACCGAATGATTTCGGAACACCGACGTAGTACAAAAACGGTACGTCCAATGAACCGAACACAATAAAAGGACATCAGACGCTAGTCCATAAAAGGAATGAGATAAAACTCAATAAAACGAAGTGTACCATAACGTCCGATGAACTTGATGAAAAGATAATTCCATTCAGACAACATCAAAGAATCAACCACTCGTCGCTTACGACAAAGCGCATTGGCAACACGATTTCCCTTCCAGGAATAAAAAGAATATCAAGATCATAAGATGTCAGGAACTCGAGTCAACATGGAGTTCCATATGAGAAAATAATTACTCCAAAGATTTATGATCGAGGTAGAGAACAATTTCTCATCCAAATATGATGATGCCAAATTCCAAAAGTAAAAACAATAGCCGAGAGCACTAGATCATGAGTGGCGTATCTAGTCCCGATAAGCTAAAATGATTTAGAAGCACAAGTGATAGCACATTCTCTTTTGCAAGAGAACGGCATCCAAACCAATACGACTATTATCGGTACAAATAGCAAAGTCTTGGTTCCCCTTCAGGAATCACAAGAATAAGAATTTCGAAAAGAAAGAATTTCTTTTAAATAATCTTCTTTCCCATAAAGTTAAAACTTTCAAAATTACACTTATCCTTAGGTAATTATCATTCTAGAAAAATTTACTATTTTCAAGTTAATATACTGTGTCTGATTGTCTCATCAAAGCGTTTAGGAAATTCCTATCGATAACGTTGATCAAGCGCATCGACCAAAATTCTTAAAGCACTAAATGGGCAATACAATCACAAAATCAACTTTTATAGGATAAATAGATCTCTTAAAAAGTTTTAAGAATATTCTTTGTTCGTTTCAAGAACAAAATCCAGTTTTATTTATAAATAAATCTTATGAAAAAGATTTGCAAAATTTTTAAATTGCTATTTTCATCCAAAATCAGTAAATACAAGAATAGTCTCATCGAAATATTCATAGAATGTTCGATTTATAAAATGGATGAAATAAGCTGGACAATTTGAATGACATAATAAGTCATTCATAAGAATCATAACGAGTGCGGAATGCGGTAAGTGGAATGCTAATTTCCGCAACTCGTAGCAAATGAAAACCGGTGGCAAGGTCAAACTGAAAAGACCTTAGCGCCACACAAAAGATTACTTAGGTGATAATCCTAAGACAAGCTCAAAAATACCGGAAAATTTCTCTAACTACATGAATGAGAGAAATAACACTTTCCTTATAAGTGGGCTTAAGGAAGAAAATGATGCCATCAAGTTGGAATCAAAATCATAAAGGAAAATAGAAATATGCTTAACAGATTGAAAATGTCAAAGATGAATAGTCCACACGGGACAAAGGATATGGCCTCACAATAATTAAGCCAATCCTTACAAAAGTAAATTCCGAAGCCTAAGTAAAAATATTGGCTCGGAAAGAAAAGTCTCATAAAATAATTTCGACATCAATATAAAGCAAATTGAGGGATGCGGATCTACCATCCGGATTCACAATCCTCAAAAAAATCATCAAGCCCAATATATTCAAAGAAAAAGAATCAACAAGTTCTTTTGATATAAAAAAATGAGATGAAACCCATATCAAAAAGAACTCGAATAAGAAGGTCACGAAATAAATAATGCAATCAAGGATTGAATGTAAAATACCTTGACTGAGAGAAGTGTTACCAGGAGCTTGCACAATATTCAACTCTCCCTCTCTCCTGCTTTGAAGAATGGGACATGTAGATATAATATGACCCGAACTTTTGCAATAACGGCAAAAGAGAGGTTTAGGTCACTCCTTTGCATAGTGGTCCGTGGAACCACAATTGTAGCATCGTCCACGACTAGAGATAGGAGACTTTGCTAACGGAGTTTGTTGCTTCCCTTTCTTGATGGGATTGGGGCCTTCGAATTTAATAGCCCTCTTCATGTTTTTGTTGATGTTCTGTTTGGCACGCACAACTTCAAATCGCTTTCTCTATCTGCCTCTTCAAGACGAAGAGCGATATCAATAAGCTGATCAAATGAAACTTCAAGCTTCAGAAGTAATGGCTTCTTAAGATTCTTATTCAAGCCATAGACGAATCTCTGATTTTTCTTAATTGGGGTGTTAATGTATTCAACCCCGTACTTAGAAAGAGATTCGAAAGATGCGACATAGTCAGTCATAGAAGATTCACCTTGAACAAGGTCAATAAAACGCCGGGCCAAAGTTACTTTTTCAGCCTCCGGCACAAATTTCAATTCGAATCTTTCCCGGAACTGTTCCCAAGTAAGATCTGCTTCGATAATCTCCGAAGTTAAAAGCTCATACCAATCTAATGCTCTTTCTTGGAGCATACAAGAAGCTACTTGGACTCGATGCAGATCAATAAGGTTCATGCGAGAAAAGATGCGATCGCATAATTTGAGCCAAGCTTGAATTTCAATAACACTCTCGGATCCTCTGAATAGCCTTCCACCCAAATCGATATAGTCTCTGCACAAGCGTGCAAAAACCAGATCTAGGATGAGTAGGCTCTGGAATGGGACCGGCTGCTTGAGTGTTCTTAACAAGATCTAGAAGTTGCTGGGCAGACATGAATACTCCATACTAGGGAGTAGCACTAGATTGACCGGCGCTGGGACGGCCTGGTCTAACCATTTCTCTTCTTTAAGAAAGAAAGAAGGAGAAAAGTTATTCTCAAAATAAATATCAAGCAATCTTGATAGATAAAACAAGGAATCATAAAAGAAAATAGGATTGGACGGTACGAAGACCCGAATAAAATCCTAAAGCACGACTCCTAAGAAGGACTTAGGACGATGATCCTTGTTCTAATATTCCATATTGTTCCGAAGTTTGGCTCTGATACCAAGCTGTGACGCCCCACCTCTATACCCATGCTAGCCAAGAACACTTCGGAGTAATGCTGTCAACTAGCACGGAGAATAAGGCTGTTGAGGAGCGACCATCCGTGTAATTGCTTTGTGCGAGCATCGATATGTCAGATAGTATAGCATGCAATTCTTTTCAAGTGGAAATCCGACATGCCGAAACAAACTCAACGCTACTACACAGTGGCTATAATATCTTCGGAAACGAATATAGAAGTAAACATAACATAAATCAGTCACAGATAATTCATATCACAAAGGCGGAAATAGATATGAATATTACACATAAAAGTGTATATCAGAGTAGTGGTCAAACAAGATCCACAATATCAAAAAGAATAGATACAAGTGCTAGACAAAAGAATAAGTATACATCATAGAGTCTGTATCTCAAATGTACACAACAAAAAACTACTAATCTAAGTAGTTAGCCAAAAGTCAGATGATAGTCCGATAAGGAGTCAAGCAGAAGCACCTGTAATATCTCAGTCTGACCCGAGTATTATTTAAGAAGAAAATAATAAACGGATCAGTCTAGCTATAAATATCAGATGAAGTGATATATAATAAGAGACATGACATAAACATATAATTATCACAATGCAAAGTTGTGATATATAAGTAATTGAAAAATCAACAAGAGATTAATCAATATCACAAAGATCTACTCAAGATAAAAAGGAATGTCATACTCCTAATTTCATTCACCAAGCCACAATATATGACATATATATCAATGCCCATCGTAAAAGTTGGTGAAACATAAATTCCAGAAATCAACACAAGAAATCCAGTCAATGACACACAAATTCACCTATGCACAAGAATTGATAAATCATATCAATAGAAATCACAAAGTTGGTGAAACATAAATTCCAAAAATCAACACAAGAAATCCAGTCAATGACACACAAATTCACCTATGCACAAGAATTGATAAATCATATCAATAGAAATCACAAAAATAGGTGAAGTATAAATTCCAGAATTCGACACACGAAATCCAGAAATTTCACAAAATAAGGGGGGAGGCCTATCACATGAACGGGAGCATGAAAACTCACCAACCGCTGTAACACACGAACGAGAAGCTATCTCATGGTAGCTAGCCATTAATTTGACACACGAATGGTCCGAAGACCTGACACACGAATGGTCCGAAGACCGTGGGTTGCTACCCCACCAATTTGAGTCGAAACTCCACAAAACGGGGTTTAGTCTCCCTTACAGACAAAGAGACATCGCACATTGCTAGTCTAAATCACAAAAATGATCGTCATGATCATCGAGAAGTGTCGATTACAGTAAGCTAGTAAATATATGAGCTTAGTATCATGTCCCAAAACCACTAGCTTAACTTAAATATTTACAAACAAATTGTAGATCTCCACTAGAAAATTGTCACAAGAGTTTCAATCGAACAAGTCCAAGAATTAACCAACAAAGTGAACGCAAGCGTTTCATACCACTTGTTTTACTAAGTCGTTTAATTAGATTTCTCATACGAGTGAGGTAAAGGTTTGTATATACTAATAGATTGGAAAATGGTTTAAGAAAACGAGATTTGTAATAAAATAGTGTTGAAATCGTTTGAGGAAAGAGTCTTGATATTTACTACTAGTATAGAAAACCTTTATATTTTTAAAGTGACAAATCACAAAGAAGATTGTAGGAACAATCAATCACTAAAATTCACATACGAAGATGTGAATAAAAATCCAACGAAACCGATAAAGAATCCATCAAAATGGATACTCAAGAAAATCCTTAAAAAGGAGTCATCAAAGTCATAATAATTGATAACAATAAATAGGAAACAACACGAATCGATTTAAGTTGGAAATTTAAGCAACAAGGCAAAGCAGGCAAAAATCATCAGGTCGGTCGGCCGGACTCCCTGAGTCGGTCGACCGAACCTAAAACAGAAAGTGCTTATGCACTTGGAAGCAGGTCGGTCGACCGGACCAGAGGGGTCGGTCGGCCAAACCAGAAACAAAAGTGCAACTGCACATTTGGAAGCAGGTCGGTCGACCGAACAAGGGGGGTCGGTCGGCCGGACCTGTTTCCAGCCTCTTCCCTGCCTATCACAAATGAGATTCAATCTTGACCAAATTGCATTCTCTCGAGCAACGGCGCTAAGGGATTATGCCAATCGACTACCCGGCCCTATATGCTCCTCGATGCATCACCAAAAACATGTTCAAACATCAAAGTTAGGATTTTTAACGAAATGAACTCAAAACACTAAAAATTGGAATATACACCAATTCAATCCAATCCAAAAGCAAATGCACATGAATAAGTGTTAGGAATTCATACCTAACATTCGAAGATAATTCATAGACTTAGATGTGAGATTAAAAATCTCACCTTTGAACTAAAATTTATGAAGATGAAGCTTGAAAGCAAAGGGGATCAACCACTCTTCAAATCCAACTCTAGAAGCTTGAATCTAAGCTTAAAAGAGAAACATTTCCTAAATTAGGTTTAGGAAATTTCTGAAATCAAAGAGAGAATGAGTTGGGGAAGATGAGGAGGAAGCTTACCAATGGGTTCTCTTGAACTTTGGAGCAAGAACTTGGATTTGCAAAGGAAGTTAGGGCTTGGAGTTTTAATTTCCTCTTCCACCCTCCATTAACATAAAAGCTTGAGTATAAGGAAAATAGAAGAGAAGTGAATGAAGAGGAGAGGGTTGGAACTGAGTTAAGTGGGGTTAATGAGCTCAGCCCAAACCAAAGCCCTAAGTAAAAAGTGGCAAAAATCAACTTTCTCCAAACATATCGAAGCTTATACTCAAAAAGGTCGTAAACGTCATTTTGAACTCAATGGGGGTGGTCTCAAGTCCCAATTCGACTGTTTGCAAAAAGTAGGTTTTCGGACTAAAATCCGACTAACGATAAAATATTTAAATAAGATATTTAAATATAAAATCGATAAATATGCGGGTTGTTACAATATATATATTAAAAATTCTCAATAACCAATTCCAATCCATTAATCCATCTTGATTCACAACACATCGATTTCCTTTCTAGCTCCTTAACCATTTCATTTTCCGAAAATAGATTCTACTATTTTTCCTAAAACTATTTCCATATCTCGGTATAATTTCACACTATGGATTTTTATTCCATTTTATCAACAATTACCATTTCCCCTATTTATAAACATCATTTATAAATTTTATTACTCCTTTGGGTTTTTCTTATTATAAAACTAATCTCACTTATAAAATCTCATTTTTATAAATCCATTTCATAATAATTTCCGTATATTTCGCAAATCTATTTAAATTATCGATTTCAACTCATTTTCATATATTCCAGAATATCGCTTAAAAATCCCACTATTAAAATCCTTTTTATAATTAAAGTTTCCTTAAAATTATAATTAGAACATTTTATGAATAGTTAAGTCCAATTCCAAATCAAATTTTATTTCATGCACGTCAATCTCTTCTTAAAATAATCAAATTTCTATATAATACTTTTATATTCAAAATCTCCCTTTAATTCCTTCAAAATTTAAAAAATAATGTTTATGGTACTTAATATACCAAAACTAAGGCCACTGCTACTATAGCATCCAATTATTCAGTCACAATAATAATCTATAACAGATTATTCTAGCACATCATATATCATTATATATGAAATTTAAAATCAACTTTTTTTTAGAAATCTAGTTGGATCCCTCCTACCTGTTTCCTTGCATCCATAGATATTAGTACAACATAAAAATACCAATCCCACTTCGAGAGGGATATCGCAGAATATATGGTCATCAGCTATTATGCGCGGCGCAAAGGGTCTCATCCGCTAACATATGCGGGAATAATCAACCCAACTACTAATATATACTACTATATATATTATAACGTCCAATCAACCAATAATTTAAATTTTCAACATTTAAATTAAACTAGCAATCTAAAAATGAGTGAGATTTACTCACCTTGATTTTTAATTTGTAATCCATTCCAATTTTATTTTATCAACCAATCAATGCTTTAAATCTATTGTGTAACCCAAGTCGAGTTCCATCGAACTTCGGTCTTCTACACATACATACATATCGACATATAAATAATATTTAACTCAATTTTCAAATGGATAGAGTTTCGTTTATAAATATACACTTCCCACTAACACTATCCAGCAACGGTCTATATCACTAATCAAACTCCAATTCAACACACTAACCCAATAATTCAATCACGCAATAATAATCCGGATTTATATATGTACGCGATGGATATAAATATAGATAAAACTATGACTAAAATTTACTCACAAAAATCACTGCTGGTCCAAGAATATATGCTTTAGCCCGAGACAATTGTGACACAACCTCCTTCAGCTACTAGTCATGGCCTTCCATGTCTCCACCGTGAAGAACATCAGACCATGAACCTTAGCTGTTTTTCACACGCGGCAACGACCTACGCGCCTAGGCACGATGAAAATCCTATACTCGTCTGCCATAACCGAAAATGCCACACCTAAGAGCCCAATCACGACTCGACCTGCTCGAACGACCTACGTCGAGACCCTCCACGCTGCCCACCTCAATGCATCGCAGAGTTCTGCTCACCATCGTGTGATGTTGCCATCGCGATTCAACATTTTTTATACAAGAACGAGATATTGATTTTCGTTTTGCCCCATTTTTGATTTAAGTCGATTTTGTTGCCTGTAGACAATGAAGGATTTCATGACTTAAAGAGGAAGGGGTGGCATATCTGATTGGATTGAAAGAGGGGAGAGCTTGTGTGTACATAGGCTTGCTTCAGAAGAAAGGAATGACTTTGACTTGATTTATAAATTTATTTAATTATAAAATATATCTTATTACAAAGCATGAAAATTTTAACCCCTATGGAGGTATGTTGCTAGGCGTTCCTAATATTATACCACTATTCTGAACCCAATGGAACATGTCTCGAGTTCTAATTCGATCGTTTGGAGAAGATAGCTTTTTAAATCAACTATTTAAATTAAATAAAATAAATTATTTCTAAATATTTGTATCATGTATGATCAAACGTTAACTCTAAACTCTGCGAATTTTGAAATCTGATAATAACACATTATTACAGATGCAATGGAACTAGTTTCGTTTAATCCAAGACTATGGCTCGGTCGCTATTTTTATCGTCGATTAAATCGACAATTTTTAAAATTTATGAAATCGCTTGAAATACTAGTTTTAAAAACTAATTAACTCAATTCTAATTCAAATAGAATTTATATCGACATTTGAGAATGTTTCGGTTTCATATTCAACTCCAATTCAATTATTTAAACGATTTTTAATTATTAACTCAATAATTAAATTTATAATTAAATCGGTATATTTGGAATTTTGACTTCATTTTAAAGTTTTTAATTCGAATCTTCCTATCTAAAAATCAATTTATATTCTAAATTTAATATTTATAACCACTTAAATATTCAGAATTAAACAACCAAAATCCGGGTTGTTACAAAACCTTTCTCATTCCTTAGTTAAAACTTCCCTAGTAATTCCTTTGATTGTCTCTCTCTCTCATTCCCATTCCTTTCATTTCACACGATATGTCATTAAATGACATAAAATTTCCCCAAGTCATGCCATGAAATAATATAAAATTTTCATAAATAATACATCAATATCGTATATTAATGCGTACAAATATAACTTTTATAAATGCATTAAAATAATTGAAAACAACTTTGAAACATCAAATAAGTTAAATAACAATTAATATTTCTCAAATATTAATTAATTTAATCAATTTATAACATTTTATAAATTAATCAAATCATGTCCTTTTTTAGAGAATTCATTATTACAGTTGTGCGACTCAAAGGTGATAATTCAATCAATGATTAATATTGAACTATCCATATATTATTGTTCATACGTTCCTTAGAAATGGTATGACATTTTGGCTGAATTTATTGTGTATGCATCTTTTAGTAAAATATAATTTTACTTATTATAAGTAGTACCCAATAGTGATAATTATTCACACCAATTCTTTTCACATTAGGACTTTTGGAATTTGGCAATAGTGGAAATTCCTATATCATCCGCATTCAACTTTGTAGTCCAAACACAAAGTCGTTGGTTCAATAATAACAATTATTATTAACCGAACTCCTTTGGCTGGAGACTTCAACTTTGAGTTGACATTAGTTGACCATCATACTAACCTCATATAACTAATGAGATGAATCCTCTTTTGAATAATGTTTCACTTCCAATGCTTTCATTCGATCCAACTATAGTTGTCCAATGGATATTGTGACATGATTCAACTATAATTAAAGTGGAGCTTCCATAATGAAGATCAACAATATTCTTAAGTCAAGAGAACTGAATAAATTAGTCACATCAATATTTTCTGTTGACCTTAGTTATATTAACCAACAAAAAACTATCGACGAGTCGTTCCATAGTTATCCAATAATTATGAATAGTAACCCTTTGGTACCCTCATAAGTCATGGGTAACACACCACCCAATATTTGAAGAGCATTACGTACTCTAGTCTTAACGGGTGCATCGATATCCAGTCTTGATACATCTGGACTAGGAATATTGGAAATGGTATAATTATTTTTATTATGATAAATTACTCTCGGTTACAACACTTTGTAACTACTATCACAAAAAATACCATTTATGGATTTTCTATTAAATATACTTTTAATTAAATTAATTAATATAGCACATTATATCAAGTATATAATAGAAAGAAAACAACTTTTATTTTGAATAAGATTAGTTATCAAGTTAGATATATGCAACAAATTACATATCTCTAGGGCATAACCCTAACTCTATCAATCTCTCACTTGCACTTGGAGTCAAATATGGAATCTCATCCCAACTTCTCAAATCAATTTTCTCAAAACCAATTGGGTCAATCCCTCAGTAAATTGGTATGTTATTATGTTTTAATTTTCTACTTTGTCAATCAACTCTCTCCGATATTGATAAACTACCTTTATCATGTGGAATAATTCAGAGTATGTCCCTTGATTTCTAATGATCTCTATGTTATGTTATAAACTATACTATAACAATTTTATCATATAAAAATGTTACTGGATTCTCAACATTTGAAATCATTCTCAGCTTAGTTATAAATTTGTGTATTTATAATATGTACATTGATTTTACTACGGCGCTATCCATAGCCTTTTTCATTGAACCAACTGTGGTCTTTCATTTGGAACATTTTCAACTTAAAGATTCTTAACTTGAATTTATTATTGACATATTATACGCAATCACTTATGAAATTTGAGTCTGAACACTCCTTCATAAGGAGTTTATTGTTTCTATAAATAATCATATATCATTTCATAAATACACAAGAATACTACAAACATATTTAATGACATCAATTTGGATTTGATATTTGCTTCATATATCAAATATATAAATAAATCGCGATATCGTAGATAACATGACATATATGATTATTCCAATTGTCAATACATAAGGAACCTTCTTACATGTTCCTTATTAATCATTTTAATAAGGCATCCTCACATATCTTTTGGGACATTCCCAACATCTTTTATACTTGCTATAAAATACATCATTTATTAATCTAATGTCGAGTGTTAAAACAACTATGGCTGATTTTAACAAAAACACATCGTAAAAAAATTAGCAATGTATTGTTCATTTATTCTTTAGAAATATCAATGTACCTTTTAACGCCCTTTCTTATGAACACACGCTTCCTCTGCATTTTGATTGATAATCAAACTATTTGATGTTCTTATCAAAAAAATTGTTCGATTTTGATGTTTGTCGAATGCCACTTTCGTCACTGCTCTTGGATCATATCCAAAAACTCACAAACTCGATATCGCTTCCACCGACTTCGGGACATTTTGGTTATTATGTGTAAACAATTTACTTTAAATCATTAATTAGAATTTTCTGTTTCAGCACATACGTATCGAAACATAAAGTCATACTATGTGATAATTTAATTTGTAAACTTGAACCTACTTGAGCACATTGAATGGTAAATCTGTTGCGTTAATTTCAATAGTTGAAATTTACGGTATTATTCTTATTAATGTGGCTCACTATTATTCCAACTGCTTTTGTCCTTCCTTTAAAGACATGTTTGTGGCCAGTTAATCATATCCCTCTGGGTACAACTTTCGAAATAATACTTTGATAATGTACTTGGAATGTATTTCGAATTTACACATATACCATATTATAGAGTCAATACTCTTGATGGTATAATTGACTGCTAAGGATTATTTATTCTCGATATTGATAAGAAATTCATAGTTTCTCTTTAATGTACGAGAATATTTATTAGACATTATAATGTATTGTGTTCATGTAGGTTTGATTAATTTCGTTTCATCCCTTGCAATCAGCTTTATTCTTAGATCATATCCAAATCCATTTTATACCAATAATTTTTTAAAGAAATTTCTTCATTATGAAGTTGGTATTTCTTGAAACAACAATTGTTTCTGAACATAATGGAATAGGTATTCACAAACATTTTATGAATTTCCATACATATAAAACTGATTTGGTTTTAATTTAAAAACTTTTGTTCAAAACATAAATATGTCATCCAACGATAGCCTTTTCCAAACTCCTTTCAGAGGGATCCATAGAAGATCCCTCATGAACAATTATTACGTAAAAACTATCAACTCACACAACCTGCCAACTCCCTGGCCTACGATATGTTGAGGTTTCTTATAAACCCTTATCTTGTATTATTTTGTAAACTATTATTTAGACAAAATAATATATTAACCTTATGTACTACTCTTAAGTACACAACCTTATAGAAAGAAATAACTCAACTTCACTCATAATTAATTGTACTTTCTCCAACCTAGTTTGATTACTCCATATCGATACATTATTATGTATCATAAGGAGTTATGAATTTTAAGATTGAATCTTTATTCAATTTATGTACATTTAGAACTCCTTCCAATATACTCACATATTCGATCAAATCGAATCTTTTAATTTTATTGCATGTTATTTTATTTACTTTTGTTTTGCATTCTATGAGCTTATCATAGATTTATACATGTGTATCAAATACACTTGTCTATGTCTATGGTAACTCATTAGTGAATATGATAAGGTACGTGGAACCGTTTTGGCATAATAGACTTATGATTGCATACATCTATATGTATCAATCCAAAGAGTTCATCAACTGTTATGGTGCTCATACTAAATCGATGCATAGCCATTTTGTTTGAAACATAATTAACCGGTATCATATGATTCATGATCATATACTAAAATTATTTCTCAAAACTACAGCTTAGTCTATAATTCCAAAACAATTATAAGTAATTTTAGGTACTTTTGTATTTTCCAATGCATCAAATACCTTTACTATAGTTTGTTTCAAAGTAAACATTCATAATATTCATTAAAATAAAACTATGTCTATTCTTTAGTCGTCGTTGAGAAAAGATATTATTTCATAAATAGTGTGCGATACGCTTTAGGAAAACAAATGTCATGAGTTGATGCAACCAATTAGTGTTATATGGTATGCTCCTACTATTTTCGCTATTATAATGATAACTCACTGAATTTAGAGGCCCATCATTCACTTAATGTAGATTGTTCATTTCATATACTACAACTACTTTACAGTTTATTGATCAAATATCTCGAACTCAAAGAAATAAATCTCACAGAAAAATTCTATATGAAAATATATTTCAAAATAGAAATCATATTTCTTATTACAACATTAAGCATCAATCATTATTATCACAATTCTCGTCTCCGATGTTTTTTATGAACCAGAATAGACCATTTAGTCTCTTCATCCTAAAGGTACGTTAAATCATATTTACTCTTATACATCAGTTTTCCTATCAAAATGGCCAAATCATTTAAAAGAAAACCCTTACGACAATATCATAACGAACTCTTACAAAAGCATATTTAATTATCCTTAACACTTAATAATATTAAGTGCATTGCATTTTGCGTAAACCGATCAAACCGGCATTTCAACGATTAAGTTCTTAGATTTGTACTGTAATTTTGGCCTTATGTTACAATTAACACAATATGATCTTTAATGTAATCAATCACATTGAATGCTCAGTCTCATATCAATTTTTATTCGCTTAATTCAATTGAATTATATTCATTAAAGTATCGTACATTACGATATGTAACCGTTCACCATATAACATTTATATGTGATAGTATATGGATCAAATATCCATTGTCTTGTATTGCTATTAGAGTTTGAAACTCAAAGAATGCAATACATGGTCAACCAAATATACACATAAGTGACCATATTAAGAACTTATTAAGTAGTTATAAAAATTAGGCACTTTCGTGGGTATAGAAAATATTAACATGCAATAGCCATTTAATAGTGAGTATTATATTTCCATTTGTCAATTTTTAATTCAGTTAATATATATATATATATATATATATATATATATATATATATATATATATATTAATTATTAAAAATTTTGTCAATTATATTAAATGAACAAATTTAAAATTGTAGATAATTATAACATTATTTATCATATATTCTAACAATATTAGAAAGGTTAAATTTTATCATTTCATTTTTCTAATAAGGCTCACACTAGTCGTTTATGTTTCATCAAACCCTAAGAGAAACATTGATGTGAGGAACAACCTTTTAAAATGATTCAAGTCAACAATAAACCATACATGTCCAACACAAATCACTTGAAAAGATGGATTATCAAATGATTTTATTCTAAAGAAATAAGATATTGAAGAACAAAATACATAATTAAAGGTTTAAATTAATTAATTGAGGTTTTAAGATTGATTAATTAAGGATAATTAATTTGTAATTAAGGATTACTAATTTGAGATTAATTAATTGATATCAAGTAATTAATGAATAATTAATTAAATAAAATAATAATATATTAATTACTTAATGAAAGTAATTAAGGATTGATAATTGATGATTAAAGATTAATTTAATCAAGTGTTTAAAGGTTAATTAATTAGGGGAAATTAATTAATTGTAAATTAAGGAATAATTAGTAATTAATTAAGAAATGATTATATTTCATTTAATCAAGTTTTACTAATGAATAATTAGAGATTATTAAGTAATTATCAAAGAATAATTAATTAATTAAGTAAAGATTTATTAATTGATAATGAGGTTAATCAAGAACTGATTAATTAACTAAATGATTGTGATAAATTTATTTATGATTGGTTAAGCAAAGTAAAGTGATTAATTCTTAAGTAATTGATTTAATTAAAATTTGAATTAGAGATATGCTTGCTTATGAATGATTGTATTGCCTTGCATTGATTATTATCTTTGGTCTGCAATATTCTGTGACGTGAGATATGCTATGTATTGATCTGTGATATCTGTGATTTGTTTTCGGTGTAAATACCCTTGACCCGTAAATGACATTTGAATTTCGATGCGACAGGGAGTCAGATTCCAGTTAGTTATCCAAAACCCACATCGAATCATATTAGTAAATCCTTATTATTGATAAATTTATTTTATCTATGAATCTGTGAATGAAGATAAGCGTTATAGCTTATATCGCTTATCGATATTGTTGCACTTTAAATCTGTGATGTGATGATTGTTGTTGCACTATTGTGGGTAAACCCCTGGACCACACCTTACAAACACAATATGGATTGCACGTGGAAATGGGTTAAGTCACAGATTTTAAAATAGTTTTTGAAGGCTGAATTTTTAAATCCAAATTTGTTTCGGAATTGGAATTGAAAACTTTTGAAAATAAGTTTCAAAAAAAAAGTTATTTTGAATAACTTAATAAAGTTTTGAAATTTAAAAATAATTTGATTTGAATTTGAATTCAATATTTGAAATTGAATCCTATGATTTGGAAAATTTGGGTTAAAAAGATTATATGAGTTATAAAGGTGTTTAACCATTTAAAAGTATTGTTTTGAAAATTTAAATCCAACCCAAGTTTATACTTGAATGGCTTTAGCTTATATAAAGGTAATCAGCTTTAACTTATGTGAAAGATTATTAAACCTTGTTTTGAAATCTAAGAGGATTTTAAATAGTATAACTTTCATATAAAAGATTGGATTGGAAATGGTTTGAAAGTTATTAATTAAATCTTCAAATTAAAGATTTGGGTAAGTTAATCAAATTTGAAGTGAAATTGTTTTGAAAAGCCATGGATGAACCTTTGTGGAAAATCGGTAAACTTTGTAAAATGAATCTTTTTGTTTAAAAGATTTAAAATGGTGATTTGTTAAACCATTTGAAAAGGAAGGTTTCCAATAATAAGTTGTGACTTAACCGAAATCCCATATCCATATGTTTTTAAATGTTGCGCTCATTATTCGGTTTAGCCGGTAGAGGACCCTTTGTGTCATATAACCCATTCCGAATAATGATACGTCGTTATGGATAGCATTTGAAGACCGGTGGTGAAGACCGGGTATTTTCGAGAACGAAAGGATAACCCGTCAATTGTCTCTGCACTGAGTCGCGCCGGTATAGAGATTTCCTAAGTGATGGGAAGTCCGATCGGGATTGTGGATACCCGAATTTGCAAGGGCTTCTTCGGAAGTGCCTTCGGTTCTGTTCGAGCCCGGAACAGACTTGTATGGTCGTGTGTTTGACACTACACTTTGAGATATAAAGCCGATTTCTTTCAAATACATATCTGTTGGTGGCGGAGAATGTATTCTCTTAGCTTAACACCCTTCTCTGAGACGTACGAGCTCAGTGGTTATGTAGTTGAAGGTTATCAGCAAGATACTCCCAATTTGGTAGTGTGGCATGCTAAGTGCTGCTGTGTGTTGATGGTCATTTGTTGATCATTTGTTGATCAAAGCATGGCTTTGTGAAAAGCGTAGCTTTGTGGACGAAACCTCATCGAGCCTCACAAACCGGAAATGGTCGAAACAGGAAAGATGCGGCAAGGTTTCAGGGGTAGCTCCCTAGGGTATGACCATTCCTTCTGGAAAAGGGTAGTATCATGGTATGGAGCCCAGATACTTACTCATGTGGACACTAGTATATTTATTACTGTGTGATGTTGTTGTTGGAGGGCCCTCGGATAAAGGTCCCAAAGGACCGGGGGTGGCATATCTCGGGTTTTATTCCCCGGGAAGGGGGTAGCCGGCCTTGTTTGGCCGAGAGCCGGGTAGGTTCTCGGGACGTCCCTCCAGAGGCGTTCCCATGTGGCAATAGGAAGTTCCTTAGCCTGACCATTTGTTGGAAATCCATTCATCCAATACGCGCCTTGTACGGTTTTAGTTGTATTACCTGCCATCTACTTATGGTGGCGCCCCACTGTTTGGATGGTAGCTATAGTAGGCATAGTTCGAAATGTCTATGCTGGCTAGGATTAATATTATACTTTCGAAATGGTTTTTCCACACTGTGCACTTATAGTAATAATATCAAAGAAAATTTTTCTCGTATCAAGCATATTTGACTATCATAAGGAGAAATCTCCTTCAATTCTGCGTTTGCATTGTGTGTGTGGCAGGAGGCCTTATGGTAGTTTCATTTTCCCAAAAGCATTGCGGTTTTAAACTTTAAAAGCTTTATTGTTTGTTTAAAAGATAAAACTGTTTTGTTTGCTCACACCAGTCCCATGACTGACTTAGAGTTTATTGTTCCTTTCCTAAACTTTGGGTGCCCACTATTTCCACACGGGCAGTCTAGAGTTAGGTTTTCCAGATAATCTATAGTAGGAATTGATTCGTTGCATTCGAAGCTCTTTTGGATTTGTGGATCGCATTTGCTACACTTCAGCATCACACCAGTCTTGCTCTCTTAGTGAATGTGATAGGGGGTTCGAGCTAGCTTTGGATTGAAGATGGAGTTCTTGGATTTGGCATTGAAGACATTATCTTTCCGCTGTTATTCCTTGTATCTATGATAGCATTGATATCTATTGTACCATTCTATTGTATTCTGTTGTATCAGACATTGTATTAAATGTTGTATATCAAATGTTCTATGCATATTTCTTCCGCTGTGTTGTACTTATTGTGTTATAAGCTCCGGCGAACCAGGTTCGACATTTGGATCTGTGGCATTTGAATACGAGTGTCGTATTCGGTGCCGATTTTCGAAGGTCTAGTCAGGATCGTTACAGTGGTATCAGAGCTGAGGGTTAAAACTTTAGCTCGGAGTATAACACATTAAGTAGCTCATTAGAGATAGGGTGAAGTATACCCTAGAATGAGTAATCCCTAAGATATCCGTTCGAATGCCTCAGTAAATTCTCTTACCATCCATTGATAGTAAGTATAAGTGCAAGAAGAGGACGAGATAGGGGACAGGGAGATACCATTAAATGGTCAATGCCCTGCAACAACGGAAATATCTTCTCTATCAATCTCCTTTGATCCGATTCCAACTTCTTTGATGTCCTCGTGCCAGCTGCAAGGAGAAGCTTCGATGTGATGGTGGCCCCACGAATCGTGTAGATAAGTCTCTATTTCGTATTCTCTTCGTCATATTTCTATCAGCTTTTCGTTTTAACTTTAACGAAATTTAAATTTAAATTGAAATAAATTTGGTTAACAAAAATATAAAGTTAAATAAATCATATCGATAAAACGATTTCGATTAAAACCAAATGTAAAATTCTATTGTAATTTCTTGTGTATATCAAAGTCCGAAGTGGGACAAGATATATACTTTGGGGTGTTCCGACTTAAGTTTGGAATCTATATAGTATTTGAGAATTTCGAAAGATTAAATCCGTCTATCTATCGTTGGGTCCAATATATTCTACGAACGATTAGTTATCCCTTCGAACTAATCAATTCCCTTGCATATCGTAGATCGGTGACCCGAGTATCTTGTAAAATAATTATATGAGTTTGTTCTCATATCTATTAGTGATATTCTTATTTGGTAAGCCAAATACAGAATAGATGATCGGCTTGATTTGGGAGTCGATTCTCTATCTTTGTATATCTATCCATTCTTTGTTGTCTTCTCCGCAAATTTCGAGGACGAAATTTTTTTAAGGGGGGAATCTGTAACATTCCCATTTTTAAATCCAATTTAAATTGGTAATTTATTTTATTTTAACAATTTAATTATGGATTAATGTGGTATTTTCCAAATTTAAATAGATATTTGTTTGTTTGTTTATGTAAAAGATATAATGGTTTTAATTCGAAAGAAAAATATAATGAACTAAGCTTAAAATGATATTGGTTTAAAAGCAATATTACAAAATTTATATAAATAAAATTTACAAAAGCTATATAAAGAATTAAATTCCAATATATACGTATTATATACTTATTTATTTGTTTTGATAATAAGATTTAAAATACGTCTTCTTTTGAAAAATAAATATAGTTATATATTCACAAAATTTAAAATGTAAAAATACTTACAAAGGTTAGAAACAATTCTTTTAAACATTGTGTATATGTATATACAAATGGCATCATTACATTTATAAAATAATCAAATTTAAAATTACAAAAAAGGAAAGAAATAATTATATTCAGCTATGAAACAAATAAAAGAAGACAAAAGATAATCAATGTAAATCATCTCAGCCCCAAAACTTCCCTATCTTTTCTTGGTTACTGCAAGATTTCGAAAATCAGTAGGAAAAGAAAATTTTTAACAAGTGGCAATGATGTTCTCTCTTGAAATGATAATGTAAATAAATAAATAAAAAAATCAAAATGTGTAAACTAGGCTGTTCATTTTAGTTCAAAAGGTTTCTTTCAGTTTTTAAAACTTCAAACTTGAGAAACAAATCAGAGGTAAACTCTGAAACCAAAGCATTATAGTTCAAAACAAAAAAATCAAGCTCAGGTAGATCAAATAATCAAGCAAAACTGAAGATCATTTAAAGCATTTCAATCTGGAAATAAAATTAGGCAGTGAATTCAAGAAGTAAGCTCTGTTCAAACCTCTCTGGTAAGTTTTTAAAACTTTATAGTTAATAAAATTATGATTTATAATGAAAGAAACAGTTTTTTTTTAATACAAACAAATTTTAAAACTGCAGAGTGTAAGCTTCAGGTTTGGCAGTGATTTCTGAAGCAAATTTAAAGGCAAGTAATTTTTTTTTTTTTGAGACTAGAAACTTGAAATTAAAATCTTTAATGAAGAAAGAATGTAATACAATGATAATCAATCATTTGCAGGGAATCAAGACCCAAGGAATTAACTTGTTTCTGGGTTTCTAGTTGCAGAAAGGAAAAAAAAAGTTTCTCTGTATATAAAAGTTTCAACTGTAAGTAATTTATAAAAATATTGTTATTAATGGTTAAGTAATTAAATACAGCAAGGAATAAACAAAAATCTTTAACTATGATTTGCAGATCTAAAAAGAATTAAAGTAAAAGAAAAAAAAGTTGCACGCCTTCAATTCTGTTTTTGAAAACTGTCAGGGGATGTTTCTATCTTCTGGAAAAAAAAAGTAAGCAAACCCTCAACTCTGAATTTGTTTGTTTGGTTCTTTTTCTTTTGAATTTGATGTCTATAAATTTGTGATCTGCCTTGTTGTGCTTGTTGTTAATGTTTACAAATCTGCATGTATTTGTCTAGGAATAGGTATACTGTTCTTGGTTTACAGTTTAGAAAGATTTAAGGAAAAATCTATATCTTTTTGTTTAAAACAAATTCAAGCAACCTGAAGCAATCAAAACTAAAAGAAGAGGAAATCAAGATTTAAAATTGGAAGAAAAAAAAAAATTTGTTCTCAGTTTTCTTCAAAGCTGGGTGAGCAAACCTCTGAACCCAAAACCTTCTTCTCTGTTTATCCGTAAATAAATGACTTAAGCCTATTATATGTTGTGATGTTTGGTCTGGTACCTGGAATTGTTTTGTATAAGTGATAATGTACATGCATGACTGTGTATATGCCTATATGCTTCTCTGTTGTTTAACAGACAGAAGTTCTTCAAAAAAAAATCATATCTCAATTTATAAACATGATTAAGTGATTAAATTTAAATCAAAATTTATCCTAGTGATGAAATATAGATAAGAAAAATGATTTCAAATGAATTCATCAGATATTCGCTTATAAGATGATAAATGGCAGTAAAAAAAAATCAAAATAAACCAAGAATTTGATGATTATAATTATGTAATTGGATTACACTATCAGATTCAGGTTGCAAAAATATGAATTTAGAGATTCATTTCATAATTTTTAAGAGTGTCGTTGTTGAGCATGACTGAGTTAAACAGATAATGCAAAATCTTCAAATTTTGGTGATCGAAGCATGTGTGGGTGTCGGGATTGTTTTCAGAGATGATGGGTTGAGTGTCGAATTCGAGAAAAATATTGGATGATTTTACATTTCATCGAGGTGATTGGTATACGGCAATTTAGGGTTTTGGACACGTTGGGTTTGCTGTTGATTCAAGAGCAAAATTTTGTCATCGTCGCGGCAATCTGAGCGATCGGACCGGGGGGGTTTGGTTCGTCGTCGTTTGGCGAGGCAGTAAGCGTGGTGACGTGGTGTCTGGTGGAGTGATGTGACAGGGCGAGGAGGATTTCGGGTTGCTCAGGAGTTCCAGGTTTGGGTTTATGCACTCGATTTTAATTTCAAGTTACCGTAGGAATTTGGTTGATCGAGTTCGAGTTTAGAGATGATCGCCGACGTGATGGAGTCTTCGTAGATGGCTGGAGGTTGTCAGAGTCACGGTGCATGTGCACCGTGCATTTTGATTTTCTGATGAACTTGGTTTGCACAGGGGAATGGGACTCGGGTTGAACTCGAGTTGTTCGAGTGATTTACTCGAAGTAGGTTGTAGTTTGACTCGATGTAGTCGAGGGTGTTTGCCGTTAGTTTTAACCTTAAACTTTTTTTTATCTAAGTAAAATAAAAAAATGAGAAGAAGAAGATGCTGGAAACTGCTTCGGGGTTTTTAGTCGTTTTTCTCGAAGTAACAGCGGGAAGGAGGAAGCTCGAAGTTAGCCTCGAGAGATTTACGTTTTGGCTCAGGTGATTCCAGAATTTCAGTTTGCAGAGAATTATGGGTTTCCAGGAGAGAGAAAAAAAAGATTTAGAGGGAAATAATACAAGCTTTCGAATTTAAATTATAAACAAGTTTTAAAAGAAGTTTTCAAAGACTTGGGTTTAAAGTTAGAAAATTCTCAGAGTCAAGTTTCAAAGTTTAAATTGTTTAAAGTCAATTTGTACTCATTTTTAAATCTTAAATTTAAAAATGAAATTTGAAAGAAAAGTTTAAAATAAATTGATTTAAATACTTTAGATAATGATAATTTGATCATTAACAAGTAATGTTTTTGTCTTTAAGTAAATGAAGATTAAATGATTTGAATTATTAAGTTAATTAAAATGGATAATTAATTTATTTAATTATGATTTGGATTAATTAAATACATAATTAAAGGTTTAAATTAATTAATTGAGGTTTTAAGATTTATTAATTAAGGATAATTAATTTGTAATTAAGGATTACTAATTTGAGATTAATTAATTGATATCAAGTAATTAATGAATAATTAATTAAATAAAATAATAATATATTAATTACTTAATGAAAGTAATTAAGGATTGATAATTGATGATTAAAGATTAATTTAATCAAGTGTTTAAAGGTTAATTAATTAGGGAAAATTAATTAATTGTAAATTAAGGATTAATTAGTAATTAATTAAGAAATGATTAAATTTCATTTAATGAAGTTTTACTAATGAATAATTAGAGATTATTAAGTAATTATCAAAGAATAATTAATTAATTAAGTAAAGATTTATTAATTGATAATGAGGTTAATCAAGAACTGATTAATTAACTAAATGATTGTGATAAATTTATTTATGATTGGTTAAGCAAAGTAAAGTGATTAATTCTTAAGTAATTGATTTAATTAAAATTTGAATTAGAGATATGCTTGCTTATGAATGATTGTATTGCCTTGCATTGATTATTACCTTTGGTCTGCAATATTATGTGATGTGAGATATGTTATGTATTGATCTGTGATATCTGTGATTTGTTTTCGGTGTAAATACCCTTGACCCGTAAATGACATTTGAATTTCGATGCGAAAGGGAGTCGGATTCCAGTTGGTTATCCGAAACCCACATCGAATCATATTAGTAAATCCTTATTATTGATAAATTTACTTTATCTATGAATCTGTGAATGAAGATAAGCGTTATAGCTTATATCGCTTATCGATATTGTTGCACTTTAAATCTGTGATGTGATGATTGTTGTTGCACTATTGTGGGTAAACCCCTGGACCACACCTTACACACACAATATGGATTGCACGTGGAAATGGGTTAAGTCACAGATTTTAAAATAGTTTTTGAAGGCTGAATTTTTAAATCCAAATTTGTTTTGGAATTGGAATTGAAAACTTTTGAAAATAAGTTTCAAAAAAAAAGTTATTTTGAATAACTTAATAAAGTTTTGAAATTTAAAAATAATTTGATTCGAATTTGAATTCAATATTTGAAATTGAATCCTATGATTTGGAAATTTTGGGTTAAAAAGATTATATGAGTTATAAAGGTGTTTAACCATTTAAAAGTATTGTTTTGAAAATTTAAATCCAACCCAAGTTTATACTTGAATGGCTTTAGCTTATATAAAGGTAATCAGCTTTAAATTATGTGAAAGATTATTAAACCTTGTTTAGAAATCTAAGAGGATTTTAAATAGTATAACTTTCATACAAAAGATTGGATTGGAAATGGTTTGAAAGTTATTAATTAAATCTTCAAATTAAAGATTTGGGTAAGTTAATCAAATTTGAAGTGAAATTGTTTTGAAAAGCCATGGATGAACCTTTTTGGAAAATCGGTAAACTTTGTAAAACGAATCTTTTTGTTTAAAAGATTTAATATGGTGATTTGTTAAACCATTTGAAAAGGAAGGTTTTCAATAATAAGTTGTGACTTAACCGAAATCCCATATCCATATGTTTTTAAATGTTGCGCTCATTATTCGGTTTAGCCGGGAGAGGACCCTTTGTGTCATATAACCCATTCTGAATAATGATACGTCGTTATGGATAGCATTTGAAGACCGGTGGTGAAGACCGGGTATTTTCGAGAACGAAAGGATAACCCGTCGATTGTCTCTGCACTGAGTCGCGCCGTTATAGAGATTTCCTAAGTGATGGGAAGTCCGATCGGGATTGTGGATACCCGGATTTGCAAGGGCTTCTTCAGAAGTGCCTTCGGTTCTGTTCGAGCCCGAAACAGACTTGTATGGTCGTGTGTCTGACACTACACTTTGAGATATAAAGCCGATTTCTTTCAAATACATATCTGTTGGTGGCGGAGAATGTATTCTCTTAGCTTAACACCCTTCTCTGAGCCGTACGAGCTCAAAGGTTATGTAGTTGAAGGTTATCATCGATATACTCTCAATTTGGTAGTGTGGCATGCTAAGTGCTGCTGTGTGTTGATGATCATTTGTTGATCAAAGCATGGCTTTGTGAAAAGCGTAGCTTTGTGGACGAAACCTCATCGAGCCTCACAAACCGGAAATGGTCGAAACAGGAAAGATGCGGCAAGGTTTCAAGGGTAGCTCCCCATGACCATTCCTTCTGGAAAAGGGTAGTATCATGGTATGGAGCCCAGGTACTTACTCATGTGGACACTAGTATATTTATTACTATGTGATGCTGTTGTTGGAGGGCCCTCGGATAAAGGTCCCAAAGGACCGGGGGTGGCATATCTCAGGTTTTATTCCCCGGGAAGGGGGTAGCCGGCCTTGTTTGGCAGAGAGCCAGGTAGGTTCTCGGGGCTCCCTCCAGAGGCGTTCCCATGTGGCAATAGGAAGTTCCTTAGCCTGACCATTTGTTGGAAATCCATTCATCCAATACGCGCCTTGTACGGTTTTAGTTGTATTACCTGCCATCTACTTATAGTGGCGCCCCACTGTTTGGATGGTAGCTATAGTAGGCATAGTTCGAAATGTCTATGCTGGCTAGGATTAATATTATACTTTCGAAATGGTTTTTCCACACTGTGCACTTATAGTAATAATATCAAAGAAAATTTTTCTCGTATCAAGCATATTTGACTATCATAAGGAGAAATCTCCTCCAATTCTGCGTTTGCATTGTGTGTGTGGCGTGAGGCCTTATGGTAGTTTCATTTTCCCAAAAGCATTGCGGTTTTAAACTTTAAAAGCGTTATTGTTTGTTTAAAAGATAAAACTGTTTTGTTTGCTCACACCAGTCCCATGACTGACCTAGAGTTTATTGTTCCTTTCCTAAACTCTGGGTGCCCACTATTTCCACACGGGCAGTCTAGAGTTAGGTTTTCCAGATAATCTATAGTAGGAATTGATTCGTTGCATTCGAAGCTCTTTTGGATTTGTGGATCGTATTTGCTACACTTTAGCATCACACTAGTCTTGCTCTCTTAGTGAATGTGATAGGGGGTTCGAGCTAGCTTTGGATTGAAGATGGAGTTCTTGGATTTGGCATTGAAGACATTATCTTTCCGCTGTTATTCCTTGTATCTATGATAGCATTGATATCTATTGTACCATTCTATTGTATTCTGTTGTATCAGACATTGTATTAAATGTTGTATATCAAATGTTCTATGCATATTTCTTCCGCTGTGTTGTACTTATTGTGTTATAAGCTCCGACGAACCTGGTTCGACGTTTGGATCTGCGACATTTGAATACGAGTGTCATATTCGGTGCCGATTTTCGAAGGTCGAGTCAGGATCGTTACACATATGATAACAATAATGCCATACTGCGACAAGTATACATTAAATAACAACTAAAATCATACAATATCTCAAGAAATCTCAAAGCACTAAAAAGAATGTCATATTCTTTACCATATTCACCAAACCAAAAATATTGATAAAGCTTATCAATGTATATCACTAAAGTTGGTGAAACACAAATTCTAGAAATCATCGACTAGAAATCCAGAAATCACAAAGAGTGGGAGGCCTATCACAAACGGGAGCATGAAAACTCACCAACACGTGCATCACAAACGAAACGCAATTCCATGGTCGCTAACCATCAATTTGAGCCAAAGCTCCACAAAAGGCCCGAAGACCATGGGTCGCTACCCCAACAATTTGAGACGAAACTCCACAAACGGGGTACAATCCCCCACGTGGACAAAGATACATCGCACATCGCTAGTCTAATCCACAAAATGATCATCATCGACCACCAAGAGGTGTCAATTACACTAAACTAGTAAATAAATGAGTTTAGCTTCATGTGCCACAACCACTGGCTTAACTTAAACATTTATGAACAAATTGTAGATTTTCACTCAAAAATTATCACAAGAGTTTCAATCGAACAAGTCCAAAAATTAACCGACGAAGTAAATGCAAGCGTTTCATATCACTAGTTTTACTAAGCTGTTTAATTAGATTTCTCTCAAACGAATGAGGTAAAGGTTTGTGTATACTAATAGATTGGAAAATGGTCTTATAAACAAGCTTTGTATTAAAAATAGAGTTAAAATCATATTTGAGAAAGAGTTTGAATATTTACTATTAGTATAGAAACCTTTGTATTTTAAAGTGACAAATCACAAAATTGATTGTAAAAACAATCAATCGCCAAAAATTCACATTCAAAGACGTGAAATAAATCCAAAGAAATCGATACCAAATCCATCAAAATGGATATTCCCCAAAAATCCTGAAAAAGAAGCTATCAAAGTCAACAAAGGTGATAACAACAAATTGGAGAAACAAGAATCGATTAAAAATTGGAAATTCAAACACAAAAGGCAAAATAGGCAGAGATAGCAGATTCAGTCGACTGGACCAGGGTGGTCAGTCGACTGACACAAATCCTGGAAACTTTCTATTTCCAGGTTCAGTCGACTGAACCTGGGTGGTCAGTCGACTGAATCATGCCTAGAAATTTTCGGTTTCTAGGCTCAGTCGACTGACCCATAGTGTTCAGACGACTGATACTGGCCAAGGAAAATTCCTGGGTTCGGTTCAGTTGACTGACCTTCTAGCTCAATCGACTGAAATGGATATTTCAGTATTCTCAGCCTGGCCCCCAAGCGGTAAAATCACACAAAATTTGCGATCGGAAGAGCGATGGATGCTAGGGATTTACACCAATCGGCATCCCAGCTCTATAGGCTCTTCCATACGCAAACAAAAGCATGACCAAACATCAAAGCTAAAATTTTTAAAGATTTAACTTCAAAACACCAAAAATTGGAATATTCATAAAACCAATTCAATCCAAAGCAAATGGACGAGGAATAGATGTTAGAAATCACTACCTAACAACTATCAAAGATATAGACATAGATGTGAGTTCAAAAACTCACCTTTAAACCCAAAACAATGAGAGAGAAGGAGATGTTTACCTAAGCTTTTCTTTGATTTTGGAGCTAAAACTTGGATTTGCAAATGAAGCTAGGGCTTAGGAGTTCCTAATCTCTTTTCTCTTCCCCCATTTTTCCAAAGCTTGAAGTGTTAGGAAATATTAGAATGAATGAAGAGGAGAGGGGGTGGAGTTATGATATAAGATGAGTTGGGTTAGTGGGATGAAACCCAAACCCAAACCCAAACCCGAAGCCCTAAGTGAAAAGGTCAAAATTCTAGCTAACTCCAAACATATCGATGTTTATACTCAGAAACGTCGCAAACCTCATTTTGAACTCAATGGGGGTGGTCTCGAACTCTAATTCGGCTATTTGAAAAAAGTAGCCTTTTGGACTTTAATTCGACTAACGATGCTATATTTAAATAAAATATTTAAATATACAAATCGTAAAATATGCGGGTTGTTACAGACTCCCCTCCTTAAAGAAATTGCATCCTCGCAATACTCAAGAAGAAAATAAAGAGTAACAACCATAAAAGTATATCAACACAAAAGAAAATTCGAATATAAGAAGTTTACCTCAAAGAGCACGAAAGAGTAAGTCCGGATGTGTTCGCTTGATGAATTCTCTAGATTCCCAAGAGCAATCCTTAGGATTTGAGGACCATTGTACCTTCACAAGCGGGACATCTTTATTTCGAAGGCATTTAACCTCCGTAGCAATAATGCGAATAGGATGTTGCTCATAAGTCAAAGTAGGCGAAACTTCAATTCCTTGCACAACACCGGGATCAAAAATAGAATCGTAATCTTGAAGCCATTTCCGTAATTGAGAAACGTAAAACACGTCATAAATAGCAGAAAATTGAGCTGGTAATAAAAGGCGATAAGCCACGGAACCAATGCGTTCGGTGATGGGAAATAGACCAATATATCGAGGTGCTAACTTCCCCGATCGACTGAAACACACAACACCCCCTTCATAGGTGAAACATGAATAAACATAAAGTCTCCCACAGAAAATTCTAGTTTCCTTCTTCGGTTATCGGCATAGGATTTTTGTCTATTATGAGTTTCTTTCATCCTATGGCGAATAAGGTCAATCTTTTCTGTGGAATCACGAACAAAATCTTGACCTAAAACCAGCTTCTCACCGACCTCAAGCCAACAAGAAGGAGATCTACATTGCCTTCCATAGAGTGCCTCGAAAGGTGTCATACCAATACTGGATTGGAAGCTATTATTATAGGAAAACTCAACAAGAGAAATGTGATCTTCCCAACTTCCACCAAAATCGAGAACACATGCACAAAGAAGATCTTCAAGAGTTTGATTCACACGCTCGGTTTGTCCATCGGACTGAGGATGATAAGCGGTGCTAAAATTAAGCTTCATTCCCAAAGCTTTTTGAAGACTCTTTCAAAATCCACTAGTAAACAATAGATCACGATCGCTAACAATAGAAGTAGGAACTCCATGCAATTTAACAATTTCTCTAATAAAGAGCTTGGCCAAAAGAGGTACGGTCGATTGGACCAAACGAGAATAAAATGAGCGGATTTTGTAAGTCTATCAACTATCACCCATAGGCTATCATGACCCGAACGAGAACGGAGAAGACCGTCAATAAAATCCATGGAAGTTTGGTCCCACTTCCAAATTGGAATGTCCAAAGGTTGCAATAACCCGCCGGACCTTTGATGCTCAGCCTTAACGAGTTGACAAGTCATGCAACGCTTAATAAAGTTAGCAATATCGGATTTCATTCCATCCCAATAATAAAGTCGCCTCATGTCCGCGTACATTTTACTCCTACCGGGATGAATGGTAAATTTAGAACGATGAGAATCTTCTAAAATATTTTTACGAAGATCACTAATATTTGGCACGATAAGTCTACCAAATTTTCGAATGCCGCCATGATCATTAATATCAAAGTCCTTCAAACCTTCAATATCAATTTTATCCCTACAATTTTGGCTAAGAAGAGCCATTTCGGGATCTAGCTTTTGAGCTTTAAGAATGCGGTCTAAAAGAGAAGGTTGAGCCTCAAGGCTACATAAAATAAGAGATGAACATGAATCAGATCCACGATCTCGAATCTCACAAGTGGATAAAGTGTTGAGATCATTCCACTCGGATATCATCATAGAAACAACCGCTTGTTGCTTACGGCTAAGGGCATCGGCAACATGATATCCCTTTCCGGAAGTATAAAGAATACCAGGATCATAAGATGCAAGGAACTCAAGCCAACGTTGTTGATGCAAATTATGTTCCTTTTGAGAAAATAAATACTTCAAAGATTTATGATCGGTATAGAGAACAAATTTCTCTCCCAAAATATAATGATGCCAAATTCGAAGGGCGAAAACAATAGCCGCGAGTTCTAAATCATGAATGGCATATCTAGTCTCGGCAATCTTTAACTGCCTAGAAGCATCAGCAATAACACGTTCCCTTTGCATGAGAACGACTCCTAAACTAACACGACTAGCATCGATATAAACAATAAAGTCTTGGTTCTCTTTGGGAATCACAAGAATAGGGGCATCAGAAAGGAGTTCTTTTAATCTCTGAAAAGAAGCTTCACATTTGTCTGACCAAATGTATTTAACTCCTTTCTTTGTCAAACTAGTAAGAGGCACGAAAATTTTAGAAAAGTCTTTTATGAGCCGATGGTAATAACCCACCAATCCAACAAAGCTACGAATTTCTGTCACACTCTCTAGTCTCTTCCAATTTTGAATCGCTTCAATCTTTGAAGGATCCACGGAATTTCCAGATTCAGAAATAATATGCCCAAGAAATTCCACACGAGATTTCCAAAAGTGACAATTAGAAATTTTTGCTTTCAATTGATTGTTATTAAGAGTTTCCAACACAATCCGAAGGTGCTTTTCTTGCTCTTCCTCAGTTTTTGTATAAACAAGAATATCATCAATAAAGATGAGAACAAATCGATCGAGGAAGTCTTTGAAAACTCGATTCATAAGGTTAACGAAATAAGCTAGAGCATTCGTTAAACCAAATGGCATAACAAGCCATTCATAAGATACATAACGCGTACAGAATAATGTCTAAGGAATGCTATCCTTTGAAATACGAAGCTGATGAAAACCAGTTGCTAATTCTAACTGTGAAAAGACTCTAACACCGCAAAGCTGGTCAAATAAATCATCAATCTGGGGTAGCGGATATTTATTCTTAATGGTAAGGTCATTAAGCTTGCGGTAGTCAACACAAAGCCTAAGTGTACCATCGGATTTCTTCACAAAAATAGCTGAAGCTCCCCAAGGAGAGGAACTAGAACGAATAAATTGCCTCTCTTCCAATTTGGATAATTGCTTTCGCATCTCCTCATTTTTTTATTAGACATACGATAAGGAGGACGAGTGATAGGTAAGCTCAAGGGATTAGATTAATTCTGAACTCAATTGCTCGCTTAGGTGATAATCCTAAAACGGGCTCAAATATATCGAAAAATTCACATAACAATGTGAATGAGAGAAATGACATCTTCTCATCATCATTATCGTCATCATGAGGATTTAAAGAATATAAAGATGCTGCCAAGTTGGAATCTGAATCTTTAAGAACAATAGAAATCGGCTTAACAGATTGAGGATGTCGAAGATAAATAGTCCGCTCGGGACATAGGATATGGGCTTCATAACGGTTAAGCCAATCCATTCCTAAAATCATCCTGAAACCAAAGTAATGCATGACATGTAAATTGGCTCGGAAAGAATAATCACATAAAATAATCTCAACATCTTTACAAAGTAAACTAAGTGTTGCGGATCCACCAACCGGATTTGCAATTCTTAAAGAAGTCATCAAAGCCATAACACTTAAAAAAAGTATCAACAAGTTCTTTTGATATAAAAGAATGGGGCGCACTCGTATCAAAAAGAACTCGAATAGGTCGGTCACGAAACATAATAATGCCATCAAGGATAGAATGAGAGATACCTTGACCGTGAGAAGTGTTACTAGGGGCATGCACAACATTTAGCTTTCCCTCGTTCTTGCTTTGAAATTTGGGACATGAAGATACATAATGACCCAAACTTTTTCAATATCGACAAGCAAGGGGCTTTGAACACTTATTTGCATAATGGTCCTTAGAACCACAATTGTAGCATTGCCCACCACTAAAGGTTGAAGTCTTTGCTACCAGAGTTGCGTGCTTCCCTTTCTTGTTGGGATAAGGACCTTCGAACTTATTAGGCCTCTTCTTGTTGTTGTTGAAGTTCGATTTGGCACCCCCAACTTCAACATCACTCTCTTTATCTGCCTCTTCAAGTCGAAGAGCGATATCAACAAGCTGATCGAAAGAAACTTCCAATTTTAGAAGTACTGGCTTTTTGAGATTCTTATTCAAGCCATAGATGAACCTCTGATTTTTCTTCAATGGGTTATTTACATACTCGACCCCATATTTAGAGAGGGATTCAAAAGATGCGACATAATCTGCCACAGAAAATTCACCTTGAACAAGGTCGATAAAACGACGGGCCAAATTCACTTTTTCAGTCTGGTACAAATTTCAATTCAAATCTTTCTCGGAATTGCTCCCAAGTAAGATCCACTTCAATAATTTCAGAAATCAGAAGCTCATACCAATCTAATGCTCTTTCTTGGAGCATACTAGAAGCCACTTGGATTCGATGAAGATCAATAAGATTCATGCGAGAAAAGATGTGATCGCATGTTCTAAGCCAAGCTTGGACCTCAATAACGCCCTCGGAACCCCTGAAAGGCTTTCCACCCAAATTTGTACAATCACTACACAGGCGTGCAAATCCGGATTTTGGGTGAGTAGGCTTTGGAATAGGTCCGACAGCCTGAGCATTCTTTACAAGATCTAGAAGCTACTGGGTAGACGTAAATACTCCATCCTGAGGAGTAGCGCTAGATTGACTGGCGCTGGTACGGCATGGTTTAACCATTTCTCTTCTTTAAGAAAGAAAGAAAGAAAGAAAGAGGAAAAAAAGTTATTCTCAGAATGAATATCAAACAATCATGATTGATAAAACAAGGCATCATAAAAGAAAATAGGATAGAACGTGTCCTAAGACTCGGATAAATCCTAAGGCACGACTCCTAAAAGAGACTTAGGACAATGATCTTTGCTAGATTATTCTACATTTTGCCGAAGTTTAGCTCTGATACCAAGCTGTGATGCCCCACCTCTATACTCACGCTAGCCAAGATGTAAAGGCCCGCAAATCCGTACCCCTTTGAACTAACAAAATTCCACCACAGCAGCTCAAAGTGGCACAAAAGTACGAGTCTTCGGGTTAAAAGAAGAAAGAGGTAGAAAAAGAAGAAAGAAAACAACATCAGAGTCTCACAATCGCAGCGAAACAAAATATAATATATAACAACAGCTTTTAAATACAAAGAATCTGTACGGTCATTTATATATACATACCATATCAGAGTACATCAATCAATCATACATGTCCATACACAGCGGAAACAATAAACAAATACGGAAATACGCTCTGTCATCAGCTCGTCTCCTGAACTCCTTAGCCTTTAACCTGATCCTGTTTTACTCGGTCTGACCCGAGCATCATATAAAACAACACCCGAGTCAGTCTGGAATACCAGCGTGAGAAAATCACACTCAATTGGATTATTATATTTTCAAAAATCCTTTGAAAAACAAAAGCATCTCGTAAGACCACGCCACAAATAAACATATCGGGTTTTTACCTTACGATAGCTAAAACAATTTTTATTAAAGTTCTCTGATATTATAATAATGTCTATAGAAAGTAAAATAGAATCTAGCCGAAATGCTTGCATCTCACGTTTCAGCAATAGTTGGGCACAATCAAAACCGTACGGGCGCTTATTGGAGATTGGATTCCATACAATGGCAGGGCTACCGGGGTACCGCCCGTCACAGTGCCTGGTCTAGATCAGAGTACCGAGGAGCTACCCTATCTCCCCTGCAATACAAGGCCGGAACCATTCCTTACTGAACAGTCCCGAACAAGATCACCCCGCAGTTGGCGCGACCAACCTCCCACTAAGCCGAATAAGAAGGGACATCTAGACAGGGGAAAATCTTGTCATGCTTGGGCATGACCCACCTAAACTTGCTGCACCTCCCCTGTTTTAGCCATTCCTAGTTGACGAGGCTTGAGGCTAATCGTTACCTTTCAAGAACGTGTCCCACTTAGAATGCTCATCGTCCACCTGATGATGTTCTGAAAGCATTCAATCCATACAAGTTGCCCTGGGTCTGGACAAACCGAATCACCGTCTTCAACTCTTCACGGTCTTCATTCGTTATCGTTCAAACCAGATCGAAGTGGTTTTCGGATAATTAAATCCGATCCCGGACTCTTCGAAACGATCAGCGCATTGTCCAATATTGATAGTCGGTTATTTAACTATCAATTAATCATACATAAGTAACCATCAAATAATTTTCACAAATTATTTATCTCAAATATCATTCAGATATTATTCCCGTTTTAACCCATTTGAAATAATTTTTCAAAGTCCTTTATTTCCACGAAATCATTTAGCTGATTTCTTATACTCACCCACATTTTGATTTACCCTTTGAAAATATCCTTTATTTTCTCATTCCTTCCTCGAAAATCAATTTATACTTCTGCATATAAATTTTCAAACTCAATTCCTTCACTTAATAAGATTTCTCCTAAATCTTATCTCATTTAATAACTCACTTATCATCACAAGAGGATTATTAATTGGATTTTAAAAGCATTTTGAAAACATATAGATTTATTAAGTAATATTAAATATTAAAATTTATATCTAGTTATAAGTTTCAAAGCTGGTTTTAGAAAAATTAGAGTTTATTACAAATAATTGCTAAGCCTTCAAAAATAACTAATTTGAAATATTTTAAATTCAAAAATGATTTATAAAACCTATATAGTATAGTAATTTAAAAATATTCCTTTTAAAATAACTTTATAATTTAGGACATCCAATATCCATCTATAAATGCCTCTTGTCCACATTCACCTTCTTACTTTCGGAAATATTCTACTATTTCCATTTCAAACAAATTTATAACTCAATATAAGTTCACCTTGACTTATCCTTACCAATATACACTGATATTTTCCTATCTCGTGTATAAACTTCATTTATAAATTTATAACATCTCTTTGAGTTCACTTTATTTATAAAAATAGTTTTCTTTAAGAATTCCAACTTAATAATTTATTTCTTTTATATAAATATTCATATTGCTCTTTAAATAAATTCCATTCATTACTTAATAAAATTCCTTTTTATTTTTTTAATAAAAATCTCTTATTTGTACTTCTTAACAACATTTTCTTTTTATTCTTACATAAAATTTTACTTATTGATTCCCAAAAACTCAACTTTAACCAATTTCAGTTTATATGATGCTTTTATTTCTTTTCTTCATTCTCAAGTTGAAGTTTCAAATTCCAATAATATTTCCTATTTGAGTTTTATTTAACTTCTTTGAATTAATTTATCAATAGTAATAAAATTTCAAATTTCACCTTCTCTGTTATTCAATAGTTAATAATTCAACTTATATACAAGGCCACCCATCTCAATTTATCATCTTGTCACAGAACAACAGATATATGAGATAAAATAAATATCTTTGAGGAATCCTGTTGGATCCCTCCAACCTGTTTCCCTGCATCCACAGATGTTAGCACAACATAAAATACCAATTCCACTTCAATGGTGGGATGTTGCAGTATATGGGATTCATATATTATCATCCGCTATTATGCGGCATATAGGGTCTATTTAATTATTCACTAATTTCAACCATCATTCACGCAATTCAACAATAAATTTATATTCAACTGAGTGAGATTAACTCACCTTTGATTTTGGTTTTGCCAAACCGATCCAATCCTGACTCGTTTCCATATTTTTCACCTTGAATAACAATTGCATGGATTTTATTAATATTCGAACAATCGAATAATAAATTTATCGTTTAACATTTTAATTGACTTACAATTTATTTAAGCTATTTATTTCCCGACTTTAAACCTTATATAATAATGATATGAATTTTATAAATATTCGAAATAATCGATCGATAAATTTCCATTTTATAATTTAATGAACTAATAATTCAAAATTGAATTTTACAAATATTTGAAACAAATTGAACAATTATTTTCTTTTAATAAATTTAATTTACTAATTAGTTTTAAACTGAAAACATTTTCTTCTAAAAATCTTTTTATTAGCTGAAATAATTAAAATAAGTTAAGTAAACAATTTTTTTCATCAGTCCATTATTATTAAAAATAAACCTAGCAATTGTAAAATATGTATATTTATTTATTTTTATTTTCAAATCAGGAACAAACGAAAAGAAAGAGAATACCTTACCAAGCCAACGAGCACAACCACCAACACCACTGCGCCGCCCACCTCAAATCACCTCAACTTGAAACCCTAGTACGAACCACCCGTGTTACAGCCGCTACTCCGTCGCTCTCATCTCTTTCCCACACGACATCGCAGCCTCGTCCAAGACTCACGCGACCGAACCTTTAATTGCGAACGCAAGCGCGGTCTTCTCCGAATCGAGCACGCGCGTCCTCGAAAATTCCCAAACGAGCTTGAGGTAGGCTTAATCGCGAGTCCACTCCCCCCTTGAACCCGCACGCCACACCTTCCCTGGCACGATTGAAGTTTGCTGAAGATGCCCACTTCGATTTCGTATCGTTCGATTTGCTTATCCCTTTATTTTATATATATGCCGTGAATCGGCTATAGAGAAAATAAGAAAACGAAGAAGACTTCGTTCGATCTGGGGAAAGGAGGAAAAGAAATAGCGGCCATTTATTTTTGAGAGTGAATATCGTTTTGATTGGGAAAAATAGAAGTAGGGATTTCAAATTGCACGATGAGTTTCAGAATATTTGATTCGGCCATTAATTTGATTTTTTTTTCTTGTTTTCTGAACGAAGGGAGAAACAGGAACCATCGCGTTATAAAGAAAATGGGAAGCGTATGAAGGAAAACGAGTAACAGTATTCTGATGGGACGAAAGTGTGTTGAGGAAGCTAGGTTAATTATTTTATTTTAAACTTTATATTGAAATCTTCTCGAATTAAATTATAGCGTGTTTGCTTATCATACGTTCACACGGTAGTTCCGAAAATTACGAAATTTGAAATCCGGCAATAATTCGATATTACGGATCCAACGGAACTGGTTTCGTCAAATTCCGAGTCTGTGCCTCGGAAGGTTATTTTTAAATGTCAATTTAAACTATGAAATTTTAAAATCGGACAAACCACTGTTAAATTCAAATTTTAATTCATCTATTATTTTCAGTATTATCAATATAAATTTTATAATCCATTAACATATTTTCAACAAGCTTACTATACCAGATTTTATATTTTACCCAATATCTAATTACCACTTTAATAATTAATTAATTCAATAGGTCGTTATATTTAAAATTTTGAATTCTTTTTATTAAACAAAACAACTTATCATATTCAAAATAAAATTATAATTCAAATTAAATATTTAAATTCATTTTAAATATCACAAATTAACTGTTGAAAAAGCCGGGTCGTTACATTCCTCCCCCCGTAAAAGAATTTCGTCCCCGAAATTACTAGTTAGGAAGAATGGTCCAATACCCGTTACTATTTTCCAAAACCAACCATTCAATATCCTACCAAACTATCTTTTTAATAAAAGACGCATTACCCTTCTTATTAACTTTCCAAACTTTTCCCTAGTTTCAAACTATACTATTTGTTTAACCATTCAAGTTTCACTTTAAAACCAAATTTTGAATTATCAAAATTTTCTCAAAATTTTTTCTAACTCCCTAAATTCCCGGAAATTTTTGCCAGTGTCTCCTTTGCGCGGCTAGCTCGATACAACTACAAAATGGCTCTACGGCCTCCCAAATCCCAAAAGAAAACAAAAAACCAAGTGGCTCGATCAAAATCTCAATCAATTTTCATATAGAAATTTAAACACATACCTTTTTGTCGAGCATTTATAATTTATCTTCTGAAACCAATATCAATTCTCTTTATCTTTATATTACCTGCATATCTTACACAGCAACATGCCCAATCACGATATTCAAAACATTTCATCGACTTTCTTACAAATGTCAATATCTATTCATTTAAATATTATTTTAGATTATATTTGAAATATCAATTCCCAATTGAGAATGCATCATTCCTCACTTAAGTTAGTATAAGCATTTTATGTGTTTCTTGTATGTATTTCCATCTTACAACCTTAGTTTGTATCTATTCTTATTCAAATTGATTCTTCCATTTCCATATGAATTCAATTTATCTTTAACTCTGAATATTTAAATTCTATTTTTCATTTATAACAAATTCATGTCATTATTTTAAATTAGTTTCCTTCACTAATTTATTTCAATTTCTAATTTGAAAACGTTTGTTGTTAACAAAATTTTCAAAAACTTCAAAAAATTTCTAACTTCCAAAATTTTCGAAAATTTTTGGCAGAGTCCCCTTTGTACGGAGGAGCTTTTGCAATTTGACAATAGATATAAATATATATTCATCGACCCACACGATCGAAAAAACCAAAAACAGTTCATATTTCCTAGTTTGTATTGCGTAGGAGTACCTTATTAGCATATTTAAGCAAGCGGCATATTTTATTTTAGCATTTACGTGCCCAAAATCCCGCTATACAGTCTTCTGCTACCTGTACTTACTCAATTTAAACATATAAGTATCATATTTATGAAATTCACAACATTTCATTCATTTAAGCAACTAGAACACATCAATAACATAAGCAATGCATTATAAATGCTTCCATAAACCAATTTATATAGTTTCCAAACTACTTCCGTTTGTTTTCAACCGATTCACAAACTATTTGCATTCAACTCAAGTGATTAACAACTCATTTGCTTATCTTCAATAATTATGTCTAAACAATTCATTTCCAAGTTAGTTGATTTCAAAATCAATCCATTCTACTTCCATCGGTTAATAATCACAAGTTTATTATTTTATAAACAATATACACATCCAGTTTCCATAAGCAATTAATAAAATCTCAATATTAACCCAATTGCTTTACTCGATTTCTATATTATCCTATCCAATTCGGAATGTTTTTTTTATACGTCATTTTCTTATATTCTATTCATTTTTAATCTAACCTACACATATTCATTGCATTTGATTCACAAGTCAAACTTATATTTACTTTATCTTTCCATAGAATTTTTATTTAGTTCCGTTTACGTCGAACGTTTAATTTAAGCAATTCGACAATATTCATTCAAACAATAGTTTCTTTAGTTTTATAACCATTTTTAAAATTGATTCCCACTTAATTCATATTTAAATCCGTTCCATTCCAATTTCTTTAAAAATCCATATATTTGCATTTACTTTATTTTTACATTGAGTTTTATTCAAACCCATTTTATAAAGCTTGACAACTTCCATGCTTATGATTAATAACCATTTTCCCAAATTTATACAAGTCGTGCTTCATTCAATTTTATATTTAAGTCAATTCTCTTTAAATCATCTGAATTTCATAACTTAGGTCATTTCATTTGCCCATATATTTTTTCAATTTAATTTGATATTATTTAAATCTAATTTCTTCATTTACTACTTAGCTCAGTTAATTTATTTACTCAATTCATTTAAAAAAAATTCAATTTCCATGTTTGATTCATTCTCGAACTTATTTAATTAATTTCAAGAACATCTCCACTTTATTTATATCATTTGGATTTTATTCGCACTTCAAGCCAATTCATTTATAATCCAATTTTATTAATTCTCAATTCAACTTCTGTTTGACCAATTCAAATCTCATTTACATACTCAATTTTGGATTTCTATTACATTTCTAAGGTACAAAACAATTCTATTTTAGCTTATTTATTTCACTTCAAACTCCAGATCTTACCTGTATTAAGAAAGCATACATTTTATTTCAATCAACTTAAATTCTTTTGATAAGCCATCGGAGTTTATTTATACATTAAATTTTTATCCAACTATTTTTATTCGAATAAAGATTTTATTTCATTCAACTTAAATTATTCAAGCCCTTATTAAATAAACTTTCACTTTCTTTGAAGTTACGCTTCTATAAAGTTTAATCTTAAATTAATTTACTTATTTCAATTTCGTGCTTAAATCCATTTCCAATTTATTTGATACTCTCCTAGATCAAATTCCATTCATACTTGAATTGGATTTTATTTGCAAATTCAAATTATCTCTAAGTTAATTCCATTCCACAACAACTTTAATTCATATTTAATTTACTTACACTTCCAAGTTGAATTTGTATTAGTAACTCGGATTTCATTTCCAATTCCATTATTACCTCACAATCCAACTTCTATTTAAATCTCATTAACCTATTCAATTAACCAATTTATTCCAAATTAATTCACTTCCAATTCTACATTGGATTTTTATCTTCAAAAATCATCTTATTATTTTATCTGTGTTCAATTTTATTTTATAATTCAAGTTTGGATTTTATTTCATTCTCCAAATATACAAAACAGTTTTATTTCGGCTTACTATTTTACTTCTTCATACTTTTCTGTTGTAAGTCACACATTTATATTTTTCACATTACTACCCATTTGAAGCCTGAATATGTTCACATTTCATTTTAACTCGAGATTGAACACTCATTTGCAGCCAAAAATATTCTTAATCAATGTGTTTCATATTTACTTTATAAGCCTTCGGAATATATTCATTCCAATTCAATTTCATTTCGATTTACTTTTATTTATTTGAGTAAGAATTTAATTTCGTTAACATCATTTATAACTCAACTGAATTTTACTTCAATTCAATTTATTTAACTTAACTTCCGTTAAATCAAGCATCATACCATACTCTTTAATCTACCAATTCTCTTGGATTTAATTAAGCAAGAACTTAATTTCATTTAACATCATCCATATCTCAATTCATTTCATTTCAATCTTAAATTTAAATCCAATTATTAAGCTTAAGTTAATCTCAACCAAATTTTTATTCTATTAAATTTCCCAATCCAATTCATTTACATTCTAAATTTGATTTACTTTATCAATTTATTTATATCATTATTATTATTCATCATTTGTTAAATTCCAAACAATTAAATTTTCAACTTTTTTATAACCTCATTTATCTAAATATTAGCATCCAACATCCAAGTTATATAATAATTCCATGAAATATTTCTTTTTATATCAAAATATATTTTGGATGAAATTATTTCATTCACCCACTTTTGAAAACAATATTGTGTCAAATTGTTCTATTCAAGTGTTTAGAAACCCCTTCGGCACAGTTGTACAGACTCTGCCGACGAAGGTTCATATGCCACTCAATAAATCAATCAACACAATATAAAACCATTTTATATTCACTAACAAATACGCGCTTATATCTAATAATACGCTCAAACTCATTCTAGAGTAATAATGACTCTATCTCTAATGAGTAATTCCCACCAGAGCCAAGGTTCTCACTTAACCTTTCAGCTCTGATACCAAGTGTAAAGGCCCGCAAATCCGTACCCCTTTGAACTAACAAAATTCCACCACAGCAGCTCAAAGTGGCACAAAAGTACAAGTCTTCGGGTTAAAAGAAGAAAGAGGTAGAAAAAGAAGAAAGAAAACAACATCAGAGTCTCACAATCGTAGCGAAACAAAATATAATGTATAACAACAGCTATTAAATACAAAAAATCTTTACTATCATATATATATATACACATACCATATCAGAGTACATCAATCAATCATACATGTCCATACACAGCGGAAACTATAAACAAATATGGAAATACGCTCTGTCATCAGCTTGTCTCCTGAACTCCTTAGCCTTTAACCTGATCCTGTTTAACTCGGTCTGACCCGAGCATCATATAAAACAACACCCGAGTTAGTCTGGAATACCAGTGTGAGAAAATCAAACTCAATTGGATTATTGTATTTTCAAAAATCCTTTGAAAAACAAAAGCATCTCGTAAGACCACGCCACAAATAAACATGTCGGGTTTTTACCTTACGATAGCTAAAACAATTTTTATTAAAGTTCTCTGATATTATAATAGTGTCTATAGAAAGTAAAATAGAATCTAGCTGAAATGCTTGCATCTCACGTTTTAGCAATAGTTGGGCACAATCAAAACCGTACGGGCGCTTATTGGAGATTGGATTCCATACAATGGCAGGGCTACAGGGGTACCGCCCGTCACAGTACCTGGTCTAGATCAGAGTACCGAGGAGCCACCCTAATTCCCCTGCAACACAAGGCCGGAACAATTCCTTACTGAACAGTCCCGAAGAAGATCACCCCGTAGTTGGCGCGACCAACCGCCCACTAAGCCGAATAAGAAGGGACATCTAGACAGGGGAAAATCTTGTCTTGCTTGGGCATGACCCACCTAACCTTGCTACACCTCCCCTGTTTTAGCCATTCCCGGTTGATGAGGCTTGAGGCTAATCGTTACCTTTCAAGAACGAGTACCACTTAGAATGCTCATCGTCCACCTGACGATGTTCTGAAAGCATTCAATCCATACAAGTTGCCCTGGGTCTGGACAAACCGAATCACCGTCTTCAACTCACGGTCTTCATTCGTTATCGTTCAAACCGGATCGAAGTGGTTTTCAGATAATTAAATCCGATCCCGGACTCTTCGAAACGATCAGCGCATTGTCCAATATTGATAGTCGGTTATTTAACTATCAATTAATCATACATAAGTAACCATCAAATAATTTTCACAAATTATTTATCTCAAATATCATTCAAATATCATTCCTATTTTAACCCATTTGAAATAAATTTTCAAAGTCCTTTATTTCCATGAAATCATTTAGCTGATTTCATATACTCACCCACATTTTGATTTACCCTTTGAAAATATCCTTTATTTTCTCATTCCTTCCTCAAAAATCAATTTATACTTCTGCTTATAAATTTTCAAACTCAATTCCTTCACTTAATAAGATTTCTCCTAAACCTTATCTCATTCAATAACTCACTTATCATCACAAGAGGATTATTAATTGGATTTTAAAAGCATTTTGAAAACATATAGATTTATTAAGTAATATTAAATATTAAAATTTATATCTAGTTATTTATAAGTTTCAAAGCTGGTTTTAGAAAAATTAGAGTTTATTACAAATAATTGCTAAGCCTTCAAAAATAACTAATTTGAAATATTTTAAATTCAAAAATGATTTATAAAACCTATATAGTATAGTAATTTAAAAATATTCCTTTTAAAATAACTTTATAATTTAGGACATCCAATATCCATCTATAAATGCCTCTTGTCCACATTCACCTTCTTACTTTCGGAAATATTCTACTATTTCCGTTTCAAACAAATTTATAACTCAATATAAGTTCACCTTGACTTATCCTTACCAATATTCACTGATATTTTCCTATCTCGTGTATAAACTCCATTTATAAATTTATAACATCTCTTTGAGTTCACTTTATTTATAAAAATAGTTTTCATTAAGAATTCCAACTTAATAATTTATTTCTTTTATATAAATATTTATATTGCTCTTTAAATAAATTCCATTCATTACTTAATAAAATTCCTTTTTATTCTTTTAATAAAAATCTCTTATTTGTACTTCTTAACAACATTTTCTTTTTATTCTTACATAAAATTTTACTTGTTGATTACCAAAAACTCAACTTTAACCAATTTCAGTTTATATGATGCTTTTATTTCTTTTCTTCATTCTCAAGTTGAAGTTTCAAATTCCAATAATATTTCCTATTTGAGTTTTATTTAACTTCTTTGAATTGATTTATAAATAGTAGTAAAATTTCAAATTTCACCTTCTCTGTTATCCAACAGTTAATAATTCAACTTATATACAAGGCCACCCATCTCAATTTATCATCTTGTCACAGAACAACAGATATATGAGATACAATAAATATCTTTGAGGAATCCTGTTGGATCCCTCCAACCTGTTTCCCTGCATCCACAGATGTTAGCCGAACATAAAATACCAATTCCACTTCAATGGTGGGATGTTGCAGTATATGAGATTCATATATTATCATCCGCTATTATGCGGCATATAGGGTCTATTTAATTATTCACTAATTTCAACCATCACTCATGCAATTCAACAATAAATTTAAATTCAACAATTTAAATTTAAAATCAACTGAGTGAGATTAACTTACCTTTGATTTTGGTTTTGCCAAACCGATCCAATCCTGACTCGTTTCCATATTTTGACCTTGAATAACAATTGCATGGATTTTATTAATATTCGAACAATCGAATAATAAATTTATCGTTTAACATTTTAATTGACTTATAATTTAGTTAAGCTATTTATTTCCCGACTTTAAACCTTATATAACAATGATGTGAATTTTATAAATATTCGAAATAATCGATCGATAAATTTCCATTTTATAATTTAATGAACTAATAATTCAAAATTGAATTTTACAAATATTTGAAACAAATTGAACAATTATTTTCTTTTAATAAATTTAATTTACTAATTAGTTTTAAACTGAAAACATTTTCTTCTAAAAATCTTTTTATTAGCTGAAATAATTAAAATAAGTTAAGTAAACAATTTTTTTCACTAGTCCATTATTATTAAAAATAAACCTAGCAATTGTAAAATATGTATATTTATTTATTTTTATTTTCAAATCAGGAACAAACGAAAAGAAAGAGAATACCTTACCACGCCAACGAGCACAACCACCAACACCACTGCGTCGCACACTTCAGATCACCTCAACTCGAAACCCTAGTGTGAACCACTCGTGTCACAGCTGCTACTCCGTCTCTCTCATCTCTTTCCCACACGACATCGCAGCCTCGTCCAAGACTCACGCGACTGACCCTTCAATTGCGAACGCAAGAGCGGTCTCCCTCAAATCGAGCGCGCGCGTCCTCGAAAATTCCCAAACGAGCTTGAGGTAGGCTTAATCGCGAGTCCACTCCTCCCTTGAACCCGCGAGCCACACCTTCCCTGGCATGATTGAAGTTTGCTGAAGATACCCACTTCGATTTCGTGTCGTTCGATTTGCTTATCCTTTTTTTATATATATATGTCGTGAATCGGCTATAGAGAAAATAAGAAAACGAAGAAGACTTCGTTCGATCTGGGAAAGGAGGAAAAGAAATAGAGGCCATTTATTTTTGAGAGTGAATATCGTTTTGATTGGGAAAAATAGAAGTAGGGATTTCAAATTGAACGATGAGTTTCAAAAAATTTGATTCGGCCATTAATTTGATTTTTTTTTCTTGTTTTCTGAATGAAGGGAGAAACAGGAACCATCGCGTTATAAAGAAAATGGGAAGCGTATGAAGGAAAACGAGTAACAGTATTCTGATGGGACGAAAGTGTGTTGAGGAAGCTAGGTTAATTATTTTATTTTAAACTTTATATTGAAATCTTCTCGAATTAAATTATAGCATGTTTTCTTATCATACAATCACACGGTAGTTCCGAAAATTACGAAATTTGAAATCCGGCAATAATTCAATATTACGAATCCAACGGAACTGGTTTCGTCGAATTCCGAGATTGTGCCTCGGAAGGTTATTTTTAAATGTCAATTTAAACTATGAAATTTTAAAATCGGATAAACCACTGTTAAATTCAAATTTTAATTCATCTATTATTTTCAGTATTATCAATATAAATTTTATAAGCCATTAACATATTTTCAACAAGCTTACTAAACCAGATTTTATATTTTACCCAATATCTAATTACCACTTTAATAATTAATTAATTCAATAGGTCGTTATATTTTAAATTTTGAATTCTTTTTATTAAATAAAACAGCTTTTCATATTCAAAATCAAATTATAATTCAAATTAAATATTTAAATTCATTTTAAATATCGCAAATTAACTATTGAAAAAGCCGGGTCGTTACACAAGAGCACTTCAAGTTGATGCCGTCAACTAGCACAAAGAATAAGGCTGTTGAGGAGCGACCATTCGTGTAATTGCTTTGTGCGAGCACCAATATGTCAGATAGAATAACATGCATTTGTTTTTAAGAGGAAATTCGACATACCGATACAAACTCAAAGCTACTACACAGTGGCTATAAGATCTTCGGAAAAAATATATAGAAATAAGCATAACACAAATCAGTCACAGACATTCATATCACAAAGGCGGAAATAAATATGAATATAACACATGGAAGTGTACATCAGAGTAGTGGTCAAATAAGATCCACAATATTACAAAAGAATAGATACAAGTGCAAGACAAAAGAATAAGTATACATCAAGGAGTATCTAACTCGAAAGTATAAAACCAAAAACTACTAATTTAAGTAGTTAGCCAAAAGTCAGATAATGTTCCAAGATGAGGAGTCAAGCAGAAGCACCTGTAACATCTCGGTCTGACCCAAGTATTATTTAATAAGAAAATAATAAACGGATCAGTCTAGCTATAAATATCAAATAAAATGAGATAGAATAAGAGATATGACAAAAACGTATGATAACAATAATGCCATACCGCGAAAAGTATACATTAAATAACAACTAAAAATCATACAATATCTCAAGAAATCTCAAAGCACTAAAAAGAATGTCATATTCTTTGCTATAATCACCAAACCACAAATATTGATAAAGCTTATCAATGTATATCACTAAAGTTGGTGAAAAACAAATTCTAGAAATCATCAACCAGAAATCCAGAAATCACAAAGAGGGGGAGGCCTATCACAAACGGGAGCATGAAAACTCACCAACACGTGCATCACAAATGGAACGCTATTCGATGGTCGTTAACCATCAAATTAAGTCGAAGCTCCAAAAACGGCCCGAAGACCATGGGTCGCTACCCCACCAATTTGACCCGAAACTCCACAAACGGGGTACAGTCCCCCATGCGGACAAAGAGACATCGCATGTCGCTACTCTAGTCCACAAAATGAACATCATTGACCACCAAGAGGTGTCAATTACACTAAGCTAGTGAATAAATTAGTTTAGCTTCATGTCCCATAAACACTGGCTTAACTTAAATATTTACGAACAAATTGTAGATTTCTACTCGAAAATTATCACAAGAGTTTCAATCTAACAAGTCCAAAAATTAACCGACGAAGTAAACGCAAGCGTTTCGCACCACTAGTTCTACTAAGCCGTTTAATTAGATTTCTCAAACGAATGAGGTAAAGGTTTGTGTATACTAATAGATTGGAAAATGGTTTTATAAACAAGCTTTGTATTAAAAATAGAGTTGAAATCATATTTGAGAAAGAGTTTGAATATTTACTATTAGTATAGAAATCTTTGTATTTTAAAGTGACAAATCACAAAATTGATTGTAAAAACAATCAATCACCAAAACTCACATTCGAATATGTGAAATAAATCCAAAGAAATCGATACCAAATCCATCAAAATGGATATTCCCCAAATCCCAAAAAAGAAGTTATCAAAGTCAACAAAGGTGATAACAAAAAATTGAAGAAACAAGAATCGATTATAAATTGGAAATTCAAACACAAAAGGAAAAATAGGAAGAGACAACAGATTCTGTCGACTGGACCAGGGTGGTCAGTCGACTGACACAAATCCTGGAAACTTTCTGTTCCCAGGTTCAGTCGACTGAACCTGTGGGGTCAGTCGACTGAATTATGCCTGGAAACTTTCAGTTTCCAGGCTCAGTCGACTGACCCATAGTGGTCAGTCGACTGATACTGGCCTAGGGAAATTCCTAGGTTCGGTTCAGTCGACTAACATTCTAGTTTAGTCGACTGAAATGGAAATTCTAGTATTCTCAGCTATCACGATCCGAAATCCAATGTTCAAAAAAATTTGACCCTAAATACCTCACTTATATTCAACTGCCAAAGATTCAAACATCGAACTCCAGTCGGATGGAGCTTATAACAACATTAAATGAATATAAACAGCGGAAACAAAATGAATATCATATATCAACACAGATACAACATGATACAATATCCAATACAACATCGATCCCAAATATCAGAGTGATACAAATATGATACAACAATAACACGACAACGGAAACCTTAACAAGTTTCCAACATACTTCAACCTCGACAAGGTCTTCAACTCCAACACTTCAAAGATTTCCAAATCTAAAGCTTTCAGAAGACTTCAAATCCAAGCTTACTCCAAAACATGGATAACCTGCTTCTAGGCTGCCCATGTGGAAAATTATGGGCACCCATAGTTTAGGAAAGGAACAATAAACTCCGGGTCTGTCATGGGACTGGTATGAGTAAACGAAAACAATTGTTTGAAACAAAAGCATTTTTTCTTATCAAAAGCAAAAAAAATAATTTGAAAGAAATTCGCAATGCTTTTGAAAATGAAACTTCCATAAGGCCTCCCGCCACACACACAATGCAAGCGCAAACTTGGAGGAGATTTCTCCTTATGACAGTCAAAAATGCTTGATGCGAGAAAACATTTTTTAATATTATTATTAATGCATAGTGTGAAACATTTTCGAAAGTATAATATAAATCTTAGCCAGCATACGTACCATTATAGTATGCCTACTATAGCTACCATGTTAAATGACAGGTTCTACAACTAAAACCGTAAAGGCCTCGCATTGGATGATTGGATTTCCAACAAATGGTCGGGAAAAGGAACTTCGCATATAAAATGGAACGCCTCTGGAGGGACGTCCCCGAGAACCTAATCGGATCTCTGCTACACAAGGCCGGGTTACCTCTATAACCAGGTAACAACTGATATGAGTATGCCACCTCCCGGTCGTTACCAACCTTTATCCGAAGCGCTTCTCAACCAACAACCACAAAGCAATGAGTTTGCAGAAACCACACAGTAAGTATCTGGGCTCCATACCATGATACCACCTATAATCCAGAAGGAAATGGACGTACCCTCAGGGGGAGCTACCCCCAAATAACCTTGCTGTCACGATTCTCGTTTTGACCATAATCGGGTTGTGAGATTCGACGAAGTCTCGTCCACAAAGCTACGCTTTTTCACAAAGCCATGCTTCGATCAACAAATGATCAGCAGCACTCATCATGCCACACTACCAAATTGGGAGTATATCATTAAGAACCTTCAACTACATAACCTCTGAGCTCGTACGTCTCAGAGAAGGGTGTTAAGCTAAGAGAATAAATTCTCCGCCACCAACTGATATGTATTTGAAAGAAATTAGCTTTATATCTCAATTTGTAATGTCAGACATACAACCATACAAGTCTGTTCCGGGTTCGAACAGAACCGAAGGCACTTCTAAAGAAGTCCTTGCAATCCGGGCATCCACAATCCCGATCGGACTTCCCATCACTTAGGAAATCTCTATACCGAAGCAACTCAGTGCAGAGACAATCTATAGGTCATCCTATCGTTCTCGCAAATAACTGGTCTTCACCATCGGTCTTCAAATGCTATCCATAACGTTGTATCACATATTCGGAATGGGTTATATGACACAAAGGTCCTCTCCCAGCTAAACCGAATAGGGAGCGTCAATTTTAAAAAGACGTGGATGTATCAATCACAAAGATTCATATTCAAGGTTCGATGTGGGTTTCGGATAACTAACTGAAATCCGACTCCCTGTCGCATCGAATTTAAAATACCGTTTTACGGGCCAATGGGTTTTCACAATCACACAACAGTATATTCAATACCAATATCACAGCTCAGCACAAAGCATTATTACATAGCATCACATCATATAACAGGAATATCAATCCAACACACAGCATTCAAGAACAATAAAACATCTTCAATTGAGATGAATAACTCGTGTGGTTTTAAATTTATTAACCGTATAGTTACTTAATTAATCAGTTATCAATTCGTAACTAAATTACTTGATTACTTAACTAATCATACATTAATTTACTTTAAGTAGTTAATTACATAATCATTAGTGAACCAATCTTTAATTACAATTATAATTTAATTATTCTTAACAACTTTCTTACGATAATTAATTAATATTAATTGTTCATCTTAATTAACATTCAAAAGTCTTCTGTATATTTTGAAAAATAAATTTATTCCTAACTTCAAAGCTTAAATGTTAACAATTTTTATACTTAACTTAAATAAAAATAATAATTAAGAGTTTAAAAACCATTGTTAAGTATTTACTAAAATAATTAAAAATTTGTATTTAGGACTTAACTTAAATCATTAAACACTTACTTAATTTACAGTGCTTAAATCTTATAGAAACACAATTTTACTTAACTGTAAAAAAAAACTTGCAGTTCTAAAAAAACATAATACTCCCCATTGATTAACTCGAATAACACTTTGAGTTTCCTTACCGTTCCACCCGAGACATTCCGCACGCATGCCATCTTCTTCTTCTTTCCCCTTTTTTTCCAGTAAGTTTTAAGTTTAAACTTAAGTGTAGTATCAGTAAAAAAAAATACTCACTCGAGCACTAACCCGAAGCCATCAACCTCCTAACTCGAGTAACGACTCGAGATCACTAGCACTAGCGACACTGACACCAATTTCACACCGTACACGTGCACGGTGAAGCGCCCATGCTCTGGCGAACTCCACTAGCTATGGCAAGTCGCAATTCATCCATATATACGAAATCACTGTTCAAATCGCCACCAAAACCTCGAAATCGAAATTTTTATAGTTCGTTTGAAAACTGCTCTTAACTCCCTTCAGTAAATCATCTCACCGCCGCTTCTTAGACCACCGAAGGAGGTTTCCTCCGTCTACAGCACGCCAACGTCCCAATCTTCCATCCTCTCGAGTTTCGTGAAACTCAATCAACTCGTGGTGACGAATTCACCACATTTACAGAACATTGCAAAGCTCAAACTTTAACCCTAAATTCACTTCATCTCCTCAAATCGTGCAATTGAAAAATCGCTTGATAACTTTCCCGAAATCAACGATATGCAACCCTGCTTCGCACAAAGATTCAACACCCAGTATTGAATGATCATCAGAAATTGATCGAAAGGCATATTTTATTCAAATACGAACTGCACTAGGCATGCTTGATTAAAAATCATCATATTAATTTTAAAAATCATATCTTTGTATGCTTATTCAAGTTACATAATCAAATTACTAATTAAAATATTTGAGTTCATCAGAAAAATTTGTTTTTACTGTAAATTTTGGGTTACAGAGTCAATCTCTTCATGATCAAACTTAAAACAAATTTTTGGCTGTGATTCAAGTTTAAACAAGTTTATTTTGTTTAAAAATCCCAAGCAAAAAAAGTTAGAATGAAGTTTATTTGAATTTTTTTCTAATACACTTTTCTCTGAAAAACAAAATATTGAAGAACAAACTGTATAAAAATTTCCAGTAACACAGAAACATACTGAACAACATTTTCCTTCCAATATACAACAAAACACAAGATTCATAAACTTAGATTTCAAATGAAAAATAAGTTTACTCATAGAAAATGTTTTAAAATGGAGAACTGCTCTTGTATTGGAAAACTGTAGGTTGATTTTCCTGGATCTTCTTTTCCGTTTTGTTGTATTCTCTTTTTTTTCTTCTTTTGATCTTGAAAATATGGTAATGTTTATATATTTAATCTTATCATGTTTGTTTCAATGAACTGAAATAAATATGGGTGGTGTGTGTGTATATATATACATATATATACATATATATATATATATAGGAAAACTTTGTACAGGGTAAGGAAAGTAGGTGTTAACTGGTACAACATTCTTCTCTTTGATCAGATTTTTATTTATTTTTGTTTTCTTGCTTTGATTAAGAAAAAAATTTATTTCGGCTGATATGATTTGTTACATTTGAATTGACTATAAATTTGTGCTCAAAAGAAAGCATTAAATGCTCATGCTTCCATCCTTGTTAACATATAATCCTGTTTGATTTCTTGTAAGTACAAATTTTGTTTGTTTTGTAGATTTTTTTCTTTCTATCTTCTTGCATAAGTCTTTATTTGATTGTTTTTCTAGTTTATAAATTTACATGCACTTATGTGTATTCTATATGTCATTTTATAACCATATGCTTTTATTACTAACATCATTTTAAACTTTAACTATCAACATTCAATTTATACATATATTTCATTTTATGGTTTAAATCAAATTTTTGTTTGTTATATATATTATTTATTTATTTATTTAAAGCTTAAACTACCAAACCAAATATTTTATTTGTATGCATATTTTGCAATACTTAATATTAATATATTTTACTTTGTTTTGAAAATTTCCAAATTAAATTACAAAAGTTTAAATAAGTTACCAAATTTAATTTAAAATTTTTGGGATGTTACAAATTTCCTCCCATTAAGAAAATTTCGTCCTCGAAATTTGGAAGAGAGAGAGAAAATAAAACATAGAATATACGAATTCAGGAAAGATAGAGAAATGGCTTACCAGTTTAAGCCGAGATATCCACTCTGCAATTGGGATATGATTTCTGCACATTATCTTTAGTTTTCGAAGTGCAGTTCTTTGGATCGCCACTCCACAGCACTTTAACTAGTTTCACAATTTTGTTTCTCAATCGCTTTTCATCACAATCCACAATCTTTATCGGTTCCCTCTCGACTGCCAAATTGGTAGTGATCTCAAGGTCCTGCTGAGCTGCCTCCTCAATAATACTATCTAGGTTGTGCACAAATTTTCGAAGATAGTTGAGTGTTCTCTTGAGTTATCAGAGTTTTCCGGATGTCCTCAGGGGAGTCAGAATTTTGTCCAATCTGGAGATTGAGCTTTCTTATCAGCTTGGATTCCCGGGTGGTACCGGTGATTCAGCTTAGTAGAAGGATTATTCTTGGAGATAGGGTTTGATGAAATGGCTCAGGTTTTGGTGGAGTTTCTGAGTTTTCTTTATGGATCAGATGAACCATATTTCTGGGATGTATTGTCTAGTTTGTGCTCGTGTTCCTCATCGGCATTTTCATCTACTTCGGATTAGAGTTGTGCAGGGAAGCACGGTGGCAGCTATTTGAGAGTGGAAGCAACTGGAAGTTGCAGTGTTTTGGATTGGAAAGTTTCTACAGGAAGTTTTTCAGAATATGAGGCCAGATTGGTGAGTGCACCTGTTTTTCTTTTTCGGATAGGAAAAGTTGTTTTTCTTCTGACGTTTGTGGAGTTGAGTTGGTGTTCTTGATCTTGGTTGATCTTGGAGATCATTGAGTTGGGTTGTTTTGATCTAGTTTGTTTCTAAAGGCATCAGCAAGGATTGAGCTGATCAGTAAGGATGTAGGCAGCCCAGGATCGTTCGAAGATTTTTTTGGATAAGAGACGGAAGAATTTGGATTCTGGTGGTCGAAAATTTGATTTTGGATAAGTTTATCTTCGATCAGGGAGCTATAAGTTTTGGGTAATCTGAGAAGCTAGCTCTGAAATGTTTTGGATCTTTTCTGTATTCTTGTAAGGATAAGTGATTGATCTACCGAATTGAATTGCCAGTTTGGATAACTGGGATTCAATGAGTTTCACATATCTCTGAGGGAATACGTGTATGATCCATCTCTGGTTTTTGAACCAGCAGTTCGGGAGTTTTGGTTGTTGAGTCAAACTTGTCTATAGTCTGATATCCTGTCTAGTGTTTTAAATCTAGATGAATAGGAGCTCTGTAGCTTAGTAGTATTGATTGTTTGGATTTTGTAGAGTGAGTATCTCGGTATTTATACTTGGGGAAACTCGAGGAAATTCTATTCAGAATTTTGTCTGGATAGTTAGATTTTTTTGATTGGATGAATTGGTTGCTATGGTTGTTAACATATGTTTGATATATGCTTGTGTTTTAAAATTAAAATCTTTAATGAGATTATTAAATTACCTTTTTTTTAAATTTCGGCGACGAAATTCTTTTAAGGGGGAAGGATGGTAATATCCTGGAATTTTTGACAATATCAATTTAATAATCTGTATTAAAAATTAAATTGATTTGATAATTTTTGTCAATAAAATTTGAATTGATTTAAAAATCTTTTTTAATAAATATGTAATTGGTAGAATTTATCTTTCAAAACTAATAAATTGGTTTCTATTTATAATATAAATATATGGTTTATATTGTAAATAGATTAGCTTCGCTTTAAAGTTAATAAATAAAGCATATTTTCTAATTCTAATATTTTTAGTAATTTGGAAATTTATTTTTATTTAATATAAAGCTTTTCAAAGTTATTAAATAAATAATCTTGGTTTAAATTTAATAAATGAATCTTGATTTTAAATTCTAATATATATATATTAATAATTTGGAAATTTTGATTTAATTTAATATTGATTTTTTCAAAGCTATTTAATAAATAAGTATATGATTTGTAAATGTTTAAAATGATTTTGTCTTAAGTTTTAAATTTAAATTAATTAACAAAAAGGTTTGTTTTCTTTTTAAAATATAGCTTAATAAAATAAGTAAATTAATAACTAAAATAATTTCTTTTACAATTATTTTAATTTGATAATGAGTCATTTCTAAAAAAATATTAATAGTGTATTGTTTTACAATTGGATTCTTAATAAAAATAGCGTTGTTATTTAAAATTTAATTTGTATATATAACTTGATTTTAAATATTAGATTTTTAGAATTAGATTTGAATTTGAATATAAAGTTTTGAAATCTAAAGTATAGATTTTAAATTGTTTTGGATTTCTAAATATATGCATAAACTTTTATTTATAAGTTTAATTGGTTTTTATTTCTTTAAAAAATTTTATCTATACATATTAAATACTAATTAACTAATTAATTAGGCATAACCTATATATTAACATTTAAATTAAATACTAATTGCTTTAAAAAGGACATGCGTTGTTTTCTTAAGCATCATATAACAAATGTTAAAAGATAACCATTCCAATTTGACAAATGAAATTTTTTTGTACATGTGTCCTTATTTATTTTCATTTTCTTTATTTTATTAAATCACAAAATCTACTTATACAAATACATTTGCCTCTCACTCTTTTTTTCCTTTTTCTATCTTCATAGTTCAAAGTTAAGAAAAACTTCAACCTGTTTATTTCTCAAACCTGAAATCACTTCCCTGTGAACAAATCTTCAAAATCAAAATATAAAACTTGTTCACATGCAAATCAGTAACTCTCCTCATAAAACAATTCTGTAAACAACTCTTCAAACAAAACCAAAAATCCAGAAATCATGTTCAAATAAAATCAGTAATCGTCTTCAAATCCTCAGTTCAAACATGCAATCCATTTCCCTGTAATTCACTTCAAAATGCAAATCTACATATCTTCAAACCAAGGCAATTGCAGTTTTAAACCAAGCCTGCATCATTTTTTTCTACAATCTGGAAGCATGCAAACAGTTTTAAATCAAACAAAAAGCAACCCAGTTTTCAAAATTTTAAAGGGAAGCACTCAGGTTTTAAATCAATGGAGAAATGCAGTTTTAAAGTATCAGGAGCATTTCAGTTTAATGGAGTTCAATTTTTCAAAGGCTATTTTCAAAACAATCTGAGGCTCTGCCTTCTTCTAAAATCAGTGAGTAACTTTTTAAAATTTAAAACATAATTAGGTTGCATGCTAGTATGGTTGAATATAAATAAGTATTGCATGTGTATAGATAAAAATCTGATGTGAATATTATTTGTATGCATACTGTATATATATATATATATATATATATATATATTGTGCTCTGTCTTGTTTCCAGGCTTAATTTTTTTTATTTTTAAATCCTTATCACATGATCTAGTGTTTGATAGGATCTAATTATTAAAAAAATGTTGTTTGATTTAACCTAGCTTAATGTTTAAAAATTTAAATTTGACAAAATAAGGTATGTTGACTCTAGAAGTATAAAAATCATCAATGCACGTTGATATAAATTAAAATTCATACTATATAATTTATAAATTCAGTATTATAAATCAAAAACATCAACTAAAACATGATTTTTAAATCAAGAATCATTGTTTATAATTTAGGGATGAATGTACAATTCCTGTTTGAACTAAAAATGAACTTTTTGATTTTTCTGGTGATCTATGTATCTTGAAGGGTCGGGTTGCTTCCAGTTGACGGAGGAGTGATCATTGAATCTTGGAAAATTCTGAAAGGTGTTGAAATTCATGGTGGAAGTTGCGGCAGTGAAATCCTTTCTAGAACCCTAGTTTTAGTTAGGTTTAGGAATTCGATCGCTACGGGTTCTACAGTGGATCGAGTGTTTCAAGTTTTTGGGTGATGGAAGTTTGGAAGTAGGTGATGGCTTGGCCGGAGTTTCAGGAACTACGATGGTCAGAGGAACGAATGCGAAGCGTTGCCAGGTTTTGGGTTCGAGTAGTTCTGTTGTTCTAGGTTTGGATGTGTCATCTCGAATTTGATTTCAAGAATTTGAGTTCGATCTGATGATCGCGTTGGGGTGATGGAGTGATTTTGGATGTGGAACGATCATCATTGATGATCGGAGGTTACTGGGGGAGACGTGCATGTGCACGGCCCTGTATCTGATGAAGTATGCTGTGATTGGTTTAGGCTCGAGTAATTTTGTGTTAGACTCGAAGTAGTAGGGTAGTTTGCTCGGGGAGGTTGAGCATTGAACTCGAAGTAAAAAGGATAAACCTCGGGTTAATTAATTATAACAGGTTTTAATAGAAACCTGTTATTCAGTTTTTAAATTTTAAAATAAAATTTAAAAGCTGAGTTAAATGAAAAGTAAAGTTTTAAATAAGTTTTAAATCTAGTTTTCTTCAATCTGTAGTTTAAGTTTAAATCTTAGTTTTCAAATAAGGTAAAGTTTTTAAATTTAGATTGATTTAACTACTTTAAAAAGGGTTAAGTAGTTTGTATTTTAAAAATGAAGTTTTAAATTGTAAATAGGTTTTTAAATCTAAAGATTAATCTGGAATCAAAATTTAATATGCATTCCAATTTTGTAATAAAAAGAAGTTTTCAAATTTAAAATGTTGTAAACAAATTGAATATTAAAGTGTATTTTTAACTATGGTTTGAATTTAAACATAAATTGGGTTTTAAATTTCTTTTAAACTTCTTTATAAAATGAATGTTTCTTTAACATGTGAATTAAATATTTTTGAATTGTTTTTAAGTGTTGTTTAAAGTCAATTTGTATTCATTTTTAAATCTTAAATTTAAAATGAAATTTGAAATAAAAGTTTAAAGAAAATTGTTTTTAAATACTTTTGATAATGATAATTTGATCATTAATAAAAAATGTTTTTGTCTTTAAGTAAATGAAGATTAAATGATTGAATTATTAAGTTAATTAAAATGGATAATTTATTTATTTAATTAATTATGATTTGGATTAATTAAACAAGTAATTAAAGGTTTAAATTAATTAATTAAGGTTTAAGATTAATTTATTAATGAAAAATAAATTTGTAATTAAGGATTATTAAGTAGATTATTAATTAATGATTAAAGATTTACTAATTAAACAATTAAGTTATAATCAAGGTTAATTAATCAAGCAAATTAAGGGTTAATTAAGTTACAGTTAACACTTAATTAATTTAATAATTAGAGATTAATTAATGGATAATTAAAGATAAATTAATTTGTGATTAACAATGGTTAATCTAAGTTAATTACTTAATGGAAGTAATTAAAGAATGGTTAATGAAGGTCATTAACTAGAATTATTTAATAATTAATTAATGTGGTTAATTTTTAATAATTAATTAGATTAATTAATTTAATGATAATCATTTGTGAATTGTTTAAATGTAATTACTTAATGGAAGTAATTAAGGAATTAATTATTTAATGTAATTAATTGAGTTTAATGGGATTAGTTTGAATTAATTAATTAAGTTTAATTAATTTTAAATACTGAATGATTTGATGATAATTACTTAATGTAATTAATGGATTGGAATTACTTAGTGAAGTAATTAATTGGTAATTATTGAGTGTAATTAATTAAAGATAATTTAAGAATGGAAGTAATTTGAGTATAATTACTTAGTAATTAATCAAGGGATTAATTATAGATAATTAATTAGGAATAATTAATTTATTTAATGAAGTTATTAAGGGTAGTTAATTACTGGATGTGATTAATCAGGAGTGATTAATAATTGTGGATTAATTAAGATTAATTACTTAAGGTAATTAATTTAAAGATGTAATAAATTTAAAATGTAATTAGGGATCATTAATTTATATTGTTAATAATGTAATTAAAGTTGATTAATTAAGATTAATTAATCAATGATAAGTGATTAAAGGTAATTAATTAATGTAATTAATTAAGGATTAATTTAATTAATTATAGTTAATTAATTAATTGAAGTAATTAAAGGATAATTACTGTAAAGGGTTAAGGATAATTAATTTTTGAAATTTACTAAAGAACAATTACTTGAATGTAATTAAGGATAATTAATCAAGAGTGATTAATTAAGGTGATTAATTTGAATGATTAATTAATTGATTTGTAATCAATTAAATGGTTATGTATGTAAGATTTTAAAGATGAAATAATTAATTTAATTCACATTAAATTAATTAGAGATGGAAGAAATTAATTTAATTTATTTTAGATTAATTATAGTATGATGAAGTAAATCTTTGCTTATGTATGAAAGGATGATATTGAATACCTTGAATGCTTTGTGATCTCAGTAATGAGATAAGTAATGCGGTGTGATATGAATGCTTTGGTTGCATTGTGATGATAATATGGATTATCTATTTTGATGATAGTATGGATTATTTGTTTATAATGATAATGTGGATCACATGTTTAATTATTTTAATGTTGATCATCTATTGTGATTTGTGAGTTATCTATCTGTGTGTATATAGATAATTGAATTGAATTGTTTTAAACTTTAAAACAACATGGCCTTAAAAGACACGTTTTGGATTTCAATAAGACCGGGATCGGGTTTCCATATTTGGATATCCGAAAACCACATTGATCCAAATTAACGATAGGTCGCGAATCTCAAGTGAAGACGAAGATTCAGAGTGCAAGGGTTATCGTCGTTAACTCTGAGGGTGATTCCAAAATGAGTATAACGAGATAGTGCCTTCGGTTTCGTTCGAACCCAGAACGAACTTATATGGATTGAATGCTTTCAGAACATCGTCAGGTGGACGATGAGCATTCTAAGTGATGTGTTCTATAAAGGTAATCGCAGCCTCAAGCCTCATCAACCGGGAATGGCTAAAACAGGGGAGGTGCAGAAAGGCTAAGTGGGTTATGCCCAAGTAGGACGAGATTTTTCCCTATCTAGAGGTCCCTTTTATTTCGGCTGTGTGGGCAGTTGTTGAGCTCCAACTTCCGGGGTTGTCTTGTTTGGGATTGTCAAGTAAGGGATGGTTCCGGCCTTGTGTTGCAGGGGAGTTAGGATGGCTCCTTGGTACGTTGATCTAGGCCACGTACTGTGACGGTTGGTAGCCCAGTAGCCCTGCCATTGTATGGAATCCAAAATCCAATAAGTGCCCTCGGATTTGATTGTATTACCCACTTTTAGTGGCTAGTAGCTGGAATTTAATGAATGTAACAACTTTGGCTATTTTCTATTTACTTGAAAACCCTAGACCCTATTATAATATCACAGAATTTCCTATCAAATGTTTTGGTTAGCGTAAGGTAAAAACTTTTCCATGTTTATGTGTGGGAAGTCCTACGTGATACCTTCTGTTTTCAAAGGTTTTTCAAAAGTTAAGCAAGCTTAACCTGTTACTCACACCAGACCCATGTCTGACCCAGAGTTTATCTTCTGTTTTTCTTAAACTCTTGTGTACTCAAATTTTTACGAGTAGCCAAGGGATTCAGGTTAGCTTTGACAAATTGTGGAGGAGCAATGGAGCAGGAGGCTTCAACGTGTAGATATATAATGTTCCGCTATATTGGTTTCTCTGAGTAGTATCCTTGTATTGTATTGAGTTGTATAACTAGACAGGTGTTTATAACTGTCTAGTATGTGATGTATAATCTGTGTAACTCTGATAAAGGTTGTAAACTATGTAATATTTATGTTATTAATATAATTTATTCGTTTCGCTGTTGAGATTCTGATGTTTTTTCTTCTTTCTCTTCTTTCTTTTCTCTTTTCTATCCCTTTCTTTCTTCAAGATGATGCGATTTTCTATGGTGAGAAAGCCGGGTCGTCACAAGGACGAATCAATTCCTTCTTTAGCAAATCACCAGTTTGTTTGACTAGTTCAATTCTTTCCCGCGGTGCCATCCTGCGACTAGCATGAACGACAGGACGAGCATTCAGAATTAAGTCAATTCTGAATTCAATTTCTTTGTGTGGGGGTAAAGATTCTACTTCTTTGAATACATTGGGAAAATGCTGGACAATAGGAATGGACTCCAAACTAGGTTCTACATATCCCAATGTATACATCAATTTATCTCTTTTCGGACTAGGGTCTTCACAAGAAATTTCTACAGAATCTCCAAGTTTAGTTTTGACTAGAATCGTTCGATTGCTGCAATCTAACTTGGCTTCATATCTCGATAACCAATTCATCCGAGTAGGATTTCAAATTCATTGAAGCCGAGAACATAAAAGTTAATAGGAAATTTATGGCCAGAATAAGAGATAGGCACCCTCCTACAAGATAGACAAAGATTTGCAGGGCCACCCACTGGATTCTTCACACAAATAGGTTCATCGACAAACTTGAGTTTAAGTTTTAATTCATCCATGATCTATTGGGGGATAAAGCTATGTGAAGCTCCCGTATCGAATAAAACTCTAACCATTCGTTCACCAATAATAAGATTACCCTCTAATACTCCCTTTCCTTCATTCACCTTTGAAGTTGAGGGGTTATCTTTTATTGCGCACACTGTCACTATTTGTGATCGTTTCTTTTTCGGGCAATTCTTAACTCCATGACCTGGCTGGTGACAATGATAACATTCCTTGGATCTTCGACTTATCTTTACAAGTTGATCTTTCTTAATTTGTTTCTTTGGCTTCTCATAATTATTTTCTAAATGGCCTTTCTCCTGATAGCTACAACAAGTAACATTTCGGGATGAATTCTCTTGATTACTCCTCTTCTTCTCCTTGCCTTGAACCGGCCTCTTTCCTTTGAATTTTCTTTTCTTCCAGTTCAAACTACTTGAACTCCCTTTCTCTTCCGGAACTTTCTGCATATCTAGAGTAGCATATCGATAACCCATATCAATCAAGTCTGAAAAAGATTCTTTAATGTGGGCTGTCATCCTCTCGTGCTACTCCATATTTATTCCCCGAATGAATCTTTCATTTTTCTTCAAGGGTGTACTCACTAGCTCCGGACCAAATCGAGACAATTCATTGAATTTATTCAAGTACTCTTCAAATGATAGACTTTCTTGCTTCAAATCTAGGAACTCCTGGTACATTCGAGAGATACCAGCAGATGGAATATATCGCTGCTCAAACACTTGTTTAAATCGTCTCCAAGTAAACTTATCTTCTAACTCATTCACAGTAACCGTCTCCCACCAAGCTGATGCTTCTTCTTGGAGTTGCCAAGAAGCTATTAGTCGCTTTTTATCGTCTTCCAACTTCAATCCTTTAAAAATTCTTTCACAGGATCGGATCTAGGCTTGGGCTTCTACAACAGATTCCTTGCCAGTAAACGGCTTTCCACCAAGTCTCGAAAAACTTTTATATAGATCAGCCAGATTCGGCTGAGATTGAGTAGGACCAGTTGCAGCGACGCGACCAGTTGTAGTGGTATTTTCCCATTCCCTACTTTGTCCTCTTCTTCGGCTCATTCTCATTTGTAAATAGCAATAAAACTTGATTTAGGCATACAGACAAGATATCTTAGGAAACATCAACAGTTTAAAAGGAATAGACTAAGGAAATTTGGGGTTTTAGTCTTTCTGTTTATACTCATTCTAGGGTATACTTCTACCTATCTCTAATGAGCCATCTAATATGTTATACTCCGCAGCTAAAGTTCTTACTCAACCTTCAACTCTGATACCACTTTTTCACGGTCCTAAATCCAATGTTCAAAAAAAATTGACACTAAATATGTAACGACCGGGAAATTTTCTATCCTGAAATTTCCAGATAGTTATGAAAAGAAGAAAGAGATCAAAGAAAAAGAAGGAAACAGAAACACCAAAACACAATTCTCACATTCGCAGCGGATCAAAATGTAATATTGAATAAATATCAGTTATACAAAGGAAAGCTATACTGGTCAAATTACACTTTAATATATCAGAGTTACAACTTTTACACAACATTGGACAGTTTAAAACAACATTTCCTAGATATACAACTATATAACAAAGCTGAAACACTCCATACGTTTCTGCCATCCAGCTCGCATCCTGAGCTCCAGAACTACCCTACCTGAAAATCTGTAATACTCGGTCTGACCCGAGCATTACATCAAAGTAACACCCGGGTCAGGCTGGAAACCAGCGTGAGTAAACTCTTCTAACATGGAACTACCCATGCAATGTACTTATTTAAAACCCGGGTAATTCGTATCAATTTTACAAATTCACAATTTGTTATTGACAACATTTATTTCACACATCAATCTCTAAGTACCAAAAACTAGATTAATTAGTCCAATTTACTTAAATCATTCCATTCCAGCCTACTGATTTCACATATCAAATCTATATAGAATTTTACAAAGATTACAAATCAAAGTGGGTTCAGGTATCTACTGATACCTGACTCCGGTTTCTTCGTATTCCATACCATCAAAACCCAAGTTTACTCAAATAAATACTGAATTTTTAATACAGGGTATCACCTTTACACATCAATTCATCACATTATCACTATTCAATCCAAACATCTCATATTACAAAACATTTCGTATCACATAGCATCATAATCACATACCAGGGATAATAATCCAATATCATTCAATCATTCATAAGTAAGATTTATTAGTTATACCATTCTAATTAATGTAAACAAATTAAATTAATTACCTTGATCACCCTTTTAAAACCTTGCTTACTTAATTATAAACAAATCAATTAATCGTCCTTTAGTTATCATCTAAATTAATCATCCTTGATTAATTATCATTTAGTAATCAGCCCTTTATTAATTACGCAATTGAATTATCCTCAAACCAATCACATTAGTTAACCTTTAATTACCATCATAATTAATTATTTATAATTAATTACTTTAACCTTCAATTAATTACATTCAATAATTATTCCATAATCACTTCCTTTGACTTATTATTCATTAATTAGTCTCATTCATTAATTAACTAACCTTTTAATTATTTCATTAATTACATTAATTAATGATCCTCTAATTACTTTCCTTAATTAATTATTCTCCTAAGAAATTAATCTTTAATTAATTGCCTTATTCATTCACATTCGGTAGTTGTCCATTCTTTAATTGCTTACATTAAGTAACCTTTTAATTAATTAATTAATTACACTAAGTAATTAACCCTTAAAATTACTCCCCTTAAGTAACTATCCTCTAATTACTTTACTACGTAATTCCTATTTATTTAATTACATTTAGAAATTGCCCATTAATTACTTACACTAAGTAATTACACTTTATTTATTTAAGAAATTTTTACGGAATCAATTTCATAAGTGATTACCTTTTATTAATAAAATTAATTATATCAAACTAATTACATTAATTTAAACATCTCATAATTACAAAAAATCTTTAAATTTCATTTATTAACTACCCATTAATTATTTAATTAATCCTTTAATTAATTTCTTTAATTAACTAACTTCAATTAATCGCTACCATAAATAAATCTAAGATAAATATTTCTCTTAGGAAACTAAACATTTTAAATCCTTTAAACTTTAAAACCTTTCATATTTAATTTTACATTTTGAAATCCAGGGAACAATTCCACTATTTTTATAAAAAAAATACTGTTTACTTGTTTAATCCTGGAACCACTTTTTTCTAAATTCAAAGAAAACTGGAAACAAAGACATCTCGAGCCAAAATACACTCACCCACTTTGAGTCGTACTCAAAACATCATGAGATCATTCCCGAGCGGATCCTTCTTCCCAAAAATCCAAACAACCCAGACATATCAACGTACATGTGCACGTGCACTGGCGAACTTCGTCGCTCCGACAAACTACGATGATTCCCACACCTCGCCAATAATATCTACTGACCTTTTGATCATCCAGATCAGCGAAAAAGTGAGCAAAATAAAATCAAACCCAACGTGCCAAAATCTGGAATTAATACCAACCGGAAATCCTACCATTGCCGATGAACTTCGCCACAAGAAATCTCACCGGTCACATCGAAGCTCCTCCTCGATTTCAAGTTCCACTTCTCATCATCGCGATCGAGTCCCATCCTTTGTCAATGACGAACGAAACTCAGAATCTTCAACTACCAAAACCCACCACTAAAACCCTACCTCGCCAATCTCCCACCATCACGGCCAATAATGAAATCCAACTTTATTTTTCCTGAGATCCCTAATCCATTGGCCACCTCCAGTCCAAAATTCGCCGCAAAACTCGACGCCAATCATCGACAATCGATAATTATGTCAAAATCCATTATCCATGAATATCTCAACAATTACCTTGCTAAAAATTATGAATTTCATCTTAAAAATCATATTATCTAGAGCTGATTTAAGTTACATAATTGAAACAATAAATCATAATACTTGATTTTATCCTAATTTAAGGTTTTCACCGTTATCTTTTCTTTTCCAGAAAATTTAAAACTTAAACTATCTTATTTAAATTTTAAAAACTAAGTTATGTTTAAATCAATAATATTTTGTTTGAAACACATGCTTATCAGTGATTAGTTTTGAAATTTTTTGAATTATGATTAAATTTTTACTCTGTAAATTTTGAAACAGAGATGATCAAACTAGACCAAACATGCACAATTCAACACACAACATATATTCAAAGATTTTGCTTATATATATATACATGCAATACAAACATCATTCCCAAAATACATATGCAATATCATTTATTTCCTTAAGTCTTTTTAAATAAGTATTTAGTTACTTAATGTTTGAACAGAGGGGAGTTTTGAAATTCTGTGACTAAATAGAAGTTTATATCCATAAGAACTGTCATACATGTTCTAATCAGCTGTATATTTATCTATATACTAACCTATTTTTAGCATGCACTCATGTCTTGCAAAGTTATTTCAATTTCAATCACAATCATCAACTTCAAACATTAAAGGTGTAGCAGTTTACTCACCTAATATCCTACAGCAGAGGACTGAAATGCTTATGATTACTTCAGGTTTGCTTGATTTTGATTCTGGAGTCCTGAAGATTTTTTTGTCGATGATGTTTGCTTTCAGGTCCGTTTTATTTTGATTTAATTTCCAGGTTTTGAAGATTTGTTTGATCTCCAGGCTTATTTCCAGATTCCAGATTCCAGATGAAATTGTTTTAGGTTGTAGTTGGATTGTAGTTGATACCGTTTCTTTGATTTATTCTTCCCTATACTTTGTGGTTTCAATTTTGGAGATGAAAAAAAATGAAATCTGGTTTCTTCTTTTTTTATTTTTTATTTACAAATTTATTCTTAAAAAAACATTTTGGCCACTTGTTATTTGCATGTCTAATCATCTTACAATTGTTAAATTATGATAAAACCAACTTACACTTGTCTTTTATCCATGTATAAATTTTTAAATATGTTAATAAAGTTTTTATATTATTTATCCTATGTTTATAATATTACACATGTTTTAAATGTATGCTAAAATTCTTTTATTTGCAAATATGCATGTATTAATTGATTTTAATATGTTTTCTTTATTATTATATTTTTTTATTACTATATGTGTATTATTTTTTATAAACCATGCTAATATCTTTATATTTTAATTTCAAAATAAAATTTCCAAATCTCAATATATATACACACTTTATATACTTATATATATGTATACACTTAAAATTTTCAACACTACAAAATTTATATTTATCTATTTATGGAATTTACTAATTCACTATAAAATTTATCATTTCCCAAATATTATAAATCAATATTTATTATAGTTTCCCAAATCCATTTATAGATATTTTAATTAGCAGAATTTTATTTTTAACACATATATCAGTATTTAATAGTTAAAATTTGATAATTACCAATTATCAAATGCCCAAAAATCCCGGTTATCAAAAATACCTCACTTGTATTCGACTGCCAAAGATTCAAACATCGAACTCCAGTCGGATGGAGCTTATAACAACATTTGATGAATATAAACAGTGGAAACAAAATGAATATCATATATCAACACAGATACAACATGATACAATATCCAATATGGTACAACAATAATACGACAACGGAAACTTTAACAAGTTTCCAACATACTTCAAACTCGACAAGGTCTTCAACTCCAACACTTCAAAGATTTCCAAATCCAAAGCTTCCAAAGACTTCAAACCCAAGCTTACTCCAAAACACTGATAACCTGCTTCTAGGCTGCCGTGTGGAAAATTATGGGCACCCAGAGTTTAGGAAAGGAACAATAAACTCTGGATCAGTCATGGGACTGGTATGAGTAAACGAAAACAGTTGTTTGAAACAAAAACAGTATATTCTTATCAAAAGAAAACAAAAGAATTTGAAAGAAATTCGCAATGCTTTTTGAAAATGAAACTGCCATAAGGCCTCCCGCCACACACAAAATTCAAGCACAAACAGTTGTTTGACGTACCATTATAGTATGCCTACTATAGCTACCATGTTAAATGACAGGTTCTACAACTAAAATCGTAAAGGTCTCGTATTGGATGATTGGATTTCCAACAAATGGTCGGGCAAAGGAACTTCCCATATAAAATGGAACGCCTCTGGAGGGACGTCCCCGAGAACCTAACCAGATCTCTGCTACACAAGGCCGGGTTACCTCTGTAACTAGGTAACAACTGACACGAGTATGCCAGCTCTCGGTCGTTACCAACCTTTATCTGAAGCGCTTCTCAAACGACAACCACAAAGCAATGAGTTTGCAGCAATCACACAGTAAGTATCTGGGCTCCATACCATGATACCATCCATAATCCAGAAGGAAATGGACATACCCTCAAGGGGAGCTACCCCCAAATAACCTTGCTGCCACGATTCTTGTTTTGACCATAACCGGGTTGTGAGGTTCGACGAAGTATCATCCACAAAGCTACGCTTTTTCACAAAGTCATGCTTCGATCAACAAATGATCAGCATAACTTAGCATGCCACACTACCAAATTGGGAGTATATCACTAAGAACCTTCAACTACATAACCTCTGAGCTCGTACGTCTCAGAGAAGGGTGTTAAGCTAAGAGAATAAATTCTCCGCCACCAACAGATATGTATTTGAAAAAATCAGCTTTATATCTCAATTTGTAATGTCAGACATACAACCATACAAGTCCGTTCCGGGTTCGAACAGAACCGAAGGCACTTCCGAAGAAGTCCTTGCAATCCGGGCATGCACAATCCCGATCGGACTTCCCATCACTTAGGAAATCTCTGTACCAGAGCAACTCAGTGCAGAGACAATCGATAGGTCATCCTATCGTTCTCGCAAATACCCGATCTTCACCACCGGTCTTCAAATGCTATCCATAACGTCGTATAACATATTCAGAATGGGTTATATGACACAAAGGTCCTCACCCAGCTAAACCGAATAGTGAGCGTCAATTTTAAAAGCACGTGGATGTATCAATCACAAAGATTCATATTCAGGGTTCGATGTGGGTTTCGGATAACTAACTGAAATCCGACTCCCTATCGCATTGAAGTTAAAATGCTGTTTTATGGACCAATGGATTTTCACAATCATACAGTAGTACATTCAACACCAATATCACAGCTCAGCACAAAGCATTATTACATAGCATCACATCACATAACAGGAATATCAATCCAACACACACCATTCAAGAACAATAAAACATCTTCAATTGAGATGAATAACTCGTGTGGTTTTAAATTTATTAACCGCATAGTTACTTAATTAATCAGTTATCAATTCGTAATTAAATTACTTGATTACTTAACTAATCAAACATTAATTTACTTTAAGTAGTTAATTACAAAATCATTAGTTAACCAATCTCTAATTACAATTATAATTTAATTATTCTTAACTGCTTTCTTACGATAATTAATAAATATTAATTGTTCATCTTAATTAACATTCAAAAGTCTTCTGTATATTTTGAAAAATAAATTTATTCCTAACTTCAAAGCTTAAATGTTAACAATTTTTATACCTAACTTAAATAAAAATAATAATTAAGAGTTTAAAAACCATTGTTAAGTATTTAGTAAAATAATTAAAATTTTGTATTGAAGACTTAACTTAAATCGTTAAACACTTACTTAGTTCACAGTGCTTGAATCTTTAGAAACAATCTACTTAACTGTAAAAAAAAAATCTTGCAGTTCTAATACAAAACCCGAGACTCCCCATTGATTAACTCGAGTAACACTTCGAGTTTCCTTGCCATTCCACCCGAGACATACCTCAAGCATGCCATCTTCTTCTTCTTTCCCCTTTTTTTCCTGTAAGTTTTAAGTTTAAACTTAATTGTAGTATCAGTAAAACATACTTACTCACACGAGCACTAACCCGAAGCCATCAACCTCCTAACTCGAGTAACGACTCGAGATCGCTAGCAACAACGACACTGACACCAACTTCACACCGTACATGTGCACGACGATGCGCCCATGCTCTGGCGAACTCCACTAGCTACGGAAAGTCGCAATTCATCCCTATATTCGAAATCACAGCTCAAATCGCCACCAAAACCTCAAAATCGAAATTTTTGTAGTTCGTTTGAAAGCTGCTCTTAACTCCCTTCAGTAAATCATCTCGCCGCTGCTTCTCAGACCACCGGAGGAGCTTTCCCTCCGTCTTCACCACGTCAACGTCCCAATCTTCCATCCTCTCGAGTTTCATGAAATTCGATCAACTCATGGTGATGAATTCACCACGTTTACAGAACATTGCAAAGCTTAAACTTTAACCCTAAATTCACTTCGTCTCCTCAAATCGTGCAATAGAAAAATCACTTGATAATTTTCCCGAAATCAACGATATGCAACCCTGCTTCACACAAAGATTCAACACCCAGTATTGAATCGATCATCAGAAATTGATCGAAAGGCATATTTTATTCAAATACGAACTGCGCTAGGCATGCTTGATTAAAAATCATCATATTAATTTTAAAAATCATATCTTTGTATGCTTATTCAAGTTACATAATCAAATTTCTAATTTAAAATACTTGAGTTCATCATAAAAATTGTTTTTACTGTAAATTTTGTGTTACAGAGTCAATCTCTTCATGATCAAACTTAAAACAAATTTTTGGTTGTGATTCAAGTTTAAACAAGTTTATTTTGTTTAAAAATCCTAAGAAAAAAATGTTTGAATGAAGTTTATTTGAATTTTTTTCTAATACACTTTGCTCTGAAAAACAAATATTGAAGAACAAACTGTATAAAATTTACCAGTAACACAGAAACATACAGAACAACATTTTCCTTTCAATATACAACAAAACACAAGATTCATGAACTAAATACTTAGATTTCAAATGAAAAATAAGTTTACTCACAGAAAATGTTTTGAAATAGAGAACTGCTATTGTATTGGAAAACTGTAGGTTGTTTTTCCAGGATCTTCTTTTCTGTTTTGTTGTTTTCTCATTTTTCTTCTTCTTTTGATCTTGAAAATATGGTAATGTTTATATGTTTAAGCTTATCATGTTTGTTTCAACGAACTGAAATGAATATGGGCGATATATATATATATATATATATATATATATATATATATATAGGAAACTTTGTACAGGGTAAGGAAAGTAGGTGTTAACTGGTACAACATTCTTCTCTTTGATCAGATTATTATTTATTTTTGTTTTCTTGCTTTGACTAAGCAAAAATTTTATTTCGGCTGATATGATTTGTTACATTTGAATTGACTCTAAATTTGTGCTAAAAAGAAAGCATTAAATGCTTATGCTTCCATCCTTGTTAACATATAATCCTGTTTGATTTCATGTAAGTACAAATTTTGTTTGTTTTGTAGATTTTTTTCTTTCTATCTTCTTGCATAAGTCTTTATTTGATTGTTTTTCTGGTTTACAAATTTACATGCACTTATGTGTATTCTATATGTCATTTTATAACCATATTTTTTAATTACTAACATCATTTTAAACTTTAACTATCAACATTCAATTTATACATATATTTCATTTTATGGTTTAAAAACAAATTTTTGTTTGTTATATATATTATTTCTTTATTTATTTATTTAAAGCTTAAACTACCAAACCAAATATTTTATTTGCATGCATATATTTTTACATTAATATTTTACTTTGTTTTGAAAATTTCCAAATTAAATTACAAAAGTTTAAATAAGTTACCGAATTTAATTTAAAAATTTTGGGATGTTACATCAGCCTAGCCCCCAAGGGGCAAAATCCCACACAATTTGCGATCGGACGAGTGATGGGCACTAAGGGTTTACACCAATTGGCATCCCAGCCCTATAGGCTCTTCGATACGCCAACAAAAGCATGACCAAACATCAAAGCTAAGATTTTTAAAGATTTAACTTCAAAACACCAAAAATTGGAATATTCATAAAACCAATTCAATCCAAAGCAAATGGACAAGGAATAGATGTTAGGAATCACTACCTAACAACTATCAAAGAGATAGACATAGATGTGAGTTTAAAAACTCACCTTTAAACTCAAAACAATGAAGGAGAAGCTTGAAAGTAAAGGAAGATCAACTACTCTTCAACTTCAACCCTAGAATCTCCAATCTAAGTCTAGAAGCAATAATTTCTCAAATTAGGTTATAGAAAATTTCTGAAATTGGAGAGAGACTGAGATGAAGAAGAAGAAGGAGATGCTTATCTAGGCTTCTCTTTGATTTTGGAGCTAAAACTTGGATTTGCAAATGAAGCTAGGGCTTAGGAATTCCTAATCTCATTTCTCTTCCCCCATTTTTGTAAAGCTTGAAGTGCTAGGAAATATTAGAATGAATGAAGAGGAGAGGGGGTGGAGTTAGGATATAAGATGAGTTGGGTTAGTGGGCTGAAACCCAAACCCAAACCCAAAGCCCTAAGTGAAAAGGTCGAAATTCTAGCTAACTCCAAACATATCGATGTTTATACTCAAAAAGGTCGCAAACCTCATTTTGAACTCAATGGAGGTGGTCTCGAGCTCTAATTCGGCTATTTGCAAAAGGTCACTTTTCAGACTTTGATCCGACTAACGATGTTATATTTAAATAAAATATTTAAATATACAAATCGTAAAATATGCGGGTTGTTACAGAATTAAATAGAGATTCTATAGACATGTTCTCTGGTCAAGAGGCATCTTCCAAGAGCATTGAAGTTGGTGAAAAGGTGGAGGAAAATTCAAAAGTTTGAATTCAAATTTTGAAATCAAATTCTGAGGGGCATGTCGACATGGGGTATGTGGGTATGTCGACATGTGCCTATTGAATCAAATGAAAAGTTTCTATTCCTAATTTCTAATAATTGTATATATTATATCCTATATTCTACTTATATAATTACTGTGATAACATTAAATATAATAATTCTCAAATATTAATAATTTAATATTAAAATACTATTATTTTTTAATTTAAAATTCAAATTCAAATTCAAATTTCAAGGATAAATTTGAATTTAAAGTTCAAGGAATTTTAAAAAAAATCGAGCAAACAAAGAAGCATCCATTCAAATAAGAAAAATTAAAAATAATGTAAATGTGTGCCTATTTTTAGATCCATATTTCTATCGTCGTCTGATTCATGAATAGCAATGAAACACAGATTTGAATTATTCGTCTTTTTTACACCGTCACAGGATGATGAATCTGAGTCATCAAGATTTGCTGTGTATGCTTTCTTTCTTTTTCTTGATGAATCATTGTTTGGAGGGAACAACTGTTTATTTGGATACAGACAGTCTTTCCTATGATGCCCGACTTTATTGCAATTATAGCATCTATCATTGTTGACTTTCTCCGTATTATTTCTGAACTTCCTTTGATCATTTCTTTTGTAATTATTCATTTTTCTATATTTTAGGAATTTCCGAAAGTTTCTTGTCATGAAAGCAATCTCATCATCACTGTCTGGTTCTGAATCTTCAGTTGTTGCATTGAATGCTGATGACTTTCTCTATAGCCTTATTTTCTCTTCTTCCTTGCAGTTGAACTTCATAAGACATCAGATTCTCAATCAATTCTTCTATTTTCATTAGACTGATATCATTTGCTTCTTCGATTGCAAGTGTCTTTTACATCATTCTGGAGTGAGTGAATTTATAATTTTTTTTGACTTGATCTTCTTCCGAAAAGCTTCTTCCCAGTGCAATTAGTGAATGAACAATATCTTGAAATCGACAATATATGTCGAAAATGGATTCGTTTGCATGCATTTTAAACAATTGAAACTGATTAGTTAATATGGAAATTTTCGTCTGTTTAACTTTACTTGTTCCTTCATGAGTAACTTGCAAAGTTTTCCACATTTCAAACGCAAACTTACAAATAGACACTCTATTAAACCCATTCTTATCCAGTGAACAAAATAATATATTCATGGCCTTTGAGTTATTTTGTGCAACACCCTTTTTCTCAGCAGTTCACCAGGCAAAATTGGTAGTTGGTTCAACATACTCAATATGTGTGATATTCTTAGTGTCTAATCCTACTTATTGTATATAAATTTCCATTCTACAAGCCCGATATGCATGATTACTGCCATTGAAAAATGATGGTCCGGCAGTAGACCGACCTTCTACAAATGAACTAGTGTTAGTGTTAACAGAACTAGTGCCAAAGTTGACATTACCAGTGTTGGTAGCCATTAAAATAATTTTCAGGTTTCAAATTATGAAAACTATGAAGACCTATGCTCTGATACCAATTGAAAGGAAGTGCGGATTAAGGATCTTAAGGCTAATTTAACACTAGAGGGGGGTGAATAGTGTTTAATGGATTCTAAGACTTATATGGACTAATTTAAAAATTATGATATAAATAAGTGCAGAACTTAATCATAAAACAATCATAGAAGCAGAAAGTAAATAAAAAGCAGTAAAAGGAAAGAATACACCGGATTTTATACTGGTTCAGAGTTACCCTACAATCAGTCATGTACCAAGGCAAACACCTCGTGTAGATTTTTATTATACCATTGTCGAGATTACAATCCTCAATTTCTAAAAGCCTTGAGGTACCCACTTGTCTCTCAAGACCGGGGCAAACTCTCTTGATTTACGGGACACAAGATCACCCAAATGATTTTTAGGCATAACCACACCTTATAGAGAGACCCGATAAAATTTTGATTACAAATTGATCATATAACTCTGAATAGCACTTTGATTTTCGAGAGAGGGCAGGGAATCGAACAAGAATGAGATTCTAATTTGATTCACTTGAGAATTCGGCAGAATATCGACACGATCTTAAAAATATGACAAATTTTAGAATATGGATTTGTGAAGAAAAAGGGGTAAGAAATAAGAAATTAGTTAGTTAAAAATTTCGTTTGTGAAGGCTATTTATAGACCACCAACGATCATAACTATTCGTGAAGAGATTTAAACGTATAGACACTTTTTTTGAAAATTGAAACTTTTGAATTTAACGGCCACCATGTCAACATGGGGTATCCCATGATGTCGATATCCTTTAGTTAAAAAACATGTAAAATTTGTTTTGAAAATAATACTGAAAAGAAAACAAGATAAAATGATTCTGGAGTAAAATATACTAATTTTCCTATGTTATAATATAAAGAAGAGTAGAAAAATATATTTTTTAGAATGTATACATAAATTTGATTTTAGATCTCAAGTATATATATACTATAAAGAATATTTAAAAATCAGAATATAGTTTTAAAAGCAAACAAGTTTAAAACAGGAGTTTATTTAAAAACAAAAACAAAGAATATTTCAAGGCTAAAACATCTTTTTGAAAATCATTTGAAAAGATAATTTTTAAAACCAAAACATTTTGAAAAGAAGTTCTGAAAATCATTTGAAAAACCATTTTGAAGTAGTTTTGCAAGCTTCTTCCTGCAGAATATCTCATCACATCAGAACTCGAGAACTTGTACAAAACCAGTATATTCGTGGGTTTGTAAGCCACTTGTTGTAGGTTGGTAAGCTACTTGTCGTGGATTTGTAAGCCACTAAGAAGATAGAAATGGGTTCCATTCCAAATGAAATTTGGAACGAAGATTTCCATGCTATTATGAAGTTTTAACAAAAAATTAGACACTTATCTTGAAATCTTGATTTTGATACTCTAGAGTCTTCAATCTTGATATCTCCAATTCTGTATCTTGAGTCTTTATACTGATCAGTCTTCTGTAATCAATACCTGCAAATATATATATATATATATATATACATATATATATCTTGCATATATATATATCTATCTAGATAATAGTGTTAGTATATATTTTATATTAAGATAAGTTAAAAAGGTTGTTGTCATCAAAACAAACATCTCAGTTCCTAACAATTCTTTATCAAGTTGTACTTGATCAAAAATCTCTACATTATTAATAAGAATGGAATTAATGGAATTACTACGCTTTCTACCATTAGATGTTTTATGAAAAAAAATTAGTATTCATATCTCCTTTATCCATCCATTGAATTCTAGACCTTTGCTTCCACATTACTTCTTCATGAATAATAATTTAATTCTTCTTTCAAATTATAATGAATATTTTTTTTGGAATATTTAAACTTCTTGTTTCTTCAATTTTATTTTGTTTTAGAATATCATTCATAAGTTTTTCCTTATTGATTCTAATGCTACCAAAAACATCTTTATTCCATTTTTTGAGAAACGATCTTAAATCTCTAAGTTTTCTAACCCAAACTTTAGCAATATTACCTAGAAATTTAAAATTGTAATTTTTCATAGATAGCCATTTATCTGCTATTAAATCTTTAAAGTTATTTTCCAATAACCATATTTTTTTCAAATCTAAATATTTTATTTCCAAAATTCGCATTGGAACAGAATAAAACAATTGGATAATGGTTCGGAAAAAAAATATGGGAGCCATAAAACCTTATAAGAAGGAAATTTGTCCTCAATTTCATCGCTAATAAAAAATCTGTCTAACAAAGCCACAGAAGGAATTTCTCTATTATTTGACCAAGTAAATTGTCTATTTTTTAATTTTATTTCTATTAAATTACAATTAATAATAAAACTATTCCATAGCCTCTATGCCACCTTCCTTAGGAGATCTCTCACCTAAAAATCTAGTTACATTGAAATCTCCTCCTATAATCCATGGACCAAGAGCCAATGTTCTAAAATCAAAACACCAAGACCAAAGAACCCTATGACCTATTTTTGTATTAGGTTCGTACACATTAGTAATATTAAGGGTAGAATCAAAATCTCTTAGATTCCGTGAATCGATCTTATTACCCAAAGCTCCGAAGCACGCCTTGAAAATGAATTCTCCTTTGGATTTTTCCTAGAAGTTATACCTTGAATGTTGATATCTCCTTAGATCTTCTAGATCCTCAACTTGTCCTTACAAGAGATGGATGAATCGTTTTTGTTTTGTTTTATTTGATATTTTTATTTATAGTTGAAAGATTTTTGAAAATTTGAATTTTTGTTTTCTGCAATGAGAAGTTAGGAGGAAAGAAAGAAAAAGAATGGATGAGAAAGAATAGGTAGTACGTATTAAATGAATTAGGGTATATGTTTTATTTGAAAGAATAAAATTTTCTCATTCTTTAATTAAAACTTCTGTAGTTAACTCTCTTGATTATCTCTCTCTAGTCGTTTATTTACATGATATGTCTCAAATGACATAAAATTTCCACAAATCATGCCATCAAATTATATAAAATGTCCATAAATCATTTCATGCAATTATCTTTAAATTATATCAATATCGTACATCAATGCGTGCAAATACAACTTTTATAAATTCTTTAAAATAATTACAAACAACTTTCAAACATCAAATAAATTAAGTAGTAATTAATATTTGTTAAATATTAATAAATTTATAATAGTTTATAAATTAATTAAATCATGGTTTTTCAGGGAATTCATCATTATGGTTGTGTGACTCAAAGGTAAAAATTAAGTCAACGATTAATATTGAACTATTTGAATATTAAATTTCATATGTCATTTAGTAGGTGACGCGACATTTTGACTGAATTTATCGCTTACATATCTTTTGGTTAAATCCAATTTTGCTTATCATTAGTGGTACCCAGTAGTGACAATTATTTACACCGATTCTCTTCGTCAAAACTATATCACATTAGGACTTATGAAATTTGATAATGGTCAAAATTACAATATTGTCCATATTCAACTTTGTAGTCGAAACACAAAGTCTTTTGTTTATAATAAAAATTAGTATTAACCGAACCGAATTCCTTTAGTCAGAGACTCGAACTTTGAGTTGATATCAGTTAACTGTGATACTAACCTCTTATGACTAAGAAGACAAATCGCTCTTGAATAGTGTTTCACTTTCAATGTTTTACTCGATCCAACTATAGTCGTTCGATGAACGTCATGCCATAATTTAACTATAGTCAAGGCGAAGCTTCCACACTGAAGGTCAACAGTACTCTCAAGTCGAGAGAACTATGTAAATTAGTCACATTGATATTTTCTGTTAGACCTTAGTTATATTAACCAACCTAGAACTATCGATATTTTCTATTTAACCTTAATGCAACAATTTCATAGCGATCTACGAAACAAAAGTTGGTAGCAACATCATCGAATCACTCTGAAATACTAGCACTAGATGAATCAAGTTAAGAGTGTACTTGGTTAAGATATTAATTGATCATATTTGAAATACGTGTCAACTTGCATTAAATACAAAAGGATCAACTATTATTTACGAAGACAATGCAGCTTGTGTCGCTTAGATTCAGGTATGTTACATCAAGAGTGATAGGACGAAACACGTTTCTTGTCAATTCCTCTTCACACATGAACTACAAAAGAATAATAAAAAAGAGGTGAAACAATCCACTTCCAAGAAAATCTGCCAGATCTATTCAAAAAGGCACTTTCAAATTCAATGTTTCGGAAGACTATGTATAAAATTGGTATGCGTCGGCTGCATCAACAAACTAATTGAATAATGCATTCTAAATCATGCGGAGCATTCAAAATTATGCTAAAATGTACTCCTTTTCTTCCACTAATATTTTTCGCACTAGATTTTTGTTGGTAAGGTTTTAACGATGCGTTATCTTGATCCAGAAGTATCAACCCTCATAATAACATTGCAAAACATGTTAGCTAAAGATGAAATAAAAGTGCATTATTTTTTTTAATTATGATTTTTCCCACCGAGTTTGTCATAGCATAGGTTTTTAAGGAGGCATTTATTCTTACAAGATGCATAATTAAAGAGGGGTGTTGTAATATAGACAAGAAATATGGGTGAATATACTAAATAGGGAGCTTATTTATATTGTATGAATGAATAAAAATATCTTGTCTCTAATTGCTTTTTCTCTTAATTATTTTATAACAAAACACAAATTGACGTAGCGGAAATACCCAAGTGCCCAAATTCGTTGATCTCAAGAGATACCGGATTCTACATATCTCCAACACATTGATCGCGCATGATACCGTGTTAAAAGATCTACGATTCTTCTACGTTGATCTCACGCACGAGATTCCGTGAATCGGCTTTAAAATCGTTGATTCGAGCGCGCTTGAATAACCGAAAATGGAAAAAGGAGATAACACTCAACTTCCAATTTTAAATAGGCACAAAGCACTCAAACAAAAGTTTATTCAAAATAAACCACCTTAAATGATAGACTCACCCACTATTTATAGGAGATTACAACTCAACACACGTTACAACACTTCATACGACTTAAGAAAGATACATCACAATCAGTACAAACGACTTACCAAACAATGCGACCTAAGAAAAATCAATAGTAACAAAAAGACTCGCGACCTAAGAAGAACGACCTAGTGGAAGCTCGTTCGTGACATAAGCATTTGCCGCGACTTAAGGTGGAGCAACATACGGCTGGAGCGATCTACTGGAGGTGATTCACGACCTAAGGATCTTTGCCGCGACTAAAGGCGGAGCGTCATAGGGCGGGAGCGATTCGCAACATAGGGATTCGCCGTGACTTAAAGCTCTGCGATTCAGGAAACACAGCCATGACCTCTTCGTTTGCAACCTAAGGAGGAGGAGCGACCTTGGGTGGAGCGACCTACGCTCGCCGCGACCTAGGGAAGGTCGTTCGCGACCTAGGGCTTGCTCGTGGCATAGGTTGGAGGAGCTCGCTTCTTCTTCGCGACCTAGGAAGGTATGCGCTGCATCATCCTCCCCTGGTTGAAAAAAATTCGACCCCGAATTCTCCCTTCCCTCTTCTTCGACATGTTTATCCTCATGGTATGGAATCAAGTGTTTGACGTTGAAAACGTCGGTAGTATGGATATGATCTGGTAATCTCAACTGATAAGCATTCTCATTAATCTTCTTTACGATTTCCAAAGGATCAATCTTTCTAGCTTTCAACTTTTTGTAAGTTCCAACTGGAAAACGATCTTTCGTCAATACTGCATACGCAAAATCTCCTTCTTTGAAGTCCACACTCCTTCGCTCCTTATCTGCAAGTTGCTTACACTTCTCATTTGACTTAAGCAATTGTTCATGAACAATCCTGTGACATTCTTGTAATTCATTCACGAAATCAAAAGCTCGTTTAACAACTCCTTTCTGAAATGGAACTATCGACAAATCCAATGGTCCCTTCGGCATTGCTAAATATACTACTTGAAATGGACCGAATCCAGTACTTCGATTAACAACATGATTATGTGCGAATTCTGCCTGACACAATTTCACATCCCAGCTCTTCAAATTATCCTTCACAAGACATCTCAACAAGTTTACCAAAGATCCGTTCACCACTTCCGTTTTCCCATCCGTTTGTGGATGATAGACGCTGTTAAAATTCATCTTAGTCCCAACCATCTTCCACAGACTCAACCAAAAATGACTTAGAAATCGAGTATCCCAGTCAGAAACAATGGTCTCAGGTAGCCCATGTAGTCGATAAACTTCTTTAAAGAACAATTGAGCAACACGGACTGTATCAACGGTATTTTTACAAGCTATGAAATGTGCCATCTTCGAAAATCTATCCACCACAACATATATAGAATCATTTCCTCATTGAGTTCTTGGCAAACCCAAAACAAAATCCATGCTAAAATCAACCCATGGTCTAGTAGGCACGGGCAATGGCATATATAATCCTGCATTCGTAGCTGTCCCTTTGGAAACTTGACATATGTGAAATCTCTGCACAAATCTTTCAACTTCTTTCCTCATGGAAGGCCAAAAATATGATTGAGAAATCAACTGCAAGGTATGATCTCTTCCCACATGTCCTTCTTCATGTAATTCTTTCACAATCTTCCTTCGCAAACTGCACTCTGGTATACACAACCGATTTCCTTTAAAGAGAAAACCATCCACCACAGATAATCATCAGTCTTCCCTTTCTCGGCTTCATCTACAATCTTAGCAAAGTAAGGATCTTCAACAAACAATTATGGAAGTAAATCAAATCCCATCACTTCAACTCTCATCGTAGTCAACAAATGATTTCTTCTACTCAATGCGTCTTCCACCCCGATTAGTAACTCCCGACTTATGCTTTACAATAAATGTAAACTGTTGCAAGTATGCAATCCATGACGCATGCCTGGCTGTAATCTTATCCTGCCCCTGCAAATGTTTCAATGCCTCATGGTCGGTGTAGAACACAAACTCTTTACTAAACAAGTAGTGTCTCCAATGCTTTATGGCTTGGACAATAGCATAGAACTCCAAGTCATAGGTACTGTACTTTGTCTTGGCTCCAGAAAGTTTCTCGCTAAAATAAGCAATTGGACGCCCCTTCTGACTTAATACTCCACCAATTCCAACCTTAGATGCATCAGTATCTAGCTCAAAGAGCAACTGAAAATTCGGGTATCTAAGAATCGGTGTTGTAGTCAAAAGTGTCTTGATCTGTTGGATAGCAGAATCAGCCTCTTTAGTCCACACAAATTGCTTTCCTTTCATACAATCTGTCACTGGTGCCATCACGCTACTGAAATGTGGAATAAACCTTCGGTAGAATGATGCTAACCTATGGAAACTTCTCACTTCAGTTATAGTCCTGGGTTGTGGCCAATCCTTGATTGCTTCAACTTTACCTTGATCCACATGGATTCCTTCCTTGGACAACACATGCCCCAAAAACAAAACACTGTGTGTCATGAACATGCACTTCTTTGTCGCCGCGTAAAATTTCTCCTGACGAAGTACCATCAACACTTCCCGCAAGTGTTGTAGATGTTCTTCTATGCTTCCACTGTATATCAATATATCATCAAAATATACCACCACGAACTTTCCAATAAACGGTCGAAAGATCTGATTCATCACTCGCATAAAAGTACTAGGTACATTCGAAAGACCAAATGGCATGACCAGCCACTCATACAATCCTTTCCGTGTCTTGAATGTTGTCTTCCATTCATCACCTGGTCGAATTCGAATCTGATGATACCCACTCTTCAGATCAATCTTTGAAAAGATACCAGCTCCATTCAACTGATCTAACAAGTCATCCAATCTCGGCATCGGAAATCTGTACCTCACCGTAATCTTGTTTAATGCTCGACTATCTATACACATTCTCCAAGCTCCATCCTTCTTTGGTACTAACAAAGCTGGTAATGCACAAGGACTTAAACTTTCTTGTACGCGCCCTTGTTCAAGTAACTCCTCTACTTGTCTTCTCAACTCTTTGTGCTCCCTTGGACTTATTCTATAGTGTGGTCTATGTGGTAACACAGCTCCCGAAACAAGATCAATTTGATGTTATATGTCTCTTAACGGTGGTAATTCTTTGGGAAACTCTTCAGGAAATATATCTTCAAACTCCTTCAACACTGGCTTAACTTCTTCAGGAATTTCAACCACTTCACTACTTTCACGTCCAATTAACAGAAATATTTCAGGCTCATCCTCCACTTCCTTGACAAATTCCTTCAAAGATAACAGAGTCTTTAGTTCTTCAATCTCCTCCAACTTGCTTTCACTTTGTTGCCGCTTTTTGGGAACTAAAGTGATTTTGGTGCCATTGAACATGAAACTATAGCAGTTAGTCCTCCCATCGTGTTGCACGGCCTTATCGTATTGCCATGGTCTCCCCAACAACAAATGACATACATCCATATCTACCACATCACACCAAATCTCATCCTTATACTTCGTTCGATGGAAAAAGTTACACAAGCTCTTCGATTAACCTTCACTTCCCCACCTTTCCTCAACCAAGCTAATTTGTAGGGCTTGGGATGCTTCTCTGTCTTTAACGCCAACTTCTTTATAGCTTCTGTAGAGATGATGTTATCACGACTTCCTGCATCGATGACGAACTTACAAACCTTTCCCAAAATAGTGCACGTTGACTGAAAAATATTACTTCTTAGCCAACTTGAATCATCCTCTTGCTTTGGTGTCAAACACGACCTCCTCATCATCAAATTACAACCTTAATCTCCTGACAATAATTCTTCTTCCTCCTCAACTGGTGGTGAATAGGAACATTCTATTTCTGCATCCTCATCCTCATCCTCAACCTCAGCAACCATCGGTCGCTTCTTAGGCTTCGGACATTCATTGCTCTTATGACCAAACTCCTGACAGTTATAACACTTGAAATTGTTGTTGACCTTGGTCTTAGCAACTTCATTGACAACCAGTTTTCCAACAACCTTGGAAACATTCGTATTGCTACTAGCCCCTTTCACTTGATTGTTGGAATTTGTAAACACACCACCTCCTCTTCTACCTTGTCTCTCCCAAGCTAGAGCCTTCTGATGTGCTTCAGCAACGGATCTTGGATCAAACATATTCACCATATCTTGAATTTTTATTCTCAGCCCTCCAACATATCTAGTTGTCAACTGTTCCTCCGTCTCCATGATATCATTTCTAGCAATCAGTTGATAAAACTCATCTGCATAATCATTTACCGACTTTGTCCCTTGTCTCAAATTCTGTAAGCGCTGATACATAAGAGACTAATAATTATAAGGCAAAAAAGTATCCTTCATCAACTTCTTCATCTTCTCCCATGAAACAATCTTCGACTTTCACATCCTTTTCCATGTAAGTTTAGTTTGTTGCCACCATGCCATAGCTCTTCCCCTCAATCGTGTAGCAACCAACTTAACTCTACGATGCTCGGGTACTTCCTTGAAGTAAAAAATTTCTTCAACATTTGATAACCAATCCGAAAATTCTTCCGCTATCATTCCCCCTTTGAATTCTGGAATCTCTGTTTTCATTCCCGATTCCCATCGATGATCATCTTCAAAATCTCTATTTCGATCTCGCACTTGGCCATGATCTCGATAATGAATACTACCTCTATCACTATCTTCATCAAAATCAGATGTACTTCGATATCGATCTCGTCCATCGACATCTCTACGTCCACGAATATCCCTTCTATTCTGTCTTTCATCATCATGATATGGTTCATTTTCAAATCCACGTTGATTTCTTCTCTCTTCATTTCTATACCCATAGTGATCTCGCATTGTTGAAACTGATGATTCTCTTCTATCTCAATACGACTATGGCGACACCCTCCTCGCTTCCGTAACCGATGATGAAACCCTGTTTCCTCCATGGTTCGAGACTGGCGACCTTCTTCTTTGACTTTGATTCATATCGATCATCAATTTCTCCAACTTCCCAATGCCTTCATCAAACTTCTCATTGAATTTATCATTAATTTGTTGCTCCATTTGTTCAGCATCTTCTCTTCGATACACATCTGCAATATTCTGATGACGATTAGCTCTTCTCGGAGGCATGATCTCTCTAACAAGCTCGGCTCCTTCTCTACTTAGCTCGGCTTTTCTTTGATTGGGCTCGACTTTAACTCCAACACTTTAACTCGGCTCCAACAGGATCGGCTTAGCTATGATTGGCTAAACCAGGCTCTGATACCAAATGACGTAGCGGAAATACCAAAAAAGGATGAAACAGTGAAAAGTTGAATCGATGGATTGAAAATACCCAAGTGCCCAAATCCGTTGATCTCAAGAGATACCGGATTCTAGCTATCTCCAACACGTTGATCGCGTACGATACCGTGTTAAAAGATCTACGATTCTTCTACGTTGATCTCGCGCACGAGATTCCGTGAATCGGCTTCAAAATCGTTGATTCGAGCGCGCTCGAATAACTGAAAATGGAGAAAGGAGATAACACTCAACTTCCAATTTTCAAGAGGCACAAAGCACTCAAACAACAGTTTATTCAAAATCAACCACCTTAAATGATACAACTCACCTACTGTTTATAGGAGATTACAACTCAACACACGTTACAACACTTCATACGACTTAAGAAAGATACACCACAGTCAGTACAAACGATTTACCAAACACACGCGACCTAAAAAAATCAACAGTAACAAAAAGAGTCGCGACCTAAGAAGAACGACATACCGGAAACTCGTTCGCGACATAAGCATTTGCCGCGACTTAAGGTGGAGCAACATACGGCTGGAGCGATCTACTGGAGGTGATTCGCGACCTAAGGATCTTTGCCGCGACTTAAGGCAGAGCGTCATAGGGCGGGAGCGATTCGCGACCAAGGGATTCGCTGCGACTTAAGGCTCTGCCATTCAGGAAACACGGCTACGACCTCTTCGTTCGCGACCTAAGGAGGAGGAGCGACCTTGGGTAGAGCGACCTACGCTCGCCGCGACCTAGGGAAGGTCGTTCGCGACCTAGGGCTTGCTCGTGGCATAGGTTGGAGGAGCTTGCTTCTTCTTCGCAACCTAGGAAGGTATGCGCTGCATCACAAATTGATAATGATATTGAAGCAATTACCTGTATTACTTTATTCAAACATCACGTTAAATTAATAAACCCTTTCTCAATTTGTTTTCTAACAACTTCAAAGTCTTCTATTTTAAATGCACAAAGAAAATACTTCTTTCACTTCTGATGCAGCACGACCTAAGGAATGCGTTTTAGACCGTTCACGACCTAACAAGGGCTTAAGCCGTTCGGGTTCTTTAGATCGTGTACGATCAAAGGCTACAGAAGGAGAACCACGAGATAACAAAGTAGCAGCACGAGTTGAGAATGCGCAAGGCTTAAGTCGGCTACGACCTAAGGGAAGTGTTTTAGGTCGTCTACGACCTAACGAGTGTGATAAAGCAGGGAGCTCACGACCTAAGATAAGTCGCGTACGGTCTACGACCTAGTTAGGTCGCGTGAAGTGATGCAGCAGTTTTCCTCTTGAGTAGCTGAATTTAGGCCGTGGCAATGTTAAGTCGCTAGTAGTTGAGTCGTTTGTTTGTCTGTTTGTTAAGTCGATGTACTGTATATATGTGTTGAGTCGTTTGTACTTAAGTCGTAGGTTGTGTGATTTTGTTCGTAAGTATTTGTTTTGGTTAGGTCGGCAACGACCTTGGTAAGTCGTAGGTCGCCAAGCGACCTAAGTTGAGTCGCGTGTTATTTGGATGTGTTGTAGCCTATAAATAGGCGTGTGGGGGTCATTTGTAAGGTTGTTGATTTTGGAATAAACTCTTGTTTGTTAGCTTTGTGCTTTCATTAAATTGGTAGTTGAGTGTGATCTATTATCTCCACTTACGGTATTCGAGTGCGCTCGAATCAACGTTCGTTGAAGCCAATTCGCGGAATCAAGTGCGCTTGATCAACGCTCGAAGAATTGGAGATCTCTTCCCACGGTATCGTGCGCGATCTACGTGTCAAAGATAGCTAGAATTCGGTATCTTTGGATCAACGAATTTGGGCATTTCAGTATCATTCAATCCACCGATTGCTACTTTCACCGTTTCATCTAATTTTCGTATATTCCGCTGCATCATTTTGGTATCAGAGCTAGACTTAGCCAATCATAGCTAAGCCGAGTCTTGAAGCCAAGGAGTTTGAAGTTGGTGTTCATCGTGTTCATCTTGAAGTTGCAACAAGTTAGAAGCTTCCGATCCATTTCATTTTGGATCAAAGTTGGAAAGGTGTTTGAGTTTGAGCCGAGTTGGGTAGAGCCGTGCATCACTTGTTTAAGCCGAGAGTTTGAAGTGTAGGCCGAGTTTGTAGTGAAGTGTTGAGCTTGTGCGAGCTAGTTGAAGTTTGATTTGTAGAAGATTTGTGAAGTTTGAAGTGTTTGTGTTGATTTAATCATGCCACCAAGAAGAGCTAATCGTCATCAAAATGTTGAAGCGTTGTATAGAAGAGAAGAAGCCGAGCAAATGGAACAACGCATAAATGAGAAATTTGATGAAGGTATTGGAAAGCTAGAGAAGTTGATGAATGATTTGAATCAAAACCAAAGGAGGAGATCACTAGTCTCGAACCATGGAGGAAACAGAGTTTCGCCATCGGTTACGGAAGCGAGGAGAGTGTCGCCACAATCTTTTAGAGAGAGAAGAGAAACATCAATTTCATCAAGGAGAGATCACCATGACTATGGACATGAAGAGAGAAGAACTCCACGTGAGTTTGAAGATGAGCCATTTAAAGATGAAGAGAGACATAGTAGAAGAGACATGCGTGATCAAAGGGATGTTGATGGTCGAGATCGATATAGATGTACATTTGATTTTGATGAAGAGGGTGATAGAGCTAGCATTCATTATCGAGATCGAGACCAAGTTCGAAATTCATATCGGGATGTAGATGATGATCGCCGATGGGAATCAGGTATGAAGATGGAAATTCCAGAATTCAAGGGTGGAATGGTTGTAGAAGAATTCTTGGATTGGTTGTCCAATGTTGAAGAGATCTTTGATTTCAAAGAGGTTTCGGAGAATCGTCGAGTGAAGTTGGTTGCTACTAGGTTGAGGGAGAGAGCTATGGCGTGGTGGCAGCAAACCAAACTTACACGAGAATGGATGGGGAAGTCGAAAATTGAATCATAGGAAAAGATGAAGAAGCTGATGTAGGCTACATTCTTGCCTTACAATTATCAATCACTCATGTATCAGAGGTTGCAGAATCTGAGGCAAGGGACAAAGACTGTTAATGATTATGCTGACGAATTTTATCAACTGATTGCTCGAAATGATATTATAGAGACGGAAGAACAACTAACTGCTAGGTTTGTTGGAGGGTTGAGAATACAGATCCAGGATATGGTGAACACGTTCGATCCTAGATCAGTTGCAGAGGCACATCAAAAAGCGTTGGCTTGGGAGAAGCAGGGAAGACGAGGAGGTGGTGTGTTACCAAGTTCCAATACTCAGAACAAAGGTGCTAGTGGGAGTTCCAATGTTTCTAAAACTGTCAGTAAACCAGTTGTGAATGAAATTGCGAAGACGAAGGACAACAACAGTTTCAGGTGTTATAATTGCCAGGAAGTGGGTCACAAGAGTAATGAATGTCCGAAGCCGAAGAAACGAACTATGATTACTGAAGTTGAAGGTGAGGATGTTGGTGAAGGTTATTCTAGTCCAGTTGAGGAGGATGAGCAGGATATCACGTCGGGAGACGAAGGGTGTAATCTAATGATGAGGAGGTCTTGTTTAATACCGAAGCAGGAAGAAGAGGCTAGTTGGTTGAGGAGTAACATCTTTCAGTCAACGTGCACTATTCTGGGGAAGGTTTGTAAATTTGTGATTGACGCAGGAAGTTGTGATAATATTATTTCTACAGAAGCTGTGAGAAAGTTGAAGTTGAAAATGGAGAAACATCCAAATCCTTACAAGTTAGCGTGGCTAAGAAAAGGAGGAGAGGTGAAGGTGGACAGGCGAGTTCATGTTCCATTTCCTATTGGGAAGAAATATAAAGACGAGATTTGGTGTGATGTTGTGGAGATGGATGTTTGTCATTTGCTTTTGGGAAGACCATGGTAGTATGATCGAGCAGTACAGCATGACGGTCGGACCAATAGCTACAGTTTTATGTTTGAAGGTGTTAAGATTATTTTGGTTCCAAAGAAGAGACAACAAGGAGAAAGCAAGTCAGAAGAGATTGAGGAGCTAAAGACTTTGTTGACTTTGAAAGAATTTGTTGAAGAAGTAAAGGAGAGTCCAGAGGTATTTTTGTTGATTAGACGTGAAACGACTGAATCTGTTGAAATCCCAGAGGAAGTAAAGCCAGTATTGGAAGAATTCAGAGATGTGTTTCCTGAAGAGTTGCCAACGGAGTTACCACCGTTGAGGGATATTCAACATCAGATTGATCTTGTGCCAGGGGCAGTATTACCACACAGGCCACATTACAGGATGAGTCCTAAGGAACATGAAGAACTAAGAATACAGGTGGAGGAGTTGATAGAACAGGAGCGTGTTCAGGAGAGCTTGAGTCCTTGTGCAGTGCCAGCCTTATTGGTGCCGAAGAAGGATGGTTCGTGGAGGATGTGTACGGACAGCCGGGCTTTAAACAAGATCACTGTGAGATACAAATTTCCTATGCCGAGGTTTGATGATTTGATCGACCAATTGAGTGGAGCTGTTATGTTCTCAAAGATTGACTTGAAGAGTGGATACCATCAGATTCGTATTAGACCGGGTGATGAGTGGAAGACTGCTTTCAAAATCAGGGAAGGTTTATACGAATGGTTGGTTATGCCGTTTGGTTTATCGAATGCACCGAGTACTTTTATGAGAGTGATGAATCAGATTTTCAGACCATGCATTGGGAAGTTTGTGGTTGTTTACTTTGATGATATTTTAATCTATAGTGGGAGTATGGAAGAACACATCCAGCATTTGCGAGAAGTACTGTTGATTCTACGACAGGAGAAATTTTATGCTGCAACGAAGAAGTGTGTGTTCATGACGCACAGTGTTTTGTTTTTGGGATATGTTCTGTCGAAGGAAGGCATTCAAGTGGATGAGAGTAAAGTGGAAGCTGTCAGCAGTTGGCCACAACCCAAGACAATTACTGAAGTGAGAAGTTTTCATGGGTTGGTATCTTTTTACCGAAGGTTCATTCCACACTTTAGCAGTGTGATGGCACCTGTAACCGATTGCATGAAAAGAAAGAAATTTGCATGGTCATAGGAAGCAGGGGTTGCTTTTGATAAGATAAAGTCACTATTGACGTCAGCGCCAATTCTAGTTTTACCAGATTTTCATTTGTTGTTCGAGTTACATACCGATGCATCTAAAGTTGGGATTGGTGGAGTATTGAGTCAGAGTGGAAGACCGGTTGCTTATTTCAGTGAGAAGTTATCTGGAGCCAAGTTGAGATATAGCACTTATAACGTGGAATTTTACGCAATTATTCAAGCAGTGAAGCACTGGAGACATTATTTGTTTCAGAAGGAGTTTGTTCTCTATACGGATCATGAAGCTTTGAAGCATTTACAAGGGCAGGATAAGATTTCATCTAGGCATGCTTCATGGGTCGCGTATCTGCAGCAGTTTACTTTTGTTGTAAAGCACAAATCAGGGGTGACGAATCGTGTAGCTGATGCATTGAGCAGGAGGAATCATTTGTTGATGACAATGAAAGTTGTAGTGACAGGATTTGAACTATTGCCGGAATTGGTTGAAGAAGATCCTTACTTTGCAAAGTTTGTTGAGAAAGTTAAGGATGGGAGTACTGATGAGTTTATGTTGGTAGACGGATTTTTGTTTAAAGGAAATCGATTATGTATACCAGATAGCAGCTTGAGAATGAAGATTATCAAGGAGTTGCATGAGGAGGGACATGTAGGACGGGATCGCACGTTGCATTTGATTTCTCAATCTTACTTTTGGCCGTCAATGAGGAAAGAGGTTGAAAGGTTTGTGGAGAGATGTCATATCTGTCAGGTTTCGAAGGGAACAGCGACCAATGCAGGATTATATATGCCGTTACCTGTACCGACTAAACCTTGGATTGATGTGAGTATGGATTTTGTTTTGGGGTTACCTAGAACTCAAAAGGGTAACGATTCCATTTATGTGGTGGTTGACCGGTTTTCGAAAATGGCACATTTTATTGCTTGCAAGAAGACGACGGATGCTGTTCATGTTGCTCAGTTATATTTTAAGGAGATCTATCGACTACATGGGTTATCAGAGTCTATCGTGTCAGATAGAGATACTCGTTTTCTGAGTCATTTTTGGTTAAGCTTGTGGAAGATGGTGGGAACAAAGCTGAATTTTAGCAGCGCTTACCATCCGCAAACTGATGGGCAAACGGAGGTGGTTAACAGATCGTTGGGAAATTTGTTGAGATGTCTGGTGAAAGATAATCTGAAAAGTTGGGAAGTGAAGTTATGTCAGGCAGAGTTTGCTCATAATCATGCGGTGAATCGTAGTACAGGATTCAGTCCATTTCAGATTGTTTATTCAAACTTGCCAAAGGGGTCGTTGGATTTAACGGCAATACCACAATCAAAGGGGATAGTTAAACGAGCTGCCGATTTTGTTGATAGTTTGACGGAATGTCATAAAATCGTTCAGGAACGATTGGAGAAAGCGAATGAGAAGTATAAAAGATCCGCAAACTTGAAATGAAGAAAAGTTGAGTTTAATGAAGGAGACTTAGTGTACGCTGTGTTAACGAAGGATCGTTTCCCAGTAGGTGCTTATAACAAGTTGAAAACCAGAAAAATTGGTCCTGTGGAAGTTGTGCAATGGATCAATGAAAATGCATACAGGGTGAAGCTGCCGGAGGATGTGTATACGTCTGATGTGTTTAATGTTAAACATCTGGTACCTTATTATGGGTATAAACAAGCTGATGGGGAAGAGATTACAAATTCGAGGACGAATTTTTCTCAATCCGGAGAGGATGATGCAGCACGACCTAAGCAATGCGTTTTAGACCGTTCACGACCTAACAAGGGCTTAAGCCGTTCGGGTGCTTTAGATCGTGTACGATCAAAGGCTACAGGAGGAGCACCACGAGATAACAAAGTAGCAGCACGAGTTGAGAATGCGCAAGGCTTAAGTCGACTACGACCTAAGGGAAGTGTTGTAGGTCGTCTACGACCTAACGAGTGTGCTGAAGAAGGGAGCTCACGACCTAAGATAAGTCGCGTACGGTCTACGACCTAGTTAGGTCGCGTGAAGTGATGCAGCAGTTTTCCTCTTGAGTCGTTGAATTTAGGTCGTGGCAATGTTAAGTCGCTAGTAGTTGAGTCGTTTGTTTATCTGTTTGTTAAGTCGCTGTACTGTATATATGTGTTGAGTCGTTTGTACTTAAGTCGTAGGTCGTGTGAGTTTGTTCGTAAGTATTTGTTTTGGTTAGGTCGGCAATGACCTTGGTAAGTCGTAGGTCGCCAAGCGACCTAAGTTGAGTCGCGTGTTATTTGGATGTGTTGTAGCCTATAAATAGACGTGTGGGGGTCATTTGTAAGGTTGTTAATTTTGGAATAAACTCTTGTTTGTTAGCTTTGTGCTTTCATTAAATTGGTAGTTGAGTGTGATCTCCTATCTCCACTTACGATATTCGAGTGCGCTCGAATCAACGTTCGTTGAAGCCAATTCGCGGAATCAAGTGCGCTTGATCAACGCTCGAAGAATTGCAGATCTCTTCCCACGGTATCATGCGCGATCAACGTGTCAGAGATAGCTAGAATTCGGTATCTTTGGATCAACGAATTTGGGCATTTCAGTATCATTCAATCCACCGATTGCTACTTTCACCGTTTCATCTAATTTTCGTATATTCCGCTGCATCAACTTCCTTTCTTATCTAATTTTCGTATATTCCGCTGCATCAACTTCCTTCCTTTTGCCACCTCTTTCGGTTATGCTTTCACCGTGGTCCGTGCCATTTTAGCTTTACAGACCAAACGCTCTAAATTTTTAGTTCCTAACAAAAGCAACTACTTCTGTTATCCTTTCTCCGTGCCATTTTAGCTTCATAAACAAAGCACTCTGAAATGTAAGTTTTAACCAAAGCAACTGTAGCAAATTAATTACTGCTAGTTCTCAGATCTTCCGTACTTCTATATTTTGTGTACATCATAAGATGCATAAATGACCATGTAGTAAGTATATCCAGCTATTTATTTTACCTTTTTTTTTTAACATTTTCTTCTTCTTTGTTTTCTTCTGAAAAAAAAGTAAAGAAAATATTGAAAAATTGTTGTGCAAGACTGATCACAATGGATTCATTAAAATATCTAATGATGCAGATTAAAATGATCATGTTAGCATGATAAGTGATTACCAAATTTATCATCAATAATGCATATCCAAATCAATTCTCTTATATATCTACCATGATCTTTACGAAAGTTTTTATTTCTAGTAACAAATTGTTGTATAAATTGCTGTTAAATATTTGATCAAAACAACCCAGGAATGCAAGATCAAATGAATCAAGTCTTTTATTTCCACATCAAAACGACATGCCACTGGCCATTGTTTATAAGCCCTGTCATACCATTGACAATTGATTTTTTAGTTTCTGGTCAACCTGACTCTTCCCCAATTCTTTAATTTGTAATATATACTTAATTAATGTATCAAAAGCCAATGAAACCCAACTTTTGAGTTCAAAAACCATTGTAATAATGTCCTATTGAAGCACTTAATTAACTATTTCCAGATGAATTTTTGCTTCAAATGTCAGAACTGTCGTTGTCCATTATTCCTACACTTCAGCAGTAATCTATACTCGTTGTCATTGACACACATACGAGAGAAACTGAAATCATTTAATTTGTTAAGCTATATTCCCGCCATTTCATATCTTTGGAAAGTTTTTCCTTTACAAATCTTTATTTGTGTTATCAATATGATTGAACAGATATTATTATACACACATTATTGGAATAGTATATTTGTTTAGGTATCTGCTTTGTAGTGGCCCTTTGAAAGATTCAATAATTTCATGATTATGCATTAATCACTTATCAAGAACTCTCCCTTATGATTATATAAAGGAATCCTAATGATAAGACCAAGTTATGTTCTAGATTAAATTAGAATAATTTTACAAATATATATATGTATGTGTGTGTATATATATATGTATGTATGTGTATATATATATATATATATATATATATATATATATGTGTATGTATATATATATATATATGTATATGTACATACATACATATGTATGTATGTATGTATGTATGTATGTATGTATGTATGTATGTATATGTGTGTATATATATATTCCAATTATGACCGTGAACCTGATCATCAAAGTCAAATAGCTGATAAACAAAGCCCACTGAATGATAATTTTCTTGTCCATCAAAGTGTGATGCATTTCTATGTTTATCCATAAATGGATAAGCATGTAACAGAGATGCAATTGTTGACATTTGTTACTAAAATAGGTAAAGCAGTCAATTATTAAGGCGCCATATGTTACATAAATAATGATTGTTACAGGATATAATGCTTGATTGTCCAGGGTCAATGGTACGGAGTTATCCTTATACAAAAACTGAAAAGAGTCTTGATTATAACTTATAAGTTTGCATTATCATCCTTCTTTTATCTACTGTCATAAACAAAGCTTGCTAAATTATTCCCTAAATAAATGAAGTATTGTTAAATTGTTATTGGAATTATATATAAACCTTTACTGAGTCTGTGATGCCTTCGGAATTGTATTATTTATAAACAAATGTTGATTAATGAAAACACATCATTGTCTATAATGAAACATTTCTATGTAATAATGCGCGCTTTATATTACGAAAACATGTCGCTGTATATATTAGATAAAAAGAATAGCAACGTGAGAATATTTCCGTTTTATTGGCACTAGTAGGTATGACACGTCCAATTGGACGTGTAAAAGAAAAAAATGCATTAATTTAATTTTAGAAAGGACGAAACCTTCCTTCTTTTGCTTTATTTTTAATTAATGTATAGTAAGGGTATTAACGTAATTTTCAAAGCTTCAAACTACTGTATCCTCATTGTATATGGATAAAGAGTTCGTTGTTTGGTCATGTTTATTCGTCATGTGTTGTGCCAGTCATGTTTATTCGCCATGTGTTGTGCCACTATCCTCCTGTTATTCCCTTTGATTTTCAGATAAATCGAAACCAAGTACAATGTTATAGAAAACTCATAAGAATAGCGAACCACCACTTAAAAGTGACACGAAGGGAAAAGGTTTGCAGTATTTTTGTAGGATCATAATATGATACACCCAAAAATCTTATTTTTGAAGACCCGGCCGTCGATCAAACCATGGTACTCAAAGGTCGAAGGCTCCAAAGGTCCAACCAGCCGGACCGTACGTAGGTTTTTAGTGGAGCTGATTTATGGACATATATGCATTTATACGCAAAAAGTGTGTAAAAAGTGTGCAGCCTGCAAAACTTACTCAACCGAACAACAATTAACTAAGGGTTCATAAAGCAACAAGTCCAAACGGCCGTTATATCCTCTTCTCCTCCTTTCGTCTTCTAACTAACCCAAAAAACCCTAAATTTTGAACATCAAACCCTAAATTAATTCGATAAATCTAGTGATTTTTCTATTCATGTGCTCGCTATATTAGGGCTTCGATCAATTTAATTGCTGTTCCGTGCAATTTGCGGCTTAACTCCGCTACACGGCCATCGACTCATGGCCAGCGGCGGTTGAACCTACGCCGATTCCGTTCTTCAAACCATGGTCGAAAATACATTTTTATACCATAAAATACCAAATATGTTGTAACAGCCCACAAGCCTGTACCCCTTAAGTCGATACTATTCTCCATTAATCAACTCAAAATGAACGGAACAACGGACCATTTAGGTTAAAGAAGAAGATGTAGAAGAAGGAAATAGAAAACAACATCAAAATCTAACCATCGCAGCGGAATAAAATATAATAGATAATAAATGATCTTTACGCAAAAAAAATACATCTGTTTATACATTATATCATCAGAGTACATCATCAGAGTTTAATACAAATAACAACACAACTCAGGACGGTTATAATATCTCGTCCTCCCCAAAACTGAATACACAGCGGGATATTTCATACAAATACTCAAGTACGTATCGCCATCCAGCTCCACAGCATCATTTCCTGTAATTTATAATACTCGGTCTGACCCGAGCATTTTAGTTAAATAACACCCGAGTCAGTCTGAAATACCAGCGTGAGAAAATCACACTCAATTTGATTATTAAAGTTTCAAAATCCTTTGAAAACAAAAGCATCCCGTAAGACCACGCCACAAATAAACATGTCGGGTTTTTACCTTACGATAGCCAAAACACTTTTTGTTAAAATCCCCTGATATTATAATAGGGTCTATATACAAATACTTATTAAAATAGCCGAAATTGTTACATTCATTAAATTCCAGCTACTAGCCACAGTCGTGGGTAATACAAACAAAACCGAAAAAGGCACGTAGGGAGAATAGATTTCCAACTAATGACTAGGCACTGGGGTACTACCTGTCACAGTACGTGGCCTAGATCAGCATACCGAGAATCACTCCCGATCCCCTGCAACACAAGACCGAGACTACCCCTTACTGGATAATCCCGAGTAAAATCACCCCGCGGTTGGGATCAGTAACCGCCCACTAAGCCGAATAAAATAAGGGACATCTAGACAGTGATGACCTCACCCTAATGGGTGCTACCTACTTATCCTTGCTGCATATCCCCTGATTTTCAGTCATTCCCGGTTGATGAGTCTTGAGGCTAAGCGTTACCGTTTTAGAACGTTTCACTTAGAATGCCCATCGTCCACCTGACAATGTTCTGAAAACATTCATCCATACAAGTTTGTCCCGGGTTCGAACGGAATCGAAGGCACTACTCCAACTACATCCATTTTGGAATCATCCTCAGGCTTAGTAGCGACTAGCCCTTGCACTTCACTGCTCCATCTTTGGATCCAAACTCGTCTTCCTCATGAAAACGTATAAACCGGATCGAAGTGGTTTTCAGGAAATAAATCCCAATCCCGGTCTCTTCGAAACGATTAGCGCATTAGCCAATATTGATAGTTGGTTATTTAACTATCAATTAACATTCATAAACAACCATCAAACATAAATAATTTTCCAAATTATTTATTTTCCTTAAAATACCTTCACAAGATATATTTCCATTTTCAACCCTTTGAAAACAGTCTTCAAATCACACTCTTCTCATGGAATAAATTCCCAAATATTTATTTCCACTGAAAACGCCAAGTACAAAAACTTTAGATTTTTAAAATTATTTAAAACTCTTTATTATAAAATATCCTTTAAGACATTTAAGTTAAAAATACTTTAATACTTATTCAAAAATATATACTTTAAGAATATTTAAAATAAAACTACTTTAAAAATATAAAATTGAATTCTTCTCTTTTTAAAACATAATACCAAGTCACCTTTAAATAATACTACTAAACTAAATTTGGAAAAGACTTATTTTAAAATTCAAATATTTAAAAATAATAATTTTTCTAAAACATACTTTTAAAAACAACTTTAAACCTTTAACTTATACTTAAAAATTTGCTTTGAAGATGTACTTGGCTATCCAGGAAATACACTATCTCTTTCACATCCTTTAAAAATAAATCACTATTTATTTTTAAGCAAGTTTACACATTCCTTTAATAAATTCCCACCAAGAATTTATTCTTCCAAATATCCACTGATATATTACTTCACTTTTATAAACCCAGTTTATAAATTCCTTAGTCTCGTCTTCTTTAAAAACATAATTTCAAATTCTAAATCAATTTCCAAATCGATTTCAGATTTTATTCCAAATTGAAATAAATTCCTTTACTTTCTCAATTTAACTCCAAAACCCATCAACTTCACTTTTGCTGCTCAAATATGATTTAAAATCTTATTTAACTGAAATATTACTTTCATACTTTTGTAAATTCCTTCTTTATCCTTTTAAACAAATTTAATCCTTGGAATTTAAAATAAATCCTTCATTCCTTTGGATAATAATACTTGAGTTTTATTAAAAATCACTTATTCCCATTTATTCAAAATCTCATTTCTCCATATTTAGAATTTTATTTATTAGAATTTAAAAAAAAACAACTTTTATCTTATTCCAGTTCATCCTTTAATTTATCCAAATTCTCTATTATTATCCTACTTAAAGATTCTCCCTTTTATTATCTTTTCAAAATCCAATTTACATATTTCAATAATTCAGCATTCCCAATTATATTAAATCGAACATAGCATTCAATACTTTCAATCACCAATATGATTTATATCAGATTATCAAATAAATCTAATCACAGAATATTAAAACAAATCTACATGTTTGAGTAATCCAGTTGGATCCCTCCAACCTGTTTCCCTACATCCACAGATGTTAGTACAATACAATAATACCAATTCCACTTCGAGATGGAATACCGCGGTATATGGGATTTATATAATATCATCCGCTATTATACGGCGCATAGGGTCTCATCCGCTATATAATGCGGAAAATCAATCACTCCAATATATATTATATATATACTACTATATATAATATAGCACATCAAATCAATTCAACCATTCAACCAATTATTTAAGTTTAACCATTTTAAATTTAAATAGCAATCAGATGGGTGAGATTAACTCACCTTTGATTTTTGTTTGCAACCCATTTTAATTCCGGCTTATTTCTTCACAATATTAGACCTTGTATAAACAATTATATGATTTTATTAATATTCGAACAAATCGAACAATTAATTTCCATTTATTTAATTTAACTAAAATTAGTGTTAAACTAATTTTCCTTTTGATATATTATTATTTAAACATCTTTAATTGATTAATTATTTAATTTAAACAAATTCCCTTTTAAAATCTTTTAGTATCTAAAATAATTTAGATAAGTTAAATTAAACCATTTAATCTCTATAATATGTTTTTTTTTTAAATAACTAGTAAATGAAAAATATGCGTATATATATATATATATTTATTCAAAATCTCTTTTCAAATTTTCATGCACTAAAATATTAACCTATATGCGTTAAAAATCAATCTTTATTCCTTTTACAACCTTTTAGAAATATCCTAAATTTTCAAAAAAGACCTTAAATAAATTAAATTCAAACAGAAATATATTATATATCTTACTATAAAAATAAATTTTTTTCATCTATGTATATATATAGATATAAACAGAAATTTTCATTTTAAACCTTATTGAAGAAAAATATATTATCATATTAAAATTGAAAATAAATCCGTATATACCTCGTGAAAAGATTCGAACCCGAGAATGCTCAAACCTTAACACAGCCAGACCTCGGCTCTAGTCCAGTTCGAGGTGCCCACGTCACTACCTTAGCATGCATCGTCTGCTTCAATCCGATCTTCCAAAATCATTTCTGAAACCGCTGCAACCCTGGGTCAAATTGCGGCTAAAAAAATCACGCTCGAAACATCGAGCCTCTCTTCACTCAATCACCTTCCTCCTCCATGACACGGCCTCAAAACATCTTCAACCTCGCTGCTCAGTTCTGGGGTATAAGAACGAATAGCCATCATAGATATATGCATTCTCTAATCTTCGACTGAGGACTCGGCTATGATTTCGTCATGGAATCGATGGATGATTGCTAGGTTAATTGTCGAGCGCGAATGGAGAAGGGTGTATTTCTGGAATTACGAGAGGTTGAATGGACCAACAACGGCAACGGCAGCCATGGCTTCTTTTTTTCGTTTGTTTTCGATTTCGGTATGAAGACTAGAGAGGGAGAAGAAGATGTAATATAAATTGGGGATGGCTTCTTGAGTACGAGTGTCCATTTATAAAAATATATTTGACTAGTTGACTTCCAATTTTTATTATATTATAAAACTTCCAAAATGTCTCGTTATACATATCTTGAAATTTTGAACCCCAACGGAGGCATGCTGTTAGGTATTTATAATGTTATACCCCTATTTCGAACGCAACCGAAAAGGTTTCGAGTTCTAATTCGGTCGTATGTAGAAGATAGCTTTTTTGGACTCAGATATTATATTAAATTTTCGATTCAAATTTTAGCGCGTTTACTTACCGTACGATCACACAACAACTCCAAACACTATAAAATTTAAAATCTGATCATAATACAATATTATGGATCCAATGGAACTCGTTTCGTCGAATTCCGAGACAGTGCCACGGAAGGCTATTTTTAAAAGTCGATCTAAACGATATATTTTTAAAACTGAACAAATCACTGTAAAATTCAATTTTAAAACTTCTATTGCCCTCAGCACTATCAATATAAATTTTACAAGCCTTTAAATTATTTTTAACAGGCTTAAAACTCCAATTTCAACATTTTACCCAACTTTAAATTATTTAATTTAATAATTAAATTACCCAATAAATGGTGATATTTGAATTCAAGTTAAAAATTAACTTTTAAATATTTAAATCACTTAAATATTCCGATTTTAAACATCCAAAAATTTTAGGTCGTCGCATATGTACCCACAACAAGGATTAAATATAAGATTGATGGATACCCGAAAAATCTGAAATCTGATATTCGTTCGCATTTGTACTAGAAAAGCGAACAAAATTTGGTAGCAAAAAATAGATATAGATGCAGATACGAAAGCATCTACAACCGAAAATTACTCGTCTGGTTTTATTAAAAAAACAGTTTATATTATATGTATTTCACTACAATAAAATACATATGTTTATTGTTTATTGTTTATTATTTATTAAGTAAATAATTTTTTACCTTACACTACAACAAATCATCTATATTACAACCTTTTCTCTACAACCGACAAAATTTGACAACTGTAATAGGTATTTTTTAACAACTATTTTATTTCAGCAGATTTAATAGGTATTCTGTAACAACTGTTCTATTTTAGTAGTTGTAATAAAGGCATTTTTGACAACTATATTTGTATAGTAGTTATAATATTTATTTATAAGAATTGTTTTCAACAGTCTAACAAGTATTATATTTCATTAGGATAATAGGGATTTTTGTTCTCCCTCCTTTCATTTCTTTCGCCGTCCAGTAGAACAACTAAGGATGCGAAAAATAAAACCTAAATTGTTGTCCCTCTTTTCATTTCTTTTCTCTCCTTCCAATAATTTCGTTGAAATTAATCGCAGATCGCCATTCATTCAAAGAAACCTAAACCTAAAATCCTAAATCATCGTTGTCACCGATTGTAGACCGTAAGTATCGCGTCTAGATCGCTCGTACTCGCTGCTTTTACTTGATCTAGAAAACCCTAAAAAAACTTAAATCGCAAACCGCTCATACTCGTCGCTCGTCGTCATCGTCGCCGCACGCAATTCGTGCTTTCTTTGCTGGCTATGTACTTTTCTAGGCTGTCGCTGTTTTGGTATGTTGTGTCTTTTGGTTTGTTCCTTGATAAGCTTAATTTCATGAGTATATTTTTCATTGTTGTTAACCCTAATTCTTGGTTAATTTGATGGTAATATGCACTTTTATTTCATTGTTTTTCTACTTGACACAAACATTGAACTTTAGATGGGTGAACTCGGTAAGTATAGGAGCATTCTTGATTAGGAAATTTTGATGAGGAAATTGATGTTAAAGAACTGAAATTTGCATGGAAATGTAGTTGGAATGGTGCTGTAGAAGCCACTGAGTTCAATTTTATGTGATTCTAAAACTTATCTTCATTGTTAGTAGTATTTAGTGACACATTTATGTTTCTAATTAAGTTGGCTTACTAAACTGAACTTAGTTACGAACGATTCTTCATCTTGCATTATTTTGTTTAAAAACCATTTGCAGATGCTAATCATACAGTAGCAGAACAAGATTCAATTTTGAGGAATATAAAAGCAAAACAGTCGCTTCCAACAAAATCAAATGCATTCAACCATATAAAAAAAGTGAAACATTATTTACACTATGGGAACCAATTTCGATTAAAACTTGTTTAAACCGATCAAAATACAAACAAAGATAAAGTGTGTATAAAAAAAAGCATAACAATATATTCTAGAATACTTGCATCCATATTTTATACATCAGCTGCCACCACAGCTCTGAAATATAAACATCATCTATTCAATTAATCTCCAAATATTTGCTCTGAATATTTGATCAAATCTCTTCTAAGTATTGCATCCACTAAACCGAAAAAAAACTTGTAATTTCTAACTACTATATACTGTTTTCGTAGTTTTGTACAAGTCCTTTCTATGTTTTCTTCGGACCAAGCTTTTTTTTTCATGTATCTCCACTTGTTTCTTAGACCCTCCTGTTCAAAAAGAAATTATAAAAATGAATGATATATGACTAGATTAGAAAGAAAGAAACTTCATAATTGACTAGGTGCTGAATAGAATTTTACCAATATTCTACCTTGAAATTCTGGATATGTGGTTCGTATTAAGTTCCATGCTTGTACCATGCCTTCAAAGATAAAAAATAATAAAATGAAAATGTAAAAATCAATTTTTTTTTCTTTTGAAATTTTAACTCTAGAATATATAGATTCTCCTCAATCTACGCACTTCATTGATTATTAAGAAAAATATCATTTTTCATTTATGAAAGAAAGGTGCAATTTAGCTCATAATTCAAACATCCATAAACCATCCATATATCTACATGCAAACATTCAATTTAACTTATTTATTTCATTTTACATTCTAGTTATATATCTTTTATTATTATTATTATTATTATTATTATTAATTTCTTAAACAATTTTGTTATTCTACAACGATTAAAGTTTGGATAAACTGGCTTCCATTTGGGCAAGTTTAGAATATTTGAGCGATAACTCCTCTTTGGGTTCAACATTCTAAGCTAAGTCAAATGAAAATATATTTTATAAAGAAATGTGTTTAAACCATCAAAGTCAAGTTTTACATGTAGCTTTTAAAGGAAGGGACTATTTAAAACTTATTGGTTTCTTTTATTGTTGTAGATAGTACTTTCTTTTGCATGTGCGTCCAATCAGATCTACAGAAAATATGGACAAAACGTGGATCAATTGACCAAGGTTTCATAATTTTTGATTAATAATTTCGTACTTATAACTATGTAAGGTTGACTAAGGACATGTTAATTTTTTTGTAGAATGACAAAGGAATATAGAAAAGCTGCTTGAAATTTCGTACATAAGCATGCTGAAAGTGAGTGTAATCTAGAAAAAATTATTTGCCCATGTCGTTGATGCAGGAACCTTAGTTGACATTCCTCGAGAGATGTTGTGACACATTTGCTGTGTTTTGGAATTGATCCAACATATGATGTATGGATCTTTCGCAGAGAAGCATGTCATTCGTGAAATTAAGCCGGCAAAGTGGTAGATACATACAGAATGTACTTCGATGCAGAAATTGGAGACAGGGAGAATGGGTATCGTGTTAACGATAAATATAGAGAAGGGACTAAGAAATTATTAGAGACATATGAAATACCTTTATATCCTAGCTATACAAGCCACATAAAGTTGTCTGTTATGATACTTCTTTATAAACATAAGGCTCAAAATGGTATAACTGACACGACATATACGGATCTTCTTAAGCTCATTGGGGATATTCTACCTAAGGAAAATAAGGTTCCCGATTCAACATATGCAACAGAGAAGTTGATTAAATCATTTGTTTTAGGTTATAGCAATATACATGCATGCGTAAACGATCGTTGTCTATTTAGAAAAGAGCTTGCACATTGTGATTTTTGTCCTAAATGCGGAAAATCTCGTTGGAAAAAGAACAAGACAATAGAAGATGGAAAGCAACCTAAAATACCTGTGAAGGTTTTGAGATACTTTCCACTCATACCAAGGTTAAAAAGAATGTTCATGTCGCCGGAGACATCTAAACAATTAAGATTGTATAGCAGTAATAAAAGAGAAGATTGCAAATTACTACATCTTGTAGATTCCTCTCAATGGTCTTCAATTGATAGAATGTATCCTTCCTTTGCATCTGATCCATGAAATTTAAGGCTTGACCTTGTAAAGTGATGGCTTTAACCCTTTTGGTGATTGAAATTCAACATATTATTGTTGGCAAGTGTTTCTTGTGGCTTATAACTTCCCTCTGTGGCTTTGTGTGCATAAAGATAATATGATGTTATCTTTATTAATTCTCGGACCACGACAACCATGAAATGATATCGACGTGTATCTACAACCACTTATTAAAGTTTTGAAAAAATTGTAGAATAAAAGGGTAAATGCGTATGATGCATTCAATCGTAGCGAATTTAGATTAAATGCAATTTTGTTGTGGACAATAAATGATTTTCGAAGTTATTGAAATTTATCAGGTTGCACCATAAAAGGTAAGAGAGCATGTCCTGTTTGTGGTATTAATACATGTTCGATATGGCTACCATTTAGTAAAAAATGCCCATACTTGAGCTATAGAGGATTTTTTGCACATAATCATGAATATCGCCACTGGAAAAACTTAGTTGATTGAACCAGAGAAAATAGATAAATGCCTCCAATACATAACGGTGCTCAAATCATCAAAGATGTCAAAGATATTATTAATGAGTGGGGGGGGATACAAAGGAGGAAAAGATAGAGGGTAGACAAAGAAAGCGGGGGGATGTGAGGAAAAAAGGAATCCAAATGTGGAAAAAGAAGTCCATTTTTTTATTTGCCTTATTGGAAGGTAAAATATAACTAAAAATAAAATGCCTTTTCATTTGATATCCATGTCTAGTAATAAGTATTTTACTATCAACCTATTATACATATTTTTTTGGTTTTCACATAAACTTCCTTTGCATCACAATCTAGATGTAATGCATGTTTGAGAAAAATATTTGTGAAAGTATTCTTGGTACATTGTTTGATATCAAAGGAAAAACAAAAGATGGAATTACTACATGTCAAGATCTGGAAGCAATGCGTATAAGGATGAAGTTCCATCCTATATATATTGGAATTAAAGTATTACTTCCTACTGCACCATGCACCTTAAAAGACCAAGAAATAGAGATCTTTTACGATAGGATGAGGAATTTGAAGGTTCATGATGGGTATAGCTCAAATACTGGGAAATGTTTTGCAAAACAGGACAAAATTTCAAGTCTTAACTCTCATGATTATCATGTTTTGCTGCAACAACTATTGTCTATAGCGTTGAGAGGGATTTTGCCCATAGATACAAGGAATGCATTACTATGACTATGTTTATTTTACAATGACATATGCCAAAGAGTTCTTGATAAAAATAAATTAGAATCCATGGAGAATCAAGTTGCATTAACAATATGTGGCCTTAAGAGATACTTTCCCCTTCCTTTTTTGATATCATGATTCGCTTGATGGTACATTTGGGGAAAGAAGCAAGAACATGTGGACCGGTACATTACCGGTGGATGTATGCATTTAAGAGGTAAATTTGTTATGAATACTTAATGTAATTAATAAAATATGTTCTTATGAAAGCATTTTATGCTTATATGTCTTGATTATAGGTATATGAAAATACTGAAGGGTGATGTAAAAATCAAGCCTGACCTGAAGGGTGTATAGCAGAGCGTTATTCTGTTGAAGAATGCACTAATTATTGTGCTAGATATATTGAAGATGGATATGAATTTGGAGGGAGAAAAAATTGGAATGAAGTGCAGCAGAGTGATTACATACTCGATCGGTGTTCGATGTTGATGTGCACGTAAATGTGCATATTTTTACCACCATATTTATTCTTTTTAAATTAAATAAATGATCATATTGGGGTATTTTAACTTGTTTAAACCAAAATTCATATTATTTGAAATTATCACATATTCATCTTCATCCAGGGGCAAAATGGTCATTTTGTGCAAATATTAATTTGAGAAAATTTAATTGGAAATTTTTATATTATTTTGTAGGAAATTAAACTCAATTACAAATGGTTTCATGAAGGAATATGCATGCACAAAGAATATAAAGAAATGAAGATGGAAATAATTCAAAGTGAAGATCATGGAGGACCCCACCTACCTTAATGTACAAATTAGATGCTAATGCACATGCTTATGTAATTAATGGCTTCATGTACACTTAAATGGTGATTAGTAGAAGCTAATGATTACTTGGGCTCTACACTTTCTCAAGGCTATTTTGGGCATTCCCCAAAAATATGGATTAGGGTTTCATGCTTGTATAAATAACCCCTTATGTTTCATGTAACATATCTCTCTCCCTTAGTCTCTCTTCATTAGTTTAGGCAAAAAATAAAAGAAAGTTCTCTTTCTCTTTTCATGGCCACTTAGCCATTTTTATTTTATGTAATTTTCATTTCATTTTATGCAATGTTAATTATTGTTTTTTTTAATTACATGTTCATTTCCTTTTATGCAAGTAGTGTAGATCTCTCTTATTTCATGCAAGTAGATTAGTTTTGTTTCTTTGCTTTGCTCTCTTTTTCCTTTTCTTTTCCTTTCATGTTGCAAGATACATTTGATGTTTTAATGACAAATATGAGAGGCTAAACCCCTTCAATTTAAGGGTAACGAAGCTCTCTAATCATGTAGCTTCAACTTAATTTGATGTTTATGCTCTCTTTTTGTGCTTAATGAGAATGATTGAAGTGGTTTAATGATGTTGTTTAGCTTTGAATTTGATAGTCTATGTTGTTAATAACAAATAGGCTATGCTTAAACAAACAAAACACAAATTGCCTCTTCATCTACATATGATTATGGCAAAGAAGTGATTGTTGAAATTAAAATTTGATAGTCTATGTTTCTAATCAATAGTTAATAGGCCATACTTAAAATAGATTTCATTTTCATTTTCTTTGTCAAATTTCACGAAAGTTGGTAAGTGTTTTAAGGGGTGTGTTATAGTTTGATGGCTTATGTTGGCTAATCAATAGCTCAAATATGTCATACTTATGATAAACACATCAATTAAAACACTAATGACCATAAAAGAGAGATCATGATTTCATGTGTTGAACTACATGATCTAGAGAGTGGATTTATTCTCTAAATTGTCATTTAACTCTCATATTTGCATTTCTTTTCTTTTTGTTAATTAGTTCATTTTCTCATTTTCTAGCTTAAACACACTCTCAACTTTGGTTAATTTGATTGAATAGAATTTTAAAATCATCAATTCCCTACGGATCGACCCGTATTCGCCGCGTGCTACATTCGTACACCGTGCGCTTGCGGTTATTTTTAATTTAAATTCGTTCGACGGTTTTCTAAACCGATAGAATTTCCTTCGACGAACAAGTTAAAATTTGAATACAACAACTTTGGATTTTGAAAATTATATGCACAATGAAGTTGTTAATAACCCAACAAAGGAAGATGAATTTAATGAACATGAATTTTTTGGACTTCTGGATGACGAGTTGTTAAATTCCAACGGGGAAGATGAAAATCACTATTTTGATTTTCAAATCAATAATTTCGAAAATGTTTTCAATTATAAGCTTGAATTTCAAATTAGTGAAAATAAACTTGAAGTTCAGTCAATTATTTTATCGACCCCAAAAATCATCGAAAACAATACAACTCGTACAATTTTCAATAAAACAACATTCGTTTTTCCAAATAAACGTTCAACTTCGAAATCGTTTATGGTTTGGTTTTCTACGTTCGAGCTGTGTCTCGCATACTTGACGAGACAAATGCATCTTTCTTTAGAAGTCCGTTTCATTTACTTTTTGACGATATACTTTCTGATCTTGTGTAAATACCATTTTTATTTAAATAAAGGTTATGTTTTTATATTTTCTTCTTCCATTTGGTTTGACTGTGGGGACACAGACAAAATCACGTGTGGGGGAGACTCATCTTCATTTTTTTTCATGGTTTCATTTTGCTTTAATATCTCAAAAAAATCCCAAAAATAAATTTTCTTTTGATTTATTTTTAAAAGAAACACTATAAGATAAATATATGGTTTTGGTTTACTAAATTGATATTTTGAAAATTTATTTGTCTTAACAAAAATAAAAATGAAGTTTGATTATAAATAACAATGGTTTAAATAGTATATAGGAAGATTCATACGTGTTAATTATGAAATACATCCTAATTGAAAATCTTTGTTTTAAAAAGTGGTGAATTTAAAGTAAAGGATATAACACTTTTTTTGTCTTCTAAGTTAAATGGTGCTAAGATGATTTTGCAAAACTCTCTCTCTCTTAAAAAAAATATAAAAAATAATAACATCCAAAGTATTCATTCTCATTTAAAAGTCCTCACGGTTATGCATGGGTGAATTACTTGGAATCTTTGATTATGTGCTTTCATACTCATTTAAAAGTCCTCACGGTTATGCATGTATGGAACACATGTCAAAAAAAAAGACTTAATAAAAACCACCTACGGTCGATAGGTGTATGCACGAAAGTGTGTGCACTCGCCATGCTCTGTACTCCCCTCACATAAGCCCGAAAGGCAGTGCATGAGTGGTATATCTGGCCTCAGTTTACCTGAGCTGGGTGTGTAATTTTTCTTGCAAATAATGAGAGAGAAAGCAGTTGAAATCCTACCACTATTTTTACTTATTTGATTTTATTTTTTATGGAAAAGAAATGAAAATACCACTTCGATAAACTTTGATAATCAACTAAGGATCCATTTTATAATTACACTTTGTTATCAACCGAAACAACAAGTTAAACTATAGTCTATTTGTTATGATAACTTGATTTTTGTCGGAAATTTTGATTAGTAAATGACATAAATTTTCAAGATAATAGCCAAAACCTATATTTAACTTATCCGTGTCAATTTAAAAATAAATCCTTCATCTGTAAATATTTTAAAGAACTTGCATTCATCTTTTTGTAAATAAATCTTGCATTTTGTAAATATTTTCATCCTGCATTTGGATTTTGTGGGTAGTATCCGTTGAAAACCCTCACGAGACAACACTCGTCCTACTGGGGACACCCAGAGGTTTAACAGCTTGTTGCATACGCTCAATGCAATCGTGCTTCCTATGAAAACGGATTTATCTTAGTTTCCCTTTATTTGAGGACGAATAAAAAGATAAGTGTGGGGGTATTTGATGTGCACGTAAATGTGCATATTTTTACCACCATATTTATTCTTTTTAAATTAAATAAATGATCGTGTTGGGGTATTTTAACTTGTTTGAACCAAAATTCATATTATTTGAAATTGTCACATATTCATCTTCATCCAGGGGAAAAATGGTCATTTTTGTGCATATATTAATATGAGAAAATTTAATTGGAAATTTTTATATTATTTTGTAGGAAATTAAACTCAATTACAAATGGTTTCATGAAGGAATATGCATGCACAAAGAATATAAAGGAATGAAGATGGAAATAATTCAAAGTGAAGATCATGGAGGACCCCACCTACCCACCTACCTTAATGTACAAATTAGAGTCTAATGCACATGCTTATGAAATTAATGGCTTCATGTATACTTAAATGGTGATTAGTAGAAGCTAATGATTACTTGGCCTCCACACTTTCTCAAGGGTATTTTGGACATTCCCTAAAAATATGGATTAGGGTTTCATGCTTGTATAAGTAAACCCTTATGTTTCATGTAACATATCTCTCTCTCTTAGTCTCTCTTCATTAGTTTAGGCAAAAAATAAAAGAAAGTTCTCTTTCTCTTTTCATGGCTACTTAGCCATTTTTATTTTATGTAATTTTCATTTCATTTTATGCAATGTTAATTATTGTTTTTTTTAATTACATGTTCATTTCTTTTATGCAAGTAGTGTAGATCTCTCTTATTTCATGCAAGTAGATTAGTTTTGTTTCTTTGCTTTGCTCTCTTTTTCCTTTTCTTTTTCTTTCATGTTGCAAGCTACATTTGATGTTTTAATGACAAATATGAGAGGCTAAACCCCTTCAATTTAGGGGTAACGAAGCTCTCTAATCATGTAGCTTCAACTTAATTTGATGTTTATGCTCTCTTTTTGTGCTTAATGAGAATGATTGAAGTGGTTTAATGATATTGTTTAGCTTTGAATTTGATAGTCTATGTTGTTCATAACAAATAGGCTATGCTTAAACAAACAAAATACAAATTGCCTCTTCATCTACATATGATTATGGCAAAGCAGTGATTGTTGAAATTAAAATTTGATGGTCTATGTTTCTAATCAATAGTTAATAGGCCATACTTAAAATAGATTTCATTTTCATTTTATTTGTCAAAGTTCATGAAAGTTAGTAAGTGTTTTAAGGGGTGTGTTATAGTTTGATGGCTTATGTTGGCTAATCAATAGCTCAAATATGTCATACTTATGATAAACACATCAATTAAAACACTAATGACCATAAAAGAGAGACCATGATTTCATGTGTTGAACTACATGATCTAGAGAGTGGATTTATTCTCTAAATTGTCATTTAACTCTCATATTTGCATTTCTTTTCTTTTTGTTAGTTAGTTCATTTTCTCATTTTCTAGCTTAAACACATTCTTGACTTTGGTTAATTTGATTGAATAGAATTTTAAAATCATCAATTCCCTGCGGATCGACCCGTATTCGCCGCGTGTTACATTCGTACACCGTGCGCTTGCGGTTATTTTTAATTTAATTTCGTTCGACGGTTTTCTAAACCGATAGAATTTCCATCGACGAACAGATTTCCAAAGGAAAATCCATATTACTTTCTGAGGAGGTGATTGATGCTTCTCATAGGACGAAAGTTACTTAAGGAAGGATTGCGATGGCATTTTGGTATGAATAAGAATTCATTATTGATATGTTTTTTATATGTAGTCATATGCGTTAAAGTGTTCAGTTATGTAGTTATGTTATCCGATGAATAAATTTCTCTTCATATCGAAAAGATACAATTTATCAAATCACATATTCATTTACTCAAGTTATTAATAGAAGTGTATCAATGCAATTTTACATCATACCACACATGGTTGTTTTCATATATTTTTTGATATTATACATAGTCGTGACATATCAAAAAAATCCTATACCAATTAGTATAATGTTAATTTTTTACAAATTATGATTTTTTCCAGGTTGATCACTTGAAGAAAGAAACTTGAACTTGTTGCATCTATGGGTAAGAACAAGCAACATCAAGAAGTGGATATTGCTATAGTTATGTATAATATTTAAATAATTATTTGGATCATAGCTAAAATAAAATGAAGTAAATATATATTACTGAATGAATTAACTAATTAGTCTAGTTATAATCAAATAATTGCACATTACTATATTATGTGACTGATAATAATTAAAATAAAGAACTAACATAATAACACAAATTACATTATGTAAATAATTACATCTTATTCAATTTTACATCTCAACTTCAACTACATTTCAAAGTATCTAAAAACACAAATACACAAAGCACGGTGTACTAAACTACGGTTCAATGAATTCTATGTTGAATTCTATGTTCGTGGCAATACTCCGCGGGTATTTCTGAAAAAAATGTCATGTTAAAATATCAAATCATAGCATATACACAAGACAGGAATATCCAAATATTGCAAACATAGATGTTATTTCCAATTATGTTCGCATGCCATCTTCTTTGTCCATTTTTTCATATACTGTATATCGCAAGTTAATACTAGTTTTGCCCTTAGTCGCTAGTGAATTCATGAACTTTCAACTAACACCACTAATTTAAGATAACTTAAACAAGATTATCCAAATCAAAGAATATAATTTTCTTGCTTACCACTTACATCATCAATCCAAACTGCATTTAAGTAACAAAAAAGAGTAATAGAACTATCAAAATAGCTCTAGCTATTCATTTTTCGATAGAACAGTTAAAACAAAACAACTGCTGCTTTTTAAAAATAAAAGTATCCAACCGTTTGGTGTTGTGGTGGGTTCTATGGCGCTTGGTGTTGGGTTTGTATTTGTTGTCTTGGAAGAAGAAGGCGATGGTGCAGTTTTTAGTGGTTGTGCATCTTTGAGTACGTGGTTGTGGTTGTATTTTAAATTAAAGTTTGATGATGATTAAATAAACGAAGGATGATTTGTTTAATGTAATAATAATTCTATGAGGGGCCTAATTTGATTCATACCCCTCCTAGTAAAAAAAGAAAAAAAAATAAACAAAATGACAGTTTATATCTAAGACTAAGTGTCACTAACGATACCTATTCAAAAACAAACATATTATACTAATCAATTTAGCAAAAATTACTCTGAATAAAAATTAATCGGATTTAACACAAATTTAGCATAAATGGTTCAAATGCAATTTAGTCAAATTAAGTAGCAATGCTAAATTTGTCCACCCTCATACACAAATATAGCATGGCAATGTACCAAACAGAAACAAAACTCAATATTCCACTAAAGCGATCCTCAACTTATAAATACCACATAGCTTCTCCAGATTGTCAATAAGAAAAACTGAATAATAAATGAATCCAATTTCCCGATATAGGATCGACTCAATACTTAAATCGAACACATAGGAAAACGCATTATTTTATTAAGGAAGTTAGCACAACTGCAAAATTTATAATCAGTGCTGCATGAATCATAAAAAATTTTACCTCTGCAACATGATGTCAAGTTGATTAGCAGCGATGGCGCCGGACAGCCTTGGTAAATGTCTGTTTTCATGAAACACGATGACAATATTTCTCCATTTACTATTTTAGTGCATGTTACTAGAAATCATCTATGCTTTTTAATTGAATAAACGGTACAAATTGAATTTATTTATGCAGCCTTGGTATATGTCAATTTTTACAACATTGATACAATACATGTATTAAATTTATTAGCTAATTTGGAATTTCACCATTTCATGTTTTGGATTTGTTGGGTGGCATACTGGCATGTATAAAGGGGATGGCTAATGATTGGCCTTACGATTGTATGCATCCCACATACTACCAAATGTGGATGTTGTAGGATGATGAAGATGGTGCCACCTAGTTTTGGAGCAAACTTTGCAACGTCGGACCTACTACCTATCGATATTGTGAACCTTGAGTTCCACTGGCCTTTTCAGGAGATGGACAGTATCTTTTGCTTTCGGATAATCCTGGATGTGTTAAGGAGATATACTTGTACAACTTTTCTACTAGAGAAAACGGTGATAATGAAATCCAGGACCCAAACCTTGTTTTGTTATAATTTGACTATCTGAAAGCCTAGTTTCAGTCGAAGGAGTAAATTGTAATTCATATTAATAGCTCGATTCAATCGGTATAACATCTTTGTGTCCTATTTTCTTTTTTAGCTCTTGTTGTTAAGACCTAAGATTTGACTATTACTGTCTTTTGTTTCCTAAAAGATAATGCATAATGCAATATGGTTCAAATATTTTCTTTCGCACAGAATTATCATGTTTCATGGTTTCTGTTACATTTCTATAATAACTTGCATGTTCTGTAGCTGCATTACCACCATGTTTTGCTGTAAATCTTAATTTATTTTTTTCAACCATAATGCTTTATTTTTGTAGGCTCATCGGAGTAGCAACAACGTCACACCTGGTAGTAGTATACCATTTCAGCAGTAGCTTAGAAGTGCAAATTATTGGGTTGGCATCGGAAGGTTGTCGCAGAAGCAACAATCGCAGCTACCAACCTTACTATTTTAATGCATCATGTACCACTAGGAGTAGATACTTGAAAGGTTTGGGTCAATGCGGCGGTGAATTCCAAAGCACTTCTATTTAGGCTTGCTTCAGATATCTATACTATTGGACAAGCGTTTAAGACGCCTATTGCTTGACATAAAAATTTTTATCGCTTTTTATTAGTATGTATATGTACTTTTACTTATTTATGTCATGGATTTAGTTATGTTTTGGAACAGAGTTATGAATTCATAAATGGTGTAAATTTGAATTGTTTTTGAATGTGAACGGTTCATGTTTTTTCAAGTATGTGAAAGATTTTGGTTAATATTAACGAAATATTGGTTTCAATTATAATATCATGAAATTTACGGTTAATGGCAATTGTGAAAAGATGAATTATAGTAGTTTGTAGCAGTTGTAAAAATATTTGTTGCAACTATCATCACCAGTTGTAGTAGATCCAACTTCAACTATTACAAAAATGTTAATGTAACAGATGGAAACAGTTATTACAATAATTATTACAACCATCGTAAATAGTTGTTTTTCGCAGTTGTAAAGAGTCTATTATAAGAGCTATTGGCAGTTGCAAAAGAGTCTTATAACAACTGGTTTTGGTTGTTTCGATAAATTTTAACACAAGTGCACATAGCACTTGTAAATGTCTTTTAAAACTGTAGAAAACAGTTGTAAATAACTCTTTTACAACTACTAGAAGCAGTTTTAAAAAGATTTTTTACAATTACACATGCAACTATATTTACCCGTTGTAAAATATCCCGCTCTACTACAACTGCAGATATAAAGGCTAGCTGGTATCAGTTGTAATAGACCTATTACAGTTGTTTTTGGCGGTTGCGAAAGGATACTTTTTGTTCCAGTGTTGCACTTAATGCATACTAACCACCCAAAACTATTTACTAGCATTATATTTGTTTATTTTTCATGCTTTTATAATCACTGTGATTGGAAAAAAAATGTTAAAACGAAAATTTTATGTTTATGCTTTGTGATTTATATATCATTAGCGCGTGTAATTAATATTCAAAATTCGTTTGTATCCATTGATGCAAATATCCAGTATTTGATATGTATTAATTTCAAATACGGATTCAAATATGTCATTATCCATTTTCGAAAATATCCATTGATAGGCCTAATTCAGTCTTGAGGGAGACATACAGGTTGTGTAATGCAAAAAAAATTTCCAAAATCTTTTTATTTCATACCAACTATTAACGAGTAAATTCACTTACCCAAAAGTGATTGGATAATGAAGCTAATCAGTAAGAGGTTTTGGTGAGGTTTGTCGAAGTCATAGATTCAAAGAAAGTTTCCATACTGTCCCTTGATGTTATCGTCATGGTTGTAGTCATATAAGATTAGGTAAGTTTGAAGTCGTCGTCAAACATCAAATGTGTTGCCATGGTTCAAGTTCGAAGTCCAATACACTATTCAAGTACCAGTTCGAAGTCACATATGCATATGCAAGTATCAGTTTGAAGTCCAACAATTCAAATAATCAATATGCAAAGTCAATAAGTCACAAATTCAAAACAATTCAATATGCAATGCTATGCGCTTGTTTAATTTTCAAATCCTTATGTGTACAAGATTCGAATAGTTCAATAGGCTTTAAAAATCCCCAAATCGTAGGGTTTACAAAGTTGAAAATGTTGAAAAAATAAGAAATGAGATGGAAGAATTCCTCCTATAAACAGTACCTTTAGGGTCGAATTTATAGAGGTGAGCAGCCCCCATTCCACCCCTTATATCTTCGACTGGGTCAACTTTGACAATGCTCAACTCTAACCTCTTCGTTGAAAAGGCTCAATGTTATGCGGCATTAAATATTGGTGAGGGCGGTATCGTCACCAGGTAGTGTTATGTTGGAGTGTCTTCGACATGCTCTAGCATCACCTTCGACGTGCTTTATGATCAGCAATGGAGTCAATAAATACTATGAGAAACTTGATGAATATGTGCTAGGACTTCGCTTAACTCATCTAGCAAGGATATGCGAAAACTACAAGTTGTGGCTTTCATTATGACAGTCAATGTCCTTCAGGAGTGGATGATGACTTCGAAGATGGTAACTATAAAGCAGTATCAATTGGATATAGATGATGTTCAACATTGTCATCGCTTGTGTGGATTGTGCAGCATCTTCGATGTGCTGCATATGGATGATGTGTGGAGTAATTACTGACGAAGTGGGGTATAGCTTTATGTTCCTTTGGCATCACCGCAGAATAACCCTTGGCGTCACTGTAGGACATCCTTTTCAAAGTATATGTGTGGTGTAGCTCTGATAGGGCTACATATCGATGAAATATGCTATGACCACTTCGATACTTTTTGATTTCTTACGAAGTAAGTTATACTTGGCTTCTTTGCTTACTTGGTCACACGTAGCATTATGTCTACCATGATTGAAGTGCGGTATCATATCCCTTAGACATGGATCCATAAGTGTTCCACTGGTTATGCGTCTTCAATGATGGTTATTGATAAAGTCATGGCACGTTGAATTCCTTCAACGAGAATTATAGTAGCAACATTTTCCCCTCCTAGTGTAGAGGAAAGATTGACTTTTCAAGTCAATAGTGTCAAATTCGTCCATTTCCCGCCTTTTGGTCTTTAATCCCCGATCTTAACCGTTTATTTAAAATTGATCCAGTAGCTATCGCTCGCTCATCTTCACCTATAAATATGCAGGCCTCCTTCTCTTTATTCCTTTACCTGCAATGAATAACTCAAGAAAAGGAATCAAGAATTTTTAGAAAATTTAAATTCTTTCTCCATTCCCAAGCCCTCAACCTTCATTCGGGTAAGACCTTTATGTCAAATTGATGCGATTAAGGGGCCAATTCAGAAAATTAGGCTTGAAGGCTACTATTAGGGTTTGATTTGAGGATTTCACTGTTTTTATGGATTCAATTTGAATTCTATCGACCTTAGATTGAAGCTTGGATTAGATCTTAAAGCTTTAATGTTTATGAATCTCAGTTGAATGTGGATTTAAGTTAGAATAATAGCAGATTTTCATCATCGATCGGAGTAGGCATTTCATCAAACATGTTCTAGGTTAATTAGGGGAAAAGAAAACTTACATGACCTATAAGCTATTATTTGAACAACCTTGGTGAAGCTCGTAACTTCATTATTATGGTCGATACCGATAGTTTTCGATAATATTACGATAGTCGAAGTTAGTAAAATCCTTTATTCTTGTATTATAAATGATGTGAAGTGGTCTTCGACTATGGGTTCTATCATATGAACATTGATCACTTTCAATGACATTATGCTCCTCGAAGCTAACAAATTCTTACGTTATCTTATCATTTTACTAAACAAAAGTTTTCATTTCATAAGTATTACAGTGAAGCTTATCGCCCTACTCAAAGTCACAGATGTTATTGTTGTTAGGGCATTTTGATTGATTGAATGCGATAACGTTTGGCTCGACACGAGTTCTGAAATCATGTTGTGACATCAACGTGTCACTCAACACTTAGTAAAGCTTTTATTATTTTAGTCAACACTAAACCTTTAATTCACTAGAACGCAATGACATCAATTTGCATTGTGACTGTCGATTAGCATTAGTATAGTTGAAGTCATTTCTCACTAAGCTAAAGCATGGCAACGTTCAACTAAAAGCCTCAAGGACATCGACAATATACATTCTAATGGGATGCATTGTTAACGTACTCGACATTGACTACAGACGAAGTCCTCATGGTCGAAGTGCTTATAAATATAGCTTGATAGCAAAAGTCTTATTGTTTTACCCTACTTTCTCGTGATCACTCTTGACATCTTAAACCAAATTCTTTATGCCATCGACATTCTCGTTATCATATTTTTAACGCGTTATAAATTTTTGAGCAATAATGGTGTTTCCAATTCATATGAACGCTACTCGTCAGCGTCGACTCCCTCATTAATTTGACATTAAGCATAGTTATAAGGTTTGTTTGTTATTGGCTATAATGTAAATGAAGTCTATACTATACTGCTATTCACGTCATTTCTATTTTAATAAGTTGTAAATTGTTTAGCTTATTTACATGATTTTTGATGATGAATTATCTTATTTGTCATAAACTTATAAGCATCACGTGTTGTCCTCCATTTTATAGCTCTTTCGTGAGATTCCTTATCATGATTGACGTTCATGTCTTCTACTACACTTATCGAGTGTTATTGTTTCGTAATTAATATATATATTGTCACTTTGGCAAATGGTAGAATACTTAAGCAACGATTTTTAGATCCAGTATTACCATGTATAAAAAAAATATAAATCGTAGTACTTTCTTAATTTTGGAGTAATATTAGATGGCAGGAAAATGAAAGGCCAACAATCAAGTAAGAAGTGAACTAGGAAGGCTGGTAAAGAGACTGAACCTTTACCATCAACCAGCAAGAAAGTTGACATCATAATGATTCCATCATACATCACTACTTAGGATGAGATGGACTCTATCCTTAGACAATTTGGAATTTTAAGGATTAAAGCCATTCCCCCGAGCCCTTCAGTCAACATTGATAATCCACTGGAGGGATACTTTACTTTCTCTTCCATTCACATCTGGTATGCAGGTTATCTTCCTTTCTCAAGATTTCATCTTAGATTTTGAAGCATCTGGATATTGCGCCGATCCAATTCCTACCAAATTCTTATACTTACTAGACCTATTTGGAAATCTTAGCTCGAGAAGCTGGTCTTTGCATCTTTTAATCCCAACATTTTTTATCACATACCTAGTCCCACTAAAGTGGGGGATCAACCAGGCCATCAACTATAACAAATTCATCGTCATCCAACGAGCTTGATTTTGGAATGTGTTAGTAAGATAAAAGTATGGAAGCCTCTATTTTTCTTTGTTAAATGCTTCCCCGGTATTAAAGAAACCTTTTCCATTGTTATTTCTTTCTTCCTTATCCATGCTGGTTTATTATTCTTTACTAATAAGTGTCTTTCTTTACATCCTACCTCAAAGAAGCTAAACTCGAAGATCAAAAACTCATGCTTTCACTGACCTAGGTAGTAGAAACAATGAGGAACATGCTCGACAACTAATCCTAGCCAAGCTTCATCAATATTCCATCAATGTGGATGGCCACAATGTTTTGGGAGAAGCTCCAATGATAAAATGCAAATCTAAGGGCAAAGATTCATTGGTAATGGGCAAGCTTGAATCTTTCACATCCAACTCACCTATTCAGTCATAGTAAGACATCGTTATATTCATTCGAAATTTCCTATAATATCATTTCATAAATTTATTCCTTTGACTTAGGTTCATTCGCCTTGATTGTTGCCCCCATCGGGAAGGAAGTCAATATTGACACTTCCAAAAATAAGTTGGAGAAAGATGACCCTTCTACTTCGGTTCAAGCTCCTAAACTTCAATCTCTCAAGGATGCCATTTCTAGTTTATTCACTTTTGCTAAAAGGAGGCTGAGTGATAACTCTACTTCTACTCCTACCCCTGGCAAGAAACCTAAACTAGGGGATGTACAAGCTTTTATTCTTATTAAAGAGGAAGAGTTAGTCGATGCTGACGCAAATCATAAGTCTCCTCGATAAGTGTTGAAGCAAAGTATTCTTATGACCTACTTCCCCGTATTACTATCCCAAACTCCCTCAAAACATTGAATCGTATTTGCGAGGAGCTTGGGTTCTCTTTTACTTTGGAGAACCCCTTTCTTTCAGATCCCAATCTTCAACTTTTACCTGCAAGTTTGATGACCTCCTCCAACTAGTAATCCAATTCTCTTCCTTTGCTGCACTCAAGATCACTATTTTTCTCATCTCAAACAATACTTAGCCATATTTTTTCTTCTTAATCGGCTATTTTAAGATTTGAACTTTTCGCATACAACTTCCTAACTTAAGTTTTGTTACTTATTCTAGGTTATTAAACACTTGTTTTCACTCCAAGAAGAAACTTCTGGTTCATCTAGCGAGATATCTAAGCTTAAAGAAGAGAATTCCTCGCTCAACAACTATATTATTAACTTAACCATAGAAAAAGAAAAGCTGGCTACTTCTTTTAACGAAACAAAAACTTTACTCCTTAAAGAGAGGAGCGATAAGCAAGTATATGATAATAGGATAATAGCTTTAGAGCTAGCACTTAAGGATGCTAAAATGAAAGAAGTTAGGCTTATGGAAAAAAATGCATCCCTGAAGAAAAAACTAAAAAGTAAGAAGGTTTTCTTAGACATGGAAACCGAAATGTTCAAAGATGTGAAGTAAAAGATGTCCCATTTCCTTGGCACGTCCCTTGATACCATTATCGAGAGATGTTATGAGAAAGCACTCTTCATCGCTTGTATTGATAATGCTCAAAAGTATTTAGACTTTGGCTTCCCTTCTCTCCATTTAGAATGGAATGAAAAATTTATGAGCAAGTTTGAGGTAATGTCACAGGGATCTCAAGTGCCCAAAACAAAAGAGGAGGTTGATATTTTAAAGTTATTGACTTATGATGATCCTCTAGCTCATGAGAATATAGAATCGGGTGAGGAAGAAATGGATGATGACGAAAACAAGGAAGGAGATGATAATGTCGATGATGGTCCAGATGATGATAATGAAGACGACAATGACAAAAATGGTGGGAGCGATGGAAAAGGCTTCTTCGAACCATCGAATGACAGGATGTATCATGAGATGCTAACTCAGACCTGATTGCTCAAGGCATAGAGGCTACTGAAGTTCCCGATCCTCCATGGTCAAGTTATCCTAAGAAGGACAACACTTCTCAAGGCTAGAAGTCCAGAGATAAAGAGAAACTCTAATCGTCAACAATTCCGCTCTCTCATTCAAGGATTTCGTTATGCAAATGCCTTCAATTATCAAATAACCTTTAGTTAATACATTAACTACTTTAGTTAAGGAGAAAACCAAAATATCTTTACATGCTCGAGAAGAAATAATTAGATATAGATAACTTGAATTGGGAACTAGATAAACAAACGTAGGATTATAATAAGTTATCTAAAAAATTTGAGAAGCTTGCTAGGAGCACATCAAGATTAATTGCTCTCCATATGAGGAAAGCTCGTCATCACCGAAAAAGACTTATAAAAGAAATTCCAAACTGATGACCCCCTTTTGGTTGCTAACTGGTGATAGAAATGTCCTAGTGGAGCTTCTATACCAAGTTTATTGCAGGGGTAAATTTTTTGTTTCTCGTACTTAGGTAACAACTGTGGAGGTTTGCTTAGACACTTTCATCGTAGATATTTGGATGAGTATGGGTCCGATCCCCATCTTGGTGCATGTTGGAATCTTCCTTAGGTTTCTCCTATTCCTTTTTATTCTTGTTCTCTTCCCCTCGAAAAACTTAAGTACAATAGGAGAGATTTATCTCTAAAATGTATAAGAAATCTATATAGTATGAACCTGAATGATTATACAATAATGATATGTTACTCGGTTTACTTATGGATTTCATTGTTTTAGATTTCATATCCTTAGTTTGATTTTAACATGTTGCATAGATCAAAGACTTCTCGTATGGGTCGATCCTAGGGATCTCTTAAGTAAATTTGTTAAGGAAGGATTTTAAAGAGAGATCTCTAATTCTCAAAATATCATAATTGGCAAAACATTGTTTCCTCCGAGATAAACAAGAAATTTGCGTGCGATTTCCCCACTTTCACTTTGATTTTTTGAGTGATGAGAAGGAGAACTTACTTAGCGAAATCCGATCCTACCATACAAAATTAATATGTGGTCATGATTGCCCTCCAATCGGGGAATGGGATTATCATCGGTTTCCTCCAGTTTATACTCCGGGTGGAATCAAGATTTTGATTCTACACTTACTTTGTCTACTAGGCCATTTGAAAAGGCCAAAACAGCTGTTTTGAAACTTTAAATGTAATTAAATGATTATAAATCGGATTGGAATGTAATCTCAACCTCTTGTATTACTTGTAAACTCTGCTTATTATTAATAGAAAAGTTTGTTTCTCATATATTAGTCCTTATTTACTCATTCTTAATAGGAGACTTAGTTAATGTGGATGTTTGATTCTTTAGATGCTTCATGAGTTATTGATATTAAAGATAGACTAATTACCTATGTAGAAGAGAAACAATTATCTTAAGAAAACTCAACTTTGTGATTCCCAAGTAATCCCAAGGCACAAGAGTGGCATAGGAACTACTTCATATTAAAATCAGCATTCAGGACCTACAGAGAGATGACTGCTAGCATAGAGAAGTAGCTTAAAGAAAAAGAGAATGAGCTTCAAGTTTTAAAAGAGAGAAAAAACTTGATTCATGAGTCCAGTCCTTCAATTAAAGCTGATGCGAAGATAGATAAATTACTATAGAGAATAAATGACCTTAAAGTAGATTTAATAATAAGTCAAGTTCACTATCAATTATTAGGGCTCATTGCAAGAGAAGACGAAGACGACTTTCCTAACACTAGTCCTGGTAGAATTACCAGATCTTGTTCTTCAATGAGCCAAGAATTCCTACTTTGTTAAAATGCCTATGGGCTTAAACAATGAAACAATCTCGACCTACAGCAAAAAGGTCAAATTTGAGGTCGTACAACATTTTACTAGGAAATGGGATGAGAAAGTATCTCAGTGTGTAGCCAAATATGATAGCAAAGTACATAAACTTGAGCGTGAGAGATATACTTTCAAATAAAAGATTGAAGAGTTGAATAGCACAGTCAAAACGACGAGCCAATAAGACTCTCCAACATGCTTTAAATATTTAGATTTCTTTGACTAACAATGCAAATACTATTCGAAAAAAGAAAAAGAAATTCAAAAGAACTCTTGGATGCTGCTATTCACCATGTTTTCGGCCCCATAATTGCCAAGGATATAAGGGAGACCGCACAAAACCTCAAACTATAGTGATGATTCACTTTAAACTAATTTTCTTTTCCATTTGATTTTTCTACCTACCACTTTGTATATAATGTAATAGATTGTAAGTACATTGACAATTGAATGAATGTTACCTCGAATGTAGAGTATATAATCGTGATTGAATTCCAGTTTGGATCTGAAATTGCTTGATAATTAGTATTTTACTTCTCCATATTTGAGCTTTCTAATGCGTAGATTAACTTTTTGCTTGCTTAGAGAATCCAGAATCTTACTAATTGAGCTCGATTTAAATATCTGGTAAGTAGCTTTAGTAATGGAGATTCCCGTTAAATGAATTTGACTTGAAAACTACCTTAAAGAAGCCTTGAATTTTAATCTTGAATTTAACGAAGCCTAGAAACCCAAATTTGGTAAAAATAGTTGATTGAAAATCCATATCTAAAATAAGACCGGAAATTCATATCTGGCAAAAATAGTTGAAGATCATAAATCCATATTTGGAAGAAGATCGAATGTCCCTATCTGGCAATAATAATTAAATACCAAAAATCCGTATCTGGCAATAATAGTTGAAGATAGAAATCTTTATTTGGTAACTGGACGTTGCATTTGCTTGGGAGTGTATTTAGCTCATATTTGATAGACCTTCCTCTAGAAGATAGATTGTAGGAAGCATTACTTGGCTTGGATTTTGATCGATTAGGAGCACTAATTAGCTTTGATTCTGATAGATTGGGAGGTCAACTTGGTTCTGATTTTGATCGATTTGGAGCACTACTTGGCTCTAATTTTAATATTTTTATTTGGTGCCATCTTAGGTGATGATCTTTATTTTGATCAGACCTCATATCACCGTCATAGATAACGACTTGGGTATCTTGCCCGATGTGTTTGTTTAGCTACTTTAAGTGGAAACAAACACTTACCCAGCCTCTCTCTAGATGTTGCTTCAGTGAGGCTTTTGATGACATCACTGAAGGCTAGTTCAAGGAATTAGTGAGGCCTATGACGATGGCACTAAAGGTTTAATCCATCCTCTCTAGGACGGTCTTCAACCAGGCCACAAAGGTAGGGGTTAAAGGCTTTCTTGGTACTTTAATGAGGCCTTTGATGGTGGAAATAAAGGCTTATTCGGACCTTCCTCTAGGAGGCTCTTCAATGAGGCTTTTGATGATGACATTGAAGGCCGCTTATGGATTTTAACAGCCAGGGACCTCTTATGGTCATGAGCCTTTGATGGCTGGGGCCTTTCATAGCCAGGGGCCTTTTGTCGTCATGAGCCTTTGTTGGCTATGTAGGTACACTTATTTTGTTCAAAAACCTTTACTGATGATTGACTTAACATCTATGTACAAACTGGTTGAGTTTTCCTTGCTTTAGAAAATTGATGATCACTCCTTATAAGCTCCAACATTGATTGTCTCATGACCATCTCCACGATGATAGTAACAATATGACTTTCCATAATTCCTTTCAAAATTGGGTCGCCCTTTTTTCAAAGGCCAAAAGTTAAGCTCATCCTTAGTCAAGAAATAGATGTTAACAAGAGAAATGGTAAGAATGCAATCTTTTCGAAGTCGTGATTTGAAGGCTAGCCCTTTTGGCTGATGCTTAACCCTTTTCCTGCTTGCTATAGATATCTTATCTTCTACAATTAGTGTCCTCTTTAACATCCTTTGAAGCTCACTTGGGATCAATGAATGACTCATGACCTTATGTCATTTCTGAGTGAATGTGTCCAAATCACTTATTATCTCTTTCTCAAATATAGTTCCCTTGGCTTGGAATTAGATGGCCCCCCTTATCTTTAAGAATAAATTATCCATCTTCGGGATCTCCCTTCCTAAGGCAAAAATTTAAGTAGGGCCTATATGAAATGGACTTATGCTCCAATTATCTGAATCATAAAGGGCTGCATGCTTCTTCTCATTTATAATTTATAAGGCTCGCAGGGTACTTGATCACCCAATTTCAATCCTGAACGTCACCTTTCTAGACACTGTACTAAGTGCGCAAGCTTAATTACTTAGCACTAACATGACTAATTTAGGTCGCATAGGCTATTGAATTACGATATCATTATTGGAACTAGGTTAGCCAGAAGTGAAGAAATGGGTGAATTTCAAAATAGCTTACCATTTTGGTTTATTGATGGGCCTATGAAGTATAAATACATTTAGATCTTATTTAATTTTCTTTTAAATAAATTCTTCATTTTATTTAAATTGTTAAATTATAGATATGAACGTAACTTAATTTATAGTATTATAACAGATTATCAAATACATCCATTTGTACGAGTATATAAATAGTTCTAGTATATGTAATAAAAACGAGTCAAATAAATTTAGAGAATGAAACCTTTCATTTTCTTCTCTTTTTGTATGCAATAAATAATGGAAGATATGTCAAAATATGAAGAGGGAGAAACCTCCAATTCGTTTCCCCCTTTAACTGAATTAATTAATATATTAAATAACATTAAATAAGGAAAAAAAATCTTTATTAATTTAAATCTATATTTGTAACGACCCAGAATTCCTGTCAATTAAAATTCGTATATTTAATTAATTTTAGATATTAATAAGTGAAATTTATAAGTCGAATAATTTTATTTCGAATAATTAAATTTAATTGGATAATTAAATCAATAATTTAATAGTTAAAATTATAGAAATAATTGGAAATTGGGTTAAATATGATTGAAATTGATTTGTAAAATTTTATTTAATCATGTTGAAGTTAGAATGATGTTATAGAACGTTTAAAATCGAATTAAAAGTTTATTTGTAAAAACTGAATATTTTAATATTTAATTATCGACTGAAAAATAGCCAATTTTCGAACAGTCTCAGAATTGGACGAAACTAGTTCCATTTGATCCGTAATAGTTTGTTATTATCAGATTTCAATTTTCGTAGCAATTGGAGTTTTCGTTTGATCGTGGCAGCTCGAAACGCATCGAAATTGTTTTAATATTAATTTGGCGAGTTAAAATAGCCATTTTTCAAACGGTCTCAGATTTTAATGAAACTAGTTTCATCGGATCCATAATATCATATTATTGTAAGGTTTTAAATTTCGTGTCAATTGGATTTACCGTTTGTCCGGGGCAAGTTAAAATACATAGGAATTGGTTTAAATCGGTTCAATTTTAAATCGATCGTTTATTGCCGTAACTCACACAGATGATCGAATTAGCCTTCGAAACACATTCCATTGTGTTCGGAACGCGGGATAAACCTTAGGAACGCCAACCGACACGCTTCGTTTGGAGTTCGGAAATTTTGGGATGAATAGTGTTCGTTGAATTTTCTATATAAGCCCCTATACTTTTCACATTTGCAAAGAAAAAAAAGGCCTAGGGTTTTATTCTTCAGAGCCGCCACCAACAGGAATGAATGGCCGAAACTCAATCTTCTTCCCCCTCCAATTTCTTCAAATCCAAGCATTGATTCAAGAAACATTCAACTAGGAAAACGTAGATCTTGTCGAGACGAAGCTATCCAACGGTTACGATCGTGAATGGAGCAAAGAATCGATGGAAATCGAAGCAGGAACGTCGGACGTTTGTTCTCGACGTGCGTGCAATGGGGGTGGCCGAGTTCAGGGTGGTTGTAGCCGTGGATGGAGCTCGGCATGGTCGTTCAAATGCAAGCTTCTGATCGTCTTCAAAGCGTCGAATGTTGGTGCGAAAATGCAAGGTTTTGGGCGGCTATGGTTGATGTCGTGCACGGCAAAATACTGGAAGGGGAAGAAGGAAGTGGTCGGCCAGATTTTCATCTCATCAAAACGTGCGGCCCTGATCTATTAGGTTTAGAAAATAAAAAAAAATAAAAAGTTGTAAATTTATATGTTTTAAAATTCGTGTAACTTTAAAAATTCATATCTTTTTCATACGAGGTCGAAAACGCACGAAACAAGTTGCGTTGGAATCGTATTGACGAGCACTATGCAATGGAAGCGGATAATAATTTATAAATCTCATATACCGCGATAATTCCGTACTGCAACGGAATTGGTATTATGCTAACATCTTTGGATGTAGGGAAACAGGTTGGAGGGATCCAACTGGATTCCTCACCAGTATTTATTTGATTACAGATATTGTGATATTTGTTGATTATCATATTGATATATGATATTTGGATGTCGTGATTGACTATTGGATGCTGTTACATCATCGGATCCATTTTTGAAGTTTTAAAATAATGATTTTTGATTTTAAAAAGAATTTTCAATGGGGAGCGTCAATCAGTGCTCTTCGCTTCAAGTCTTTGCCCCCTGCCTACTTTCTTCGGATCGTTCTGACGATGCTTATTCTTTTCTTTTTGATAGTTCCTCGTCTCAAGGGCCGCCTGCATAGCAATCAATCGTCCTTGGCGCTTCCTACTCCTTCGGCTAACACGAGTGCTCCATTCTCCTTGAATATATCTTTCATCATATTTTGATCCACGACTGCATTCGTGTCCGATAGTCGCACCTCTGCAATTTCTCTTCCGGTGCTAGAACTAGAATAGGCTATGCTTGGCGAGATCTCAGCTATCGGGCAAAGAATATCTCCAACTAAACCAAATACCAGATTTGAGGTGACCACTGGTTGCTTAGGAGGGTCTATTTCAATGACACCATCATTTCATAAATGATCTGATCTTTAAGAACTCAACAATCTTCTATCGGATGAAAAAGAACCCGATGGAATGCCTTATGCTTAACACTTTCAAGTCAAAGTTAGTACAACGTCTTATTCAGGTTGCGGGGTAGAGCAGTTTGGTAGCTCGCAAGGCTCATAACCTTGAGGTCACAGGTTCAAATCCTGTCCCCATATCACACTTATTTTCGGTATGCCGCTCCGCGAGCAAGGAGCGCCGCGAGCAGAGCGAGAGAACGCAGTGAGCTTTTTATGATAGAGGCAGAAAGAACTTCCTTTATTTTGTTTGGCTTCGGCCTGAATTTCCACATTGCATTTCGAACCCTGCGACGTATAAACTATGACTACTCTCCCTAGGGAGTACGCCATGGAGCACATGGAAGACGTGGCAGACGATGTACTGATGGAAGGGATCCAGCAGAAGCTGGACGTCCTCTGCGACAAATCTGGGGTTCCGTTACCCCAAGGGATTTATTCATCACACATTACGGACCGTATGTTCACTTCAGACCATGCTTTTGATTATATCAACTTCTCATGATTTATTGGCGTACGGCCAAATGTCTGAGACTTTTGCATATGCGCTTGACGTCCTCGCTCAGGCGCTGAATCTTCTTTAAGAATAATGGCAAACACATATACCGGAAGGGGAGGGCCTCTTCCACCAGAGTACTTTACTTTCTGGAATTCATTCTTAACTTAAAAAGTACAGGAACTGGGTAAAACTCACGAATATTCTTAACTTATAAATCGGATTTTTGCATTTAAATTGAAATCTTTGATGAAGTATAAATGGTTTATAGATGAGATTTATAAGATATATATTTTATAAATCGAAAATAATGGAATTTTAAAAGGAGTTCTGTTAATGTTGAAAATAAGGCTATAAATGAAATCTTATAAGTAATAAGATTTATAATTTGTGAAGTTTTAAAAAGAACGATTTTGTAAATAAATAAATTATAAGTATTTAACTTATAATATGGACTTTTGGTATATATTTGAGATATATAAATTGAATCGGATTAATAAAGGAGATTTATAAATCGAAGTTTATAAATAGAAATGGAATTTATAGACATTGTTCATAAATTCGAAATCAATGGAATTGGTTAAATTGAATATAGAAATTTATTAAAAAGAAGTATATTCGTGATTTTGGATAGCGAACTATTCTTTATATAAAATGTGTAGAAATGTTGAAATTTGGTCAATGAAGTATATTCACGATTTTGGACAGTGAATATATTATTAAAGAAAATGGACATGTTTTTGAGGAAGTGATATTATAAAATGAAGTTAATCGTTTTAAAGATGTTTTAAAAATGTATTGACTATCGAAACCATAGATTTCAACATTCATTGTTGAAATAGACATTTTCGAGAAATATAAGGAAATGGTAGACTATAACACTGTTGTTATAGCAGATGATTTCCGAAAGGAAATGTTTTCGTATATTTATCTTAATTTCGAATCCATATACTAGTGATTTTTGGTCGTCGTAACGATTTTTTACGTAACATTCGTTGTATGGGGGGCTTAGGTTTTTCTTCAGGGGAAACTAGAGTGGTATATCTATACCAATAGGGGTCGACAAAGAAGCGAAGTGGGTAATCGGAGTATCATTCATCTCTAGTCCATGTGGTAGCCGACTTTCTTCTTAACACCCGCACAGGATCACTCACTTCTTTCTAGTTGAACAATCCCTTTGGGAAAGAAGAATCTATGCTATCAATACCAATAAGTATAAAAAGACAGGTGCACAAGTGAGAACTGCTTCGAATTTCTTTCAGACTTGATTGATTGATCTACGCTAGTCGGGACTACCTATCGCGGTCCGGAAGTCATTCTTTTATTTCGGATAGACAGAAGATGGGAGAGGAAGCTCAAACATAGTGAGAGGGCATGAAGTCGAGGTCAGAAGCGCAAGATTCTTTTCTATTTCATTCTTTTCTTGAGCTAAGAAATTATTGATTTCGACTTGACTTGACATGTTTATCGGCTTGGAATGCATCTAACCTATGGCGGAGCAAAAGGTCTTTATCTGGTCTGGCTCGGGAAAAGGTGTCCGGAATTAGTGAACTTATTTTTGACTTCCATGGTAGAAACCAACTTCCCAATAGTAGTCAATCCACGCCCTCGGAGTTCTTTCTCCTCTTGGCGATTGGTTATATCAATTAGTCTGGTGACCCGTGAAAGAAGGATCATACAATAGGCGGAGTTCGTTTAAGAGCCCAAACAAATGTGTTTAAGAGAATGATTTTGTTAAAGAATGAAATATATACTTAATTTCAATTTAAGTATATTGAATATTTCCCAAGTGTTGAAAATAAATGGATTTGTGAATTACTTATTATTAAATAAGCATGGAAATGTTTTCCAGTATGAAGTGAATGTTTTGAGATTTTATCTTTTAAAGATAAATTGAAAATGAATATTAGAAATCGATTTGGAAATTTTATATTCATAGATATTTTGGAATTGTAAATTCACTATGGAATTTATAAAAGAAAGGGAAATTTGTTTAAAAAATAAACGTTGATTTATTTTTGAAGTGTGGGAATGAATTTACGGATTTGGAACATAAATATAAAGTATATCGGTAAGGATTTATTGAATTGGGGTAAGGATTTATTGAATTGGTTTAAATGAACCATTTTGAAATGAAAGTATTTCCGAGTAAGGAAAATGATTGAAATTTATTTTCAAAAGTGGTAAAGGTGAATCTATTTTAAAATTATCCTGTTCTTTGCTTTTAAGATAAACTGTTTTAAGTTCTCACACCAGTCTCATGACTGACTCGGAGTTTATTGTTTTCCTTCCTAAACTCTGGGTGCCCACCAATTTCCACACGAGCAGTTAAGAGTCAGGTTTATCAGGATATTCGGGAATTCGGGAGTTGCTGGAGGCAAGTTGGATGGCATGGCGTATTCACTAGTATATAGTATTTCTTTTCTGCTGTTTTTTGTTGTTTGTTGTTGTACACTCTGATGATGTAATATGATGTAATGTAATAACTGATATAATTCTTTGTTTAAAGATTTTTCATTTTATTTATTATATGTTGTTTCGCTGCGATTGTGAGATTCTGTTATTGTTTCTATTGTTTTCTTTTTCTTTCTCTCTTCTTCTATCTTCTACCTCTTCTTTAACCCTAACGGTACGGTTTTTCGGCCTTCGATTACTTGTTAGTTGATACAGTGGACGTACTGATGTCGGTTTTCGAGTGTCGAAAAGTCGCGTCCATCACATTTGGTATCAGAGCTTATGGTTAAGCGACAACCTTAGCTATGTTGGGTATTGCTCATTAGAGATAGAGTCAGTAGTACTCTAGAATGAGTTTGAGTGTAATAATAGATACAAGAGCGTATTTGTTAGTGAATATTAAATGTTTTATATTGTGTTTGCTTATCCGTTGAGCTGTTTGTGAATTCTGGTCGGTAGATGGGATGCCATATTATCGATAGGGATTTCTAAACATTTAAACGAGGCATATCGACATAGTATCATTTTGAATTGGGTAAATGAAATAATTTTACCTCGATTATATGTTATATATAAAGGAATAATTTTTCAGAATTATTAAAGTGTATATGAACTGATTGTTTGGTTGTTGAATAAGTTAAATAAAAACAACAGCTGTAAAAGAATGAATTGTATAAGCAAAAGAATTATAAGTATGAAGTTATAATTAAAATGATTTACACTTGCGAAATAATCTTATATATAAGAAATGAAATTACATAAGTAAAAGACTTATAAATGTGATTTATAATCTGAAAATAAAATTCCAGAGAAGTGTTTTGAAAGAATTTGATATTTTGGAAAATTGTTTTGGAGAAATTAAAGCTCTAAACTCTTATTGGTCGCTAGAAAATAATTCCGACGATGATCATGACATCATCGGTGTTCATTTTCGGATTTCCAAAAGAGAGATATCTGCCAAATTATTTTAAATGAAGTTGTTTGGAAAAATTTGAGTTTGGGTTTTGAAATTCAAAGGATAATTGAATTGGTTTCAAAAATGGTTTTGAAAGGTTTTAAAGACTCTGGAATCCTATTTAAAATTTTTATGGGAATGATAAATGAGTTGATAACTTATACAATTTGAATTTTGATAGAAAAAAATTTTTAACTTAAAGGATGGAGTTAAATTAAAGTAAGAATAAGTAAATCAATAAAATCCAAGTGGTAATTGTTGAATATAAGTTGTATAACTTATGGAATGAGAAGATGAAAGTGAAACCAATTATTAAAATGGTTAAACAATTTCTTAAGCAAAACAAAATCTGAATTTGATGGTGATATGAGATAATAAATTTGACTTGCTAAAGGTTAAATAAAATTTTCTTTAAAATTGAAAAGTGAATATTTGAAATTTGTTTTAAATGGTTAAGTGTGGAAAATTATATATATTTTGTAAAGATATTTTTGGAAAATTTGAACAATTAGTTCAGCTTGAGTTTTTTCAAAAAGATTGAAAATTGAGTTAAATTGAGTTTAACTTCGACACCAAAAAACAATATAAGTTGAGCTTTGAATTTCGGATAGTCGATTTGGATTGTATGTCTAACATTGTGAATTGATGACATAGCAATTGATCTCTATTAAATATATATCTGTGGTGGCGGAGAATTTATTCTTTTAGCTATATACACCCTTCTCTGAGACGTACGAGCTCAGAGGTTATATATCGGTAGACATCAATTATGTGTTGAGAATTGACGATGTAACGTGAAATCCAAATCGAATGTGAAGTCGATAAATAATTGGATTATGAATGTGAATTGGGTTTGAGATAACCTTAAATTTTCAAATCAATTTAGAGGAAAATTTTAAATCGGTAATGAGATGGAAAATTTAGAAATCCTCTATTTGTTATGAATATGAGATATTGTGGTTTTCGGAACTTATATATGAGATATGCAGTAAATTCGAAAACCATCAGTTTGGAAAGTCATTATTATGGAAATCCTATGTAAGCTTACATAGGTATGATATGTACGAAATGTGAAATGAATTACTATATGTATATGACATTATGTTTTCTAAACTGAGGATATGGAAAAGTACCTTCCATTTAAAATTTGTAAAGGTGTTGCTCGATATGAGTGTCCATTTGAAATTCGTAGCTACGTAGAATTTCCATAAGTTGGAGTATCCATTTGGATTAGAATCCCTCATGATGGATCACCGTGATGGGATCATGTGAATTGATGATGATGTATGCTAGCGTAATTTGAGGGGCGTGATGCCTACAGATTACAAGCGATTCCACTGGGATAGTGGCGCAACCGCCGCGTAAACTGCGATCTAGATGCCAAAGCGTAATTTGAGGGGCGAGATGCCTACGGTCACAAGTGATTCTACTGGGATAGTAGCGAAACCGCCGTGTGAACCGCGATCTATGGCAACAACCATGGCGAAATTCAAGAGATGTGAAATCTACAGATTACAAGCGATTCTACTGGGAAAGTAGCGTAACCGCCAGGTAAACTGTGATCCATGGGGGAACGTGCTTTCCATATCCATTTTTTAAAGATTTTTAAGTATTTTCACTGGGAGTTGAAGCAAGTATATTTAGTACTTGGAGATTTTTAGTCCTGCGCCTGGCCAGCGTATGCCTAATGTCTGTAGGAAAGACAATAGACTTGTTAAACTTCGAGTTAGCAAGTATTTTCAAAACTTTAGATAGCAAATCAATAGTCTGAAATTAAAATTACATAATTCCAACCTAATAAGCTAAGGAAGAAGATCTTTAAAATATCTTGATGGTCCACAGCTTTGGAAAAGATATAATATGCAAATCTCTAACATGAAGAATTTCAAGTTTAAATCTGAGTTTTGTAAGTCGAAAATTTTGGTAAAAGACTTTTGCGTCTTGATTGTAGAAATCAATAAACAAAAGGAGATAATGAACAAAGCTAGTGAGGTAAAACAAATGGAATGTTAATTAATTGGATGTAAATAAATTGAAAGGAAATAATGAATATGTGTTAATTCATTAAAAGCCAATGTAATTGGAAGTTGAAAAATTGAATGAAAATCAATTTAATATAAATCAATTGAAAGTAAAAAAAAGTGTTGAACCAAATTGAAAGTAAATTAAATAAATTTAGTTATGTTGAATGTACATTGGTTTTTATTTGATTGTTAATTGATTGTATATAAATTCATTAAGTGTTAATGAAGTTGAATTGATAAATTTGAAGTTAAGTAATTGAATTCAAATTAGAAGTGAAGTAAATGAATTTAAATAAAATTTAATTTGATTCAAATTGGAAGTGAACTAATGTAAATATAAATTAGTGAATATAAACTAATTGGAAATGAATAAAGGAATGTTGCCAATGTTAATGAATCAAATGTGATTAAATTAAAAACCATTTCATTAAATATTATTGAGAATATGAATGAATATTTATTGGTTATGGATGTTAGTTGAATGCTAGTTGGATGATAGTTGGTTGATGGTTGAATATATTGCTTTTACTGCATTTGCTATGTTGGCATATATAGTTGTTATGTTGTTATATGTTGTATATCGATACTATTGTCTATATACATGTTTCTCATCTGTTTGTTGAGTGTTTAGTAGGTGCGGATTGCGCTTGCTTCGCATTTGGAGCTCGCTTTCACGCTATATTAGCCGTATACGCTCGCTAATAAAATATAAGGTACATATCTCGGATTAAATATCGTACTTTTACACATTTTACCCTGCGGGATGCCTCATCACTTGATGAGATGTATATTTGTGATATATATACTGTCATTTTTTTTCGGATCGAGTCGCGCAAAGGAGACTCTGGCAAATTTTTCCGAAAATTTAAGGCGTTAGAAATTTTTTGAGAAAATTGGAAAAATTTGTGAAAACTATAATTTTGATTTGGAATCGAAAGATAAACAATAGTAGTTGTTTTTGAAAAGATAACTAAGTATGATTTGGAAACTTAGTAAGGATCTTGTAAGAGGTTTAACTATGAATTTTTGGAAAATTAAACACTTAAGAGATTTGAAAAATCCAATTTGAATGGTTTGTTTTGGAAAGTTAATGGATTCTGTAACTTTTTCTTACATGGTAATTTCGAGGACGAAACTCTTTTAAAGGGGGAAGTATGTAACGACCCAGAATTTCTGTCAATTAAAATTCATATATTTAATTAATTTTAGATATTAATAAGTGAAATTTATTGGTCAAATAATTTTATTTCGAATAATTAAATTTAATTGGATAATTAAATCAATAAGTTAATAGTTAAAATTACAGAAATAATTGGAAATTGGGTTAAATATGATTGAAATTGATTTGTAAAATTTTATTTAATCATGTTGAAGTTAGAATGATGTTATAGAACTTTTAAAATCGAATTAAAAGTTTATTTGTAAAAAATGAATATTTTAATATTTAATTATCGACTAAAAAATAGCCAATTTTCGAACAGTCTCAGAATTGGACAAAACTAGATCCATTGGATCCATTATAGTTTGTTATTATCAGATTTCAATTTTCGTAGCAATTGGAGTTTTCGTTTGACCGTGGCAGCTCGAAACGCATCGAAATTGTTTTAATATTAATTTGGCGAGTTAAAATAGCCATTTTTCAAATGGTCTCGGATTTCGACGAAACTAGTTTCATCGGATCCGTAGTGTCATATTATTGTAAGGTTTCAAATTTCGTGTGAATCAGATTTACCGTTTGTCCGGGGCAAGTTAAAACGCATAGGAATTGGTTTAAATCGATTCAATTTTAAATCGATCGTTTATTGCCGTAACTCGCACAGATGATCGAATTAGCCTTCGAAACATGTTCCATTATGTTCGGAACGTGGGGTAAACCTTAGGAACGCCAACCGGCACGCTTCGTTTGGAGTTCGGAAATTTCGGGATGAATAGTGTTCGTTGAACTTTCTATATAAGCCCCTCTACTCTTCACATTTGCAAAGAAAAAAAAGGCCTAGGGTTTTATTCTTCAGAGGTGCCACCAACAGGAATGAATGGCCGAAACTCAATCTTCTTCTCCCACCAATTTCTTCAAATCCAAGCATTGATTCAAGAAACATTCAACTAGGAAAACGTAGATCTTGTCGAGACGAAGCTATCCAACGGTTAAGATCGTGAATGGAGCAAAGAATCGATGGCAATCGAAGCAGGAATGTCGGTCGTTTGTTCTCAACGTGCGTGCAATGGGGGTGGCCGAGTTCAGGGTGGTTGTAGCCGTGGATGGAGCTCGGCATGGTCGTTCAAATGCAAGCTTCTGATCGTCTTCAAAGCGTCGAATGTTGGTGCGAAAATGTAAGGTTTTAGGCGGCTATGGTTGATGTCGTGCACGGCAAAATACTGGAAGGGGAAGAAGGAAGTGGTCGGCCAGATTTTCATCTCATCAAAACGTGCGGCCCTGATCTATTAGGTTTAGAAAATAAAAAAAATAAAAAGTTGTAAATTTATATGTTTTAAAATTCGTGTAACTTTAAAAATTCATATCCTTTTCATACGAGGTCGAAAACGCACGAAACAAGTTGCGTTGGAATCGTATTGACGAGCACTACGCAATGGAAGCGGATAATAATTTATAAATCCCATATACCACGATAATTCTATACTAGAACGGAATTGGTAATGTGCTAACATCTTTGGATGTAGGGAAACAGGTTGGAGGGATCCAACTGGATTCCTCACCAGTATTTATTTGATTACAGATATTGTGATATTTGTTGATTATCATATTGATATATGATATTTGGATGTCGTGATTGACTATTGGATGTTGTTACATCATCGGATCCATTTTTGAAGTTTTACAATAATGATTTTTGATTTTAAAAAGAATTTTCAAGTTATTTTTGAAAGTATATGTTTTATTAAAATTTTGAATTGATTAATTTTAAACAAATAAACGTTAAAATTTTAAAGTTATAAAAATTATGATTTTTGGTGAAATATAACCGAAGTGTGATTTTTGGAATAAATAGTTAAGTAATTTATAAAATGGTTTAAATAAGGATTTTTGAATTATTAAAAATGATGTATATAAAAGATTTATAAAATTGATATTTATAAATTAATAATATTGGAACTGTAAAACGAGTTTGTTAAGTATTAAAGTGGAGTATAAAATGGATTTTTAAGTGAATGAAATTATAGACTCTGGGTGCCCACGGGCAGTTTATTGTTTTCCTTCCTGAACTCTGGGTTCCCACCAATTTCCACACGGGCAGTTAAGAGTCAGGTTTATCAGGATACTCGGGAATTCAGGAGTTGCTGGAGGCAAGTTGGATGGCATGGCGTATTCACTAGTATATAGTATTTCTTTTCCGCTGTTTGTTGTTGTACACTCTGATAATGTAATATGATGTGATGTAATAACTGATATAATTCTTTGTTTAAAGATTATTCATTTTATTTATTATATGTTGTTCCGCTGCGATTGTGAGATTCTGTTATTGTTTCTGTTGTTTTCTTTTTCTTTCTCTCTTCTTCTTTCTTCTACCTCTTCTTTAACCCTAACGGTACGGTTTTTCGGCCTTCGATTACTTGTTAGTTGATACAATGGACGTATTGATGTTGGTTTTCGAGCGTCGAAAAGTCGCGTCCGTCACAATATTAATTAAGTGTGAGATATGAAAAGTGTGAATATATGGAATATTTTCATACTTTATAATTTTCATGACCAAAATGCTAGACATAAAGCAAGTAAGATTTATTTTTGACATAAACAGGAATAAATAAGAATAAACTGAATGCAATCACATAAAAATCTTGAAACGACCATGACTTGATCTTCGAAAATCGGCAAGGAATATGTCACCTATATTCAAATGCCGTAGATTCAAACGTCAAATCTAGTTCGTCGGAGTTTATAACACGTTAAGTATAACAACACAGCGGAAGAAAAATATAATATTATATATCTCCAATGAATAAAATATCCAAATATGATACCACACTGATCACCCAAATATATCAGAACATAATATACAATGCTATAGCGGAATACTAAACACCAACAGCGGAACAATAGCTAAATATGATATCCTAACTTGAACTTCTAAGAGAGAACTCCAACATTTGCATCTCCATCACAAATCTCTAATCCAAAGATAGCTCGAACTCCCAATCAAGTTGGACTTAAGCCAGTTCGGTCCAAGTAAACCATTGCTATCGCCAAATCCAAAGGTTGGACGCTATCGAATTCTACACCTATTATTTGATTATCTGAAAAACCCAACTCTAGACTGCCCATGTGGAAAATTATAGGCACCTAGAGTTTAGGTAGGGAACAATAAACTCCAGGTCAGTCATGAGACTGGTATGAGCAAACAAAAACAGTTTATCTTTAAAAAGAACAACAAAGGATTTTAAAATTTAAATCCGCAATGCTTTTTGAAAAATGAAACTACCATAAGGCCTCCCGCCGCACATACAGTGCAAATGCAGAATTGGAGGAGATTTCTCCTTATGATAGTCAAATATGCTTGATACGCAAAAACCATTTTGATATTATTATTAGTGCATAGTGTAGAAATAATTTCGAAAGTATAATATAAATCTTTTCCAGCATAGACATTTCGAACTATGCCTACTATAGCTACCATCTAAACAGTGGTGACCACCACAAGTAAATGGCAGGTTCTACAACTAAAACCGTACAAGGCGCGTATTTGTAACGACCCGTAAATTTTCGATAATTAAAATAGCTAATTTAATAAGATTTCGTGATTTAGTGTTAGAAAAAAAAATTGTAAGTCGTTTGGAATATTAATAAATGTTGAATCCATTGGGTATAATAGAGTAATTGATTGATAAGTAAAATCTATTTAAAATCAAATGTTGAATATTGAACAGGTAAATTGTTTAAACTAAATATTTAAAACTTATTGAATAATTGAATAACTGTAAAATGAAAATAGTGTTCTAAATTGGGAATTGGTTTAAAGGTTGAATCTTATAAGTTCAAATTCAATATTTCAAAAGATAATGAATTATTGGATAAGCGAAATTGTTTAAATTTAATATTTGGAATTTATTGAATAATTTAATAATGGGAATTGAATAACCGTATAATGGAAATGGTTGTTCTATAATTTTAACTCGTTTCAAAGGTTAAATTTTATAAGTTCGTTTGAATATTTCAAAAGATAGTGATTTAAGAATAATCAAAATTGTTTAAATTTAATATTACAAATGTTTGAATAATTAAATTTCAAATTTGATATGATTAATTTGATATTGAAATTTAATATATGAGAATAGAGTGAATAATTGAAATTTGATTTAATATGATTCAAATTGGTTTCCAAAGTGAATGTAAGTTATATTGGGATTATAATCGAGTTAATAAGATTTTAAAATTGGAATTTATTGGATAAATTGAATAACATGTTTAATATGATTAAAAATGATTTGAAATATTTTATTTTATCATATTAAAGTTAGAATGATGTTGTAGAACTTTTAAAATCGAATTAAAAGTAAATTTGTGAAAATTAAATATTTTAATATTTAATTATCGACTGAAAAATAGCCAATTTTCGAACAGTCTCAGAATTGGACGAAACTAGTTCCATTGGATCCGTAATAGTTTGTTATTATCGGGTTTCAATTTTCGTAGCAATCGGAGTTTTCCTTTGACCGTGGCAGCTCGAAACGCATCGAAATTATTTTAATATTAATTTGACGAGTTAAAATAGTCATTTTTCAAACAATCTCGGATTTCGACGAAACTAGTTTCATCGGATCTGTAATGTGATATTATTATATGGTTTCAAATTTCAAGTCAATCGGATTTACCGTTTGTTTGGGGCAAGCCAAAACGCCTAGAAAATCGTTTAATCGGTTTAATTTAAGTTTGATCGTTTATTTCCGTAACTCGCACATACGATCGAATTAGCTTCCGACACCTATTCCATTGTGTCCGGAACGTGGGGTAAACCCTATGAACGCCTAGCGGCATGCCCTGATAGGGGTTCGAGATTTTTAGTTGCGTAGATCGAGGTATTTTGAAAATTTAAATAAATATTTTAATTAGTCAATCTCCCTTTCAGCTGCTTTCCCATCTTTTCACTGTACCTTTGACCCATTCAAACACGCATTCGCCTCTTCTTCCCTTTTAATAACTGCACACGCAATGTCACAGTAAAGAAAATCCAAGCTTCAAAAGAAAAATTATCTCTCCTTCAATACTTGATTAAAAAATCTCCGACTGGTTTTAAAAATCCTATTTCATCGTTTTCTTCGACCTGGTATGCTCGTTGCTGGGTGCGGCCATGGTTTATGAAGATGGATGTGGGAGTTGTGAACTAGGGTTAGGATTTGTTGAGGAGGTAGGCTTTGATTCGCGAAACAGAGCCTTGATTTGAGTTCACCAGCGAAGATAGCATCATCGGCGTGATTTTTATGGAGCTCGGCGGCGTTTAGGGGGTTGCGACCTGGTCACGTACGAGGGAAAGGGGGTGGTTGTCGCGATTTGATAGGATGGGCCGAGCTCGAAGTTGATGGTACGAGGAGGTGGAGCTTCAGGAGAGAGGATCGATGGCGTTATCGGTTCGTTGAACGGAGTTGTCTAGCTTCGTATCAGTGAAGGATGGTGCACGGCAATGGTGAGTTTGTGCACAGGAAATGGCTGCAGGCTTCGTTTGGGGAAGATGGAGTTAGTGGGCTGGGCTTTATTTGCTTTGGGTATGAATTCATTTAAATATAATATAAATTGTTTTATAAATTCAAATGTTGATAACTTATAAAATGTATAACTCTCACATATGAGGTCCGATTGAGACGTGACTTTTTGCGTTGCGATCATGATGACGAGAGCTTCGAAATGAAACTGGTTTGGAGTCGTTTGGAGATAGTTTGAATTTCGGGTAAAATTAAACGCTCGTTTAATTTTATTTGAAATAAAACGCTGAAACTGCATTGAAATCAAGGTGAGTGTTTTATAACTCTCACAGCGTACTAAATATCTTTATGCTAGATAAATATGATATTATGAAGTGATAGGAATTTTATTTGTCATTGTTTGATAAAATTTAATTGTCATATAGATTGTCATTCGAATTAATCGTTGAAAATTAAATTTGACAGTTAAATTGAAATTGAAATTGAATTGCGATTAAATTACCTGACATTGATAACTATAGAATTGCCATGAATTGTATTGTCTATTGGATGATGTATTTCGATGGATGCTATTGGTTGATATTTAAATGTTTGGATGTTTATTTGCTTATATATATCCTGTTATGCATACATATGAAATTGTGATTTGATTTAAGTGATATATATTCATCCCTGACATTTAATTGAAATAAATAATTACTTGGCCATAGGATAGAAAATTATATACGGACACCGAATTGGCTAAATTTATAATTTTTAAAATCCACGATTTGAAATTTATTTAAATGTTTTGATTTAAAAGTTATAAATAGAAATCAATTTATAGAAATCGAATTTATCGAAAATTGAGTTTGGAAAGTTGAAATAAATTTTGGTTAAAAGAAATTGTTAAATAATTAAAGTGGAGACTTTGGAATTTAAAAATCGAGATATGATTGAATTTCGAAAATTGATTTGTTTAAAGATTTAACCTTAATTCGAGCTTTGAATATTACTAAGTAAAAGCGATATAAAATGATATTTTGAAATTGAGCTTGAAATTGAATCATATTTGTAATTGGGATTTAAATTTGAATATTGAAGGATAATTTTGTTAAGTGTTAAAAATCGATATTTCGAAAAATCAAGCTAAAATCGATATACATTGAAATTAAATAAGTTGAAGGTGAATGTAAAATTGAATTAATTTGAAGTCGAAGTTGACATTGATTTGAATAAAAATCGAAATTGAATCGGTAAAAATGGAAATTGAAATTGATTTGAATTGGGAAATTATAATTGGAATGGATTGGTTTTGAAGCTGTTTTATTTTGTTTTCCAAATTACTCTGTTATATAAACCATTTTGAATACTTAAACTATTTTAATCTATTTTTAATCTACTTAACCCAATTTAAATTATTTTAAACTAATTTATCTATTTTAAATCCATTTTAAAGATTTTAAGTATTTTTAACTATTTTAATTATTTAAACTATTTTTTTTAACTCCTTAAAACTATTTTCTAAAATTTCAAATAGTTCGATAAGGTGAAATGTTTATGTCTAAATATTAAATGAAAATACGAATTGGTTTAAATGAAGTTGCAACCTAAATTGAAATTCGAAAGGATTTTGAAATCGGAATGAGATATTGAGGCGAAAATGATTTTGAAACGGAATCTTACAATTTGAATAAATACGATGATATTTGAAATGGATTTGAATTTTTGAAGCGAATATGATATTTTGATATAAATTATAAATCGATTTGAAATGTAAAAGAGCCAACGGTGTAATAATACGTAGTTATTAAAGAGACCGTGATCAGATATGGTCATACTCTCTGTCGATATCGAAAACCACTTTAATAACTATTATACGCGGAGTGTTGATCCAGAATGAAGTGGATGGTTTGGTGAACGCGTTGACTGAAGAAAGGGAACGATACCGGATGACCCCTGACATGGCTAAAACAGGAGCCGCGCCGGGCCATTGAGGTTCGCCACCTCTAGCGGACACACTTCTTCAATACCATATCTATTACATTTGTGATGCGATTTGGATGCACCCCTTGATTTGCGAGTGTTGTTTCGCGGTGTTGGGGTAGCTGCTGGCTATGCTCAACATCAGTCCGAATCACGCAACTACTAGTATCCTAGTTGGTATCGCCTCATGTACCTTGTCATACTGATTATCCTATTCGCGACCACTACGTTATGTTTTGTGTTATACCTATGGGGTACCCTCTGATAACCATCTGTTTACGGTGGGGCTTACGGTGCTGTATAGACTATGTCATTATAAAGTGTGTTAAGGGGGATTATGGTAACGCCTTAACGCTATTTTGATACTTTATATTACTGATAGGCATTATCTACTTAGCGTACATTACTACATGGTAGATAGTTTAACGGATCCTTAAGAGATGGAAAATCCCGTAACATCTCTTGAGTTATTGCACACACGTTGACACTGGATATGAGATGTCAAACCCCGTAAACATCTCTTACGCCGTTACACTCATATTTATTTACGATTGATTTAACTTTCATAAGGATATTTTAGTCCTGACTCGAGTGTTTTGTCTTTTCATTACGCTCGGGTCAGTCCTGAGTTTTTCAGATTTTTGAAGATTTATTCTAGAGGATGAAGACGAAGATTTGGTATACTATTACTATTATTATCCTTGCATCATGCTATCTGCTGCATTATTTTAATTGTTCTGTTGTATATGTATAACTCTGATAAATGTTGTATAAATAATTGTCAAAGTATAGTAAACAGCTTCATGAACTGTTTATTTGACTATTATATTTTATCGTTCCGCTGCGAGATTCTGTGTTGTTTCATTTCCTTTATTTCTCTTTCTTTTCTTTTCTTATTTACCTCAATAACCATCTGCTCTTTTGAATGGTTTGGAATCGGCATGTGTATTTGATCGTCGGTTTAAACTGTCCAAAAAGGCGGGTGTTACAGTATTGGTGATTGGATTTCCAACAAATGGTCGGGCTAAGGAACTTCCTACTGCCTCATGGGTACGCCTCTGGAGGGACTTCCCGAGAACTTAACCAGCTCCCTTCCAACCCAAGGTCAGGTTACCTCTATAACTAGGTAACTACTACATGCGCATTCCATCCCCCAGTTGTTTGCATCCTTTATCTGAGGCGCCTCTCAACCAACAACCACAAAGCAATCACAAAGTACTAGATTTGTAGTGACCACATGAGTTAAGTATCTGGGCTCCATACCATGATACCACCCTTTTCCATAAGGGAATGACACACCCTAAAGGGTGCGACCCTCACAACCTTGCCGCATCTTTCTTGTTTCTGTTAGGAACTGAGTTGATGATGTTTTGATGACAACCTTATATAGTTATTATACTTTACAATATAAAATATATACTAACATTTCCACATATATATATGTATATAGGAAGTATATGCAGGTATCATCGAAAACTGATCAGTATAAAGACTCAAGCATCAAGATGAAGATTAGAGATTCAAGATTCAAGAATCTAGAGAATCAAGATTTTAAGATCTCAAGATAAGTGTCTAGTATTTTGTTAAAACTTCATAATAGCACTCTCATCTTTCTTCCAATTTTCTTTTGGGATGGAACCCAATTTCTATCGAAACTAGTGGCTTACAAACCCACGACAAGTAGCTTACAAACCTACGACAAGTGGCTTACAAACCCACGAAAATCAAAATCATTTAAACTACTTTGTACAAGTTCTCGAGTCCTATGGAGGAGCTTTGTAGGAAGGTTCTTGCAATTTCAGTTTGAATAGATTTTTCAAAATGTTTTTAAATCTATTTTCGAAATGTTTTAGCTTTCAAAATCATGTTTTCAAAAATATTTTCAAACTTTGTTTTAGCCTTGAAATATTCCTCTATTCCGATTTTAAAACATCAAAACTTATTCTGATTTTTAATATTACTTATATAATTGACGGTCTATATCAATTATATATATATATATATATATTTAAAATAATGTTTTATATTCATTCTCTATCTCGAAATATTGTTTAAACACTTTACTTTGCTTCAGAGAAGTTTCAACTTGTTTTAAATTCAATTGTCTTTACAAAACAACATCTCTATAATTTTGAACTAAGGGAGACATAAGGGGATACCCCATGTCGACATGGTGACAATTGGATTCAAAATTCAATTTTCAAAAGAAGTGTCCATTCGTTTGAAAACCTTTCGCCAATGGTTATGATTGTTGTGCATCTATATAAAGGCTTCCAAAACGAATTTTTTTAACAACTACTTTCTTATTTTCTTCACTCTTTCTTCTCCACCATTCCATATCCATAAAACTTCATATTTTCAAGATCGTGCCATCATTCTGCCAAATTCTCAATAGGAAATCATTTAGATACTCTCTCTATTTTAATCTCCATCATTCTACTAAAGATCAAAGTGCTATTCAGAGTTATAGGATTAATTTGTATTCAAAAAGTCCATAGAGTCTATCCATTCAAAAGGATTGTTGTTAAGAAGTATTAGGGTGCTCTTGTGTCCCGTAAATCAAGAGAGTTTACCCCAGACTCGGAGAAAGGAGGGTTCCTCAAGGCCTTAGACATTGAGGGTTGTAATTTGGATATTGGCTTATAAAAATCTGTACAAGGATATTGCCTTGGTGCAGGACTGGATGTAGGAGGATTCCGAACCAGTATAAAATCCGACGTGTTCTTTCCTTTTACTTGCTTTACTTTACTATTTGCATTTGTTATATGTTCTGTGATCATTCTGTGTTGGAATTCTGTTTAGATTTGTGTTGAAAGTTTTAATTTAGTCATATAGTTCATATATTCTTTAAAACACTATTCACCCTCCTAGTGTTATTTTTGCCTTAAGATCATTAATCCGCATCCTAACAATTGGTATCAGAGCATTAGTTTTCATTGTTTTCATAATCTGAAACTTGAAAAATATAAAAATGGCATTTTTGGAAAATTGTGTTAAAACTGTTTTGAATCTATGCATTTCATCAAAGTATCATAAGTCTGCATATAGTTATTTTGAAAAATCAAGTTATCTACCGAATTGGTGTGTTATGCAGGGACATACATGTTATATGGCTTTTGACGAATCAACACCCAATGGACAAACTATGCAAATTGAGAAAGATAAATGGATACTTGATAGTGGCTGTTCGAGGCACATGACTGGAAATCACGAGATACTCAAGGACATTACTTATCAAGATGGTGGATTAGTCAATTTTGGTGACAACTCTAAAGGATATGTGGTTGGCGCCGGCAATGTCGGTAACTCTAAAACTTTACTTATTTCTGATGTTTTATTAGTTAGGAACTTAAAACATAATCTGCTTAGTATAAGTCAACTTTGCGATAAAGGTTTTAAAATTAAATTTCGAAAAGATAAATGTCACATTAAAGATGATAAGTCTAATATAATTTTTGAAGGTATTAGGAAGAAAAATATTTATATCCTTAGTATGAAAATTTCAAATGATAATCTATGTCTTTTGGCTAATACAAGTGTCCCTTGGATTTGGCATAAAAGATGTGGCCATTTGAATTTCAAATTATTATCTAGGATATCAAAACTTGACTTAGTTAGAGGTCTACCCAAGTTAAACTTTAAAGTAGATAGTATTTGTGATGCTTGTCAATTAGGAAAACTTAAGAAAAGTTCATTTAAATTAAAAGATGCTATTTCTACTTCTAGTCCTCTAGAATTACTTCATTTAGATTTATTTGGTCCATCTCAAGTTCAATCAATTAACCATAGTAAATATGTTTTTGTTATAGTAGATGATTATTCAAGATATATTTGGACAATCTTTTTAAAACATAAAAGTGATGCTTTTGAAATATTTAAAAACTTTTCTAAAAGAATTCAAAAACAACATTCTTTCAAAATTAAAACTATTCGAAGTGATCACGGTGGTGAATTTGAAAATGAAAATTTTGAGAATTTCTGTACTCAAAAGGGAATTACTCACAACTTTTCATTTCCAAGAACTCCACAACAAAACGGAGTAGTAGAACGTAAGAATAGAACGATTCAAGAGTGTGCTCGTACAATGCTTTCTGATAGTAATTTACCTAAACATTTTTGGGCTGAAGCAGTTGCTACAGCTTATTTTATATTAAATAGAATTTTAATTAGACCATTAACAAATAAAACTCTATATGAATTACTTTATAATAAGAAACCTATAGTTGCTTATTTTAAAGTCTTTGGGAGTAAATGTTTTATACTTAATACAAAAGCTGATAAAGGATTCTTTATTGGTTATTCTAATAGAAGCAAAGCATTTAGAGTTTTTAATTTAAAAACTAATACTATTGAAGAAACTATGCATGTATCTTTTGATGAAAATCTTAAAGATATTGTACAAATAGATGATGAAGAAGATTTTATAAATTTAAATCAATCTAATGAAACTATTAATGAAATAAATCAACCTAATAAGAGATTTAAAATATCAAAAGATCATCCTATAGAAAATGTTTTATGAAATATTGAATCTGTAGTAAGAACTAGAAATCAATTAAGTAGTATGAGTAATGTAGCCTTTATATCAACAATTGAACCTAAAAATCCAAAGGAAGCATCGTCTGATGATTCATGTATTCTTGCTATGCAAGAAGAATTGAATCAATTTACCAGAAATGATGTATGGGAACTTGTTCCTAAACCTGAGGATAAAAGTATAATTGGAACTAAATCGGTTTATAAAAATAAAATAAATGAACTCGGTGAGGTCGTAAGAAATAAAGCTCGTTTAGTCGCGCAAGGTTATTGTCAAGAAGAAGGAATTGACTATGATGAAACCTTTGCCCTCGTAGCAAGATTAGAAGCTATAAGAATTCTACTTGCTTTCGCTAATTATAATAATTTCAAATTATATCAAATGGATGTTAAAAGTGCTTTTCTAAATGGTTTTGTAAAAGAAGATGTTTATGTTGAACAACCTCCATTTTTTGAAGATAATAAATTTCCAAACCATGTATACAAGTTAAAGAAAGCTCTATATGGTCTAAAGCAAGCTCCTAGAGCCTGGTATGAAAGACTAAGATCTTATTTACTTCAATCTGGTTTTGAAATTGGTAAAGTAGATACAATACTTTTTATTAAAAGAAATAATCAAGATATTCAACTGGTTCAAATATATGTAGATGATATAATCTTTGGATCAACTAATAACATAATGAATAAGGAATTTTCAGATATAATGACTAAAGAATTTGAAATGAGTCACATGGGAGAATTAAGTTTCTTCTTAGGGCTTCAAATTAAACAACTAGAAAATGGAATCTTCATAAGTCAAGAAAAATATGCTAAAGACTTAATCAATAAATTTGGTTTAAGCACCTCTAGTGGGAAACCAACTCTAATGTCAACAAATGTAGGTTTAAGTAAAGAAGATAAATCAAAAGATATTGATCAAACTTTATATAGGGGAATGATTGGTTCGCTACTCTATATAACAACGAGTCGTCCTGATATTATGCATAGTGTTTGTCTCTGTGCAAGATACCAATCACAACCTAAAGAAACTCACTTAAAAGCTGTTAAAAGAATTTTAAGATATGTAAAATACGCTTTAGATTATCGTTTATTTTATTCTAAAAATAATACTTTTGATTTAATATCATATTGTGATGCTGATTATGCTGGTTGTAAATCAGACCGAAAGAGTACAAGTGGAACTTGTCACTTTCTAGGACATTCACTGGTTTCCTGGTTCAGCAAGAAATAAAATACTATTTCCTTGTCAACAACTGAAGCAGAGTATATATCTGCTGCTCTGGCCTGTTCACAAGTCATATATATGCAACAAATTTTAAAAGATTTTGGAATTAACATAAGTAAATCACCAATATATTATGATAATACTAGTGCAATAAATCTATCTAAAAATCCAACTCATCATGCTAGAACTAAACATATTGATATAAGACATCATTTTCTTAGAGATAATATAACTAAATAAATAATAACTCTAGATTATATAAATACTGAAAAACAAATTGCTGATATATTAACTAAACCATTAACCAAACAGAATTTTACTAAATTTAGAAGAGAATTAGGTATTTGTTCAAAATCTGAAATATAAAATAATATAATATAATAATCAATAAAAATTCAAAATAAAAATTACACTTTTTTTGAAGAACATGTCGACATGCCCCATCTCATGATGTCGACATACCCAACAAAAATTTGAAAATTGAATTTCCCTCCAAAGTTAGTTATTTGGTTATTTATCTATTTATTTCGTTTTCTCTCCTCTTTCTTCACTATATTCTCTGTAAATAACTTCTGAAACAATAAAATAATGGCCTCCTCTTCTACTAATGAACCCATTTCACCCACATCTCCTCATTCTGGTCCATTTCAACGAACTACGCACGCTCGAGTGATCAAATTGCAAGAGAAGATGAAAGATATCCTTCAATTGATGACTGAAATTCAAGTAAGTCAACTTAGGATGGCTAGATAACAACAAAGGCAAGGGAATATTATTAGGAATGTACAAAAATTCCTTATGGATAACCGTACAAATCCTATTAATATTGAAGACTCTTCACAAGCCATGGAATCCGAGGAAGAAGAACCTATGGAAGAACCACAAGAAGATCAAGAGGAAGATCAACCTTTACCTCAACCCGAAGTCCCTATGAATACAGATGAGAGCGTTATTTGCGTTGGTGAGATCTTTGTTGATACTAATGGAAACATAATTGAACAATGTGGAAACTTTTGTCTCCACCACCCCAATTGTTCGGTTCATAAGTCTCCTACAGTTAAGGATCGCCATTAAAGCATACTTTCATTTTATTCTTTGTTTTAAATTGTTTTGTTTGTTCGTATTTATGTATGTTCTTATATATGTTGTAATAACTAAAATGTGTTCACTTATACTCATTGTTTCATGCTTGTTCTATACATATTATTTGTTCATACTAATAATTCTTGAATTATTAAGTAGTTAAAAGTTTTTGTTGATGACAAAGGGGGAGAAAGTTATAAAAATATATGTGCTTGGTGTAAGAGGGAGTCATGGGGTAAGGGGGAGTTGTAGTTTTAAGAAGAAATCACGGAGTAAGGGGGAGTTATGGTATGGTAAGAATATTTTATAAATAAAGGTTGTCATCATCAAAAAGGGGGAGATTGTTAGGAACTGAGTTGATGATGTTTTGATGACAACAACCTTATATGGTTATTATACTTTACTTTATAAAATATATACTAACATTTCCATATATATATATATATCTTTGTATGTATGTATATAGGAAGTATATGCAGGTATCATCGAAAACTGATCAGTATAAAGACTCAAGCATCAAGATGAAGATTAGAGATTCAAGATTCAAGAATCTAGAGAATCAAGATTTCAAGATCTCAAGATAAGTGTCTAGTATTTTGTTAAAACTTCATAATAGCACTCTCATCTTTCTTCCAATTTTCTTTTGGGATGGAACCCAATGTCTATCGAAACTTGTGGCTTACAAACCCACGACAAGTAGCTTACAAACCTACGACAAGTGGCTTACAAACCCACGAAAATCAAAATCATTTAAACTACTTTGTACAAGTTCTCGAGTCCTATGGAGGAGCTCTGTAGGAAGGTTCTTGCAATTTCAGTTTGAATAGATTTTTCAAAATGTTTTTAAATCTGTTTTCAAAATGTTTTAGCTTTCAAAATCATGTTTTCAAAAATATTTTCAAACTTTGTTTTAGCCTTGAAATGTTCCTCTATTCTGATTTTAAAAACTTCTATTTTTAAAACATCAAAACTTATTCTGATTTTAAATATTACTTATATAATTGATGGTCTATATCAATTATATATATATATATTTAAAATAATGTTTTATATTCGTTCTCTGTCTCAAAATATTGTTTAAACACTTTACTTTGCTTCAGAGAAGCTTCAACTTCTTTTAAATTCAATTGTCTTTACAAAACAACATCTCTATAATTTTGAACTAAGGGATGTCGACATAAGGGGATACCACATGTCGACATGGTGACAGTTGGATTCAAAATTCAATATTCAAAAGAAGTGTCCATTCGTTTGAAAACCTTTCGCCAATGGTTATGACTGTTGTGCATCTATATAAAGGCTTTCAAAACGAATTTTTTTAACAACTACTTTCTTATTTTCTTCACTCTTTCTTCTCCACCATTCCATATCCATAACACTTCATATTTTCAAGATCGTGTCATCATTCTGCCAAATTCTCAATAGGAAATCATTTAGATACTCTCTCTATTTGATTCTCCATCATTCTACTAAAGATCAAAGTGCTATTCAGAGTTATAGGATTAATTTGTATTCAAAAAGTCCATAGAGTCTATCCATTCAAAAGGGTTGTTATTAAGAAGTATTAGGGTGATCTTGTGTCCCGTAAATCAAGAGAGTTTACCCCAGACTCGGAGATAGGAGGGTTCCTCAAGGCCTTAGAAATTAAGGGTTGTAATTTGGATATTGGCTTATAAAAATCTGTACAAGGATATTGCCTTGGTGCAGGACTGGATGTAGAAGGATTCCGAACCAGTATAAAATCCGGTGTGTTCTTTCCTTTTACTTGCTTTACTTTACTATTTGCATTTGTTATATGTTCTGTGATCATTCTGTGTTAGAATTTTTTTTAGATTTGTGTTGAAAGTTTTAATTTAGTCATATAGTTCATATATTCTTTAAAACACTATTCACCTCCCCCCCTCTAGTGTTATTTCTGTCTTAAGATCCTTAATCCGCATCCCTAACAGTTTCAACCATTTCAAGGGTGTGATGTCCTGATGCAGTCTCGTCAACGAAGCTACGCTTTTTCACAAAGCCATAATTTGATCAACAAATGATCAACAACACACAGCAGCACTTAGCATGCCACACTACCAAGTTGGGAGTATATCACTGATAACTATCAACTACATAACCTCTGAGCTCGTACGTCTCAGAGAAGGGTGTTAAGCCAAGAAAATAAATTCTCCGCCACCAAACAGAAATGTATTGGATAGAGATCAGTTTTATATCTCAATGTGTAATCTCAGACATACAACCATACAATTCTGTTTCGAGTTCGAACTGAACCGAAGGAACTTCGTCCAGTAAAGGAAGAAGCCCTTGCAATCCGGGTATTTACAATCCCGATCGGACTCCCCATCACATATGGAGAACTCTATAATGGAGCAACTCAGTGCAGAGTCATTCGACAGGTTATCATATCATTCTCGAAGACACCCGGTCTTCACCACCATCTTTAAATACTATCCATTACGTCGTATCACTATTCGAAATGGGTTTATGACACAAGGTCCTTTCCCGGTTAAACTGAATAGTGAGCGCAATATTTTAAAACTATATGGATAATGGGATCACAGTTAAGTCACAACTTGTTACCCAAAACTTTTCTTTCAAATGGTTAAAAAATTACCATTTTACTCTTTTAAACAAAAAGATTCACTTCACAAAGTTCACCAATCTTTCACAAAGTTCACCAATCTTTCACAAAGATTCATTTACAATATTTAAACAAATGATCTATCTTTGAGATCCTCTTTTGTTTGAAAATAAAGTTTCACAAATATTTCACAAAGATTCCTTTATCACATTCAAAACAATTTCACTCCAAATATTTTATACAAAGGATATACGTTTAAGATCCTCTTCGATTTCAAAACAAGGTTCAACCATTTTTCACAACGATTCATTCATAGCTTTCAAAACAATTTTATTTCAATTTGTAATCTTTTTAGCACAAATTGGAAATCCTTTCTTTATATGAAAGCTATTATTATTTGAAAACAAATAGTTTTCGTTTCGGAAAAATCCGACTTCATTTACATAAGTTAAAGTTCTTCAAGTATAAAATTTGGGTTAAATTCAAATTTCCAAACCAATGCTTTTAAAATAGTTTAAAATCCATATAAACATATTTACAACTTGCATACCCTTTTTAAACCATAATTTCCAAACAAAAATTTAATTTCAAATCTTGAATTTAAATTCAAATCAAATAATTTAAATTTCAAAATTTTATCAAGTTATTCAAAATAACTTTTATCTTTGAATTCCCTTTTCAAAAGCTTTTCACTTTAAACCCAATCCATTTCCAAAACCATTCAAAAATCTGTGACTTAACCAATTTCCTCGTGCAATCCACATTTGTGTGTGTATAAGTGTGGTCCAGGGGTTTTACACAATAAAAGTGCAACATCATCAATTAGCATAGATTCAAATACAATAATATATTTGATAAGCGGTATAAACTATAATGCTTATCTTTATTCACAGATCACAGATAAATAACATAGGTACATCGCAAATAAATACATTACATTCATCACAGATAACAAGTTACATTTCACAGCTTAATCATATCACAGAACATCATATATCGGGGACATCAAACAATTCAATCATCCAATAGAATCCAAATATTCATAAGTAAAATTTTATTAATCAATTGATTAATTTAAATCAGATAAATTACTTAAGAATAATTTACTAATCCTAGTTAATTAATATTAATTAATTACAAATAAATTTGATTAATTATCCTTTAAATCATTTATAAATTAACCTTTAATTAATAATCATACCATAATCGCCTTCATAAACTAATTAGCCTTTAATTCATTAATTATCCTCAAATAAATTACCTTAATTAATTAATCACATTCATTAATTATTATTTAAATTAATTAACCTTTAAACACTTGATTAATCAATCTTTACTCATAAGTTACCCGTTCTTAATTACTTTCATTAAGTAAATATTTTTAAGTAATTAATTATCCTTAAATTAATTATTCATTAATTACTTGATTAATCAAACTTAAATTATTCATTAATTTATCTTAATTACTTTTACTAAGTAATTTACTTCAAGTAATTAATTGCCTTTAACAAATAACTTAACTTTAAACTTTAAAAGCTAATTAACCATTAAAACATTCTTTATATTAATTAACCTTTAACATTATAAAGTTTATTCAAAAATAAAGTTTATGTATATTTTAAAAACATTTTAAAAATTAGATAACATTTAATATTGAATGAAAATTTATTTAACAGAATTTATTTCCAAAAACTTGTTTTTTCTTTAAAACTCAAAACTGTTTTGGCCAAACATCAACAAACCCGAGAAAATCCCTTATCTACTCGATTTTGAACCCCGGCAAAACCACATTACAACTACTTCGAGGAAACCCATTGATTTCACGAACTTGGACCTGAGATTCCACCCTTCTTCCCCAAATACCTCAAATCGCTGATACAACCAGATGCACGTATACGTGCACAAGCATGTTGACCACCTTCGATCGACGTCGAGGCCACCAAAACATCTCCCACGATCATCTGAGTCGAATCGAACAGCCCAAAACATGAAATCGTTGTTGAACCAAAATTGAGCCCATTTCCGAACTTCCTGGAAACATACTTGTTTGAACAACCTTCTGCCTCGCTCCATACACCACCAGAACCCACGCTATTTTGGCCGAAGGTACTTCGATCCACCATGAACTCAACCCTCCAGGTGTGATCGCCTGAATCGCGCGACGATGAAATGCGTTGCGACTACCACTTATCAAACGTAGGGTTTAAACCCTAATTTGATCCAAATCTCCATCCATAATGATTTTAAAATTTTGCTTGCATTTTTCCTATGATCTATGATCATACTAGCACCTCCATGCCAAGTTTCAATCTTCGAAAGTTGGCCAATCACCAGAAAATCGCGAAATCCCATCCTCCATTCATCCCACCAATACAACCTCAATTCTCCACTAAAAATTATAGTTTTCATTTTAAAACTCATCATTTTCGAAAGGGTTTTAGATGATGTAATCCAATCTGGAAGACATGCAAATCGAAATTTAGGTAAATCTTGAAGTTCACTGTATATTCTTCATTCGGACAAAACCATTTCTTTTTGTCTTTAAAATATATTTTTAAAATTTAGTTTTGATGATTTTGAACATATTTTTTTTTTGTATTACTGTCTAGAAATGATCAAAGCAAATGGAATTTCATTTTTAATTGATTTGAAACCTATAATTCTGTTTTTAACAGAGGCCTTATTCTCTATTACCAGATATATCTACACAAGATATTCATACATACAGGCACGTTACACAACCATACAAGTATACTTTATCCATAACTTCCCAGATCAAACGAAAACCAACAAAATTCAAATAGATTCAAGGTCAAATAATTGAGTTTACTCACCTGAGATGAAGTTTGAACAGAGAAGAACAAGCTTTGAAATAGATTTGTATACTGAGAATTTGTTGATCCTTGAACCACTGGAGTTTGTGATTTTGATTGATGAATCCAGTTGAGTTTCTTTTGTTTTTGATTCGAATTTTCCTGGCTTGAACTGTCTCTTTTGGTTTTCGATTTCCAGGCTTTGAAAACTTGACCATAGGCTTTTTTTTGGTTTTAAACTTTGTTTTCAAGAATTTAGAGTTGAAGATGATTTTGGTTTCTTGTTTCAGTTTTCTAGATTTGAAAAGAATTTCAAATTCTTGTTTTCTCAGGTATGAATTTTTTTTGAGAAAGATGAAAGCAGCCTGACCTATTTTTTATTCTTTTAAATGTTTCCAAAGATTTAATTCAAAAGAAATAAATTTTCTTGCCACTTTTCCACTTTTATTACACTTGTAATTTATATGTGCTTATCTTCTTGCAAATGTTCATATGTAGCATTTTTGTGTTTATACCCTTAATTCAAATTATTTTGTAAATTTATTTTTAACCCTCATTTCATTTTAATTTATATACATGTTTTACATTAATATGTTTATTACAAAAAGCTATATTCATAACAAGGCCTTTATATTTATTCTAACTATATTTTAAACACTACAAATAATATTTTAAATATAACTTTATATCATATTTCTTATCTAAATATATTCATTTATTTTATTAATCATTTATATAATCTTTTAAAGCAAAAGATGGTTTTACAATTTAATTACACATGAAAAATAATTTTATTCTTGATTAGCCTTTGAAAATAATTTATTATATTAAATTCAAAACATAATTTTCAAATTATAATGCATATTTATTTTTAAATCCAATTTTTATTTATAAAGTACTTACCCTTAAATTTCAAACCAAAATTCTACTTATAATCTAAAATTATTTATTTATTACGGAAATTTTCTAATTAGTTTACAAATAAATTCACAATTAAATTCCAAAATTAAATTAAATTATCAAATTAAACTTGACTAAAATTCAGGAATGTTACAGATCTAATAAGCTAGGAAAATAAATAGTGGAGCCATTGATTTATTCACTTTTCCTTTTTGACAAATTCAATTAACACAACATTATTTTACATGCAAGAGGTATTTTGATGCAATGACTTATACATCAACTAGTAATTAATGTATATATGTAAGTATCTCACTTTTAAATAAAAAGGGTTAAATTAGACATTGTTAATTAAATATAAAAATATTTGAAGTTTACATGTACACACACATAAATTTTCACAAGCATGTGTATGTTATATAAAACCAAAACTTTCTAATTAAAATTTCAGTTTGACAATTTATATTTCATTCTAAATTAACATGTTAAATTGAACTTTTAGTTTGGAAATGAAATAAGAGTTTGGAAATTTTAGAAAACTATAAATTTAGAAAAGATTTATATATATATAATTTAAATTACATAAAGTTCATTCAAAATTTTAGATCAAAATCTATTCATGCTAGCATAAACAACTTTCAAAGTGATTGTACCTAATCATATGCAACAATAGAAATTAATTTTAAAATAAGAATTAAATAACAAATCATTTGAGATTGTGTATGTAAATATTATTAAATATAATTCAATAAATTAAATTATAATTATTATAATGTAAAAGATAACAAATGTATGTCTAAATGAAATTAACATAATAGACATACTTTTGATTAAGAAAGGCGTTACCAATTTTCATGTTAGAACATAGTCAATATGAACATAAATAAATCACACAAATCTCAACATATGAATATTGTGAATATGTAACTGAAATAACTAGAAATAACCTTGAGAAGTTGCCATCAAATCTCACCTTGACTGATGAATCAAAAGCTCTTAGATTTCGTGAATGGATCTTATTACCTAAAGCATTGAAGCACGCCTTGTAAATAAATAACCTTAGGATATTGCCTAGAAGTTACACTTTGAATGATGATATCTTTACAGATCTTCAAGTTCTGCATCATATCCTTGCAAGAGATGGATGAACCACTTTTGTTTTGTTTTGTTTGATATTATTATTTGGAGTTGACAGATTTTTGAAAATTCGATTTTTTTTTGTTTTCTGCCATGAAAAGTTAGAAGGAAAGAGAAAAATGAAAGAGAAAAAATGGGTTGCACATAAAAAATGAATAGAGAATATAATTTATTTAAAACAATGAAACCTTTCTTATTATTTAATTAAATCTTCCATATTAATTCTCTTGATTGTCTCTCTCTTTAATCCTTTCTTTACACATGATATATTATAAAGTGACATAAAATTTCCACAAATCATACCATCAAATAACATAAAATTTCCATAAATCATTTCATACATTTATCTCTAAATTACATCAATATAGTATATTAATGCGTGCAATTATAACTTTTATAAATGCATTAAAATAATTACAAGCAACTTTCAAACATCAAATAAATTAAATAATAATTAATATTTCTCAAATATCAATTAACTTAATTTATGTCATTTTATAAATTAATTAAATCATGTTGTTTTTTCAAAGAATTCATCATTACAGTTGTGCGGCTTAAAGGTAAAAATTGAGTCATCGATTAATATCGAACTATTTGAATATTAACGTTCACACATCACTTAGTAGGTGGTGTGACATTTTGGCTGAATTTATCGCGTATACATAATTTGCTAAAATCCAATTTTACTTATTATAAGCGATACTCGATAGTGATAATTATTTACCAGATTCTCTTGAACAGCATTTCACTTTCAATGCTTTCACTGGACCTAGCTATAGTCATCCGATGGACGTCATGCCATGAACTATAATCAAAGTGGAGCTTCCAAATGAAGATCAATAATATCTCAAGTCGAAAGAACTATGTAAATTAGTCGCATTGATAATTCTGTTGGAACTTAGTTATATTAACCAATAGAAAACTATTGAGTGAGTCATTCCATAGTTATCTAATAACTATAAGTACGTAACCCCTTCGTAACCCCAACAGCCATGAGTAATACACTGCACAACATTTTGAGAGTATTATGTACTCTAGTCTCAATGGATATATCAATATATATATATATATATATATATATATATATATCGAGTCTTGATGCATCTTGAGTAGGAATATTAAAATAGTATTTTTTTTCATTGTGATAAATTACTCATGGTTACAACATTTTGTAACTACTATCATAAAACATACAATTAATGGATTTTCCATTAAATATACTTCTAGTTAAATTAATTAATTAATTAATATAACATATTATATTAAGTATCTAATAGAAAGAAAATAACTTTTATTTTGAATAAGATCGGTTATCAAGTTAGATACATGTAACAAATTACATAATTGCCCCAGGGCATATCCCCAACTTTATCATTCGTGGTCATGCGTTGAACCAATATATGAAATACTTACTCTTAAATGTTCCTAGTCAAGTTATATCGAGAATAGAGCACCGATTTATCCATTAACACTAGTGTACGTAATGTTTTTCATATGACGGATAATGAATTACTCATGACCGTTGAAGGAACCAAGAGGTTAAGTACGTGTGGTTGTTCGGAGTAATTACAGAACAAATCAATGAGAGTCTTCTACAAATTAAAAGTCGAATAAAAGCTCTTAGTTGCATTGTGTAGTAGTCTTTTGACTTGAAAATGCCATGAATCTTAAGTGTATAAATTATAATTTAATTACAGTCAATCATATGACAATATGATCATGTTTAGGTTATAAATGGGTATATGTTGAACCTCTTGAAGTAAAACACTATTAAAGTGATGATTTATCTATTTCAAATAGAAGGTTAATATCACCATAATTGTTAGTTAACATAAACCCAATCATTGGCCAAAGAAAATAGGCTAATCGATAATTGTTATCAGATTGAACCATGGACTTTAGTGTTGGACTGCGAAATTAACTACCGATATTAATAGAGTTTTGACCATTAATCGAGCTCTAGATATTTAAGTGATATTGTGATAAATATTCATTGCATGCATAATATTCGTTGCATGCATAATATTCGCTACTTAAGGATGTCACTTTAAAGGATAAGAAACTGAATTCACCTAAATAATTTGTATGCATCTAAACTCATATCCACTATCGTACGTTACCAAAATCCATATAGGCTTAAACATTTAAATTATTTAAATATAACAAATGGCTAAGTTCACATTTGGGATTCATACAACCACAAATCCCAGTTTTCGACAAAAAATAATTTATTTAAATAATTATAAAAGTTATAAATTATTATTATGGGTAAATTATTATAATGGCTATATTGATGGATTTATTATTATGTTTAACTATTATTAAAAGGCTAAAATTAATTAGTAAAATATTATATATTTATTTAGATTTTCTAAGCTAATAGTATAATTTAAATATCTTTACTACTAATAATGAGAATTGCATAAACTAATTGCAAACATGTCTTTTTGGATTACCAATAATACCCTTACATTTTACCCTCATTTCCTTTCTTCTGCTTAGTGTAAATAAATAGTATTTCTTCATTTCTGGTAATAGATATGTTTAATTTTGTTTCTGTTTAAACTTCACAAATGCATGTTTCTATTGCTCTTTCAATACAAACTAACGGGGTTGGAATTTATTTCATGGAATCAGTTTCAGATACATCAATATTTGCTTACGTTCTGATGGATAAGCAACACTATGTAGGCTGTGATGCAACACTTGAGAAGGGGAGTGGTGGACCATGCGAGCAAAAGATTCAACATTGGGAATAAGTATGTACAATGTTTATGATATTCTTACTATCTATTTATTTGGTCTAAAAATCCCCCGATGATTGGGAAATTTTAGTCTGGTAGTTCACAAGTGTGTTATCTTTACGTGTACAAAATTAAGAGTTGCCTTGCCATTTTAGTTGCACTTTGCACAACATAATAAAAATAAAAATGATAACCAACATAATCGAATAATGATATTTATTCTCTTATGCTCTCTAGCTCAGTTAACTATTTAACTTATTATATAAAATCAGAAGCTACTGCACTAGCTTAAAAAGCATGGATGGATATAAGCATGATGTAGTTATGCTCAATTAACTATTTAACTTATTATATAATCAGAAGCTACTGCACTAGCTTAAAAAGCAAGAATGGATATAAGCATGATGCAGAACCAATTGCATATACCTAATATATGCATCCAACACATGCAATATGTCAAAATGAAATAGTTATCAGGTTTTTCTTTGTCTTCACCTCTGTTGGTATTAACCTTTCCACATTCATCATATTACCGTGTTTCTACCTTTTCTTCTTACATGTAATGTGATACTATTATGTCACATTTGTATAACATGTTCACTGTGTGGTCTATTTGTTTTGTTAATTAAATGCAAAATTTATTTGGATATTTTCACTTTGGAATTTAAGCAAGTACCTTCGACCAAGGAATGTAAAAATGTATGTAACATCATTTCTGTGATGACCCGGAATTTTGAGCAATATCAATTTAATAATCTTTGGCAATAATTAAATTAATTTGATCATTTTATATTATAAATTGACAAGTTAAAATTATTTTAAAGGCTGATAATAATAATTTGACAATATCTATTAATATTTTTCTTAACAATATAAAATAGGCAAGTTAATTCTTTTGAAAACTAATGATTTGGGAATATTTATTTTAGCAATTTAAAATTGGTAATATTTATTTTTCCAAAAGCTAATCAAAATATTTTCTATTTATAATATATATATTGATATATATTGTAAATAGGAAGTCTTTAAGTAATAAAAGCTATTTATTCAAATTTTAATATATATGGATATATATATATATATATATATATATATATATATATTGATTTGAAAATTGTGTTTTAAAATTTAATATAATGATAAAATGATCTTCTATTTGAAATATGTATATATTTATATATATTAGAAATGGGAAAATTGTATTGATTTGAGTTTAATAAGTATTTTCAAACTTTAATATATATATATAATTTGAAATTTTAATTTGACTTAATAATTTGAAAATGATATTTGAAATTTAATTTTTAATAACAAGAATAGTTTCTTATTCATTATAAACATTTGTTATATAAATTGAATCAAAAGCATAAGTTATTTTTAATAAATGTTCACATGAATTTGCTTTTGAATAGTTATTAAATCTAAAACTTGTTTATTAAAAGATAAGTATACCCATTTTATAATCATATAAATATTTCATAATTACATTCATAGCTTAATTAAATTTATAAATAAGATTTGTAAATCATTAATTAAATATTAATAACATTTGTAAAACATTAATAAACATTATATAACACTTGTTAACTTTTTAATGTATGTTAATGACACTTGTAAAACTTTGAGCATATGTGTAAGTTAACTAAGGGCTTAAAGTGACAAATGTAATTCACTTGATATATTTAAAATTTAAAATTAAGTTGTAAAATAAGAAGGAGAGGTTTATCTTTAGCTAATTCTTTTCTACATTCTGAACCAAAACTCAGACATAATACAAATCTGAAAAAAAAAAGAAGAAAGGAAAATTTGTAAAACCTGTTGAAAACTAGAAAATCCGAAACAAGAAGAAATCTGGAATTTCAATCTGTAAAATCTGCAAAACAGAAATGATGAAGTGGAAAATTATCAACATGCAAAACTGGAATCAAGCAATTCAAGAACATGCAAGGATGGATTCAGAAATTCATTCAGCATGCAGAATTGAAATCAACTGCAGGAGAATTTGTTTTCAACATGCAAAGAAATTTCAAAAGTGTGATATCCCGGAATTTTGACAATATCAATTTAATAATCTTTATATAAAATTAAATTGATATTGACAATATTAATTAATAATATATGAATTGGTTTAATAATCTGAATAAATAAATATTTAATTAGTGATTTATCTTTTAAAATGTTAAAATAAATGTTTTTAATTATAATGTATATATATATTATAAATAATCTTTGTTTTGGAATATAATTAATAAATAAAGTTTTGTTTTTAAATTCTAATAATATATTGATTAATTGGGAAATTATGTTTTAAATTAATTTTAAGTTTTTCAAAGTTATTTAAATTAATAACTATATGGTTAGTAAATATTCAAAATAAATGTTAAATTTGTTTAAAATTTATCTTAGATTAATTTTTGTTTTAAATTTAAATAAAATTTAATGTTATTTCTTTTTAAATATTGTTTTATTAATATGATTTGGAAATATTTTATATAAGTTTAAAATACAAATAACATATGGTTTAAATTTATTTCTTAATAAAAGTGATCTATAATCTCTTTATGAATCATTTAAAATTTGTTAAATTGATTATTTTCAAACCATATTAATAGATGTATTATTTTCCATAAATATAGAAAGGAATTAAAATAAGAAAATAGTATTATCATTTTAAATTAAATAAATTGATTTTAATTTGGAATTCAAAGGATCGATTTGAACTTGGGATTTTGTTTGAAATTCAAATTTTTAGATTCTTTAAAAAAATATTTGAATAAGTTTTAATTTATAATTTGTTATATTTACATTTTCTTTAAATAAGAAATTCACACATATATTTACCTAAATATAAATAAATTAAGTTTAAAGCTTCATCTAACATTTAAATAAAAAGAAAATATAACTAAATTATATAAAGGACAAGTGTAACCTATTTACTAATCTAAGCTACATGTGTTTATTTAAAAATAAAGCAACATGACAAGTGTCATTTGTATTTTAATCTTTTCTTTATTTTTATTAAAGTATTTTCAGCCCTTAACCATTTTATTTCACTTCATTCTCTCTTTTTTTAAAATTAAAAGCTAGTTGAAAACAAAGAAGAAAACATTACACTTAAACATCTGAAATCCCTCAAATCAACTCTTCAATAATCAAATATTTGCATATCTAAAAATTACTCAAAGAAAATATTAAAATTTTCACTCCTCAAAATTTCAAATGCAAGTAACCTGAAGATTTAAAACCTGCACAAAAAATTCCTGCAAATTTTTGTCCCTCTGGAAAATGACCATCAGCTTAGCAAATCATAAAGGGCTGCATGCATCTAAATTTGGTTAGAGTTTCAAATGCAAGCAATCTCAAGTCTGCATCTTTATCAAGAATTAAAAAATCATAGAACCTACAACATAAATCAAGGACAGGGTTCAGTAGCTTTTCTAAAATCAGGTGGCTCTGTTAAAATCAGGTGAGTAACATTTTTGTTAAAATAATTTAAGTTTAACATGGTTGCATGATTTATTTCTATGATGAGTATGACTTGTGATAAGTAAGTTTATGTATATATATCCATGAATTATCTGTAGATATTTGGATGAGATGTGTGCATATTACTTTGACCCCCTGCTTCTAGTTTTAAACTCGGTTTTTATTTTAATTCAAACTCCTATCTCTGGATCTAGCCATTGTTATGATTTAAGTTACAAACAAAAACTGTTTGTTTGATCATAAAACTAAGCTTAAAAATTTAATTAAGTTAAACATAAATTTTAACTTGCTCTGGAAACCCAAAAGGATCAGGAAGACACGAGATTTGTAAAAATTCAAATACCCTAATTCATTAATTTAAGTTTTTGATCTGAAAACTGATGAGAAAACATGATTTTTAAACCTAAAATCATAATTTTTAACAATTAATTTAAGAAGCAGTTCCAGTTCATCGGTAAATGGGAATTCTAGGATTTTTGGGTGATCTCTGTTATCTGGGTGGTCGGACTTGCTCGTGGGAATCGAGGAGGCTAAGGTGGTGATGGGAAAAATGGTAGATGAGGTGGATGATCACAGTGGTGATGATGGTAGGCGTTTTCTGTTTTTCACCCTAGTTTTGGGTGCTTTGGAGTTTTGGATCTGTCCTCTGGAGCGTCGAGTGGCATGAGTTTTGGAGGTGGCTAGAGGGGTGGTAGTCGAAGCTATGGTCGAAAGTGGAGGCACTCCGATGGTCGGAGTTTCGAGTGCGAGTTGTTTCCAGGTTTTTGAGGGGTAGACCTGATTTTGTTTCCTGGTTTGGATCGAGAGCTCGATTTTGATTCAAGCAAATGGTGGTGGTTATGGAGGGTCATGGTGTTGTCTTGAGATGATCGACGATGGGTTGAAGCGCTGGTGGATGGCCGGAGATGGCCAGAGCCACGGCTCACGTGCACCGTGTCGTTGAAGTGCTGAGGAGTTTTTTGTGTGTGTAGAGTATTTTAACTCGGGGAAGACTCGAGTCATTCGAGTATGTGACTCGAAGGAGCATGGCAAAGGACTCGAAGTAAAAAGGGGTATGGATCGAGTAATATCAGTTTACAGGTTTTGTTCAGGAAAACCTGACAGTTTCATGTTTATTTAAAATTTAAGCAAAATTTAAATAAAAAGAAAGCAAGCAGGTTTAAACCTAAATTTGAAGCAAGTTTAAATTTTGAATTCAAATGAAATTGAGTTCCAGACTTCAAATAAATAATTTGCAGAAATAAAATATTTAAAAACTAAACCTATACAGTATTGTATGAAATGATTTATAAATCTGCAAATGAGATTTTAAAACAAGATTTAAAATTTAAGTTAAAATCTGGATTTGAAAACCCTGAATCCAAATTTGAAATTTGAATCTGAAAGTTTCAAAAAGGAAATAAGTTGATAAAATTCAAATGTTATAATCAAGTTGAATATTATAGTATTTTATAGCATATATTTTATAAATCTGAAATGAAATTCAAAACAGGGTTTGAAATTTAAATTTTTGAATCTAAATCTGAAACATGATTTGAATTCTAGTTTGAACTGAAATAAGATTTTGAATTTAAATGTTCCAAAATCACTTGAATATATTTAAAGTATAATTTAAATTTATTTAAATTGATTATGGGTTAAACTATTTTTTTTAAATACCTTAAGTACTTCTTTAATATGAAATAAAAGGGTTTTAAATAATTAAATCTTGTTTAAGTTTAAATTTGATTTCATTTTAATTTTAATTTAAAATGGAATTTAAAGAAATTTAAAAGCAAATTATTTTTAAATTACTTTGATAATGATAATTAAATCATTAATAAGATTAATGATTTTCATTAAATTGTTTTGAACTTAATAACTTATTATTTGATCATGGTAATTAAGTTTATAATTAATTAATTTAAATAATTAATAATTGGGTTAATTAATAAATAATTAAGGGTAATAAATTAATTAAAGGATTAAGCAAGTTAATTAAGATTGCTATAAATTATGATTAAGAAATCAATTAATTAAATAAGGTTTGATTTAATTTAATTAATGATTTGAATTTATTAATCAAGTAATTAATAATTAATTAAGTTTTTAATTATCACTTAATTAATTAAATAAATTATAGATTAATTAAATGAGTTTTATAGATAATTTAATTAAGAATTAATATTGATTAATTCAGTTAATTACTTTGGAAAAGTAATTAAAGATTTGTAATTGGTTAATGAAGGTCATTAACTTAGTATTATTTAATAATTAATTAATCTAATTAATTTTAATGATTAATAGTATTAGTTAATTTAAAGATAATTATTTGAATTGTTTAAATGTAATTACTTAATGAAAGTAATTAATGAAATTAATTACTAATTGCAATTATTTAAGTTTATTTTGATTAACTAAGTTAATTAATTAAGTTTAATTAATTTAAATTAATCACTGGATGATTGGAGAAGTAGTTACCAATGTAATTAAAAATGAATAATTACTCAGTGAAGTAATTAAGAAGATAAATTACTTGATGTAATTCAATTGAATGATACTTGGATAATGGAGGAGATTTGGAATTCAATTACTTTGTGTAATTAATATGTAATTAGTATATTGAATAATTACTTAAAGTAAGTAATTAATAATTAATTACTTAGTGTAATTAATTTAGGTTTTGATATTTGAGTTATTTGGAGATAATAAAAGATGTAATTAAATTAAATATAATTAATTACTTAATGTGATTAAACAAGAATGGTTAATCAATAGGGATAATTGATAATTAATTTAATGGGGTAACTTTAAAATAAATAATTAGAGATCATTAATTTAGGATTGATTAATAAGAACAATTAATCAATGAAGGCATTAATTAATGTAATTAATTAAGGATTAATGTAATTAATTATAATTAATTAATTAATGAAGTAATTACAGGTTAATTACTGAATTTGGTTTGGATTAATTAATTTGTGAAATTAATTAAAGGTTGATTACTTATATGTAATTAAAAGGTAATTAATCAAGATGATTAATTAGGGTAATTTGTTGAGAGTAATTAATTGATTGATTTATAATTAATTAAGGGATATGTAAGCAAGATTTATATGGATGAGTAATTAATTTAATGTATTTTAAATTAATTATAATAGAAGTAATTAATTTAATTCATTTTAAATTAATTTTAGAATGATGATTAATAAGTCATTGCTTATGAATGTTGATTGATACTGATTACCTTGAATGGTTGAGATCTCAGTTATGAGATAAATGATGTTGTGTGATTTGGATGCTATGGTTGCATTAAGTTGATGATATGAATTATCTGTTGTGATGATAATATTGATTATCTATCATAATGTTATGAATTATCTATCTGTGTGTATATAGATAATATTGAATTGAATTGTTTTAAACTTTAAAACAATTTGGACCTAAAAGACTCGTTTTGGGTTTCGATGAGACCGGGATCTGCTTTCCATATTTGGATATCTGAAAACCACATCGATCCAAATTAACGATAGGTCGTGAATCTCAAGTGAAGATGAAGATTCAGAGTACAAGGGTTATCGTCGTTAACTCTGAGGGTGATTCCAAAATGAGTGTAACGAGATAATGTCTTCGGTTTCGTTCGAACCGGGAACGAACTTGTATGGATTGATTGCTTTCATAACATCGTCAGGTGGACGATGAGCATTCTAAGAGATGTATTCTCGAAAGGTAATCGTAGCCTCAAGCCTCATCAACCGGGAATGGCTAAAACATGGGAGGTGCAGCAAGGCTTCATAGGTAGCTCCCACTGGAGAGCGAGATTTACCCTTGTCTAGAAGTCCCTTTATATTCGGCTGTGTGGGCAGTTGGTTGCAAACAACTACGGGGTTGTCTTGTTCGGGACTGTTCAGAGAGGAATGGTTCCGGCCTTGTGTTGCAGGGGAGTTAGGGTGGCTCCTCAGTATGGTGATCTAGGCCACGTACTGTGACGGGCGGTACCCCGGTAGCCCTGCCATTGTATGGAATCCACAATCTAATAAGTGCCAACGGTTTTGATTGTATTACCCACTTTTGTGGCTAGTAGTTGGAATTTAATCATGTAACAATTTCGGCTGTTTCATATTTACTTAAAACCCCTAGACACTATTATAAAATCACCGGATTTCCTATCAAATGTTTTGGTTAGCGTAAGGTAAAAACTTTTCCATGTTTATGTGTGGGAAGTCTTATGTGATGCCTTTCTTTTCAAAAGGTTTTTAAAGTTAAGCAACCTTAACCTGTTACTCACACCAGACCCATGTCTGACCTGGAGTTTATCTTTGTTTTCTTAAACCCTTGGGTACTCAAATTTTTACGAGTAGCCAAGGGATTCAAATTGGCTTTGACAAATATTGGAGGAGCAATGGAGCAGGAGGCTTCTGCGTTGTAGATATATAGTTTCCGCTGTGTGATCTCTGTGTTGTGTTTGTATTAAGTTGTAAATACTAGACAGGTGTTTATAACTGTCTAGTATATGTGATGTGTATGCTATGTATCTCTGATTGATATTGTATATTATGTAAATACTTACGTTATTAATATAATTTATTCGTTCCGCTGTTGAGATTCTAGTGTTGTTTCTTCTTTCTCTTCTTTCTTTTCTTCTTCTATCCCTTTCTTTCTTAATAGATGATGCGATTTTATGGGAGTAGAAAGTCGGGTCGTCGCAGTTGGTGTCAGAGCGCTAGGTTGAGTGAATATCTAGGCTCTTGAGTGATTTCTATCTTGAGAGAGCGTATTTTTAATTTTTAATATATTTATATATATTAATTTATTCTACCTGTCTGTTGGGTTATCTGTTCGGGTTTTCCAATATGAGTTATAAAGGTAGATTGAGGTAGTGGTGTGTATAACACGACTACCATTGGTTGGAGTTTGAATGTTTGAGGTTGGAAGTGTATCTGTCGAGACTATAGACCAAATACCGTCTCGAGTAAGCTTTGCAGTGGTGTAAGGACTTCATCGATCTCTGAAGATAACCTGTTAAGGTTCGGTGTTTATCTTTGAAGTTGGATGAGTAGAGTTTAGATCTGTTGGCTGAGCAGAAGCGAGTAATGGTATCTTGATACCTCAGGGAATAGTAGCTGCGTGATGAGATGCAGTGACTATGGATATTTTCAAAGATATTTCTTTGGAACAAGTTTAAGGAAGTAGGTCTGCTTCGGTGTTGTGGCTGAGTTCAGCAGGGTGTTTCTGTTTGGTTTGAAGTCCAAGTCTCTCGAAGAGCTTTGGATTAGGAATTCTTTGGCATTGGTGTCAGCAGTGCAGCTCGAAGTGTTCTGTGTGTCGGCAAAGTTTTCTGGCTTAGCAATTTTCTGGAGGTGGAGTTCAGAAGCAGCTGAGTGAATCCACTTCTTCGATGGATTGACTAGACCAGTAAAAATTGTTCTGATTGGTATAGGGAAAACAGTTCTCTTTGGATTTTAGTTTGGATTAATCGCAAAAGTGACTTGCGATGATTGAGTATTCTCTTGGATTATTGGAGATTTTTTCTGGATGTTTTCAGAGAAGTCGGAGGTTGTCCGCATCTAGAGATTCGGTTTTCTTATCGACTAGGATTCCAAGTATGGTTCCGATAGTTCAACTAGTTGAAGGTTGGTTTCTTGAGATGGAGTTTGTTGAAGCAACTCAAGATTAGAGGAACTTCTGAATTTTCTCTGGGTTATCAAAGATCTTCTTGGTTTTGTTGTCCAGTTGTGCTTGTGCTCTCTATCAGCATTCTTTTCTACTCCAGATCAGAGTTGTGCAGCGGAAGCAGTTTGGGAGTGCATTTGCTTTTCTTTTCCGGATAGGAGAAGTTTGTTTTCTTTTGATGGTGGTGAGTGGAGTTGTTCTTGATCTTGGTTGATCGTGGAGGATCATTCTGCTAGATTGGATTTAGTCCAGTTTATTTCTGGAGACATCAGTGAGGATTGAGCTGATAAGGTAGGAAGTAGGCAGCCCGAGATCATCCAAAGGATTTTGTGAATCTGAAGTTGGGGATTTGATTTTGGATAAGTTTTCTCAGTTCTATGAGCTATAAATTTTGGTAAGGTTGGGTAAGCTAGCTCCGAGATATTTTGGATTTCTTCTGTGTTCTGTTATGGATAAGTGTTTAATTTTCTAGATTGAATTGCCAGTTTGGACAACTGGAATTCGATGAGTTTCACGTATCTCTGAGGGAGTACGTGTATGATCTATTTCTAGTTTTGGAATCAGCTGTCCTGGGAGATTTGGTTGTTGAGTCAGACTTGTTTGTAGTCTGATGTCTTGTTCAGTGTAGATCTAGATGAGTAGGAGTTTTGTAGCTCAATAGTGTTGATTGTTTAGGTTTTATAGAGCGAGTATCCCAATGTTTACTTGGGAAATTCGAGGAAACTCTATCCAGAATTTTGTCTGGATAGTTAATTTTGTTTGATTGGGTAAATTGATTGCTATGGTTGTTAGCATATGTTTGAAGTATGCTTCTGTTTTAAAAAATTTAAAATCTAGAATGGGTTATTAAATTACCTTTGTTTTAAATTTCGGGGACGAAATTATTTTAAGGGGGAAGGAATGTGATATCCCGGAATTTTGACAATATCAATTTAATAATCTTTATATAAAATTAAATTGATATTGACAATATTGATTAATAATATATGAATTGGTTTAATAATCTGAATGAATAAATATTTAATTAGTGATTTATCTTTTTATAGGTTAAAATAAATGTTTTTAATTATAATGTATATATATTATAGATAATCTTTGTTTTGGAATATAATTAATAAATAAAGTTTCATTTTTAAATTCTAATACTATATTGAGTAATTGGGAAATTATGTTTTAAATTAATTTTAAGTTTTTCATAGTTATTTAAATTAATAACTATATGGTTAGTAAATATTCAAAATAAATGTTAAATTTGTTCAAAATTTATCTTAGCTTAATTTTTGTTTCAAATTTAAATAAAAGTTGATTTTATTTCTTTTTAAATATTATTTGATTAATATGATTTGGAAATATTTTATATAAGTTTAAAATACAAATAACATATGGTTTAAATTTATTTATTAATAAAAGTGATCTGTAATCTCTTTATGAATCATTTAAAATTTGTTAAATTGATTATTTTCAAACCATATTAATAAATGTATTATTTTCCATAAATATAAAAAGGAATTAAAATAAGAAAATAGTATTATCATTTTAAAATTTGGAATTCAAAGGATCAATTTGCACTTGGAATTTTGTTTGAAATTCAAATTTATAGATTCTTTAAAAAAAATTGAATAAGTTTTAATTTATAATTTGTTATATTTACATTTTCTTTAAATAAGTAATTCACATATATATTTAACTAAATATAAATAAATTAAGTTTAAAGCTTTATCTAACATTTAAATAAAAAGAAAATATAACTAAATTATATAAAGGACAAGTGTAACCTATTTAGTAATCTAAGATACATGTGTTTATTTAAAAATAAAGCAATATGACAAGTGTTATTTGTATTTTAATCTTTTCTTTATTTTTATTAAAGTATTTTCAGCCCTTAACCATTTTTATTTCACTTAATTCTCTTTTTCTTAAATTAAAAGCTAGTGAAAACAAAGAAGAAAACATTACACTTAAAAATCAGAAATCCCTCAAATCAACTCTTCAATAATAAAATGTTTGCATATCTAAAAATTACTCAAAGCAAATCTTAAAATTTTCACTCCTCAAAATTTCAAATGCAAGCAACCTGAAGATTTAAAACCTGCACAACAAATTCCTGCAAATTTTTGTCCCTCTTGAAAATGACCATCAGCTTAGCAAATCATAAAGGGCTGCATGCATCTAATTTTGGTTAGAGTTTCAAATGCAAGCAATCTCAAGTCTGCATCTTTATCAGGAATTAAAAAATCATAGAACCTGCAACATTAAATCAAGGACAGGGTTCAGTAGCTTTTCTAAAATCAGGTGGCTCTGTTAAAATCAGGTGAGCAACATTTTTGTTAAAATAATTTAAGTTTAACATGGTTGCATGATTTATTTCTGTAATGAGTATGACTTGTGATAAGTAAGTTTATGTATATATCTATGAATTATCTGTAGATATTGGGATGAGATGTGTGCATATATCTTTGACCCTCTGCTTCTAGTTTTAAACTCAGTTTTTGATTTTAATTCAAACTCCTATCTCTGGATCTAGCCATTGTTATGATTTAAGTTACAAACAAAAACTGTTTGTTTGATCATAAAATTTAGCTTAAAAATTTAATTAAGTTAAAAATAAATTTAACTTGCTCTGGAAACCCAAAAGGGTCAGGAAGACACGAGATTTGTAAAAATTCAAATACCCTAATTCATTAATTTAAGTTTTTGATCTGAAAACTGATGAGAAAACATGATTTTTAAACCTACAATCATAATTTTTAACAATTAATTTAAGAAGCAGTTCCAGTTTATCAGTAAATGGGAATTCTAGTATTTTTTGGCGATCTCTGTTATCTGGGTGGTCGGGCTTGCTCGTGGCGATCGAGGAGGCTAAGATGGTGATGAGAAAAATGGTAGATGAGGTGGATGATCACTGTGGTGATGATGCTAGGCGTTTTCTGTTTTTAAACCTAGTTTTGGGTGCTTTGGAGTTTTGGATCAGTGCAACTCCTCTGGAGCGTCGAGTGGCAATGAGGTTTTGGAGGTGGCTAGAGGGGTGGTAGTGAAAGCTATGGTCGAAGGTGGAGGCACTCCGATGGTCGGAGTTTCGAGTGCGAGTTGTTTCCAGGTTTTTGAGGGGTGGACCTGATTTTGTTTCCAGGTTTGGATCGAGAGTTCGATTTTGATTCGAGCAAATGGTGGTGGTTATGGAGGGTCGTGGTGTTGTCTTGAGATGATCGGTGATGGGTTGAAGAGCTGGTGGATGGCCGGAGATGGCCAGAGGCACGGTGCACGTGCACCATGTCGTTGAAGTGCCGAGGAGTTTTTTTTGTGTGTAGAGTATTTTAACTTGGGGAAGACTCGAGTCATTCGAGTATGTGACTCGAAGTAGAAGGGCAAAGGACTCGAAATAAAAAGGGGTATGGCTCGAGTAATATCTGTTTACAGGTTTTGTTCAGGAAAACCTGACAGTTTCAGGTTTATATGAAATTTAAGCAAAATTTATATTGAAAGAAAGAAAGCAGTTTAAACCTAAATTTGAAGCAAGTTGAAATTTTGAATTCAAATGAAATTTTGTTCCAGACTTCAAACAAATAATTTGCCAAATTAAAATATTTAAGAACTAAACCTGTACAGTATTTTATGAAATTATTTATAAATCTGCAAATGAGATTTTAAAACAAGATTTAAAATTTAAGTTAAAATCTGGATTTGAAAACCCTGAATCCAAATTTGAAATTTGAATCTGAAAGTTTCAAAAAGGAAATAAGTTGATAAAATTCAAATGTTATAATCAAGTCGAATATTTTAGTATTTTATAACATATGTTTTATAAATCTGAAATAAAATTTAAAACAGGGTTTGAAATTTCAATTTTTGAATCTGAATCTGAAACATGATTTGAATTCTAGTTTGAAATGAAATAAGATTTTAAATTTAAATGTTTCAAAAATCACTTGAATATATTTAAAGTATAATTTAAATTTATTTAAATTGTTTATGGGTTAAACTATTTTTTTTAAAATACCTTAAGTAATTCTTTAATATGAAATAAAAGGGTTTTAAATAATTAAATCTTTTTTAAGTTTAAATTTGATTTCATTTTAATTTTAATTTAAAATGGAATTTAGAGAAATTTAATAGCAAATTATTTTTAAATTACTTTGATAATGATAGTTAAATCATTAATGAGATTATTGATTTTCATTAAATTGTTTTGAACTTAATAATTTATTATTTGATCAAGGTAATTAAGTTTATAATAATTTAATTAATTAATAATTTGGGTTAATTAATTAAATAATTAAGGGTTTTATTTAATTAATTAAAGGATTAAGTAAGTTAACTAAGATTGCTATAAATTGTGATTAAGAAATCAATTAATTAAATAAGGTTTGATTTAATTTAATTAATGATTTGAATTTATTAATCAAGTAATTAATAATTAATTAAGATTTTTATTATCACTTGATTAATTACATAAATTAGAGATTAATTAAATGAGTTTTTATACATAATTAAATTAAGAATTAATATTGATTAATTCAGTTAATTACTTTGGAAAAGTAATTAAAGATTTGTAATTGTTTAATGAAGGTCATTAACTTAGTATTATTTAATAATTAATTAATCTAATTAATTTTAATGATTAATAGTATTAGTTAATTTAAAGATAATTATTTGAATTGTTTAAGTGTAATTACTTAATGAAAGTAATTAAGGAAATTAATTACTAATAGTAATTAATTGAGTTTATTTTGATTAACTAAGTTAATTAATTAAGTTTAATTAATTTAAATTAATCACTGGATGATTGGACAAGTAGTTACCAATGTAAATTAAAATGAATAATTACTTAGTGAAGTAATTAATAAGATAAATTACTTGATGTAATTTAATTGAAAGATACTTGGATAACGGAGGAGTTTTGGAATTCAATTACTTTGTGTAATTAATATGTAATTAGTATGTTGAATAATTATTTAAAGTAAGTAATTAATAATTAATTACTTAGTGTAATTAATTTAGGTTTTGATATTTGATTTATTTAGAGATAATAAAAGATGTAATTAAATTAAATATAATTAATTACTTAATGTGATTAATCAAGATGATTAATCAATAGGGATAATTGATAATTAATTTAATGGGGTAACTTTAAAATAAATAATTAGAGATCATTAATTTAGGATTGATTAATAAGAACAATTAATCAATGAAGGCATTAATTAATGTAATTAATTAAGGATTAATGTAATTAATTATAATTAATTAATTAAGTAATTATAGGTTAATTACTGAATTTGGTTTGTATTAATTAATTTGTGAAATTAATTAAAGGTTGATTACTTATACGTAATTAAAAGGTAATTAATCAAGATGATTAATTAGGGTTATTTGTTGAGAGTAATTAATTGATTGCTTTATAATTAATTAAGGGATATGTAAGCAAGATTTATATGGATGAGTAATTAATTTAATGTATTTTAAATTAATTATAATAGAAGTAATTAATTTAATTCATTTTAAATTAATTATAGAATGATGATTAATGTCATTGCTTATGAATGTTGATTGATACTGATTACCTTGAATGGTTGAGATCTCAGTTATGAGATAAATGATGTTGTGTGATTTGGATGCTATGGTTGCTTTGAGTTGATGATATGAATTATCGGTTGTGATGATAATATTGATTATCTATTATAATGTTGTGAATTATCTATCTGTGTGTATATAGATAATATTGAATTGAATTGTTTTAAACTTTAAAACAACTTGGACCTAAAAGACACGTTTTGGATTTCGATGAGAACGGGATCGGGTTTCCATATTTGGATATCCGAAAACCACATCGATCCATTAACGATAGGTCATGAATCTCAAGTGAAGATGAAGATTTAGAGTGCAAGAGTTCAACCTAAATTTTCATTTTAACTCAATTTAGTTTCTAAATAAAAAATTCAACTATATTGATTTCAAATACAGATCCGAATCTCAAATTTAAACCATTTAAATTCCAATATAGTTTAAGGCTTAAAAATTTAATTGTTCAATTTAACCGTTTCATATAGATCTCGATTTAACCTCATTATTATTTAGTCTTGAAATACTTCCTTATTTGATTCAAGATTATTTAATTAACCTTAAATTCCATTTTTCTCAATATTTTCTTTAATTTACTTAAACGTGAAATATGCATTTAATCGCTTAAATCAAAAATCCAGTTATAAAATCCTACTTTTTTAAAATTTCCCATTTAAAAATTTTAGATCGATTTAATTAAATAAATCCTTATTTAGATACCATTTAATAAACTCAAATTTATCTCCCCATCTTAATTTATCCCAATTATTTCAAAAATCTATTTGAAATATAATTTACATAAATATTAACATAGTTTAGGTATTAAATCAAACTTAATTAAATTAAATATTATTAAATCTATATATATAGAAATTTAAGAATTAACATTTATTAAGACCATATATTTCTTTCCAAACAAAGAATTTATTTCCAAAATATTAATATATGAACCACGGTGTCTGTATATATTCCTTATCATCTGGTCAAGTGTTACAGATATTTATCATTTAAATCCGTACACTAAATATATACGGGCGGATATCATTCCAATCCGTAATCCCAAATTTAATTAAATGAAAATCGCATGGGTCTATCATTTCAACCCATAACGAAATTCTCTTATTCTAAAGTCTGCTCGGGTATGTATCATTTCAACCCATAGTGAATTCTAAATTATAGGAAACTTGCAGAGTCATAACAGATAACAAAAATATAGCAGGATATGATAATAATATACAACATGAATATATCATCAGTAATTAAATAAAGTATAAACAATAGGATATGGTGTCATATCCCGTAGGTGAACAGATACAGGTAATAACATAAATATAACAATTTAAATAACTACAGCAACATATTTCAATTTTTGTTTCAATTGAAATCAAATTTAATAAATAAAAGAACGTTAATCGTGAGTGATTGCTCACCTTTCGAGCCTAGAGGAAAGGGCGGAATGAGAAGAGATACCAATCCAAGCACAGATTTCGAAGCAACGCAATATTGGTAAGAATTTTAACGATCAAAGCTGATAAAAAGGAATTGACGAAACTCAAATCAGAGTTGGGTCGATTGAAGATAAATAGGATAAGTGAGCTATATATAACCATATAAAACTGTATTCTAAATTTATACATATATTAAATTAAATATATTTTTTCAAAAACCATTGGTGTAAACAAAACATATCTATATGTAGTATAGTTTAAAATAATGTATATGTTTAAACCTATATACAAACCAATATCCAACACCATTTAAAAAATTAAATCTTTATAAAGTAACCGTTGTAAATAAAATATTAAAATCAATATTAAAACATATTCTAAATTTAATATACATACATTCCAAATCATTGTTTTTAACAAAACGTATATACACAGAAATCAGACATGTATGCAATATATATGTTGAAATAATACTAACTAAAATATAAATACATATATATAATGCATGTTTATTTGCAACGTATCAACTACCACATATATTATACTTTTAAACTTAATATATCTTAAAAATATAAACCGTACCAACTTTTATAACTTAAGATAATTTATGTTATACATACTGTAACTTATATAACCCAATTTATATAAACAGACTGAATCAACAATTTATACTTATGTAAAACATAAACATAAGCATAAAAGAAAAATCAAGGCACGACCTGACATATTATAGTTAAAGTCAAAACAAATGGAACTAATATTATAACTTGTAAAATATATATAGTCATAAAACATACCCATACTTGAATAAGGATATGTATCCACTATATGTAGATACGCAGCCGAAGCAGTAGAGTGAGATGGTGAGCGGACGTTGGAGGTGGAGCGAGCAACTTCTCAACATTTTTTTTTCGTTTGGGTCTGAAAGAAGAGAAGAAGGGGAGGAGGAATATAATGGCAGAGAGAAAATGAACAGGGGAGACAAAAGAGAACAATGATGCAGATAGAAGTGAATGGAATATATATATAAGTATGAATTAGAATCCAAGAGACTGGAGCAACTGATAAAAAAAGGAACGCCACAAAAGTAACGTTCAAATTAATTAACCCAACATAAAGCAATAAATTATGGACCGTTTGATTTAAAAAAACTCAATGCAAACGTACGTTTGCTTTTCTCAATGGTTATAAAACAATGCGTAGGGCCTAAGGTTAGGAATGAAAAAAGGAAATCAATGTACCATCAATAGATTAAGGTGAAAAAAGGAAGGGAGCAATCAAAAATCAAAATTTCCAATTTGAGACGTTTGAATTAAAGAATAGAACGTTTGTGCTGAATTGGGAATAGTTACAGTCCCTTAAATTTCGGAGTTATGAAATTTATTAAAGCAATTTATTTTATTGCTTGGGATTCACGTTCCAAATTTTTGAAACCGAAGGAAGGAATAAAGTCACAGCTTAGGGTACCGTCAAATAAAGGCAAAAGCTAAATTAAAGGAATAGAAACAAAAGTAAATAAATAAAGGTGAACGGCAACAAATCTTGTAAGCAGGGAAATACGTAAAAAGAGGAAGTAAATTCTAGAAAAGTAAAGGTCACGTTGGCAAATAAATAAAATGCAAATTTGCCGTCACCAATCATGCGTTTGAAATCGAAAAATCAAGGAAAAATTAAATGCAAATGGAAGTGGTGGACCAGCGGATTGAAATGGACACACAAGGTAAGAAAAGTAAATAGGCAGGTTATAAATCAGATTGGAAAGAAAAGTGGAGAGGTTAATTGATAAAAGAATTAAGATAATGAAAATGCATAATAATATTGTTGGCATTTAACGTTAACTAGCATCAATCATGTCAGACACCCATGTTAAAAAAAGAAACGCATATAGGAGCATGCATTTTCTTCTGACTTGCAACATCATTCATCATTTTGGCATTCGTGGCATTCAACAAATTAAGGTGGTGGTCAAAGTCGTGAAATGGTAGCAAATTAACGATGAATAGGATCCAATAATTCTTAGTGCAATGCACAAAATTGGAAAAATCAGCATGTGCCCTCTACGCACATGTTAAGATTTGCATAATTTCACTAATAACCCTTATGATTTTGGCGTGATAAATATAGATAGTTTGATTTTTTAACAATTTACACTGTGTATTAGCGATTATTTCTTATTTGAGCGGTTGTTAGCATATGCCTACTGAATACATATTAACATAATCCCACAAAATTTTATGTGTACTCAAAATGTTCTTCTGATGAAGTTTTTTTTTTTGGTCTCAAGATTATTATTAAACCTTTAGAATATCATTTGACTTATCCGAAGGTTGATGATTTTCAAATCCTATTAAGATTAAGGCCGCTAATTGATTATTGTTGAAAGCTAAGGATATTAATAAAATACTATTATGTAATCCATATCTTGTACACGGAATTTGTTATTAAAATCGTATCATTAGAGGTACATGTATGATTATAAACAATAACATTCATAATTTACAACTACGATGTTGCAGATCCTTTTAATTTATACTATTTATTCTCTACCTATTAATTTATACGTTTCATTCTCTACCTATTAATTTATACTATTTATTCTCTACCTATTAATTTATACGTTTTATTCTCTACCTATTAATTTATACGTTTCTTCTCTACCTATTAATTTATATTATTATTCTCTACCTATTAATTTATACGTTTATTCTCTACCTATTAATTTATACGTTTTATTCTCTACCTATTAATTTATACTATTATTCTCTACCTTATTAATTTATACGTTTTATTTTCTACCTATTAATTTATACTATTATTAAAAATTTATGGGTCGTTACAGTGATTCCAAAATGAGTGTAACGAGATAATGCCTTCGGTTTCGTTCGAAGCCGGAACGAACTTGTATGGATTGAATGCTTTCAGAACATAGTCAGGTGGACGATGAGCATTCTGAGAGATGTGTTCTCTAAAGATAATCGTAGCCTCAAGCCTCATCAACCGGGAATGGCTAAAACAGGGGAGGTGCAGCAAGGCTTCATGGGTAGCTCCCACTGGAGAGCGAGATTTACCCCTGTCTAGAAGTCCCTTTATATTCGGCTGTGTGGGCAGTTGGCTACAAACAACTGCGAGGTTGTCTTGTTCGGGACTGTTCAGTAAGGAATGATTCCGGCCTTGTGTTGCAGGGGAGTTAGAGTGGATCCTCGGTACGGTGATCTAGGCCACGTACTGTGACGAGCGGTACCCCAGTAGCCCTGCCATTGTATGGAATCCACAATCCAATAAGTGCCAACGGTTTTGATTGTATTACCCACTTTTGTGGCTAGTAGCTGTAATTTAATCATGTAACAATTTCGGCTATTTCATATTTACTTGAAAACCCTAGACACTATTATAATATCACCGGATTTCCTATCAAATGTTTTGGTTAGCGTAAGGTAAAAACTTTTCCATGTTTATGTGTGGGAAGTCTTACGTGATACCTTTCTTTTCAAAAGGTTTTTAAAGTTAAGCAACCTTAACCTGTTACTCATACCAGACCCATGTCTGACCCGGAGTTTATCTTCGTTTTCTTAAACTCTTGGGTACTCAAATTTTTACGAGTAGACAAGGGATTCAGGTTGGCTTTGACGAATATCAGAGGAGCAATAGAGCAGGAGGCTTCTGCGTTGTAGATATATAGTTTCCGCTGTGTGATCTCTGTGTTGTGTTTGTATTAAGTTGTAAATACTAGACAGGTGTTAATAACTGTCTAGTATATGTGATGCGTATTCTGTGTATCTCTGATTGATATTGTATATTATGTAAATACTTATGTTATTAATATAATTTATTCGTTCCGCTGTTGAGATTCTAGTGTTGTTTCTTCGTTTTCTTCTTTTTTTTCTTCTTGTATCCCTTTCTTTCTTAATAGATGATGCGATTTTCTAGGAGTAGAAAGTCGGATCGTCGCAAAAAGCCTGGAGAGTAAATTTAGTTTCTATCCTCTACATATAAAGGTGAGTAAATGGAATCTTTTAAAAACGGTTAAATTTTGATTTCAACTTAGTATTGTGATGATATCATGATGTTATAAGAAGTATTTGATTGAAATTTGATGCATGTTTTAATTGTGTATATTGAATGCCTGTATAATTAAAAAAATGTTACTGTGTTTATAAAACAGTTTCATATTTTATAATAAATTCAATAATTTGATTTTGAATTCGAATTAGACTTTAATTTGTAAATGGAAGTTGTTTGAAATCAAGTGAACTATCATCTAAATATAATTACAAGTTGTTAAGA